>OY728121.1:1583245471-1584495471 GCA_963277665.1 Viscum album
TTCGGGGAGGCACAACATGGGGATACCAACTATAAAACCTTAACTTCCCAGATGTCCACAGGGGATTCTCCTCAGAGATATTCCCATGGTGAGGAGAATATTGTTCTTTTCATAGGAGGCACGGTTGTACGAGAGACATTGCGATAGGATTTTATGCAGGATTTTCACGAATCTACTTTGGTGGTACAACCATAAGTAGGGAAAATATAACAGGAACTATGATGTTACTTATGGTGGACAGTGGTGATGAAGGCAGTGGAATTGTTATTTTCTCAATGCCTTACATGCCAATAGGTGATCTCTATGAACTAGGTTTCAATGGGTTTAGATCAACCCCTTTAGGATCCGGAATATAGGTGGTATGAAATATCGATGGACTCTATAATGGGTTTACCATGTACCACTAGGGGACCTAATTCCATCTGGGTGATCATTGACTGACTCACCGAGTCGGCTCACTTCCTAGAAATCTGAGAGAAGAGTTCAGTAGATAGCATGGGATGCCTCTATGTGTGGGAGATAATTCTACTCCACAGAGTCCCATCCATAATAGCTTCATATCATGATTCTCATTTCATATCATGGTTGTGGAAGGGATTATATACGGAATTTGGGAATCAACTGCACTTTAGCACAACATTTGAGCCACAAATACATTCCATATGGGACGGAACATTCATGTCCTATAGAATATTCTACAGGATTTCATGTTGGACATTTTCCATAGTCGGGAGGACAACCTACAACTAGTGGAGTTTTCATCAACAATAGCTACCCCTCCACCATTTGTATGGAACTGTTTGACGCTCTATGTAGGTGACCCTATAGGTCACCACTTTTTTGGACTGACCCAGGACAGTCAGCGCTAATGGTCTAGGAGTTGGTGTAAGCTATTAATCAGAAGATACAGATCATCCCAGAGCTGATAAAGACTATACTAATCCGGAATGAATCATATTCTAATAAGCAGTAGAGACCTTTGGAGTTTGAGGAAGGAAACCATGTGTTCCTTAGGCCTCACCTTGATGTGGGTTGCAGATATTTTTTGGTGGTGAAAAATTATTTCAATGGTTCATCAACCCTTTTTAGATACTACATAGAGGTGGAGAGGGGGCCTACCACTAATATCTACCCTCGTAGTTGAACTGGGTACATGATGTCTTCCATGTGTTGAAGATAAGGAGGTAAGTGCATGAACCATGCCACATCATCGACTGGGGAGAGATGGAAATTGATGATGCAATGACCTTTGCAGAGTACCTTGTGCTAATTGAGGATAGGTAAGAGGTGATCCTTCATAGGAGAGAATTTCCCCTAGCTAAGGGCTGGATGAAACACGTGAATCTCCAGAAGATCACGTGGGAGTAGGAGGCTTAGAATCATGTTCATTACCCACATATTTTTGTGTAGCCTTGTTTTTGGCTTTTCGAGAACATAAATCCCTAAGGTGGAGAGAATGTAATTACCTGGATTTTCCATGTATTATTTTTAAATATCACATGTGATTAATTTTAGACCATGAACTAAGACGTTGTGTGATTTTGAGACTCGTTGTGCCGAGAGTAAATGTTTGAAATATATTAAATATATTCAAAAGAACGCATGAGAAATTTTCTAGAAAAATTTAAATAATGTCTAAATAGTTTCATGGATCAAAAATTTGACAGCATCCTTGCGTTCAAAGCAATCGATTTTCCCTAGGGGTGACCTAACTTTGGCCAAAGTGGTTCAACTGTGGAATGTAGTTTTTGGCATTTAAATAAATAAAATATCGGGAGAATTTATTTTATTTTAACGTTTCTTCGACACAGAGATGCAAAATTGTTTATTTTTTTAATGAACCAAGAGGAAGGGGTCTAGGGTTAGACTCATAAACCTGGAATTCTCTGGTGGCTCTAGAGAGACGAATGTGGTGGATACTCTCGTTGATGAACAGTGAAGGGAAGTTGGATGGAATATTGATGGGAACCATTCTTGGGAGATCATTTCACCTACGATGACATGAAAATATATATTCTTCCGTGAAGGATCCAACCTCAAGGTGGTTCATTCTTTTTTAATTATTCTTTTCCATGTTCATAGATTCAATTATGAACATGGACCAACCTACGAACAGGTTGATCGGTAGTTTTCTCATAATTAGGGGATGGGTTTTTATTACGGGTTCATATTGGGGGATGATTATGATTATATTATAGTTTTGTTATAATTATCATTCTTAGAAAATATATTGAGGTTATAATGGACAATGGTCAGGGTTCTTTACATAGATTGTTCAATTGGTCTTTTCGTCCCCATTGTTCTTTGCATTCTTCTCATTCTTCGCGGGGTATGAACGGGTGATCGTTGGGTCAACAATTCTTGGTACAATGATTTGAAATAGTAGATCCGACATCATGAAGACATAGATGAGGTGTGACAACAATGGTGGTAGTTGGATCAATGTATTTTGGGAGATATCATTTCTCGAGTGGCATCAGTGAAGATGATCCGATTTAGTTTTCATAGCATATCGAAGGCCATAAACCCACCAATTTAGTATTGTAATGGCGAGAAAACCCTCGATAATCAGTTTCTATGTGAGAGGATCATCTAATTGAACACCAGAGAATCAACTGAGGTGCACGGAAGAAGAACCTGCATTTTTTAAAAATTATGATGAACACGGAATTTATTTCAGAATACATGACGTGTGGGCCTCACTGAGCATCATCTACGAGTTTTGCGAGGAATTAAATTGTAACACAGTGTGTAACCCCTATAACATGATATGTGGGACCTTACATGAGACATGGTGTGTACTCCAAGATTACATGGACCTTGGGTGGATTACACAGTGTGTACTATTCCACATGGCTTGACCAGAGCCAGTCACATGGACTCCTCTATGTACTGGTACACAGGAAATAATACACGAGTTAAAGTAATGTTATAGTACTTGGACAATGTACATAGAGTGGACCCTATATTTTAGGAAATTTTGTGTGATCGTTTATACACACTATGTATACCTCTTCTACATGATGTGTTCTTTTGACAAGGGTTGTTGTACTCGAGCAGTACCCCTGTTCAGGGGACAGGGTGTGTGATCCTTATACATGGTGTGTACTATATTATATATTGATTTATATCACTTCCACTATATCTTGGACATGTTTCATTTGGGTTTATTTCCTTGATCCATCCCCTAAAGGATAATTGATATCGTTTCTTACTCACGGAAGTATGATCCGTTTATCCAGAATTTTTTGATAGAGTAGTTAGATTCCACTCCAAGAGGCGCGCATCAAGATCCTTTATCCATTATTTTTTTCCTATGTATAGTCTTGGTATCTCCATGAACAATCCTATTGGACTTTGATCCTCTACTGAGCAGGTTAATTCGAATGAGTTGTGGTGTCACCCCATGGACCAGGAAGTGATCATCATTTTTGTATCGTGATGTTCCCTACTCATTGAATGAGTTCTATTAGACTGTGTGTATTGTATATATATTCAGATTTAACATCATATCTCTCTTATGATATTTTTTGATGAGAATCACCTCTTGGATGGATATCATCAGTGCTATCAAACTCAAGAGTATACACTCCCAGATGAGTGCTTCGTGGAATCTTCGAAATAAATCTCTTTCATTGGTATATGGTAGTTGTGACTTACCTCTAGACTATGGGTATTGATTCTATTATATCTGTGTATCTTTGTTATATGTTTTATATACAGAAACATGGTAATATATGATTGTACCTTTTCTTTGTGTATTACTTTACGGTTTCATGGAGTCCTACTGAGTATTGGTATACTCATACCTACATAGGATTTTCCCACCCAAGTTGTGTCTTGTGAATATAAGAGACCTTTTTGATATATTCCTAGGAAAAGTAGGACTAGGATTGAGACTAGGGGATGTTTCGTGAGTTTATAAAGGTCGAGGTGTCCCTACAGCTACATATAGTAGTCCCATTACATTTGGTTTACAGGTTGGACTTTTTAGTTGATAAAATATTTATTTGGGTGGGCTTGTATTCTGGATCAATTTACTTTAATTCACATTAATTTCCCCATTTTATTCTATTGGTGGGTTTTAGTGGTATGCATTCATTTTGTTTCTTAGTGGTTTTTACATTTCAATATTTGTGGGATTCAAGATTTTTGCGTATGTACAAGTACATAAGACATGCCTCCAAATTTTATTAATATACCTACCGATGCTAGTTACCATCCCCTAGCCTATTGGAGTAGGGATTGGGGAGTTGCAGAATGGGCCCCACTATGATGGTTTGTGATAATAAATATAACCAGGGAATCCCATTGATGCAAACCAAAATGATTACCCCAAAGAAGAGGTAACATGAATCCTTAAGATCCTTATTTTATTTTCATTCCCCACAACCATAATTATTATTATTCCATGATTATATAATAACCAAGAAATACCTAATATACTGAGATGTTTTTTATTTTATGTTTTTTACATACACTTACCTGCACTTCCATGTAATGTTTAACGAACTTATCATTCTTGTGTACGGTGAACTACATCCACACAAAACGATGTTGTTTTTTTTAATTTACCACCTCTCATGGTTGGGAAATATGATTGAAACACTATTTTTATACAATTTATTTGATATTTATGACATATGTATTCTTCTTAAATTATTATATAATGGATACCTTTGTTCATTCCATTTTATTTAATATGATAACTTCATTCAGGGAGATGTGTACTACTGCATCCTCAAAGAGACGTGATTCATTCCCATTTTACATGGAATATATTAAGGATGGGTTTACTGAACATATAATATATGTATGAAATAATAATTCTATGATTATTTATATATATATATACATTTATGACATTTAATTTCTTTATATCAATATGATAATGCAAAACATCATTCATGTGTACGTACGGCGTATCGTCTCTATGAATGGTGTATTCCATTTCATACTTATATATTTTATATATTATTATAAATACATATTTAATGAATATTAATATTTTGTTTATATAGTTTTTTACATTATGTAAATAATTAAATTTTTATCTATTTAAGAGGATCAATAATTAAAATCCAAAACATATCTGAAAAACAAAGCAGATATTACTGAGAATGTAACATTAACATGAGGTTGTTAATAAATTGATAATATAAATTCATAACCAAATAATATATGATATTAGATATAATAATATGTTTTTTTGTAGATTTATAATAAAATTATAATTAATATAATGTTTTTTTATTTTTACTAAGAAAGTCAATACTTAATGTATGGGTTTTCTCATCTCACTTTTATTTTCTGTGAGACACAAGCCATGTTCACCCACTATTTCTTACATGTGGTGTGTATACCTCCCACGGATGTATTATGTGATCATTTTACATACATTTATGGGTATTTACATATCCAATGGATTATATCTTTTTCATGGGGTTTATGTTTCAAAAGTTACAAAATCTGTAATGTAATTTTGTCTTAATTTTCCTTCTTTGAGACACATTCCATGATATACGACTATATGTTGCGAAGAGATTTATATATAGAATTTGACATATTATATTGTGAATATACTAATTTCATAATATTTTAAGTTTCATGTAATGTTATTCTTTCCATTCTCTTATAATTCAATGCTTCCAAAATTGAAATGGTTTATTGATGTAATCTCGTTATTTATCTAGATTGTTTATGATTATTATTCAACTGATGAAATATTATGACCCATAACTCAAGAACTATAAGGAAATTTATTAACCTATGTTTATCCATGTTATATCCAAGCAATTCTAGCATTTTTTCAATTTATTACATAATATTATTAGGAAGAAGTTTTTATGAAAATCAGACTTTATTACTATTTTTGGTCTGAAATCTGTGTTATTTCAAAACGATATTTTCTAAAAATGTTTTCCAACATGCCCTGGTATTTTCCTTTTATGAATTAAGGAATTTTTTACGCACTTATTTTTTTTTAATAAATGGTTTTAAAAGGAATATTCTTTTCATTTTAAGATCAAGGCACTTTTCTAAAAATTTATAGTGAAAAATGAATGTTTGGAATGTATGGTGTTGCTCACCATCCTGACTATCATTTTCATGATTCTTACTTTTTAAGTTGAAAATTTTATCTTTCTTTTAAACAATCCTAATATTATAGAAATTTTTTTCAATGAAAATGGTTTTTTAAAAATTGGTTTTTTTTTAAAATGTTTTTAACTAATTTTTAATGATTCTTTTTTTTTATTTTCAAAAGGTTGTTTTCAATGAAAATGGTTTCAATGATATCAAAAAAAATTTATAATTTTTAAAGTATTTTAAATGAAAAAAAAATCAAAAAAAATTAGGTTTAATTTATAATATTTCATGGAAAAGGGTATTCAATAAAATTTCAAGATTCATTAAAATCTTTTGAGGTTATTTTCAAGGAAAATGGTCTTCAAATGTGTTATGTTTTAAAAATAATTTTTATAATAATACTTTTTTTTTTCCTCAAGAAATGTTTTAAAATATTTTTCATGATCCCTTTATATATTTTTATTGTGGTTTCATGAAAAAGGATTCTGTAAATTTCATATGATTTAAAAAATGATTTTCAAAGAAATGTTATGTTCTATGTGATATTTCAAAATAATTCTTTATCAAAGATGAAATAATTGGTTATAGTTTATGATTTACAAGGGATATGATCAAAGGATATAATTTATATTATTTCTCTTGATATTCTATGTTTTTATTTCTTGGTGTTTATGAAACTTGTATCTCTTAAATGGGTTATATCATGCTAAATGATTACAAAACCTGCTTACTTTAATAGGTTATTCTTGGATGAAATGATTATGAAACCTATCTATTATCCATATGTTATGTTATGATTAAATTTTTATGATTCCAATTTCATTTCTTTGGTTATGATATGATGTTTATAAAACCCTATTTTTTATGGGTCATGATAAGATGAATGTTTTATTTCACATATATGTATTAATTCATTAGGAGATGGGTGGGACTTATATATCCCTTCATTTAATTGGGTAAAGATTTCTATTTCATGAGACAATGATGGGAAACAATTCAATGTGATTGATCCACAATGGGAACAGGTGTCTCTCGATCCGTAATGGTAAATAGGTGTGTTGTGATCCGCTATGGGAAATAGTTGTGTCCAAGTCCACAATGGGAAAAAAGTTCTCTCTAATGCACTTTATTGGTTATCTTGGTAGTTAACCTTGAAACCTAAAATGTTAGTCTACATGTAAATAGTTCCACATATATATGACAAGATATAATGGATCATGATTGATTTATGATGATTTATCACCTTATTATTCGTGTCATATGAATTTCTAATATTTATTCCATGATTCATTTTTAGGATCTTTAAGATGCATGGTGTGATCTTATAATGTCAAGATCACATTATCAGACCATTATGATCATGTTAATTCTTATATATCTCTATTTTTTACCGTTTCTGAGAATTTGAGCTCACCCATTTCTTATGTATCTTTCTTCCAAGTTAAGAAGAAAGGATTTAAGAATATTTAGTTAAGGGTAATATCATTGTGGGAATCATTGATGATATTTCACTAAGTACTATGATTTTGTTCCAATTTTACAAAGGCAATAATAAATTATGGTCCTCGGGATTTTTTTTAATCTTCTGAACATTCATCAAAAATGATGTAATATATATGTATATTAAGCATGGGTCACTATAGTTGCTATCAAAGGAATGGTTTAGTCACATTCTGGAATATTGGATGAGAAAAAATTATTTATATACTGAGATATATTTCTAATGATATTTATTGGTATGTATATAATTATAGGTCTAATGAGGAGTTAATGTATAGGAAAATGTCCTGGAATTTTGGTAATGGATAGAGTGAGTGGTTTCCTAGAAATACATCCTTGATTGTATACTATTAGAGGATGTGGCACTGGAACAGATGTATATAGGTGTAATAAACCTGAAACCACCATATTGATCTAGACTCAATCAGGAACTGGTTCGCCCTAATGGGAATTATCATACACCGAGTTTGACACACCTGAGGGATATGATTTGGAAATTCAAAAACTCTTTACAAACCATCATGAAGTATTTAAATATAAGATTATTATGAATAAACTAGGATAAAACTATTTTTTTCATTAATTAGATAATTATGTGTCATTATTTAGAAATCCTATAAGTAATTTTTCATGATTATGTATTTTTCTACTATGTTAATTGTTTCTCACAGTATACATTATAGTTTTATTCTATGGCGGTAACTAGAAGGACCACTATTGATATTGATTTTTTTTATGTTGAAAGCATGGGGATGATGAAAATTAGTTTCCAAAGTGGAAATATCAAGAGTAGAATCGGGAAGGTCCTTGAGTATTGATTATACTTCTGAAGATAAAGATACTGTAAATGATATGTGAAAGGTATGGTATTTTCTTCCAGTATTATTTTTTATAAACTTAAGATGAAATATTGGATTGAGTTTGAGGAACCTTAAAATGGGATTTTTATTTCGTTTTCTTGTAAATGGGTATTAAGGTATAAGATGATGAATCATGATTGATGGGTTAAGAGTAAATTTTGTATGATTAAAGTGTATATATATAAGAATTCAATAATTATGTTATATGAATCATGAAGTATATTTTTTCCATTATGATTTTAGAAAAATATAAAATAATTTTGATGAACTAGATAATGTATTTAATGTAATGATGATATTTTTTGAGGGAAGGTAACCCTTAATGTGTCCTTGATTTTGAGAAAATTATGTATATCCTGGATAAAGAGATAATTGATATGAATAACTTAAATTTTATAGTACTGATTACCCCGTAAATGATTATAGATTTGTTGAAAAATTGGTGTATGTCATCTTGGATGAAGTTTAGAAATTATTTTAATTATGAAATATATCTAGTAGTCTTTGGAATAAGGAAGCCTAAATGTTTTATAAATTGATTTATGGTTATTAAGGTTATTAACATATTTTAATAGAATGTACGATGAGGTTATTCACATGTTTGGAATGTGAAAACCAAGAGATACTTTTTGATATATGGGGGATAAATATTAAATTGATTTCATGATCTTATTTCTGAATTTTTTTGATTTTAATCTTTCAGTAGGGTTATAAGGTAAAATATTTATGGAGATTTTAATGTATATATCAAATTAAGTTTGTGAGATTAAATTATTATCTCACAAATTGACGATTTTTGCATATTGGATAACATGTTCCAATCATTTTTGGTGTGATAAAAAATGATAAATAGAATGAATTTTCATTCTATTTATGGATGTCGTGATCTTTAAGTTCTTCAGGAATAACAAATTCACTTTCATTCCCTAGAGTAAGAGTTGATGTAGTAATTTATCAAGGCATAACCAAAGGGTGAGATTTTTCATATGGAATGGAATGAAATCAAGTAAGTATGTATTCATATGAATTTTCATAAAATTTATCAACAGCGATCTTGAAACAAAAAAAATATATCCTTTTGGATTTGTTTTTAATGATTCTAAAGGCCCCTTATATCAAAAAATATTTATGGCTTTATGATTGTTAACGTTCTTCTAACCATGTTTTCTATCAATCTACATAAGTAATTCATAGTTATATTTATATTCCATTTCCATTCATTCATTTCCCATATAAGTTATCATGTGTGGAAACCTAGTAATTTATTACTTTGGGTAACCAATATTTTTCCAACTATACCTTTTAAAAGGAAGATTTAGTACTCATTTCTATGATATATGTTTCTATGAATGGAAATTTCAAGTACTGAACCATTTATAAACCAAATGAATTTTGAGGGAGAAATTCTTTTTAACGGGGTAGAATGTACCACCCAAAGTGTTTATGCATTGGTTTTTTTAATTAATTTAATCATTTGATATTTTCACTTAAAACAATACTAAATATTATTTCTTTTAAATGAACTATGCTTGGATTGTGTTATACACCACAACAAGTTAATATTTCACAAGAAAATTATTAGATTATATTGAGGTATATGAAACACTTTTTTTGGATTACATTACACACGATACAAGGTTCCCTATATAGAGTGTGTTATATTCAAGGCTGAGTGTTACAGAACTATAATATATTGTTAAAAAGATTATTAAAATATTATGATAGCCATCACCTCGCTGTTGGAAATAAATTTTCAAATAATATTAACTAAATTGTTAAAAAAAACATAAAAATTTATATAAAATTAATCCTTTGGTTATTAATTAGTAAAAGTGAATGTAATGACTATTTGAAAAAAATGAAATTACTTTTATAAGAAAACTATTTTACAATGTACAATGATAATTTTATATCAATAAACAAAACAAACTAATTTTTATTATGGAATATATAAAATTTATATTTTATATATTCAATAAAAAAATTTAATACTCATAAAATACATTTAATTGGTATAATATAAAAATAAATCCAATTTTATGAATAAAAAGACATGTTATTCTAAAAGGTAATTTTACCGCCTTTTAATGGTGAACTTATTTTAAATATGATTTATTAAAATTTCATAATTAATATTTTATAAAATAAACTTCAATTTTGTAAACTTAAAATCAATGTTTACTTCAGGTGAATTTTTGGTATTTTTATCAGAAATATTATTTTTTGAGGAATAATGAAAAATACTGAATTTTAATTAAAAATTGTTTTTTCAGAAATTATTTTTAAGGTTTAATGGTTATTTTTTAAAGAATAGTTATATCAATTGGATATCAATGAATCCAATTTAGTTCATTAAAATAAATTCCACATAGCAATTGTATATAAAAACAATGAAAACATATTAATATATTTACTTAAAAACCTGCTTTGTTATCCCATCTGCGGGATTATTTTTAAATAAATTTATTCCACTTATGATATTGGAATTTGAAAAAATGGATCCCATATTGGGAATAGTTCTAATTATTAATTTTTAATAAGTTAAAATTATTTTTTTTTCAAAAGATATTATTGAATGTGATTAAAATTACTTACAACGATTCAAAGAAAAATTATGTTAACAAAGGACTAACCCTTAAACGTAACACCAAAAATTACATCGAAACTTGTCCAAAATAAGTTGTATGTTAATATTGATACCCTATAATATCTTTTCTCTATTTTATACCATTATTGTATCCAATTTTCATGGGAAAAACGTGGGTGTAATTCCCGTGTCAAAAATTTACAAGAATTACACTCATCCTCCACTATTAAAAGGAACTCAACCATCCCACTTATTCACACCCCTCAAGCCCATTTTATAGACCAAAATATACTAAAAATCTACCAAAATCCATAACTTTATCATATAATCATCTCATTGGTCATAAATACAACCAGTTAATCCCTTTGGTTAAAACCAATAAGAGGTACCCAAAGAAGAGGTAACATCCATCCTCAAGATCCTTTATTTTGTTTTTATTATCCACCACATAAATTATTATAATTAAATACTTATATAATAAACTCATTATCGTAAATATAATTAGTTATTTTATTATATGGTCTCTACCAAAACTTACACACACTTACAGCTAATCGGTAATGAACATATCGTTCTTATGTACGGTGAACTACCGCCTCACTAAATGATGTTGTTTGTTTTTCTATTACCCCATATAATGGTTTGGAATTATGATGGAAAGTATATTTTGATATGATATATATGAAATTTATGATATATTTATGTTTATTTAATTATTTTATAAAACATACCTTCATTATTTAATTTTATTTATCTTTGTTAACTTCTTTTTTTAACAGGTGGACTATTGCCTCCTCAAAGAGATGTGATTCGTTCACACTTTACATGGAATGTATTTGGGGAAGGGGGTTTAGTGAAATCATATGATATATGTTAAATAATAATTATACTTTAATTATTCTTAATATATCTATTTTTTTATTTATTCCTTTCATTTACTTTTTACCTTTCAATATGATAATAAAATGGAATCAACATTCACGTGTACGTATGGGGTAATGGGTTTTCTCGTCTCACGTTTATTTTCCATGTTACAGAAGAAACTTTCACCCCCTATTTCATATATTTGGTGTGTATAATTCTCTTATATGTATTGGGTTATTAGAATACTTAAATTTATGGTTATACATATATCAATTTTATGATATTTATTTCATGAGTTTTATTGTTTGAAAAGTAACAAAATATCTAAAGTAATCTTCAGTAAATTTTCCTTCTTTGAGACACATTCCCGGATAAAGACCTATATTTTTATATGAGGTGTATATAATGACATTGAAATATTATATTTGGAATATAATTATTTTAATTTTATTTTAATATTTATTTAATTTTATTCTTTCCTTTTTATTATCATTCAATGTTACCAATGATGTAATGGTTTGTTGCTAAAATATCATCTTTTGTCAATATTGTTTTTTATTATGCTTCAATTGATAAAATAATATGAACCATATATCATAAAATCTCCTGAAAATTATTACACTATTTATTTAGGTTACATCAAATTAATGGTACCTTTTTTTTACTCTTTTGTACTTATGAAAATTAAGAATGAAATTAATGAAAATATGAATTTATTTAAAAATTATTTCTGAACTCTATTTTCATTCAAAATCATGTTTTCTAAAAAACTCTTAAATTTTTTACTATTATACTCTGATTTTTAAAGGACATTATTACCCATATATTTCCATTTTTAAAAAATGTTTTTAAAACGGATTCTTCTTATCATTTTCTGATCAAAAAACGTTTTTAAACCTTTGAGGTGTAAAAGTAATGTTCACCATGTACATACTTACACACTATAACGACATTCATTTTCTTGACTATTCCTTTGAATGTTTAAAATTTTTCTTAAAATAATTTTTTTCTTGATATTTAGTGAGTTTTTTCTTTTAATATGGTTTTAAAAAATAACGGTTTTTCAAAAATTGTTTTATGTTTAAATGGTTTTATTAATTATATTCAAAGATTATTATATATGTTTTAAAAATGTTTTCTTCAATGAAAAATATTTCAATTATATCAATGATTATTATATAAATTTTCAAATTATTTTAAATGAAAATTTTTTTCAAAATATATTTAGGATTTTTTATTATTTTTCTTAGTTATTTTCAATGAAAATAATCTTCAAAATGTTTTATGTTTTATAAATAATTTTTAAAATAATAAAATATAGTTTCCTCTAAAAACAATTTTAAATGATTTTTCATGATTCCTTTATATGTTTTCAATGTATTTTTATAAGGACTGAGCCATACAATTACATAATCTTGATTTATGTAAAGAATTCACATTGAGGATCTATTAAGGTTTAGAGTTTTAGATAATTAGTCCATAACTATTACATAACAACTTGAATAATACAAGTATACACTACTACCCAATATCCATTTTTCATAAAATAAAAAACTCCTGTAAACAAACTTGTCGAGATCCATGTTTTAGAAAACATGACTTTTCCTTGATCCCATCCTTGAATTTATTCATCATTAAGTCATGTGGAAAACAATTCAAAAACATTAGATGAGCATAAAAAGATCAGTAAGGGTTATAAAATAAGGAAGGAAAACATTATCTCATCAATAAATACAAATTAATGAAACCGTCAATTTTCAATCATAACATACCTTACAAAATCTTAAGATTTATGAATAACACATAGAAATCATAAATCATAAAGGAAATTTATGGCTTTCATAACATACTTACATTATAGCTATCACAGGTATATAGGGAATCACATTTGGAATACCCATCACAGTATATTCCCTAAATCACTTAGGGGAAATATTCACGTTTACCTATGTCACATTACCCAATGCATTCGACAACTATCTCGAGCTCACGCACCCTAGGTTTACCAAGGAACCACCCATATATGTAAACAATTCCCAAGAAACATAACATATTCATAACACTTAAAACAAGAATAAAGGAAATATCACATTTCCTCATTTCAATCACAACATATCATTTCAATATATAGACATAATCAATGCTTTATCAAATCATTTTCAAAAACCATTTGAAACATTTAATAAAGAGAATTTTGAATCAAAGTGTCCCATACCACATTGAATCTTTTAAATGAATTATAATTTGAAAACTTTAATTTCCATATAAATAAATCCTAAAACCCATTTTGAAAACATTTACATTAATGGTAAATATTTAGAAGAATAAATATTTTAAAATTTTAAAATGATATTATAGTTAAAGTGTTTTTAACAAAATGAGAGATGATTGAATACAAATAATTGAGGAGTAACATTTAATCAGAAAATTATAATATAATGAGAATAAATGGATTCATGATATAATATTTTCAAAGGACAGAATATACACCTCATAAGAGTGAATTGGTGTATAACAATAATGAAGTCTCAATGGAATGTAAATTGAGATGAAATCCATTTTCAAAACTGTATCCTTAGATTAAGGATAAATCAATTACATAATAATGTGTGAAAAATAAGAATACACTCAATATAAGTGGATATTAAGTGTGAAAAGTCAGAGGTTATTCAGACATATTAATATCACGACATAATCAATATGTTGAAGTTTAACCCAAAAAATTGAAATTTGGTGAATAAAACCCCTTACAGAAACTTGACAGCCTAATAGTGTCACTTTAAAATTCATAAAATGAATTGATGAGAGAGAAAATGGTATCTCATCACATATACATAAAATTTATAGCAATAATTATATATAATATCATATCCAAACATAATAATATGTAAATTAAAAGACATAAAAATAAATCTTTTAAAAAGAGGAGGGTGAAAGGTTCATTACCGATTTGGTAACTTATGAAACAGACACCCCATGAAAGATGGATCATACAATGAAGATGTAAATACTCATAAATTTAAGTATATTATACAATAAATTCAATCATGGGCTGTACATAAACCACACAAAAGGAAATAGTGGAAATATAATAAGAATCTCATGGGAATAAAAAGTGAGATGAAAACCCATTACCATGTTGTAATCAATCTAGTCGTATGACCAAAAGTTAATAACCACAAAATTAATCACATAATACCATTAATATAAAGAGAATCGTGATAATATATATCAAATCTCCATAAAAAATATGCCACATTAAATAAATAAGTGGCGAACAATGGAAATCTAATAGAATTAAAAGTGAGATAAGAAACCCCTTACTTCATGTCTGACTTGACATGTTTGTTCCTTGTTCTTCCTAAATAATAAACTTATGTTAATTTAAACACGATTAAGAACCATTTTAAAGGAGTATTATTGCTTTTATATCGCTTATTACTATGTTATAAACATTATGTAATCATTTAAGTTAATAATGGTCATTTTGTCGATATTAGGTACTTGAGTCAAAAATGAACAGCTTATAATTACAAGTTGTCCATGTGATCAAGAGTCCATTATCCCCAGAATTATATTCATGATTTGAATATCATATATATCATATATAAATATATAGTATATATATGTATTTATAACAGTACATAACATTTGGAGATAAGAAATGAAATGCACTGTTCATGGAGACGGTAGGTCGTACGTACACATGAACGCGACTTTCATTTCTATTTAATATTTTAATTTAATTAAAACAAAATTATACATAGTTGAATTATAATTAATGTATAATATCATATATAATCTCAATAAATCCATCCTTTATATGTCCCACGTATGGTATGAATGAATCATATCACTTTGAGAGGGGCAGTAGTCCGCACTTCCTAAAATGAAATTATCGCGTTTACTCATAATGGAAACCATAAAGGTATGCTATAAATTAAAAATAAAGAATCTCGAAGAAAAAATAAACATAAAATATATCATATATAAATGAAATTCCATCATAGTGTCCACTATAAGAGGTGGTAGGATATAATTTAACAATCATTGTTTCGTGAGGCCTTAGTTTTCCATCCACAGAAACAATATGTTTTTTACCCATTAGATAGCATTGTGTGTGTAAGTGTAGTTAGAATAATTTTTATAAAAACATTATTTTATATTGAGGATACTTTTGTTGTTATAAAATAATGGAATAAAAATATTTTAGGGGTTGGAGAAGTAAAATAAAACAAAAAAACTTAAGAGAAGACGTTACCTTTAAATCGTGTAAATCCCTTTGGTTTGAACCAAAAGGGTTTTTTGAAATGAATTATGTCGAAGTTAAGGATTATAGGTGTAGGATAGGGATGTAGGGAGCTTAATTTGGCATAGGTTAGACGATCCAAGGGGCTTGAGAGGTGTGAGGAATGGGTTAGAGGTGAGGGATTTTTATAAGGGGTGAGGGGCTCTTTAGAAAAGTGTGAAAATATTATTTTATTGCATAATGATTTTCGATTTCTAAATTACCAAAACATATTAAAGTAAAAGATAATATGACTCATGGTTGAAATAAAATAATCCAATAAGAATTGGATAGTTTTTTTATAATATTTTAATCTTTATAGCCTTATTTATTTAAATCATTTATTAATGAGGTAAACACTATATCATTATTGTGTCATAAATAATTTAATTTATTTAAAGTCAAAAAATTATAAAAAAAACTACCATGATGTTGTAAATAATTTTATATTTCCATAAAATATTTATAGTCTAAAATATAACTTATATAACCATATGTAAAAATTAATTTACTAAATGATATTTGTTTCTGTCACTTTTGTCTTTACTTTAAGTTAATTAAAATAAAGTGTCATTATCACTACCAGGTGGCCCCATGGGGTCCTAAAATCGGCCCAAAGATGTGCATGGTCGGAAGTGTATCATCCAATAGTATTAGGACAAATTTTAGGGTAATTTTATATTATTTTAGTAATATTTGTTTCCCTTATTTACCATATTTACCCTTTAACCATGGTAAATAATATATTTATTGAAGTAAATATTCATAATGTTTAAAAATAAAAGTTGCATATTTATACAATTTGGACCTCCTGATTCCAAATATTGAATACATTTTTTCAAATTCAAAACACATAAGTGGGAGAAATTATTTTAAAATTAATTCCCACTATCAAAACAACAGGTGTGTTTTTAAGAAATAATAACTATCAAAAGATTGACACTTTTTTATGTCCAATTTCAATGTAAAATTAATTCCTATTACCAACATTCGACTAAATGGTAAAAATATAATATAATAAAACTTTAAAACTAATTTAATAGATAATCTACCTTTATAAATAAAAAATATTAAATGGTAGTTTTGCATTAAAATAAAATATTTTCCACTATTCATCAAAATTTTAATTTTATCAGAAAAATGTAACAATTTTACCCAAAGAGAATTTTGATGTCCCAATTCTAAAGAAGAATTTTATTTATTCAAATAAACATATAAATGTGACCAAAACTATATTTAAATAGGGTTCTCCATAAAAACTCAATAAGTCAACCTTTTAAAGTAAATTATGCTTAAAATTAGATTCATTCACATTTTAAGCCTCTATCTTTTAGTAGATAAATTTAAAAACATTTAACAAACATGTATAATAATATTTTAGTTAGTTCAGTTCATTCCATCCAATAAAATGGCAAAGCATTAACTAAAATTTATAATATTATTATTATATTATTCTTATGAAATGTAAGATTTCAATGAAACCTATTTTTGCATATCGGGTACGCCATCGAACACAGCAACCACTTTAAGGTAAAAATAATATTTAATTCACAAAATATTAATTAAAAAATTATTTTTTTTTTATTTAATTGGGATGTTACATCCTTCCCCCTTTTCGGAATTACGTCCTCGCAATTTTAAAACTAGGCTTGGAAACTTCATTTAAAGTCCCACATCGGAAAAGAGTCAGTAAAACTATCACTTTAAAATAAAGAAGGAGAAGTCCAAAGGTCACCCGAGATAACCCATACTTGGATTCCATAGAAAAAAACATGGATATGTAATATAAAAGAAACCATCAAGTTCTGATGGATAGTGTTAGAAAACATGATTAGGAGAAATTTAACCACTAGAAAAAACAGAAACTTATGATGTGTTAAATGGTATTTGATTCCACAATAAGAAAAGTTAACGGACAATGTCTTCTTTATGTTACTTTTCATATTGTTGACGAATTTAATTACGAGATTGAATTATAACATAAGAAAACATACTTACTTTTCATGTAAACTTTCATCCTTTACTAGATTTATACCACATACTCATCTTTTCTCCAAACGATGAGTAATCAAGATGACTTGTTCAAATTGAAAGCACTTTAACAAACTTCAATAGAATCACATAATCCAAAAAAGATGAAATATATTTTTTCCATGTCATTATATATTAACCAAATCCAAAATGGTTAGTACAAGATCAGATAATACCAAAAAAGGATAATCTTTTATAAAAAGAAAAACTACTCTTAATCTCCAAAAAAAATCAAACACTACCCCAATTTGAACAAATACCATTCAATAAACAATTTTCCACAAAATTATTCTAAGTAATCCAAACTAATATTGAAACCCAAATCTTCAAAATATTTACTAACATAGTCGTCCATGAAAAATATTAACATTTATCTCCAAAATAAAATAGACTACTCTTAAAGTCTCATACTGATGTGTAATTAACAAATCAAAAAATCTCAATGATAGGTTAATAATTACCATAAATAACCCAAATCACCATATATCCAAAATATAAACATAGATTCTTCGAAAATAATATTTCAACCATTACTCCAAAAATGTAATCTCGTAGTATTCTATTTTTCCTTAGCATACAATATTCCCAAAAGAGAGAATGTCTTCCAAAATAACTTTTATCACTTAATCACCAAATCATTTTCTTATACTAAGGATATCCATTTTATAAAACATAAGATCCCAAATCAACTTATTCTTGATCAAGATAATAATTTTACTAAAAATAATAAGTTATACTAACCAGGGACTTTATTTAGTCTAGTGGTAGGTGATAAATCCCAATCACACATTGGT
Organism: Viscum album; assembly: GCA_963277665.1. Taxonomy (NCBI): domain Eukaryota; kingdom Viridiplantae; phylum Streptophyta; class Magnoliopsida; order Santalales; family Viscaceae; genus Viscum; species Viscum album. The sequence continues at coordinate 1,583,264,483 of OY728121.1, forward strand.
TGTTGGTTAGATTCCCGTATATTTGTCTGACGCGATAGGTTGTTACATTGTCTATGTGTTGTCCTTTTTATAAAATTCTAAAATAACACTAATATGTTTTAACCTTAATGGTTTCCTTATACCTCTCATTTTCATCCCAATTCATTATGATCTCGACATATTCATTCTTGAATTCTTATATATATTGTCATTTTTTTATTTCCCCACCATATGATAAAATAATGTGATACCCAAAATAAAGAACATCATACCTTGATCATGGTGTCCACTTGGTTTCATCGCCATCTTGTTCACGTAGGTAGAAGGTTCATGCATTGAAACAATGACTTAGAGATCCTTCAAAATCATTTTCTTCCTTCATCCAAATACACCTTGTACAACATTGGTAATATAGGTGTGCACAGAAAAACAGTTTTGGAAAATAACCATGTATGAAATATAATTTCAAAACATCTAAAAAAACATGATTTCTATAAAACAGTCAGACCGAATTTGAGTTGAAACATTCAATTAATGGTCCTTTAAAAATACCATAGGTATGTGCAGAGAGACTATATTGTAAAAGAAAATATAAATAGGTTGCTCAAGGGTCTCCTTCTTCAGCACCTTTTTCAAAATCATAAAATTCTATAAAATCTTGTGATAAGGTAATATATTTGAAAATGCGTTGATAATATTTACCTTTCTTGAAAATATGCGAATATTTTGAAAATAATATTTTTTTTAAATACAACTTGTGATCCATGATGATTATGAGGTATAGTGGAGGTGTTTGATATCTCAAAAAACTTTTTGCAAGTGAGCTTTTCTCTAGAAAAAGTTTCACAATCATTCAAATATGACTTTGCAATAATTATTGCAAGAAAGTCATCAGGAAGAGATGGGAATTTCATTTGAGATCCTCCTCCTCCCATTTTTAACTGAATTTCCATGATCTGAAAAAGATATAAAACATGGATTTAACTGAAATAATAGACATAGGGACTAACAATGTGTCTAACGAAAACACATAATCCCTAAATTTGTTTAAACTTAACTTTGATACCAACTATATGGACTCTGCCTTAAAATTACATAATCTAGAATTATGTCAAGAATTCAAATTGAGTATCTTTTCAAGTTTAGAGTTTTAGAGAAATAGACCATAAATATTTCATAACGACTAGAATATTACAAGTAGACACTACTACCCAGTATCCATTTTTCAGAAAATAAAAAACTCTTAAAAAGAAACATGTCTAGTTCCATGTTTTAGACATCGTGAGTATTCTTTGATCCCATCCTTGACCCTATTCATCATTAAGTCATGTGGAAAACATTTCAAAAACTTTGGGTGAGCATAAAAATCTCAGTAAGGGTTATAAAATAAGGAAAACATTAGCCCATAAATAGATACAAATCAATGAAACCAATAATTTTCAATCATAACATACCTTATGAAATAATAAGATTTGTGAATAACACACAGAAATCATAAATCATAAAGGAAACTTATAGAATTCATAACATACTTACATTATAGCTATTACAGCTACATAGGGAGTCACATTTGGAATAATCATCATAGTATATTCCCTAAATCTATTAGGAGAAACATTCACATTTACCTCTATCATGTTACCCAATGCCTTGGAGAGATATCTCAGGCTCACCCTCCCTAGTTTTATCACAGAACCACCCATATACATAAAAAATGCCCAAGAACCATTAAATATTAATAACACTTGCAACAAGAGTAAGGGAAATATAAAATTTTCACATTTCAATCATAACATATCATTTCAATATATATACATAATCAATGCTATATCAAATCATTTTCAAAACCATTTAAAACAATTAATAAAGATATTTTTGTATCAAAGTGTATCATACCACTTTGAATATTTTAAATGAATTATCATTTGAAAACATTAATTTCCATAAAAATAAATCCTAAAAACATTTTGAAACATGGAAATTAGTGAAAAATATTTAGAAGAATAAATCTTTTAAACATTTAAAATGATATTTTAGTTGAAGACTTTTTAACGAAATGAGAGAAGCTTGAATATAAATAATTTTGGAGTAACATTTAATCTGAACATTATAATATCATGAGAATAAAGGGATTCATGATTTAATATTCACAGAGGACATAATATACACCATATAATAGTGAATTGGTTCATTACAATAATTAATTCTCAATGGAATGTAAATTGAGATTAAATCCCTTATTAAAATGGTATCTTTAGATTAAGGATAAATCAATTACATAATAATTTGTGAAAAATAAGAATACCCTAAATATAATTGGATATTAAGTGTGAATCAATAATAGGTTATTCACACATATTCATAACATGACATAATCAAGATGTAAAAGTTTAACCCAAAGATTTGAAATTGGGTGAAGAAGTTCCCTTATAAAAACATGACAGCCTAAAGACGTCACTATAAAATTCAGAAAATGAATTGATGAGAGTGAAAAGGGTATCTCATTAGATGGACATAAACTTTACAACAATAATTATATATAAGAACATATCCAAACATAATAATATGTAAATTAAAATACATAACAAAAATAAGTCTTTTAAAAAGAGGAGGGTGAAAGGTTCCTTACCGATTTGGTAACATACAACACATACACCCCATTAAAGATGGTTTGTACAATGAAGATTTAAATACACATAAATTTAATTATATTTCACAATTAATACAATCATGGGACGTACATAAACCACAAAAAAATAAATAGTGGAAACATATTATGAATCTCGCGAGATTAAAAAGTGAGATGAAAACCCCTTACCATGTTGTAATCAATTGAGTCGTATGACCAAAAGTTAATAACCACAAAATTAATCACAAAATACCATGAATATAAAGAGAATAATGATAATATAAATCAAATGGAAGTACACAATACACCACATGCAGTAAATAAGTGGCGCACAATAGAAATCTCATGGAATTAAAAGTGAGATAAGAAACCCCTTACCTCGTGTCCCAATTGACTTGTTTGTTCCTTGTTCTCCCTGAATAATAAACATAAGTTAATTTATACATGATTAAGAACCCTTTTGAAGTTTATTATTACTTTTTTATCACTTATTACCATGTTATAAACATTATGTAATCATTTAACATATTAATGGTCGTTTTTTCGATATTTAGTACTTGAGTAAAAAATGAACACCTTATAATTACAAGTTGACCATGTGGTCAAGAGTACATTTTCTCCATAATGATATTAATGATTTAGATATCATATATATCATATATATCTAGTATATATATGCATTTATAATAGTATATAACATTTGGTGATAAGAAATGAAATGCACAGTTCATGGAGACAGTAAGTCTTACGTACGCATGAACGCTACATTCATTTCTATTTTGTATTTTAATTGAATGAAAACATAATGATACATAGTTATAATATAATTAAAATATAATATAATATATAATTTCTATTACTCCATCCTCTATACATCCCACGTATGGTATGAACGAGTCATATCACTTTGAGGGGGCGGTAGTCCTTACTTCCCCAAATGAAATTATCGCGTTTACTCATAATGGAAACCATAAAGGTATGATATCATTTAAAAATACATAAGCATGAAGAAAACATAAACATAATATATATCATATATAAATTCAGTGTCATCATAATGGCCACCATAAGAGGTGGTAGGAGATAATTGAACAATCATCGTTTCGTGAGGCGTTAGTTTTCCATCCACAGAAACAATATGTTCTTCACCCATTATATGGAGGTGTGTGTGTAAGTGTAGTTAGAATAATTATCATAAAAACATGATAGTATATTTATTATTATTTTATAATTATAAAATAAAGGAATAAAAAGATTTTAGGGGGTTTTAGAAATAAAATAAAACAAAAAACATAAGAGAAGATGTTAACTTTAAGTGGGGTAACTCCCTTTGGTTGGAACCAAAAGGGTTTGTCGAAGTGACTTATGCCTAAGTTAAGGCTTCTAGGAGTAGGATAGGGATGTATGGAGCTCAATTAGTAATAGTTTTGACGAGCCAAGGGGCTTGAGAGGTGTGAGGAATGGGTTAGAGGTGAGGGATTTTTATAAGGGGGTGGGGCACTTTAGGAAAGTGTGAAAATATTATTTTATTACATAATGATTTTTGGTTTCTAAATGTCCAAAACATATTAAAGTAGAAGATAATATGACTCACGGTAAAAATAATATTATCCCATAATAATTGGACTGGTTTTGGATATTATTTAAATCTTTATAACCATATTTATTTAAATCATTTATCAATGAGGTAAACACTACGTCATTATTGTGTCATAAATAATTTAATTTATTTAATGCCTAAAATTCATTAAAAAATACAATGATGTAGGAAATATTTTTAGCTTTCCAAAAATATTTACAGTTGAAAAGATAACTTATATAACCCTATGTAAAAATTAATTTACTAAAAGATATTTTTTATGTCATTTTTTCTTTACTTTTAAGTTAATTAAAATAAAGTGTAATTATCACTCCCAAGTGGGCCCATGGGGTCCCAAAATTGTCCCAAGGATGGAAATGGTCAGAATTGTATTAAACAATAGGATTAGAACACATGTCAGGGAAATTTTATATTATTTTAGTAATATTTGATTACCCTTATTTACCAGATTTACCCTTTAACCGTGGTAAATAAAATGTTTACTGAACTAAATATTCATAATGCTTAAAAATAAAAGCTACCTATTTACAAAATTTTTACATCCTGATTCCAAATATGAAATCCATTTTTCTAAATTCAAAACAAATAAGTTTCATAAATTAATTTATAATTAATTCCCACTGCCAAAACAGAAGACATGTTTTTAAGAAATAATATCTATCAAAATATTGACACTTGTTTATGTCCAATTTCAAAGTGAAATTAATTAAAATAACCAAAATTGTATTAAATGGTAAAAATATAATCTAATTATACTTTTAAACCAATTAAAAATATAATCTAACTATATAAATAAATTATATTAAAAGGTATCTTTGTATTAAAGTACAATATTTTCCACTATTCATCAAAAATTGAATTTTATCAAAAAAATACCAAAAATTTACCAAAAATTAATTTTGATGTCCCTATTATAAAGAAGAATTTTATTTGGTAAAATAGAACATATAAAAGTGACCAAAACTAGATTTGAAGAGACTTTTTCATCAAAAGGCAGTAAATCAACCTTTTAAAGTAAATTACGCTTAAAATTAGATTCATTCACATTTTAAACCCTGAAATTTTATTTAATAAATGTAAAAACATTTAAAAAAAATGTATAATAATATTGAAGTTAGTTCGCTTCATTCTCTCCAACACAATGGCTAGGTGTTAACTACTATTTACAATAATCATATTATATTATTCTTGTGCAATGTATGATTTCCAAGAAACCCATTGTTGCGTATCGAGTACGTCATCGAACATAGAAACCTCGTTAAGGTAAAATTAACATTTAATTCAAAAAATATTAATTAAAAAGAAAATGTATTATTTATTTATTTACCTGAGATGTTATAATTTTAATGGAATTTGAAAATTTTATAAGTATTTAAAATTTATTTTCAAGGAAAATTTTTGTCCAATGTGATAATTCTTCATAATTCTCTATCTAATATGTCTTACATTGTTAAAGTTTTTTCTTTACTAAGTATGTGATCCAAGGATACCATTCATATTATGTATATGAATGGTCGTTGTTTTTATAGCTTGATGTTTAAGAATCTAGTTTCTCTTCAATGGGTTATATAATGATAAATTCTATTAAACCCCACATCCATTAATAAGACATTATAGGATTAAATTATTATAAAACCTATCTATTTTATATATGTTAGGATGTTATTAAATTTTTATGATACCCATTTCATTTCATCGGTTATGATATGATTATTATGAAATCCATTTTCTTATTGGTTATGATAAGATGAATGTTTTATAGAACAAATATCTATGACTTCATTATGAGATGGTATGGATATATATATCAAAAACATTAATTGGGAAATGATTTATATATCATGAGATAATGATGGTAAACAAGTCAATGGGCTTGATAAAAAATTGGAAATAGGTGTTTCTTGATCCAAAAAGTGAAATTGGTGTGTCCTAATCCACTATGTTGATGGTCTTGGTAGTTAAACAGGACACATGAAATTTTTTTATACATGTATGATGGTTCCACACACATATGACCTGAGCATATGGTTCTTTATTGATTTGTGATGATTTATCATACCTATGATTCATGCCTTATAAAAATCCAATCTTTATGCCATAATTCATGTTTATAATCTTTGATATGATGGGTATGTTCTTCTAATGTCATTATCTTATTCTCACACCCTTATACTCGTGTTTATGCTTACATAACTCTCTTTTTAAACCATACATTTCATCTAATCTCACCTCATTCTTTTGTTTCATTTTCCTAGGTTGTGAAGAAACGTTTTAAGTAGATGTACTAAAGGGGAATGTCATTGTGGGAAACATTAAATATCTTTCACAAATTTAGAAGATTTTTTTCAAAGATTCCAATGAAAAAAACTATTATGGTACTTGGGAATGTATTTTTGTTTGCAAAATATTAATCCAAAATTATTAAATATCCATGTATTTTAATCCTTGTTCACTATAATATATGTCAAATAAATATGAGAGACTCATGGAAATTCTGTCCAAAAACCTTGTAAAGATACTAGGCTAGGAAATCCCAATCTTAAAGTAAAGTGTGATAATGATCATCACAAAGAGTGCAAATTTGATTAAAATACCCAATACCATGTATGTTCAAGATTAAAAAAATGTAGTTAAATCTGAAAATTATGGGCCAAACAATAAGAATATCCAACCCAACCAACATAAGAATACGAATATATGGAAATAAAATTGGGATGATATTTAAAAATGATATAACTAAAAATATATTAAAAGATAAAACAAATTCATAATAAGGTTATTCTCGTTACATTCCATTATAGATTTACTGAGTCAAAGAAAACAGAAGAAGATAACTGTCAAGATACATTCAAGGGAAATTTCAAAAGGTTGAAATTAAAATAACTCTGTTGGAATCTATTTAAAAAATTCCCAAATATTATAAACTTATCCAGTATATTGATACAAAAAAATGTTGATGGGAATGAGAATAATATATTTGTGAGGAGTGTCTCATCCATGATCCCACCACAAAGTTATAAAAAATCAAGATCTTGAGAAATTTTCTATTCCTTACACTATTTAATTTATAAATATTTTTTATTATTATTTGATTTTAATTACTCTATAAGTTTCATGCATCATACTCCTTTTTGTATCTTTAAAATTGGTAGAATTTAATCCCACAAGTGTGGTATTCCAAATAGAAAACATATCCAACTTTTTTGAGTATGAGTTTTAGAGTATGTTCTGGTGGGTGTAGAAGGGCTATTTCTTCCAAAATATTTTTATGTACTCACCGTGGAGGAAGATAAACATCATTCCATTCACTTATCATATTGGGAAAAAAATTTAGGAAAATTAAGAAGACAATCATTAATAAACCTTAAAGAAAACATTCAATAGTGCTTAGAGATAGAATTTTGGACTTCACCATCCTTGAATCTAAGAGTAAGTGTTTAATAAGTGACTCCCTCTTTTATATATCTCTTGAAGAATGTGTTGATCCCATTAAAGACTCAGGTATTATCAAAGAATTATTATCCCTTATAGATCACTCTTATATTAAAAAATCATAGGAAAATTTAATAGTAAATTATCTATAAATCCTGTTTTCAAATTTAAATAATAAATAAACTACGATTTCTTTGATAATATATTGGAATAAGATGGCGTGATTCCCTTTACACATGAAATTAATGCTTTGGAAGCGTGGAATTTGAATTCAATTACATCAATTGAAAACCCCCTAATCTAGAATTAAAACCTCTCACATGTGTTTTAAAATTTTTGTATCTTATGGATGGAGAAAAATTACTATAAATCAAAGAAAAAAACCTATCTAAACACCTTGTGAAAACATTAGTTTCTATTTTAAAAAGAAACATCGAAGACGTAGGGTGGATCCGAGGTGACATCCCTATAAATACAACCAAAATTCTGCTCATATTGATTATTTCTAGAACGAGATTCATGACCTATTAAACAATAATAATGGAGTATAAATCCCACCATTATGGAGGTAGTAAAAAAATAGTAAAAATTATACTAGATGATATTATTTATCCAATTTATGACTCAAAATTTGTCATCCCCATCCACGTAATTCTCAAGAGAACTATTATTAAAGTGGTGGAAAATGGGAATAATGAATTAATTCCCATGACATTTCAAAACAAGTGAGTATTATTAATTAGATATAGAAATATTTATCAATCCACCATAAAATTCTATTTCCCTATCCCAATCTGTGATTCCTAGAAAAACATTAGTATGAACCTTGTATCTGATAGAGTGTATGACACACGTCACAAAACACATTAGGTAATATAATATCCAGATACTTCAAAATATATTTACTATTTTAAATAATGTATTTTAATTCATGCAACACTGAGTTTTCCTACATTACATAAAAGAGCGACCTTCCTCTATAGCATGTGTTACATGAAAAAGATACCTTCATTGATGGAATTCTTTATATGCAATATTGAGTCTTATTGAGAAAAAATCTATAATTAATGAATTATTATTTAATACAATAATATATAACCAAGATAGTATATTTGTGATTATGAATAATATTAACTAAATTGTGAAAATATATTGTTTATAAGAATATATGATTAAAAAAATATGTTAAAAATTAATTAGAAATTAATATAAGAACAAATTGAATATAAAACGAATATTTTTATAGAAAACTATTTTTATATCCACAAATTTGTTTTAGCCTTATAGATTAAATTAATTAAAATCAGTGAGTGATATTAATTTAATATATATATATATATATATATTAAATATTCATTCAATTATATTTTATTTTCATCCAATATATTTGGTAAGAATTTGATAAGAGAAAACCCAATATTTCACAAAAAAATGTATATTCTTATTAAAGAATTTTTATAGCCTTTTAATGGAGAAAATATTTTATGTATAAATTTTAAAACATTTATGAATTAAATTTGATTAAATAAACTTCATTTTTTTAATTCAGTAAATCTAAATTATCCTAGTTTGAATTTTGGGATTTTTCTGTGAAACATCATTTTTTAGTGTATAGTGAAAAATACTATGTTTTAATTAAAAAAATTAATTTAAATAATAATTAATGTTAAATTATATTATAAATTTGTTTTAAAGTAAAATTAAATTAATTATACATTTATTAAAACAATTTATTTCCCTATAATAAATTTACCATTTTAAATTGAATATAAAAACTTAACAATCATTTGAACATTTTTCTACTAAAAATAATTAATCTGTTTGTCTGTGAGGTTAGTATTAATGTTAATTTTTCCACAACTATGATTTGAATTTTTAGAATACAACATAAACCATTGTAATAAATTTAATATTTGTGTTCTAATAATATCAAATTAATTTTGGACATAAATTATTAGTGAAGGTGATTAAAATTAATTACAATGATTAAGGCATAATAGGGCTTAAAAAGGGACTAAAACCCTAACTTTAAGGACCCAAATGACCTATCTACTTGTCCAAAAACCATTTTATAGAAATATTTAATTCATGAACCTTCTTATAATGACTTTTTGTGGTTTTTTATGACTTTTATAATTTACTAATATGTGCACACTTAACTTCATTTCAAGAATACCTTGTGAGTCTTTTTCCTTCCCTATAAAAGGCCACCACCTCTACCCATTCCTAAAACATCTCCAACATATTAATTTCAGCCAATATATTCCCAAATAATCTCCCAAATTTCCTCCCCTCGACCTATAATCCTACCATTGGGCAGAATACCTTCCATGGATGACTTTTGGTTAATCCAAAAGAAGTTACATGATTGAAAGGTAATGTCTTTTTTCAATCTCTCTAGTTTCATTTCCATTTTCCAACCCCTAAAATATATTTATTATGTTATTGTACATAGAAACATTGTCCTCAATATACCATGATTTTTTTTATACAAATGGTTATATCTACACTTACACACACTTCTATCAAATGGGAAACGAACATACTATTTCTATTAACAGCAGATTACTGCCTCACAAAATGATGATTGTTCAATTCTCCATTATTTCCTCTTATGGTGGCCTTTATGAGGGAAAATATATTTATATATGATTTATTTTAAATTTATAATGTTTTAACCTTCTTTAAATTTTAATTATAACATAAATTTATTCTTTCTAACTTGTTTAAATATGATAATCCCGTTTGAGGAAGTGTGGACAACCTCCACCATAAAACGATGTGATTCATTCGCCAGATACATAGACTGTATAAATGAATAGACATAATTTAACATATGAGACATACACAACATATATATTATATTCATGAAATAATTACAATTCAAGATATATTTATATATATATATATATCATTTTCTTTATTACCCCTTTACACACATTAAAAGATATGGCATCATTCGGCGATGTATGGACTATCGCCTCCTCGACATGATGTGGTTTCTTTTACATCACATAATTATATATATAAGTATATATGATTAAATAATATGATATTTATTATGTAATTACTATTTTGGAATGATTTTAGTTGTCTGCCTTCTTTCCACAACGATCATTTAATAATTGGAATGTTACTCATGCATGCGTACAACCTACCGTCTCCATGATTATAACATATTATCATTTTCATAACCATATTTAAGGAATTATTTTAAAAGTATAATTGATGTAAAAATATGATAATTATTTTATTTTTATTATTCTATAAATTTTTTATAATGAATGTTATGACCATAGCTGAACAATAATAGTTGTTTTGACACATAACCTGAATTTGGTCAAAAACACCCAATGTAAACTTAATTATTTGAGTAGTTGTACACAAAATGGTAATAAGTGAAATAAAATTAATTAAAAACAAGAAAAAACTTTTGAAGAAAGTATATAATTAACCTTTTTTTAATACCAAGAAACTTAAAAGGAATTTCACCTGAAAGGAAATTTAGGGTAAGTGATTCTTGTCTCATTTTCATTCTGTGAGGCCTACTTAATTGTTCTACACATTATTTATAATATATGGTGTCCTTAATGCAACATTGACTTATAATATCATGAATCCTACTATATTCATGTTATTTAAATATTTTATTTAATAATTAATACCTTTTTGTTTTCTTATTCTTTTTTTAATACATTTGTAAGGGATTTTAGTCTCAATTTACATTGCATTGAGGCTTAATTGTTGTTATGAACGTAGTTTTATTTACATGGTGTATGTAATACCATTTACATGATATATCATGAATCTCCTTAATCTCATGATATAGTAAACATTTATATAATGTTTTTCCTTCATTTGGATTATGTTTTAAAATATTTCAATGTTTTATGGGACATATTTGAATGATTAAAATGTGTTTTCCTCAAGACCAATCCAAATGATTTTTCAATGGAATTTCCATTCAAGGAAATAATATAACCATTGTTAAATAATAACATTCATTCTTAACTGGTTATTCGAGACCATTTTTAAGTATTAGTACCATTTTTTCACTCTTTGGTACTCAACTGTTTTATAAAAAAAATTAAAAGAACCTGACATTATATCAATCATTAGTTGAAGAACCTATTTTATTATAAAAACTATATTTTATTAAAAGTTTTTAAAATTACTATAAAAATATTTGGTCAATATATTTTCATCATTTTTTCCTTTTAACAATTTTTTGATGGAATATTCTTGTCACCTTCCTAATGATGAATTTTCTAACCTTTTCCGTATAAAATGAATACTCTTATTACCACGTACAACATGAAATGATTCATCCACTGTCATTTAATTGAATTTTGCTATTGAAAATTATTATTTTCAATGAAAAATATTTTCCAAAGGTTTTTTAAAATAAATGTATATTTTTCTTAAGAATATTTTTAAAACATATTCTTTTATTTCATAAAAAAAATAACCCTCTATTTTTACTCCACATGGGATTTTTTCTTTTGATACTATCCATATTCTTGCACTAGATGGTTTATGATTTATTTGGCCAATGATAGTACTCACATTCACATCCTTGATTTATTTATTATATCCCTTAAAATATTCAAAATTTTATGATCATTAAACATTTAATTTCACTAAAATTATCCATTTTATTTATCATTGATATTATTATTTCTTGAACCGTATTCCATTTTACATATAGTGTCTTCATTGACAGTTATTTTACTATCTGTGTTAATATATATAAATTGGTATCCCTTACTCCATATTTATTTTTCATAAGGAAAATTTTTGAATCAATTATTTGATAGATAGGGAATATTTTGGAGTAGTACGACTTAGGCGAGCCCCAGTTATAGATAGCCCCTTGATACATCGATAGTCTCATGGGATTATTCATTTGTCTAGCCAAATTAGATAGGTTTCTCCTTACATTTTGTAAACCATATTGTAAAAGGTCATTAAAGTAAGGCTACCATGTACCTAGGAAAAATGGAGTCCAATAATTAATAATTTCCTTCATTTATATTCTGATATTATTCATCCATGAAATTTTGCGTTGACATATCTATTGACGTGTTTCATTTTTAGAATTCAATTATTTTTCATCCACGAGATAATAAGTCGATATATATATGGATACATTTCATTTTCAGTTCATTGAATTAATATCATGTGTTTCAATTTCCTAACATTCCATATTGAAATTTCCTTATCTAGCTATTTGAATGGAATTTCATTCCAGTTATTACCTTTCCATATTGCCAACATACTTCTTTTCAGTTTATTGATCACATGGATTCTGAGTTTAGTTATTGAAGTCTACATATTAACTAATCTTATTGATTCATTATTGCTTCAACAATATTTTTCCTTTACATAGAATTTGAGCTCACCCTTATGTTGTTTCTTTCCCCAGAAATCAAAAAATATTATTATGAAAGATATATGTGGGATTACTATAAAGATTAGAGTTATCCTCAGATATAATTATTTAGAATTATGAAAAAATATTTTTTAATCAGTGTATTAATTTTTAATACAATAATCATTTATGTATATCTTTTACTAACACAACTAAACTGATCAGTCCTTTGGGAGTGATTCCTTATAATCATTCCAATGTATTTTGTGGCTGACACTGGCTCTAGGATACCTGGGGCTAGGTTTCTATAGTTGGTATCAATGAAATTTTAGTATCTACCTTGGGTACTAGTTTTGGAAAAAACCTATATTAGAGAATATTACCGTAAGGTACAATTTAAGAATAAGTATAGATGAAAATCGTAGAATTTTGGTAAAGTATAGATTATGTAGGTGTTCCTAACAATTCATCTCTGTCTAGATACTACAAGTGGACATGGTTCTGGCACAGATATACCTAGGAGTAACAACACCAACAAGGTTTTATGATCTTGAATTGGGGTAACCTAGTACATACCAATGGGCCACACTACGCACCTGGTTTGAAACTCTCGGGGTATATTCATAGGATAATCCACATTTTTTTACAAACCATTATAAAGGATTTGGATACATAATAAGTAACCTAGATATAGCCTAAGGAGTTTCAGATTGAGGATAAAGTTTCATGAATTAAAAATCCAACTAATGACATTATATATAAACACTAGTCAAAGAAAGGACATATGTGGAAATAAAATGGATGAGGTATTTATGTATTGTGGTTGTATTGAAAACCTTAGTTAAAATTCTATTTAGAGATTAACCTAATTTCAAGTATTTCCATAATATTTATTTTTGGAAATTATATTAATTGGATTTTAGAAAAGGGTAAGTTTTATTTTGGGTGACAAAAAATCAAATCCATCAAGGTCACAAGACTTAAACCCATGACCAAAGGATGATAAGGGTCTCATTCCAACCCCTAACCTATGCAATGTCCTTATTAACTTTATTTTTTAGTTAGATAATTTAATGAATAAATTTTAATAATGAACCTATTGTAACAGATTTGATGATAAGAAATTAATCTATGAATCATAAGCTTTTTTAGAGATAGTTAGATACAAAAAGTAAAACTTCTCACTCTTTTGGAGGCCTTACTATCCTTTAAATTTTTCATCTAGTGCTTCAGGCATAAAAAAATAAATTTTTAGTAATTAGTTTTTGGGAGTAAAGGGATGAATTAGAATTTAGTCGAAGCACAACCAAATTTTATTATTGTTCATATGATATTTGTACCTATCAAGTAAGAATACTTAATTATATTCTTGGTCAGTTAAATAATTTCCCAACTTTATAAAATTTAATTAAAAATAAAATGTGGTCCTAATAACTTAATTTCATTTAAAATCAGGGTCATTTAAACAATAAAAAATTTATGGATTTGAGTATCTCAACATTACATTGATCATTAACTTGTTTTTTATTTATTATCTCATTCACTTCCTAATAATATTTATGCTTTTACTCCAAGTTTGTATCTCTACTTTCCACTAATTTTCTTTTACTTGGATACCTAGTTACATGGTAGTCCATGTGACCTTTTTTACATTCCATTATCTCTTTTCTAGAGGATGTTTCATGAACTCTTGTCATGATGTTGGATTTTAATGTTTCAAATATCAAACAATATAATACCAAGATCGAGTTTAAATTTAGAGGATGCAATTTAAATAAGGTGTGGAGAATGTGATGCCCCCCCCCAAAATAAGAACCTTGTATTGGATAGAGTGTATGACATACATCATCAAGTGTTTATGGTAATATAATATCCAGATACTTTAAAATATTTTTACTATTTAAATTAGATTCAATTTATTTCATTTCATGAAACACCTAGTTGCCTTGTGTTACACGATAGAAAGACCTTCCTCTATATATTTAGTTATATGAAAAATCCACCTTCTTCGATGGATTTATCTATATGAAATATCGAGTCGTACTAAGAAACAATATATAATAAGAGAATTATTATTTTATAAAATAATATATAACCTTGAAGTTATATTAGAATTTTTTAATATTATTGACTAACTTATGAAAATATATAGTTTATAATAATATATGATTAACTTTTATATTAAAAATTAATTATAAATGAATATAGGAACCAATAGAATATAAAAAAAGAATGTTTTTATAAAAAACAATTTTTATGTTCACAAAACTGTTTCTCCTTAATAGATTGAATTAATTACAATTAGTTAGTGATATTAATATAATATAATATATATATATATTAAATTTTTATTCAATTATATTTTATTTTCATCCAATATATTTAGTAAGTATAAGATAAGAGAAACCCCAATATTTCACATAAAACCTGTATTCTTATTAAGGCATTTTTACTACCTTTTAACGGAGAAACTATTTTAAATATTAATATTTATACATATAGGTATTTAATTTGATAATATAATCATCATTTTTGAATTCGTGACATCTAATATATCCTAGGGTGATTTGTTTGGATTTTTCAAGGAAACATAATTTTTTAGTGAATAGGGAATAATAATGTGTTCTAGTTAAAAAATACATTTTCATATAAATAATCATTAATGATAAAATATATTATAATTTTTTTAAAATTCAATTTGTATCAATTATACATGTATTAATACAATTTATTTCATTATAATCAATTTACATTTTTAAATTGAATATAAAAATATTACAATTTTTTTAACATTTTTCTATTAAAACTAGTTAATCCATTTGTCTATGAGATTAACATTAATCTTAATTTTCTCAATTCTGTGATTTAAATTTTGAGAATATTATTAAAAAAATTTAATAGAGATAATATTTTTGTTATAATAAGATCAAATTAATTTTGGAAGAAAATTATTAGTGAAACTAATTAAAATTAATTACAGTGATTAATGTCTAATTACGCTTAAAATGGACTAACACCCTATGTTTAAGGGCCCAAATTTTCTAGAAACGTGTAAAAACCCCATTTTATGGACATATTTTCTATATTTAACTTCCATTAATGAGATTTTGTGTTTTTTTATGAATTTTATTAAGTACGAACATGTGAACACCTAACTTCTTTTCAAGAATACCATGTGAGTCCTTTTCCTTCCCTATAAAAGTACCCCACCAATACCCATTCCTCAAACCTCTGAAACCTCTTAATTTCATCAATTATCTAAAAAAAATAGTCTCCCAACATCCCTCCCCTCAACCTAGAATTCTCCCTTTAGGCAGAATACCTTCCATTGATGAATTTTTGTTAAACCAAAAGAAGGTACCTAAATAAAAGGAAATGTATTTTCTCAATCTATCTAGTTTCATTTCCATTCTCTAGCCCCTAAAATCTCATTATTAATTTCTTGTAAAATAGCAACATTATCATAAATATACTATAATTTTTTTATAATAATGTTTATACCTACACTTATATACACCTCCATCTAATGGGCCATGGACTTACTATTGCGGTAAATGGTGAATTACTACTTCATGAAACGAGGATTGTTCAATTCTCAATTATTGCCTCTTATACTGGCCATTATGATAGAAACTCAATTTATATATGATATTATTTTATTTATAATGTTTTATTATTTCGTAATTTTTATTTATAAAATTCATTTATCCTTTCCAAGTTGTGTAAATATGATAATCCTGTTTGAGGATGTGTGGACTACCACCCCCTCAAAGAGACATGATTCATTCACATGATGCATGGAATGTATAAATGAATGGACTTAAGTAAAAATATTAGACATAAAAAAATCTATTTTATATTCATGATATAATTAAATTTATGGAAATATATATGTATATATATATATATCATTTTCATTATTACCCCATCCCACACTTGAAAAGAGATATCGTCGTTCGTGGACGTGTGCACTACTACCTCCTCAATATGATGTGATTACTTTTACACCACATAATTCTATATATAAGTATATATTATTTAATAATATTATATTTATTATATAATTATCAATATTTAATTATTTTCATTAGTTACCTTCTTTCCAGAATGATCATTTAAAAATGGAATTGTTACTCATGCGTACGTACGGCCTACCATCTCAATGATTGTATAATATTCTCATTTTGATAACCATATTTAATGATTTATTTCAAAGGTATAATTGATTTAAAAATATGAAAATTATGTAATTGTTATTATTATATAGATTTTATATAATTAACCCTCTGACCATAGTTGACCAACAATATTTTTTTTGATACATAAACCAAATTTGGTCAAAAACACAGAATGTAAACTTAATTGATTGGGTATTTGTAAACAAAAAGGTAATAGGTGAAATAAAATTAAGGATAAACCTGAAAAAATATTTAAATAATGAATAAAATTTACATATGTTTATTATAGAGGAATTTAAAGGATTTTCACCTAAAAGTGAACGTAAGGGAAGGGATTCTTGTCTCATCTTCATTCTATGAGGCATACTTAATTGTTGTTTACCAAATTTCATATATATAGTGTACTTACTGCCACATTGAAATTTAATATCATGAACCTATTTATCTTTATTTTATTTAAATTTTTAATTTAATTATTAATATCTTAGGGGTTTTCAATTCAATTTTTACTACATTAGTATGGGATTTTCATCTCAATTTACATTCCATTGAGGCTTAATTATTTTTATACACCTATTTTCTTTTACATGGTGTATGTACTGACCTTTACATGATATATCCTGAATCTCATTACTCTCAAGATATTTTAAATATTTGTATTATTTTATTCCTTCGTAATTATTTTGTTTTAAAATATTTCAAAGTGGTATGGGATACTTTATAATGCATAAAGATTATTTTCCTCAAGAATAATTCTAATTATTTTTATAGGGAATGTACATTCAAGGAAATTATATAAAAACAATTCAATAATAAATTTCATTATTCTATATTTATTCATGACCATTTCCAAATATTATTACCATTGTTCCACTCATAGGTACTCATGTGTTTTAGAAAATGATTTTTAGAAAAACCTGACATTATATCTCTCTTTAGTTAGAGAACATATTTTATTCTGAAACCTATTGTATATTAAAAGGTTTTACAAAATGTTTTGAAAATTATTTGGAAAATAAATTTCTCAAATTTTTGTCTTTTACCAATGTATAAAAGGAATATTTATGTCTCCTTCCTTAAGAGGAATGTTCTAACCTTTTTCTGTACAAAAGGAATATTCATTTTACCTCGTACGACATGTAGAGATTCATCCACCATTATTTCTTTAAATGGGCCTTTTCAAAAGGTTTATTTTTAAATAAAAATATTTTCCATAGGATTTTTAAAATCAAATTATATTTTCCTCAAGAATATTTTTTAAAACCATTCTTTATTTCATCAATCACAACAACCCTCTATTTTTTCTCTAAATGGGATTTGTTGTATTGATACAATCCTTAATCATTATGAGGATGGTTTATATTTTATTGGGATAGTGATATTATTAACATTCAATTCCTTGATTTATTTATTATTCCCCTTGAATTATTCAATCTCTTATGATCATAGAACATTGAATTTCACCCAAATTGTCCATTTCATTTATCATGGATATTGCTATTGCTTGAACTGTATACCATTTTATATATGTTATCTTATTTGACATTTCCTTGACTATCTAGGTTAATATTGATAAATCTGTATCTATTAATCCATATGGATATTTGATATCTCACATTGTTCCATCAATTATTTGATATATGAGCAATGTTTTGGACTAATACGACATGGGTGGGGCCTAGTTATAGATAGCATGTCGATGCATCAGCAGTCTCATGGGAAAAGTCATTTAGAAAGCCGTCTTAGATGGGTTTTTAAACTAAATTTTATAAACCATCTTGTCAAAGGCCATGATAGTAAAAACCATGTACCAAGGAAACATGGCATCCAATAATTAATCATTTTCTTTATTTATATTCTGATATTTTTCATCCATGAGATTTTGTGTCGACATACCTATGGATTGATTTCATTTTCAGGATTCAATTACTATTTAACCATGAGAAAATTCATCAACATATCAATGGATACATTTAATTTTCAGTTCATTGAATAAATAGCATACGTCTCAGTTTCTTAACTTTCCATATTGGTATTTTATTATCTAGTTATTTCAATGTAATGTGATTCCAAGTTTTACATTCCCATATTTCTTACATATTTTCATTTAGTGTATTTATTATATTCCATGTGTGATAGGTTATTTACCTTTCAATATTGATTATTTTCATTGATTTATTATTGTTTCTGCTACATCTTTCCATTACTAATCATTTGAGATCACCTTTATTATATTTATTTCCCCTGGAATCTATGAAGATTACTATGATAGATATGCATGTATTTACTAGATGGATTAGAGTTATCTTCAGAGTTACTTATTTAGAAAGAATAAAAATATATTTTGTGACCAATATATTCCTTTTTAATACAATACTAATTTGGGTATTTGGTTTACCAAAAATACTAAACTAATTAGTCCTTTGGGGCTTGATTCCTTATAATCATGCAAATTTATTTAGTAGCAGACACTGGGTCTCAGGAATCCGGGGCTAGGTCATTACAAATTCATTAACCAAATTCTATAAAGGTTAGTAGGCGGGACATATTATTGTTTCCAGGATGGATTTTTCAAATACTTTATGGTACAAATTTCTTGGGAATACCAACATAATATGACCTTTACTTTCCATTATTGAACATATTAATACTAGATGATTACTTTTTGGATTTTTGATTCCCTATGTATATTTCAAATATGTATGGTAAGCATATTATCATATCACATTGAGGACTATCTAGAGGTATTCCTTGATGAATTTACTATTTTAAATTCTTATTTTGATCATTTCTTATAGAATATTGGAATTTTTTTAGAAAAAAAGAATTGAGAAAAAAATTGTTTTAAAAATTGAAAAGTACACTTTTAAAGTGGAGAAAGGAATAATGATATGGCATATAGTTTCAGAGAATGGAATTAAGGTGGATAAAAAGGTTAAATTAACAATTTCTCTTCCATATCCCACTTCAGTAAAACATATTCGATCATTCATGGACCATGGGGGGACTCTTTAGAAGGTTAATAAAATAATTAATTATAGTATATTTTAATATTATAGTATTTTTTTAAATATGGTGAATTTAACATTAGGGGTGATATTAAGAATTCATTTTATGAGATGAGGAAAAATATTGATTACCCCACCAACAATCCAACCCTCAAATTGGGAGCACCCATTTGAACTTATTTGTGAAACATCAAACAAAGATATGGGGGTATCCCCCATCCAAATGATTTAAGGAAGGAATAAACTAATTAATTATTCCTCAAGAAACTTGGATGAACTCAAATCAAATATATTACTAATGAAATGGAGTTCCTTTTTGTTTTTGTTTTATTTGATAAATTTAGATCTTGTTTACTGGGAACTAATGTGGTTTTATTTTCTGAGCATGTTAAAATAAAGTACTTAATGGAGAATGTTAATTCAAATACATGGTTGGTATGATGGATAATACTCTTGGAACAACTAAACAAAGAGATAAAGGATGGAAAAGGAGTATAAAATTTCTTTTATAAACCCTTTTGGAAACTTCTAAACACTACTAAAATAGAAATTCAAGAACTGAACGCACTCAATGATCACAAACTGATAGTAAATGTCTACATAATAGAATGTGTAGTACCATTATTGGCTGATATAGTAAATTATTTGACCACATATTAGGTACCATATCACCTTAACTCTTTTAAAAATCACAAGGGCAATGGTGATGCTATATTCTATATTTTTGAGGATCCATTTATGTGAAAACTCTATACTGATCAAGTCATAATAAAGTTATTACCAATAATTTATGTAGATTCTATATTTTAATTTTTTCATACACATGTATTTTGAGGATTCTTTGGACCTCAAATAATGGCCAAAAAAGTAGTAAAATATACAATTTATTGGAAAAACATGTTCAAATATCCTTATGAGTATTGTAAGGAATTTGGGATGTTTCAATTCTCTAAAAATTTTCAAAAATAAAAGATATTACTCAAAAACACCATTATTTATTATGATATCATTGAGGTATGGGGTATTTATTTATTGGGACTCTATCCCATGTATTTAGGGTATTCTTAAATTTTACTTGTTGCTGATTATGACTATGATTTGGTGGAATCCAAGGCCAACATGACTGATGATGCCAAATTTTTATGTGATTTTTTTAGGTGAAATACATTTTTTTTGGAGTGACATGGCCAATTATTAGTGAACGAATGAATCATTTATGTAATATATATATATATATATAGTCTATTATTAAAAAGTATGGTGTGAATCACAAGACATCCAGACATTATAATCCTAAAAAATGGCAAAGATAAAGTATCTACCTTAATGATTAAAGGAATGATGGATAAAATGGTTAAACTGCACAAGAAGGATTTAAGAATAGGGTTTGAAGATACCTTACGGGAATAACTTAAAATCTATAAGACACATATACATATGAGCCCATACTTGTTGATTTATGTGAAATGTTTTGAATTTTTAGAGGAATTGGAACACCAAACATATTTGGATTTCAAAAAGATGAATTTTGATTCAGTGAGTCCTATAAAAGACATAAAACATCAGTTATAAGATATGGATTAAATTGGAAGATAGTCTTTTGAAAACACTAGAATTTATAAGGAGAGAACCTGGGTAGAACATGAAATATAGGTTCAACAAAATACCATTCAACCAGGAGATTGTGTTTATCCCTAAAATTCTATATTGAAGTCAATTCTAGGTAAAATTACTTATATGTGGGAAGGAACATTTATTATTAATAATATCTATCCATTTAGTATCATTCATATCAATAAATAACAATAAGGACACCCACTTACTGTTTATGGGAAAAGGCCAAAATAGTTCCATTAAAATATGCCTCATGAACCAATGGAAGAGCTTATACTTCTCCAGTATATCTACTAATTTCTTATCATGTTGTTAGTTTAATCAAACAACATTAACTAACAGTTCTTCTAGGTTGAAACCCATGGTTTGTTATTTTCTTAATATCAATGTTTTTAGGATAAATTCACCTCACCCGTTTCCACTTTTAGATGAAATGAAATGGTTCTCACCCTTGTGTGAGTTTTCTAGGTAGGGATATCAAAGAAAGGGTTAATCAAAAATATCCAAACAATGAGAAGGTAATATAGAAAATTATTCATGATAATTTGAAGATTATTCTTCCCTTTTTTATGTTTAAAACTCCCAACATTTGATCCGGAAAAAAAATTAATATTGCAATTTCATATGTACTATTAAAACAGGGAATTTCATAAACATGCTTTGAAATTATGCTTTATTGGAATTATAAAGTATACATGAGTTTCTAAGGAACCCTATAATAACATGTATTATATTTAAATGATAATGATATTAAATGAGTAAGATTTAGAATTGAATTATTAGAGTAAAAAATGGATATTAAATTGATTACTCATTATTTGAGGGTATTGTTTTTGTTATGTAAATGAAATTTACCTATTATAGACATTGAATTTATGAAATTAATATAGGATAATTTTTTATTAATAATAATTTCATGACCGATTGTTCAAAATTGTATGTCCATTACCCAAGAGGATTTATAGATCGAATAATTATAATTTTATCATGAATATATTTCTTGAGTGGTATTGATACATTACACCCTCTACAATGTACATTAGAACTTGTCAAATATATGACTATGTAAAAACACATATTACATGATTTAGGAATTTTTAATGATAATCCATTATGCTTGAGACAACCTTTTATATCAATCCTTATTTATCCCAGAGAGTCCATGAAGGATGTATTTAGATAATTTTTAAACAATTTATATCTATTCCTACCCTCCATTTAGAATTTTCCAATATATTTTAATGTTAAACTCTGGGGGTGAGGGAATTCATGATGGAAGTATGCACTACATTGTAATAAAAAGTGAAAGGGTGAAAAATATGGGTATGGAGAAAGTTAATTGATACATACACTACACTATTAATATTTTCCCTTCTTGAAACAAATAATATAGAAAAAATAATTGGTTGCGGCTTTATAAACTTGAAAATCCCCACTAACAAACCTATGATTTTTATCATATGTGGTTACATGGTGGATGTGAGATTAAACCTAAGCATTGATTTAAAAAATATAAATAAATAAAAATTAGTTTATAAAAAAGTTTAAAAAATATAGATAATATTCAATATGGGGAAATTATTAATTATGATTGCATTGATCATAACCTTACATTGTTCTTGGGAAGTGAGAGTATACATTTTCATGGGGAGAATTTCATTAAACTTTTAATTTTGAAATCATGCTTTATAACTAATGGAGAAACCTCCTCTTTGATCTGTAATATTTTTTCATAAAATTCCATAACAACATTATTCTTTAGATCTATTGGAATCCTGATTTAAAATCCCTCAGGATTTTTTGTAATTTTTTCTTTAATAATCATATAAAGTAGTTCCTTTGTAAGCCTGTGTAAAAGGATCATTTTATCATGGTATTAGAATAACTCCACATGAATGTGTATCATGAGTAATGATAGAAATGAATTCAAAAATGAGATAGGTCATGACATGGAATGTTTAATAATAATTAATGGAGAATATTCAATTAATTAATGGATAAGTTCCATAATTTTTAAAATGGAGAAATAAAAATACATGGTTTCATTTTTTCTTTGAAAATATGGAAATTGAATTTATGTTTTATGTGTAACACGAAAATATTTTTTTTTACATTTACAATTGTTTTTTATTGATTTTATTTTTAAATTTTGGTAATATGGTTCTTCTTTTTAATTAAATGTTTAGATCTAATTATTGATGAAAATATTAGTTTATGTGTGGTGATATTTTATGCACTCAATTTCAATATAAATTTATAAACTTTTTCAATACATTTTTCTTGGTTTTTAATGGAAATTATTATATAATTTATTTTATTATTAAATTGTTGGAATCCACACATGAATAATTAATTTGGATTAAAATAGAAAAAATATATTTAAATTTAATAATGAGTTTTTTATGGAAATTAATTGTTATATTTTTAATATTTTATTTGGCTAAAAAATGCACAGTCATGGGAAAGCCATTATCTAATGGCCCATAAGCCAAATATCCTTCTCTATTAAGGTCTTAAATGACCAAGAAAGACTCTGTGAGAATCCAATTAGGTGGTAGAGAGGATATTTGGCCCCTTGGTGAAGATCATGTTCAGCGGTTGGGTTAATGCCTGCATGAAAAGATCTTGTCAGTGCAGCCCAATTAATGTGTAGGTGTGTTGTGGGATCCCATCCCTATAGTTTTATTTTTATCCATAAATACCATGATATGAAATATATTAAAATGGATAAATGAATTCTAAATCAATTTGGGATGTCTTGTAGTGGGATAATGTCCATAATTACCAAAAAAGGAACTGGCATTCCTTATTTCTTCTCCTCCTAACATGGATATTCATGGTAGTCACTTACTCCACTCGAATCCAACATTATTAGGGATTTTCTGACATAAATCACAATTTACACTAACATGGACAATCAGGATCGAGATCATAACTAATTCTGAGGCCCCAAACCACCATGGTACACTTCTTGATCCTCTTGAAAAATTATTGAATTGCTTTTCCTAGAGAAATAATGTCTTATATGTAACATAGGGTAAATCCCACCACTATAAAACCTAGTTCATTTTTATAATGGGGAACATAAATTAGTACACCATTGTTAAAAAATTGTTTTGTGGGATTACATAGATGAATGTTGTGATGAGGATATGTTTAGAAATGTTCATGTTTCATTATTTCATTTGTGATATATTGCCACTAACAAAGGATAGGTACCAACATTCAAGCTACTGCTCAAGCTACCATTTGAGATATCAATGTTTTTATACCATAGTGATGATGGTATTGTATATTCATCAATCATGTTGGAGGAATTATCAACCATTTCTATAATGAAAGAGGAGCCGCCCTATGTTATTTTAACCTACCATTCAAGCTACCATTTGAGATATCATTGTTTGAGGATCTACCTCCAGAATTAGATGAGAAAATTTCATTACATAGAGTAGTGAATAAGTTATAATGGTGATCCACAATCCATGAAATACCATATCCAATTGTAGATGCTTCTACAGTGATGAGGTACCATAATTCATGAGAAAGCATTAAGGATTCTACCATGGAGAATACCTATGGTAAATGATGAAATACCATTTTTTAAAAATATAGAATATGAAGGACGAATAAGAACCATCTATGAGATCCTGATAATGAAACTAATAAAATTAATTGGTAAACATTGACCTATATAAAAATAAGTTATCAAATATTGAAACATAGATATGTCAATAGATTTGTATAAAAATAAGATTGTGTTTCTACGAAGGGAGAGATTGGAGAAACGAAATAGAGAAACACAATTGTTACTACTCCATTTTAGATTCATTAATTTTTATTTATTATTATCAACATGTATACCATTATTACTCCCATTACGTTTTCTCTAGTGGGGGTTATAATAATTATGTTCTTTGGTGAAGGGGAGGTGAACTAAATTAAAATGATTGAGTCCAGGAAATGTTGTTGAATATATGCTTCTATTTTCATTGTTAATTGTTTTTCATATTTAATTTGAGAAATTAGATTGAAAGAGATTGTGTTTATAATTATTTAAACAATTTAATTATTACATTGGTCAAGAAAGTTTTTCTTCCTATATTTTATTTTGAATCATATTGATTGATTAGATAGAATCAAGCTGAGAGTTTTTAGTGATTACAAAATCCATGAAGAAGAAATAGTTATCTAATTTGGATTCTTGGGAATCTCAATACCTAATTAGGTATTTCCTAGAAAGTTTAAAGAAAAAACATGATGGATTTCACACAATAGAATGAGGAGTTTTAAATAAATGAAACTTATAGGATTATTTTCACTCATAGTAACACTTAATCAAGGGTGAAATCCATGAAGGTATTGGGGAACCATTTATGTAGTCGATAAATAATGATTGAAGATCTATTTTTGAAAATTTCATGGTATTATTTTAATAAGGGAATAAAATCCTAATCCCAGTAATTTATCTCTCATATTTAATTTTCAAATGATTTTTTCCTTTCTTAAAATTCCTTGTGATCTTGTTCTATAATTTAATTTCTCACAATGAAAATTAGATTTAAGTGTTCTTCCTTGGAGATGACTTTGTTTATTTCTAAAACTACACCCTTATGGGAATTTAAATATCTTTTTCCACACCCCATGATAGGCTTATGTCATGTATATACTTGAAATTTTCAATTAGTTTTACTTTGTGAAGAATTATCTTTCTAAAACTATTTCTTATTTTAGTCTTATATTTTTTATACATCATTGATTACCAATATTAGGCACTTATGTTTCAAGTATAATTAAACAATTTTTGAGGTATGGTATACCATTAAAACAATCAATTTATATATGAAATAATACTTCATTATGTCTATAAATATCAACTAAGTTGTATTTTTTTGGTAACATACACTAAAAACAATCATTTTAGAAGAATATTTCCACTTAGAAATAGCACATTTTTCTCTTAACATATTTGAATTCAGATTAATACTCCCATATATTATTTTTATTTTCCTATAATTTTTGTATTATTTTCAATATTCATTGGTTAATATATTTTAACAAAAACATATGAGTCACATATTGAATATTATAATCAAGAAGAGAAGTTGATCTATTACCAGAAAAATAAATATACCAAAAACACAAGTTTCTCATTTCTCCCTCTTAAGTTTGTATCATTTATTATTAAAGGGAAATTGATTTCGAAATGTAAATCTTATTACCTGATACTAATTTCTCTCCCCCTAAATAATTTTCTTATTTTAAAGATATTCCAAAGCCACAACTGCATGTAAACATTTCATTGGATTTTTATCCCCATTCCTCACTTTATTAACCATTTGGATCAAGGAATAATATTCCCAAAACTCTATATCAACATGAAAAACCATAGTCAATCAATTCTCAAGAGTTTTATTTAAATTGTTAATTTTAGATTTCCTAATGAATATAGATAATCTAGGTGGAAAGGATGATCAAGTAAGGTATATCGATAATTTCTTATCAATATGGAAACTTAACATCTCTAATTTATCAAAATAAATCATTTCTATGAGTACATTATAACTAGATAATTACTAAAATTCCATTTTACACAATTATAGTTTAGTGAAAATATAATTTATATATTCCCTCTATTTCTCATTTTTTAATATTTAGAGAGATTAACAATCATAGTGTATTTATTCTTGTCCTTATCTTTCATCCTTATCTATTTGAATGTAATTTATATAATGATTCAAAATATATATAATACATCATCATTTTACTCTTATATGAATACTTCTCACTCTCACCCACTCTATGATGAGGCTAATCATGAATAGAGGACCAAATGACAAATAAAATATTTTCTTTTAATAGTACTATGTGAAAGCACATATACCACTCTTGAAAATTTATACTATTGAGGACTTTCTCTCTTTAAAAATTTGATTTAAATGATTTTACGGTTGAATTTCCTTTCATTATCTACAATTAACAAATGAAAATTTTAATACATTATCTTGATTTATGATTATGAAATGTTTAATGATTTAATTTTCTCCAACTATTTTACCAAAATCTAATATCCCCCACCATTGGATTCCTTTTAATTAGTCTCACTAATATTCTACTAGCAAGGATCAATATTTACCTTCAAATAAATCACAAAAATGCCACATAATATTTTTCAAAAAAAATAGGTACGAATTTTTTTCCAACTATAATAACCCATAAATCCTTTATCTATTGGGTGGACTCCCTAATCCTTAAATATTATAATTGAATTTTCTCATCCCTTTGTCCCATGTTACACTATATCCTTGTAAGGAAATAAACCCTTGATGTTAATAAGGGTTAGTCAACCCAAGAAACTTTTTAGAACTCCATGATAATTGGATGTATCTTGATGAGGACCATACTAACTTTTGAACTATGGTTTCATTCATACTCAAGTTATGAATGGTTTCTTGTAACATAATATTGAATTTATGGTATTTTGTTTTCCCTATTCATAAGTATTCACTATTTTACTTTTCCCATTCTTATTAATATTATTTAGAACACATAGAAACTATTGACCTTAAATGATAAAATAATTTATGAATATATTAAAAGAAGATATCATATTTTTTATGTGAACTAAATAATTTCTTTATGAGAGATATATAATTAATCAAACATAATAAAATATGTATTACAATATTATTCCATTTTATCTAAGTATTTGTGTTAATTTATTTACATAAAAAAATTGTTTTTATATATCCAAATAAATAATGAATCCTATATATATATATTAATAACCATTAATTGTAAAAATAAGATAAATATTGGTTATGATAATGTTCTTTTTTCTGTACATTGGTTTATTGAATGGTTTTAAAACAACCTCAATATTAGGGTAAAAATATACCTAAACCTATTATCATATCAATGTATTGCATTTATATATTCTCTTCTATACATCCTTGGTCAAATTCACCTTATAATATTCCATAAACTATCTCTTCTAACTGGTGAATCCATTATTTACAAATTTTTCCTCACACAAAGGTGAGGGGTACCATAGTGTTAGGGTAACATATAATTATCATTGGAAATTTAAGATCAAACTTTATATAGGAGAGTGGGATTATGTAAAACCCCATAAAATTACATTAATTTAATTTTATAATAAATTATTTTCAATTTTATATTGATTTATATGCAACACCATGTAAATCTTACGTTACACACAACACTAACATAGCTTGTGTTACACACATGGCTGAGTTTTATAGAATTTTAACATTTTCCATTTTTTAAATCAAAACATTGACATTAATATAAATTTTATTTTTTAAAATTAACCTCATTTTTTAATTTGTGATTCCAAGTTATCATAGGTTGATTTTTTGGTATTTGGCTAAGATGTTTCATTTTATGCTGAATAGTGAAAAAATACACTTTAGTTAAAAATTGCTTCTTTTTTAAATAATTATTAATGATAAATAATATTTTAAATTGGTTTTTATTTTCACAATAGATCAATTATACATATTTTAATCCAAGTTAGGTCATTTGAAAAAAAAATTAGTTATAAAATCTTATTGAGTTTTAGAATGTTTTTACATTAAAAAACTGCCTTCTCACAACATTAGTGGGATTTTATTTAAACATAATTTTTCCACTTTTATGAATTAAATTAAGAAAGATGGATATAGACGTTTCTAATTAGTATAATATTTATATTCTTATAGAACAACTTACTTTTTGACCAAAAATATTAGTGAAAGTAATTAAAATTAATTACTATGATTAAGATAAAATAATGTTTAACATGGGAATAAACCATAAATTTAATAAATAAAATGACCAATAAACTTCTATAAATAAAATTTTATGGAAAAATTTCAACCATATCCCCTCTTGGATATAATTTAATGAGTTAGTGGGAAAACTTTCATGAAATTGACCTATTTAATAATTTATGAAAAGAAAAAAGGACAAAAACGGAAACGTTTGTGCCTTAAACATTAGTAAAGATGATATTAAGGAATAAGACACATAGTCTTGGTCATAAAATTTATTTTTAATTCTAATTAATTTTTTTCAAGGTAATTTAACTTTAATTTTTAGATATGATACATTACATTAAATTCTTAACAAATGAAAAAATGTGGATTATTTAGTTAATAATAAAATATATAATGTTAAACACGTTTGAACTTAATATATTTGAATTAAAATATTTTTTTTATGTCTATAAATTAAAATTAAAAAAGATGTCGAAACTGACATTAATGTTATTTTATAATAAAAGAAATTTTATTAAATGATTTAAAAATAATAAAAATAGATTCTTACACAAAGTGACTTTTAATTATTAATAATTACCAAATATGGAACATTAATGGAATAATTTATCTTTTATAATTAATATATTGACCCATAGAATGTAGTAATATTATTAGCAAAATCTGGGTTAATGTTGGGTTTTTGCGCGTTACATGTGCTTGTTTTAAATTTATTTTTCATCCCACATGGTATTTTTATTTTTTAAATTAGATATCATATTTATAGTTCAGCTGGCCTATATTTTATAATTAATCTCACCAAAATTTAGTCTTAATTTTTACATTACTTTTGATGAAAAACTATTACCTAAATGAAAAAAAAATCGAAAATGAAAAATATAAGGAAACTTAGAAATGAAGGAACAAAATAAAAAATTTCACTTATTTTTTTATTTTGGAGAATTTAATTGACCATAGTTATACTTATTTCCATTATATTTCCATTTTTTAAGTACATAAGGTACCAAATACCTGACAATAGTGTTTACCTTTTGGTAATTATACGAATGCCACACCCCTCAATTATAAAAAGAAATTATCTCTTCCCCTTCCTCATTCCTCTCAATCCACCTTAACTAATATAACCCTAGACCAAATATTCCCCCAAAATCCCTCCCCTAAACCTAAAAGCCTCACTTTTTTAATAAATCCAACAAAGTAAGCCTTTGGTTCAAACTAAACAGAGTTCCCCAAAAGAGGAAACAGTTTTCAAACATGCATTTATGTTTTATTTCTTTCCCCACACATTAAATTTTTTATTATTCCATACTTATATATCAAAATAAGTATCCTAAATATAATGAAATTTTTTTAGGTTAAGGTTTAAACCAAAACATACACACACTTGGATCAAATAGGAAACAGACTTACCATTCGTGTACAACGAACTACTACCTCCCGAGATGATGTCGTTCGTTTTTTTATTTACCCTCTTTCATGGTTTTGAATTATGATGGAAAAATTGTTTATACATGATATACATGAAATATATTATGTCTTTATGATTCTTTAATTTTTATAAAACACATACCTTTATGCGTTCCATTTAGTGTAAATATGATAACTTTGTTTGTGTATATATGGACTACATCCTCCCTAAAGTGATGTGATACGTTCACACCTTACATGGAATGTATTAAGGGTGGTTTTAATTTAAAATATGTGAAAATGATATATATATATATATATATATATATATTTACTATATAATTATGTTTCTAGAAATATAATATATCATTATCTTTATTTTTCTATTCAATAACTAAAAATGTGATAACTTCGTCCATGGACATGTGGACTATGGCCTCCTCAACGTAAAGTGAGTCTTTTTACATAAAACTAATTATATATATGTATATAAAATTAAATATTATAGTATTTATCATATAATTATCAATCTAAAAAGATATAATGTTTCTTACATTCTCTCCATAACGATCAGTGAAAAATGGGAACGTTACTCATGTGTACATATGGACTACTGTCTCCATGATTGCAATGTTGGTTCATTTATCATTACCATCATTCATAATAGGTTTTAAAAGTATAATTTATGTATGAATGTAATAATTATTTCAATTATTATTATTCAAGATATGTTTATATAATGACCCATTTGACCATAATCAACCTGCCAAATTCATTTTTTGACACATAAACAAAATTAGGTCAAAACACTTAACATAAACATAACAGTTTATGTGGTTTTATATAAACTTAAGACAAATTAATTAAAAGTAATAATAAACAATAAAATGTTTCTGAAGGAAGTAAATATTAAACATAATTTTATTATTCCGGAATATAAAGACACATATGACAATTATGACTCAAGGTAAGGTATTTCATCTCAATTTACATTTCATTGAGACTTATTTTTTATTATTCACCAATTCACATTTATATGATGTATATACTTCCATTTGAAAATTTATATCATGAATATTCTTATTATAATGATATTATATATTTGATTTAATGTTATTATTAAATAGAGATTATGATTCAAATGTTTCAAATTGGTATAGGACACTTTGGACTGTCTAAAGATTATTTTCCTGAATAATGTTTTAATGATCATAGGATAATATTTATAATCTTCATCATTAACCACCCTTGTTGTTAATTATCATAAATTTAAGAAATATTGATTAATTTTTATTATTTAATGAATAAAAATATTTGGTAAGGAATTTTTTTTAATTGAATATATTATTAGATATAAGGAATACTTTTTACATTAAGTGATAGGTGAGGCCCAGACTTTAAATAGACCCTCAATGAACCACTAGTTTCCCACGAGACAAATAAGTTGGAGAAATAAAATGGCTTTCTACCTGTAGTTTTAAACCATATTGTGAAAATTAATGATGTGATAGGTTCTGATGTACCTCAGATATGACATCCAATAATTAATCTTTCCCCTCATAAATATTTAATTTATCATTATTATTTTCGGTGAGTTTTTTATAAGATAAAATCTATAGATTCATTTCATTATGAATTTATTGATTAAGTGCCATGTTTTTTAGTTAATTATCATTCTATATTGGTTATTCCTTTTCTAGTTTTTTTGAATGTAAAGTGTTATCAGTTATTTTCCTTTCCTTGTTGATTTATTCTCATTAATTCATTATTGCATCCATATTACTTAAGCTTAATGGTCATTTTATCTCACCTTTACCATGTTTCATTTCCCCATGTTATTAAGAGGAATCCTTTGAGTGAGTTCCAATTATGTTGATATTTTACTTATGAAATGATTCATTTTCATTTACCAATGAATTATGGGTATCATATATGTAATTTAGTTTTCCAAAACTGTAAAACTATTTGGTCCATTGGGATTTGATTCCTTTAATAAAGGCAGTGTATTAAAATACTGCCCCAAATATAGGTTTTTTAGTCAGGGTGTTACAGTTTTTATCATAGGAAGATTAATATCAACCTTAGAAACTATATTTATAAAACAAATATTATGAGACATAACCCTATGATAGGTTTTGAGGATAAGTATAGAATAAAATCCAATAGAATCTAGGTTTGTTATTATGATATTATATACCCATAAATTTTTCAATTTATGTACTTTTTTTTAGTTCGAGTATTTTTAATTCTGTTTCATAATGATAATATCTAATAGAGTCTATATTTTAATTTAGAAATAGAACCTAATAGAAGAAAAGTGAGCCTCACTGATTAATTTGAGCCAAATAGTAAGAAATATCATATATTTTATTGTCTTAAGACAATATTTTTAAGGGAACTAGTCTTCCAAGAATTATCATTATATGGGGATATAGTATCATTTGATAATGGGAAAGAGAAATAATTATATAAGTATTGTGGATTATGAGGGAAGCATGAGAAAAATAGTAAAACTAGGAAAATTATGGATAAAGGGAAGAAGGGAAAAAATTATTTTCCCACATGTAACAATTTTCGAAATAATCACCTTGATGCTTGAATAAATGGAATAGGGGTTTTCTACATGTGTGGAGAGAAATGAAACCATTCTTGTGATTTCAAGGATAAAAAATATTTCAAATGTGTAATTATTCAACTGTAAAGAGATGTTCCACTAGGAAAATAAATTTCTCAACTTTCACAGTAATATACTTCAAAAGAGTCTAATGAATCATGATTAGGATTAAGATACTAGCACAGAAGAAGATCAATGATTAATATTATTAATTTTTCGAATCACTAATTATGTCATTTAATTATTTTTATCAATGATGAATTGGTTATAATAACTATAGAATAAATGATGATTGTACTATAGTACATTTTCAATAAGCATTTGTGATCATATATTGAATGATACAAAGAAATGTGATTCCTTAGTAAGTTAAACTTTTTAGAAAACACATGGTTGAGGGAAGAATAACCCTTAATATATTAATAATATAATGAAAATGATTTTAGAATAAATAGATTATTGATATGGATAAAGCATATTGGATATTACATAGTACCTTGGAACTCATGAATTGTTTTTTTGATTATTCTATCATTGGTGGAGTATACAATATTTTAAAATTTTAAGAATATATCCAATAATCCATATTTTAATTAATTAATAACAATGCTTGCATGTTTTAAATAATTTTTTATTTTAATTCAAGTTATTAACATGTCTAAATGTTTTTTATGTGATGATCAAAGTGTTACATCATGTTTATTGAAGACTAATGATAAGTTACTTTTTGAAACTCAGTGACCTTCTTTCAAAAAGTGTTCCATCATAATATTTTTGAAAATATAACCATTTATGAAATGGTTTAATTTGATCCTTATATGAGGTTCTAGATATTCATATATTACTTCACTTTATGAAGAATATTGTTCAAATAGATGAATTAAATAATGTTCAAGGGGTAATAAAAGGAAAAGATTATGTTTATAGAAATTTTTATTTTCTTATATTCTCTGAGTATGGAAGAACTTATCAACTCCAGAAAAGGGTCTTGAAAGAAAATTTTCTAAGTTTTATTATCATTTTTGATTATATCAATGAACTTTTTTCAAAATTATGGTTAATGATTTTGTGGTAATAAACTTTCAATTTAATATGTTCTTTATCACTCTTCATGAGAACTTAATAGTCAGATTTTTCTTCCATGTCCATGTTTTCACTAAGGTTATTATATTCAAAATTTTAGTTTTGTGACAGCCTACTAATTTCAATTTCCATCATATTAGTAAAAAAATTTACTATCCCAATTCATGATATGGGGTTTTATTATAATAGTATTTTCAAATATCAAACCTTATATTATCGAGATCAAGTTTAAATTTTGAGGAAATAATTAAAATTAAGGTGGAGAGAATGTAACACCCCAAGAAATTACAATATTTTCCTTTTAGAATAAATATTATTTTATTTCTATATTTATTTATACACAACACCATTATAAGATTATGCTACACACAACGCTGACTTAGCTTGCATTACACGCAAGACAGATTTTTACTTCTTTTTAATGGAGTAACTATTTTAAAAATATATTTTCAAACATTTATAAATTTTATTTGTTTAAATAAAACTAATTTTTGAATTTTTAATTTCAAATTTATATTAGGATGTTTTTTCGATATTTTTCTAAGAAGTTTAATTTTTTTTTGAATAGTGAAAATACCGTATTTTAGTTAAAAATAATTTTTTGGTTAAATATTTATTAATGTTGTATTATATTTTAAATCAATTTTAAAAGTAAAAATAGATAAATTATACATATATTAATCCACTTTATGCCATTT
Organism: Viscum album; assembly: GCA_963277665.1. NCBI lineage: Eukaryota > Viridiplantae > Streptophyta > Magnoliopsida > Santalales > Viscaceae > Viscum > Viscum album. Next base: position 1,583,299,874 of record OY728121.1, read on the forward strand.
TAAACATTTTATATATTGAATTTAGATAAAAAACATATTGAACTTTTGAGATTTTTTCTTTAAAAACATGCTTTCTCACCACATCTATGATATTAGCTGTAAACTTAATTTTTCTAATTTTATGAATTTAAGTTTTAAAAATAGGAATTCACGGTATAAATCGGTATAATATTTATATTCTAATATGATCAATATATTTTTTTTAAATATTAGGGAATGTAATTAAAATTCATTACAACGATTAAGGTAAAATTATGCTTAACAAGGGACAAAACATTAAACTTAAGAAAACAAATGAACTACACACATGTAAAAAATAATTTTTCTTCCCATATTTCAACCATATCCCTTATCTTTTCAAATTTTATGAGTTACTGGGAAACATGTTCAAGGAAGTGACCCATATAATATGATAACTATAGAAAAAAGACAAAAATAGAACCCTCCTTACATTTTACATTTATAAAGCCTTCGAGTTAGGAAGAAGCTACATATTTTGGGTTATAATAATTATTATGAAATTTAACTGAGTATTTTATTCATAGAAATTTAACTTCAATTTTTAGAGATGATATAATACATTAAAATCTTAATAAATATGAATGCATGGATTTTTTAGTTAATAAATAATGAAATAAACAATTATGAAACAATAAAAGTAAAGTAAATTTAATAAATTATTATATTCCATTATTTTTTATATGAATATATAATGTTATGTAGTTGTGAACATAATATATTTTGATTAATATATTGTTCAGATATTTTAAAATTAAAATTAAATAAAAAATATCAAAATTTACAATAATGTTAATTTTAAATAAATGATATTTAATTAAATGATTTAAAATTAATAAAAACCCCATTTTTTGAAAAATTATTTTAATGTTTTAGTAAATAAAAAATATGTTTCATTAGAGGTCCTATTAATATTTTATAATTAACATATTTATCCATAGATTGTAAAAAAAAATTAGCATTGTCTGGGTTAAAGCATTGTTTTGTGGGTTTCAGGTGGTTGCTTTAAGATTAATTTCCAACAGACAAGGTATTTTTATTTTTAAAATTTTCTATAATATTTAAAATTTCATGGGTCTATTTTTTATATTAAATTTGACCTTAATTTATTCTTAATAATTAAATTAAATTGGTTGGAAATATAGCTACCTAAATAGAAAAACAAAACAAGAAATACAAGAAAACAGAAAGACCGAGGAACAGTATTATAAAAATTCGCTTATTTTTTGGGTGGTAGAGATTTTGATTGACAATAAATTCACTTGAATCCATTATTGGTTCATTTTTTAAGAACATAAGGTAATGGAAACCACCCAATAATGTTTACTTTTTAGTAATTACAAGATGTTCACTCCCCTTCATTATAAAAATGAATTCACTCATCCAATTATTTGAACCTATAAAGAAACTTTTTCTTATCCAAAATCGCTAAAACGTGTCTCAAAACATTCCTCCACTAATCTTAGAATCCTCATTTTAGGCATAAAGTCAACCAAGGAAGCCTTTTTTTCTAACCTAAAGGAGTTACCACAAAAAGGTAACATTCTTCAAACGTGCATTTATGTTTTATTTCATTCTCCACCCATTAAATTTTTATTTTTAAATTTTTATGTAACTATATAAGTATCATAAATATATATAATTTGTGTTTTTAAGGGTTATAAATACACCTACACACACTTATAAAATGGGTAATGAACTTACCGTTCGTGTATGGAAAATGACCGCCTCACGAGACGATGTCGTTCATTTTTCCTTTACCACCTTTCAGGGTTGGGAACTATGATAGACACATTATTTCTATATTATATAGATTATATTTATTATTTAATTATAATTTTGTAATTCTTATATAAATCATACCTTTATATCTTCCATTCGGTGTAAATATCTTAACATCATTTGTGGACGTGTGGACTACCACCTCCATAAAGCGATGTGATACGTTCAAAAATTACATGAAATGAATTAAGGATGGTTTTAACTAAATATATGTGAAAAAAATTAAATATATATTATATTAATTATATAATTAAATTTATGTAACTATAATATATCATTTTATTTGTTTCCCTCATCATACACTAACAAAGTGATGACATTGTCCGTGGGTGTGTGGATTGCCTCCTCCTCGACATGATGTGAATACTTTTGCTTCAAAAGAATTATATTTATAAGTATATACAATTAAATGAATTTTTATTTATTATACAATTATATTTCTAGAATATATAGCTTTACATACCCTCTTTCCAAAATGATTATTGAAAAATGGTAACCTTACTCATTCGTATGTATGGCCTACCGTCTTCATGATTATATTGTTGGTTCATTTTTCATAAACATCATACATAATTAGATTTAATATTATAATTGATGTAAAATATGATAATTTTGTCCTAATTATTATTATGGATATTCTTTTATAATGACCCCATAGTCCATAGTCGTCCTACTTAAGTTGTTTTTGACACAAGAACTGAATTTGGTCCAAACACACGACATGAGAAAAATTATTTAAGTAGTTGTATTCTAAATTGTAAAAAGTAAATTAAAATAAATAATAAAAATAAAAAATGTTTTAAATAATGAAAATAATTAACATAATTTTATTATTATGAAAGATAAAGACATACATGACAATTCAGACTCAAGGTAAGAGATTTCATCTCAGTTTACATTCCATTGATACTTATTTGTTTTAATGCACCAATTAAATTTTATATGGTTGATATACTATCCTTTGACATGTTATATTAGAAATATAATAATTATATTGATATTAGAAGTTTAATTTAATGTTATTACTTCATGGGGATTATGATTGAAATCATTCAAAGTAGTATGGGGCACTTTTGAGTATTTGATGATTATTTTCCCGAAGAATTTTTTAATGGTATTTCAATTCTTCAACATCAACAACTGTTGTTTTTTATTATCATCCACTGAAGATTAATTGGTAAAAATGTATTCTCTATTAAATAAAGATATTTTGTAAGTCATATTTTTTATTAATTAAAATGATTATTCGATATGAGGAATTATTTGGACATGCTTTGACATGTGGGGCCCAAACATTATATAACTCCTCAATGCATCGATAGGTTCGCTTGATAAAAATATGTTGGCCAAATTTAAGAGGTTATAATATATTGTTTAAAACCATATTGTGAAAAAAAATTATGCTATAGGTTTTTATGTTCCTCAAACATGATGTCTAATAATTAATAATTCCCATCATAGATATTCTAGTTATCAATATTATTATCAATGAGGTTTTTATTTGACAAAATCTATGGAGGAATTCAATTATAATTTTATTTATTAAATATAATATGTTTTCAATTAATTATCTTTACATATTGTTTATTCATTATACATTTATTTGAATAAAAAGTGCTATCAGTTATTTAACTTTTCATGTTGATTTATTCTCATTAATTCATTTTTCCTTCTACCTTACATACCCATACAAAGCATTTGAGATAACCATTATTATGTTTCATTTGACCAGGATATAAAGAGGAATCCATTGAATGAGTTTCAAGGATACTAATATTTTACTTCTCTTATGCTTTATTTTATTATCCCAATATATTATTGGTATCATATATATAATCTGGTTTTCCAAAACTGTTAAACTATTTGGTCCATATGTATTTGATTCATTATAATCATTCCAATGTAATAAATAATTAATCAGCTAAGGGATTATAAGGTCAGAACAATTACATATAATTTGAAAATAATCATATTTAATTTTCAATAATTTATAATATGATACCATGCAGTAAATTAATTAATTAAATCAATCAATCAAAATCACAAATAGGTTGGTCATGTATTATAACCAATCCCAATGTGATACAACTAAACATTATTACTTTTTTTCACTCATTTCATTTCATTCTAATTAATATAAATATTCATGAATTTTAAATTTAATTAATTATTTATTTACAATAACTATATCCCAAAGTACTTGAGAAATAATAATAATCCCATCTTTTATCATTTTAAATTAATTAAAGAATTATAATTTTAATTTTAAAATACTGTAGTACACAATTTCACATTAGATTTGATAACATCTGTAATATCTTTAAAATAATAAGAACTCATTTATAGAAATTAATAGTTACCCAATAGGTATTAACACTCAGCATAACATGTGGCACACATTGTGTATATTCATTTTCAAGTACTAATTCTTACACAATATTTGTGTCCACACATCTTATCATGATATATATGTGCATCATATAGCTTGGTGGGTCAAATTTTGTAGTCTTCACATTGTGTACAACCATAAGACATACCATAATATACATGGTGTGTACCACTATCAATTTTTAAGTTAATACACAATGTTTATGATAACCAATACACATATTATAATTTTATATTTTATATGAAATGTAATTTTATGCATAAAGTCCAAAAAAACACACTAAAATTATCTCAATGTGTATATAGTGTAAAAAATCATGATGCCCAACATGTACATCCTACTACAAGACTTGTATCCATGTATATATTTTATTACTTTGCTTGTTGACCCACACGAAATGCTGAAAACCACATCTTATACCTATCATGGAATTACAGATGATACTTGATTTCTATATCCTCTTAAATATCATGTAGTCTATATCTTTCCATATTTATAGTTTATTAGTAAATAAATTGTGTGTAATGACAACACATTATAGAAAAATGTATCACTTCCAATTAATCATTTTGTTTAAACAAGTGGGGTTACATGACATGTACACTAGATTTACATCATTTAGACCTTTTTGAACTATGTTTCATGATCAAGATCAATATATGGTTTGTAATGATGTTGTATAAGTCACATGTTGAGACATGAAAAATGTGTCTTGAACCTTATGTGAGTTAATCATGGTTTGAGGATGTCTAATTTGTCATTACACATTGAATTTACATGTCATTCTCCTAGTACCCTTGGAACCTCTTTATGGGGTCTTTGGGAATTCATTATGTGTTTATATCCCCTTCATGGTTATATGAACATGGAAGAATACATTATCTAAACTATAAGATTATAAACCAAAATATGATTATGAAAAAAAACCAATGAATGAAATTGGTAAAATAAATTATAAATGATTATAAAGTAGAATATGACCACTCTAATATCGCAAGAAGGATATAGGGTGCATCGAAATTTGTGGGTGTACAACGATTTTTTATTTTTTTCAGTGGATTATATATAAATAACATGATGAATAAAACAAAGAAATATCCAACAGTGGATATTTCACATTGAATGTATTATTATTTTATATAATTAATTTAAAAAACCTTCAGTTTTTTAAATTATTTTTTTCTGATAAACTATATTTCTTTGATATCATTCATTACATGCAATAAGGAATTTTAATGAACAGTGATAAACTACTAGTTTTATTATTTAAACAAGAGTGTAATTACCAAGACATTAAACATGGTAACATGAATAATGAAAAATAAGTTTTTAAGTTTTCATTATATTTTTTTTGACATATAGAAAAAGTATTTATATAATGATATTGAACATTTAGTAAAGTATTTATATTTTTAAAAAATAATATTTCCACCAAAAAAATCTTACTATTTCTTTTTTTCAACTATAAAAAAATTAATTATTGAAAATTTTAGAGACATAAGTTTATAAAATAAACTTAATTTTTTAAATCATCATGTAAAAATTATAATGGGTCGAATTTTTTGGATCAATCTGAAATGTTTGATTTCTAGATGAAAAATGAAAAATATTGGATTGCATTGAAAACTGCCCATTCATTTATATAATTTATAAGGATAATTTTTTTTAAATATGTTTCAAAATATAATTTTTAAAATCATATATTTATTAATCCAATTTAGGTATTTTTAGTAAATTTCATATTTAATTTTTATCGAAAAACTTTTTTAACATTGGATCTTTTTCTCCTTGAAAACATGATTTCTCATTGTATTTGTAGGTTTAATGTTAAATTAAATTCTACCAATAATGTGTGCTAAATTTAAAAAAATGTAATCCATATTTTCAATCATAATAATTTATATTATCTAGTAAATTAATCTTAATTTTATATAATAATAAAAAGTAAAAAAATAAAAAAACAATTACCATTGTTTATGTAAAAACGAATTTATCAGGGTTAAACTAAAAATATAACTATTAAAAATTGAAAAAAACTAGTCTAAAACTCATTTTATGGAAATATTTAGACTTTATAACCTCTATTGTTTTATAATGATATCTTTTTATATTTTTTATATTTAAATCTTGGGTACGCTTTATTATTTTCAAAATTACCAAGTTTGTCCCCTCCCCCCGATATAAAAGGACACCCCTCTTCTATATTATTCATATTTTAAAAAAAAATTGGTTTAACATAGACAAGAAAAAATCTCTCACTAAAATTTTTAATCTCATCCTATAATCCTTATTTTGATCATAAAACAAAACTTGTAAGGATTTTTGGGGAAAACCTAAAGTGGTTACCTAAAAATAGGTAACATTATTCAACGAGAATTAATATTTTAATCTTTCTCCCATGTCCTTCAAATATTCTTCTATTATTTTGAAATAATAAAAAAGTATATCTCATACAAATTTTTGTTATTATGTTAATGTAATAACCAATATCCATCTTCTCTTTCATCAAATGGGATAAGAAATCATTATTCATGTGTACGGTGGAGTACCACCTTACGATGTGATGTGAATCATTCACACACTACATGAAAGGTAATAAGGATATATTTAGTGAAAATATTTGATATATTTGATATAAAAATGATTCTATAATGGTAATATGTTATTTGGATTTTTTTTCTTTCAATCAATTGAGTCAATGGAAAATAATTTATGTGTATGTATAGTCTTCCTTCTCCATGAACAATGTATTTCATTTATATATATATATCTTTTATGGATTACACTAAATACTTATATGATGAATATATATTATAATTAAATCATGGATAAAATTTTGTAGATTATGGAACCATGATAAAATTAATAGGACCAAAAAAATAACAAATCAAAATATAAATGAAAAACAAAGCATTTATTTCCAATAATGTGACTTTAACATATAATTTTTTAATGAACGAGTAATAAAAGGTCATAATTAAATAATATATGTATGATATATATATATATATGGTTCTATAATTTATGTTTTATAAACTTATATTTATTACATCGGATGTTTGAACATATAAGATGAAATTATAGACTTATGGTAAGGGATTTTTGTCTCAAACTGCCTTCTTTGGAACATAAGTTATGTTATGCACATATCATATAATATGAGGTGTTTCTTATTACCCTTTGAAATTTAATATAATGAACATATTTATTTTTATGATATTAAATGTTTCATTTGATGTTATTATTTAATGGTTCTTATGATTCAAAGATACCAAAGTGGTAAAGGTTTGATGTTATAGTCTAATTATTTATCAGGATTTTATATGATTAAGATTTTTATGATGAAATAATATTAATTATCTATAAATAAACAAATGAAACATATTATACTATGTTTATGTAATGAGAATTCATATTATCCCTTCATTTCCCCTATTTATATACTCATTAGCTAAAATGAATTTTTTATGGAAAAACAACTTTTATTTCTATCTTTGTTCGAAAAACCTTTTACTTCCAAACCCATGTTTCTAAAAAAATCAAAAATGTTTTTCAAATTCAAAAAATGATTTATTTAATAAAATATTTCCCATGATTCTATTTTTATAAATCATTTTAAATGTAATCTTCATGTCATTCTCCTGACAATTCCAATTTAGATTTTACTGAAAAATTGAAATGAATATTTTTTTAATGTGTACATCATAAATAGTCTTTACCAAATTCGTGGAAATTATTTTATTTGAATTTTTAGTTATATGTACTCAATTGTATTTTAAAATAAATTTATTTCCTATTGATTTTATTAATTTCTTGTTTTAATAAGTTAATTAATAGAGAAATGATATTTTCCTCAGGAAAAATTCTAGGTTATTTTTTTCCAAAAAAAATTTCTATATAAGATGAAATATGTTAATGTTAGAAAATATTTACTAGGGATATGACCCATTTATAAGATATTTAATATTTATGTGGATGTTTTATTTTTATGATTATAATATGTTTATGAACCACATTTCTCTTCTCTAGGATATTCCATAATAAAATTATTATGAAACCTGCTTCTTTTTCCATGGGTTATTATTTGGTGAAATAATGAAAGGATTATGAATCATGTTTCTCTTCAATTGGTTATATTCAATTTAAATATTTATTAACCCCTTTCATTTTATGGGTTTTAATATGCTGATTTTTTTTGATCTTTTGGAATATTTCAGTATGATTATCATTATGTGATGGGTGAGTCCTATATCTCCCTTTAATGTATTCGGAAATGATTGAAATATCAAGAGATAAGCATGAATAGAATGGGGTGTCAAACCATTTTGGTAAGGTATTCTATCCACTATGATAGTCTTGTGAGTGATCCTTGAATTCTAAGATCATTTTGGGAGTGAACCCATCCAACTATGTTATTCTTGGAAATGAGCTTTGAGCTACAAAGGAAATGATTTTATACTCTTATGTGTATGCAGAAAATATATGTCTTATTACAATACTATGTTCTCATGGTTCATGTTCTTTGATTCCCATATGATTCATGTCTAATGAATTTCCCTAATTTATTCCATGACACGACATTATGATCTATGATATATAAGGTGAGGTTTTCAAATGTTATTCTCATATTATCATACCCTTCTTCTCATGATATGTTGATATCTCACTATTTTACCCTTATATAGAATATAATATCACCTATAATAAATTTTCATTCCCTATTTTATGATGAAAGTTATTATGTATGATATTTCTAAGAAGTATTCCAGTTTTGAAGAACATTTTGGTAGTTAATGTATCTCACTTATGGAATAGTTTTTCATGTATCCAAGTATCCAAAGTGCCATATACCATTATGATCCTAAGGTGTGTGTTTGTCTAATGTAATGAATATTCATCTAAAAAATATAATATATATGTAAGATATGGTTGGGTCATTATAGTTGGTATCATAGGATTGGTTTAGTTAACCATTGTAAACTAGGATGAGAAAACATTTGTTTGATCTCTAAGGATAAGTCTAAAAATGAGTGAAAGTATATGAAAATATCATGGATTTTTAGTAAAGGATAGAGAGAGTTATTTCTAATAAATTACATACCTTTATAGATATTACAATAGTATGTGTCTCTATAACAGAGGTACATAATATTAATAACATAGAAAAATGAACCTTGATCTATAGTAGATCACAACCTAGTGCATGAAAATGGGTCTTGTTGCATGCCTGGTCTGACAATCCTAGGGGACATGACTGGGAAATTCACTAAGTATTTATGAACAATCATAAAGGATTTAAATCGATGATGACTATGAATTCCCAAGTATAAACTTATGGTTTGATAGATTAAAAATAATTCACCATGATATAGATATTATATAGGAAATTTTTCATGATTATTTAGTTCCCCACTATGATTATTGTTTTGTATGCTATGGTTTTTTATTTTTAGTTAATTGTTAGAACCAGAAGGAACTGTGTTAATGTTGAGTGTTATATAAATTGAAATTATTTTACTCCTAATCATCCAAATTTTTTAGGATATTTAATTTAAAATACCCTTGTTTTTATCACACAACTTTCTCAAGCCATGAATTATGATGATCATTCAAATGAGAAAATGAGTGAACAAAATTCTATTGAGTCCTTCATGAGACAATGTCAACCATATATTAGTGGTTTTACTGATATGCTAGTTTTTAGTAATGGATAATTACCACTATATAAGATATTTTACATTTTCTAATTATCGAAACTCTAAAAACTCTTTTTGGCCATCTATCAATTAGTAGTTAAAACAGATCATGGTAGAATCACATAAAAAATACAATGGAACATGATGAAATTGACTCTATAGAGTGGGATGAATTTAAGAGACTATTTTTCAATAAGTATATCCTAAATATTATATATACAATAATAAATAAGGGATTACTCAACCAGAAGCGTAAGGATGATGAGTTAGTTGGTATATATGAGGAAATTTTTACAAGACTTGTAAGGTACGCTTTGGACATTATCATCCAACTTAAATTTTAGGTTGATTGATCTTTTAGTGTCTTAAAACCAATTATCTGAAGTTATTCATCAATAAGGGACTTTAGTAGCAATTAATAAATCATTTGATGTGCTCTCAAGGAAGAAATGGATAATGTAGTTTCCCATCAATCTCATGGTTTTGACAATAAAAGTAATATTGAGTTCAAAGGAAACTATAAAAATGAGGGAGAGAAAAATATTACCCCTATTTCCTACTTTATGGTTGGAAGGATACATGGAGGAAATTATCATTAGGGGACTACTAAAAAGATTAATTGTTGAAATTAATTTCATTAGGAAATCACATACTGAACAGATGTTAAAAAGTTATTTAATGATAAAAATAGAGTGAAATTTAAAGAAATAAACCACCCAAACTCTAGTGTTTGAAATGTAATGAGTATGGTCACTATGAAAACCAGTGACAAAATATAAATATTAATGATGATGATCAATGTTAGAAAAATCTTAATATTAGTCACAAGGGGAAATATCATGTTATCATTATTTCTGATGAGGGACGTGATAACTGTTTGGTGAAAGGTACACTTACCATCCACTCAAGATATAATAATGTATTATTTGACTCTAGATCTACTCATTGAATTATATATAATGAATTTTATGAGTGAATTAACATTAACCCACATTGTAAGATATATAATTAGAAATTAAAACCTATAATGGTATGATGATCAAATTTAAAGTATATGACTCCTCACAGATTGATATTTATGGGAATGTGCTTCTTTTAAATATTTTTGTTCTTACTCGGGTAGAATTTGATGTTATCATAGGCATGTATCGATTTATCTATAAAAATCACACATCAATTTTCAAGGAAGAGAAGTCACAATTGATATTCCAAACCAACTTGTGATCATATATTAGTGTAATGATAAATATGAGATTCTGGTGGAGATAAAATCCATTGTATGGATCCTGATTCCATTTCATAAGGGGTTTTATCTCAGATGGTTGGGGAGAAACTCTACATTGATGATAAGATTATTTTTTAAGAGTTTTTTAGGTAATCCTAGAATATTTTCCTAGTCTTCTATAAAAACGTGAAGTTGAGCCATCAATAGTTTTTAGACTTGATGTCATTCCTTTTTCAAATGTTCTCTATAGAATGGGTCTGATTGAGTTGAAAAAATTTAAAAATAAACTCTAGGAGAACCTTGAAAATGGATTCATTCAGCCAATTGTGTCACCTTGGGGTGCACCTTTACTATTTGTTAAAAAAATATTGATCAATGTGACTCTTCATTGATTATCACTAGATAAAGAAGATAATTATCAAGAATAATTATTTTTTACCCTATATTGACAGAATATTTGATCAAATTCATAGAGATTAATACTTTTCCATTATTTACCTCCATTGTGGAAATCATCAATTGAGGGTCATTAAGGAGGATATACCATATAAAAAATTCCATAAAATTTATGTACACTGAGAATATATAGTGATGTCATTCAGTATTACTAATGCCCCTATTATCTTCAAGGATTTAATAAATAGTCCTTAGAGATTACCATGATTATTTTATGTTAATATTTATAGATTGTGTTATTATATATTCAAATATAAAGGAAGATAATAAATATTACTTGGGAATTGTACTAATGACCTTAAGGATGGAGAAAAAATATAAAAAATTTATAAAGTATGGATTTTGGATTAAAAAGGTTTCATTTTTTGATCATAAAATATCAATTGTGAGTACATGTATTCTTACATCAAATATGGAGGCTATTAAATATTTCCATAGACCAACCACGATGAATAAGATCTGTATTTTTCATAGTTTATCTAGATATTATGGATAGTTTTGGGAGCATTAATCATGCATATCTAGTCCAATACCTATGTTAACTCAGAAGGGAGCCAAGATCCTATAGAAAGATGAATGTGAGGGAAATTTCAAGGAATTGAAGAAAACATTATTCATCATGTATGTTCTTACATTACCCTATAGTGGACAACGGATTTTAGTCTATAGTTATATATCCAATAAAGAATTAGTATGTGTTATCATGTAGAATGAAATAGTTATAGATTATGGCTCATGGGAATTAAAGGCTCCAGATCGAAATTACCCAACTATTATTTGGAGTTAGTTGGGGTAATTTTTTCATTAAATATCTAGAGGAATTATTTTAAAAAAGAAAAAAAATTATCTATACTAATAAAAAATATTTAAATAATATATTCATATAGAATGAGTTAAATATGTTCTATAGAAGATGGTTAGACCTTATTAAAGATTATGACTTCTCAATACAATAGTATACTAGAAAAAATAATAAACTCATTGATACTTTTAGTTGCAAGGATTGGGATAGCTTATCCTCGTTGATGATAATAAAAGATCCAATTTTCTATATTTGTGAATGATGGATCAGGAAATTATAATGGAAGTGGAGAAATATTGTCTTTCTGGAATTAATTTTCTACCTTCTATTCAGGTGATGATTAAAGAGGCACATAACAAAATATATAGAGCTACATTATAAGGTGAAAAATTTTCTTGAGTTTAACATTTATTGTGATGTAATGATAATGATAAGGAACCATGTATCTGTTCCACCCAGAAAAAATTTGTAGGAGTTGTAAGATGAGGCTCATAGTTCATTGTTCTATATTCATCATGGATGTATGAAGATATATAAATATTTTAAAGATTGTTTCTGGTGGGATGGCAGGAAGAGAGATATCATAGATTTTTTATCTTGAATATTGTTATGTCATCATGTTATTTCTCCAAGAAAAAATTCTATAGGTATTTTACACCCATTAGAAATATCAGAATGGAAATGGGAAAACAACACTGTGGATTTTTACATTAGAATCCCCAAAACGTCTAATGGGAAAAATACCATATGGTTTTTAGTCAATTTCATTAATAATTATTCACACTACATCACTCTCAGAGAATATTTATATTTGTATTATATTTATAGGATATACATTATGTTTTATGGTTTCATAGAGTACCATATGACATTGTGTTTGATTGGGATCTAAGGTTTACCTAAAAGGTCTAGATAAGTCTTCATCAAGTTCATGATATAGATCTGAGTTTTATCATGATGTTCCATCCTATGATTAATGGTAAGTTTGAGAGAACAATTCATACCATATAGTATGTTATGATAATTTTTTCTCTTGATTTTAGAGTTTGTTGGTAAAAGACCTTCCTCTAGTTGAATTTTTAGACAAAAATATCTTTCACTCAAGCATTCAGATGGTTTTATATGAAAACCTCAGTTGAAATAAATGTAGTCCTCAAAAGTTCATGAATGAAGTTAAATAAAGAAATCTATTTGGGCCTAACATAGAAATAAAAATGGAAGAGGAGTTTAGATCCATTAAACAACACATAATGGGGGTATAAATTCATTAGAAAAGTTTTGCTACTAATCATAGAATTAATCTAGAATTTTAATTTGGTGACAGGGAGTTTTTAATATTTTCTCCATAGAATAAGGTTATAAGATTCAGGAAAAAATGGAAACAAATACATATATATATTGTTCCATTTTCAATTCTTTATCATATTGGGATCATAGCTTATCACTTGGTGATTCCACTAAAACTCTCTCATTTTATGATGTGATCATTGTATCTGTCCTGAGAAAGTACATACATTTCCTTTACATGTAATAACTCAAACATAATATTTGTAGAGTAATAAATTTCTTATTATGGAAAAATTGTGGATATTCTGCACCAAATAGAGAATGTTCTGTGAAATAATACCACTAACTTGATCATCCTCTTATGGTGAAACCACCTGTTTGAAGAATCTATATAGGAACCTTAGGAAATGATGAGGTATAAGTATCATAATTTTTGTATCAAACTGATGAATTTTATGGGTTCAATTCATTTTTAATGGGGTTAGAATATAATACCCTAAGTTTTATGAATTATTAATTCGGAATAAATGAAATTTATTTTATAGTTTACTTTACAAACTACATTGAGTTTTAACAACAGGTGAAAACTATTAGTATTATTATCTCAACGCAATTTTAATTACATAGCCATTAAATTTTTTATCTTGAATAGAAATAAAAATATTTTAAATATTATCTATAATATTTTCATAAAAATAAAACTTATAAATAAAAAGGTATATAATTTTTAGTAAAGTTGTTATATATTTCAATAATACTATTTCGGAAAAAAAAATTGTTTATTTATTTTTGGAACATAAATATAAGTTGTTATTAAAAAATTTGAAAAATAAATTTGATAAAAATGACTTCATTTTTAAAATCCATATGACAAATTTATATTTCGGTGAATTTTTTGGTATGTTTTGAAATGATTAATTTTATGACGAATACTGACAAATAATTTTTTTAAAGAAAACTACCTTTTCATTTTAAAAATTTTTAAGGTTATTTTTTTTTAAATGTGTTTAAAATAAAAAACAATTCGGTTATATTTTCATTTTTATAGTTTAATATAAAACCTTTTTAAATTTTGGAACATTTTCACTTTGAAAACCTACTTTCTCATCACACATGGGGGTTTCATTTTAAATTAAATTATGCCATTAATATGATTTGTATTTAGAAAAATTGATTACATATTTTTAATAATAATAATTTATAATATATTATATATTTAACTTAATTTTTTGACCATAATAAATATTAAAAATAGTAAAAAAAATATATCGTGGTTAAGGTAAAAATTGGTTTACTTGGAGGGTTAAAATAAACATTTAAGTGTTAAAAATGAACCAAAACCTGTTTAAAACGATGTTTATAGACATATATATAATTTATAACAAATTATATTCTATAATCAAACATTTTAGATCTTTTTTTAAGCTAAAACACATTTTATGCTTTATTTTATTCCAAAAATACCATGTGTGTCCTCTATCCAACTAATAAATGGCCACCCCCTCTCCTCTATTCTTCGCACATCCAAAACCATTTTTTTTGGAAAATACTAGAACAAACCCCATCCATAATTCCATAATATCTTCATAGAATAATTTTTTGTTCTAAAATCAAACCTATGAGGGATTCGGGTGCAAACCTAAGGAATTAACCTGAAGAAGAGGTAAAATTCTTCAATGAGAGTTTATATTTAACTTCTTCATACACTACATAAAATATTATTCTATTATGATTATATAATAATAGTATATACCAAATACTGAGATTTTATTATGATAATGTAATAACCTATATCCATTTCTGATTCCATCAAATGTGATATGAAATCAACAACGGTATTTGTGATAGACTACCACCTCATGAAGTGATATAATACGTTCATGCTTTACATGGAAGGTAATGAAGATGAATTTAATGAAAATATTTGAAAAATATTACCTAAAAATTATTTTTTGAAGATAATATATTATTTAACTATTTTCTCTTTCAATCTATTGATAAAATGGAGACAACATTTATACATACCTATTAATTACCATCTCCCTGAACGATGTATTTCATTTCCATATATACCTTTTATAGATTACCCTAAATACATATATAAGGAATATATATTATATTTATATCGTGGTTAACATTATGGAGATTATGGAACTTTGATAAAATTAATAAGAACCAATAAATAACCAGTCAAAGGGTACATGAAATATAAAAGCAGTTATTTCCCAAAACCTGACATTGACATGAAATTTATTAATAAAATCTTAATAAAATGTCATAAGTAAATTATATATTATATGATATATATATATGTGTGGTTTTTTAATATATTTATAATAAAATTATATTTTTTATATATTTGGATTGAACATGTGTGACGGAAGTCAAGACATTGGGTAATTGATTTTTGTGTCAAATTGCCATCTTTGTGACATAGGTTTTGATGTGAACCTATATTCTTCTATGATTTGTATACAATGATCCATTGAAATTTTATATAATGAATCTCTATATATTTCATGATATTAAATTTTTTGTTTCACTTATTTCTTTAAAGGGGCCTATGATTTAAAGATACTAATGCAGTAAAGGATTGATGTTACAATATCATTATTTATCTGGATTGTTTGTGATTATGATTTTGATGATGAAATATTATGATCTATTCATCCAAAAACTCCTGAATTTTATTATCCTATAGCAATTACATGATAATACATATTTCCCTTCATTTTCATATCTTTATTTTCTCATGCTTTCAAAGGAAATTTGTTAAGATAAATCATCTTTATCTATCCCGTCAATTGAAAACCTTTTTCTTCCAAAATTATGTTTTCTAAAAAAATATTTAAAAATTATTTCAAATTTATAAAAATTATTTATCTATTAAATTTTTACCCATTATTTTATTTTAAGAATCATTAAAATGAATCTTGAAGTTGTTTTCTAAAAAAATCCTGTTTGGATTCTCTAAAAATGTTAATGGAGTCATTGTTTTAATGTGTACAGTATGAATAGATTTTTCTAAAGTAATGACCATTATTTTATTTGAGAAATTATTTATATTTTTTAAGTTTATTTTAAAAGAAAAATATTTTCACATTATTTTATGAATTTTAAATTTTAAAAATGTGATTTTATAAGAGTAGTTATTTTCCTCATGAAATGTTCCAAGTGATTTTTCTATCAAAATATTTTGGAATATCATATTACATCCTTTGATGTTAAATAATATTTAATATTAAAATGATCCAATTATACCATATTTATTCATTCTTTATATGGTTTATATTTATGATGGAATTATTTTTATCAAAATCATTTATCTTGTATGGGTTATACCATTATAAAATACTTATGAAACCCACTTATTGTTTCCCAAGTTATGCTTCGATGAAATGATTAAATGATTAGAAAAACTTGTTTATTTTACATAGGTTATGTTATGATGATGTTTTTATGAAACCAATTTATTATCATGTGATATAATATGATTAATTTTTTATAAACATATGGGATATATATGTCTGATTTTAATTATGTGATGGGTGGGACCTATATCTCCCTCTAAGGAATTCGTAAAAAATTAAAATATCATGAGATAAATAGGACTTGTATGTTAATTGAACCTAGTTAAGTAAGAGACTTTATCCACTATGATAGTATTGGTGGTTAAACTTCACTACTATGATGGTTTTTGGGGTGAACCCACTAAACTATGATAGTCTTGGCAAGGATCCCTGAACTACTAGGTAAATAATTTTATAATCTTATGTGTATGAAAAAAATCTTTAACATATGAAAATTTTATGTTCTCATGGTTGACTTTCTCTGATTCTATCATGATTCATTAATTATGAACTACCATGAGTTATATAATGATTTAATTTTTTGATCTATGATAGTCAGTGTATGGTTTTCAAATTTTATTCTCATGTTATCATACCCTTATTCTCATGATATTTTTATATATCCATGTTTTAACCTTAATGAGAAAATGAGATCACCCTTTCTTATATTTCCTTTCAATAGGTTATGATGAAAGGTATTATATATAATATGGCTAATAAGGGTGATAGTTATGAAGAACATAGTGGAATATTATGTAGCCCACATATGTGTTTCGGTGTCGCAAATTTGAAAGGAATTATAATTTTATGATCATTAAGTGTGTGATTGTGTAATCTATTCAATATTCATCTAAAAATATGTTATATCAATATACGATAAGTTTGTTTATTTACAAAATTACCACAATCTTCAATATTCCCTTA
This sequence comes from Viscum album, assembly GCA_963277665.1. NCBI lineage: Eukaryota > Viridiplantae > Streptophyta > Magnoliopsida > Santalales > Viscaceae > Viscum > Viscum album. Next base: position 1,583,317,803 of record OY728121.1, read on the forward strand.
TATTTATTTTCATTATCTCTTTTGATGTGTAGTTATTTTTGGTAAATAACCCAAGATTATATTCATATAAATGTATCCACATGTTCTCTATGAATCACTGGATGGGATTACTGAAACTCCATGTGCTTGTGTGATAGTTTCAAGTTTGTTAATCCATTCATCATTTCTTGTAATAGTATCTCTTCACACAATGTGTTTCTAAGAATGTGGGTGATATGAAGAATCTATATAATGCTTGACATAATTAAAGAGGATGTATATGTTGTTTCCAAAACTCTATACATGGAAATTTCTTATATTTTACTTTATATTAATTTTATTAAACAATATATAATTATATATTATAATTTAAAGTTATTTAATTTATGTAATACTCCATGTCAAATAGAATTAATTTTATTATTTCAATGACATGTAATATCTAATATTATTTCTTAAATAAGTTTTCAAATATTTATTTTACTCATATTAAATGAATTTACTATTTCATTCAGGTCGTTATCTCTTCCTATTTATCTGCCCATGTAATTCTATCAGAACATGAATAACAAAAAATTTATTTAAATAAATATTATTCTTGGAAAAAATAATTAAATATTATTTTTTATAAACTTTTAGAGAATATTTATTTTAATATTATTATAAAAAAAAATATGTTAATATATTCATTAAAGTGATGAATAATTAAATATTTATTTATTCCCATTTGAATAATTTAAAAAGAGATAAAATTCAACTCATATATTCTAAAATTGAATATCTAATGATTAAATTCATGCGATAAACTTTAAATTGAATAATTATTATTCCAAAAATGCATAATAATATTTATTCTTAATATTAAATTCAATATTATTTAATGATATTTCGAATATACTTAGTGAGTGAACCTCTAAGTCCCTTTCTCTGTGCCATTGGGTGAATATACCTAAAGTCAAAGATCAGCATCTAAAAACACATCAAACTACCCATAGAGAAATAATTTAATGTGTGAACTACAATAAACTCCTTAGAAAAGGTATAATGTAATATAATCACATTGACTAATGATATATCATCATATAGGATTCATACATATGTCAACACCCTATATACCCAATTTATCTTTATGAAATGAACTCTTTCATAAAATACCATGGACATGGATTTAAACAGTTAGTTCCATTTCAATGAAAGGGTCAAATATATATTATATCATAAATATTTAATGGATCAATAATTTCTTGACTTATTTAATTAATGTCACAACACTTATATCTAATATAATTTATGATACCTCACTAAGAGAATATGTCATCATAGTTTTGAACCAAACATCAATGTCCACAATTCATGAAACGAATTTATAATAATATCATGTCTAAGGAACAATAAAAATATTCGTATATTTGAATATCTAATAACACATAAAACATATGGAATTATTATTGTTGGGTCAGTCTTCATAACCACCCAAATTAGAGTTCACTAAGTGATAACTTCATAAGAATATGTCTCAATGTCTAATAAGACTCCAAAACCTGGTATAAAAACTTCATTTCTTCCCATAAGAAATATTTTATCTAGGCCATTGGAAATATATAAAATAATATGTTCATAACATCTCTAGGATTTAATTATAGTGGGTAACTCTTTTAACCATTAATATGACACATAATCTAAAGACATTATCACAATAATTTTATGTATAATAAAATCAACATGTGATAAAATTATATATTAATAAATACTTTGATAATAAAAAGAAAAAATTCATTTAGTTCAAGGGTACTTAATTTTATAATATAAAATATCTATTTTATCCATTAGAATAAAAAATAAGTTGTAATATTTAAAAATTGCGTGCTCCAAAAATGGATTTCATATAACCTATTAGAATAGCCTCCAATATGGATATAATCTTTTCACTATTAATTGACTCAAAATAACCACTAAATTCCAAAAAAAAATCACATTTGGTCCTATTAGGTTATTGTTTACATTGAATTTAACTGATATCATTTTCCTTATCCCACTATCAAGTGAATGTTTTGGTAAATTTATAATCCCACAACAAAAAATATATTTATTATCTACTCTGTATATGAAGAAAATATAGCAATAGTTATTTCACATGTTGTGTTATAAATAATTACAAAAAATTATTTGGAATATTTCCTTAATTAATTTAATTATCACACATATATTTATATTAATATATGCACACATACATTTTTCAATGTTCCTCTTCATCCATGTCCTTCAATTAAAAAAATATATATTAATTTAATTCAATTATGTATAATATTTTTTGAAAAGGAAAAAATTATTTAAATTATTTTTAAATTTGATTACTCATAATAAAAATAAAATTATAAGTATTCTTTATCTAATACAGTTAAAAAATCAAGTTCCAAAAAAATGGTGAATATAAAGATAGGGTAGTAGTAAAAAATTGATGTTAGGCATCTTCAACCAAAAAATTGTACACATAAAAATGATGAATATAAAAATTAATATAAAAGTAGGATAATTTTTAAACATTAATATATAAAAATATTAATGCTAAAAAAATAAAATGTTGTTACACATGCATGTTTAATGGAAAACATTAAAAATGTATATTCACATAAATTATTTAGATATTAATGGTTTTTTTAATATCCATTGTATATGATCATTTCATATAGAATGGAATATATCTACATCATATATATCATTTTCCATACGTAATCATATATATAATGGAATCTCACATAATTCCATAACATCATTAACATTCTCATCACTCAAAAAACAATTACCATAAAAAAACATATCACTAATCATTTAATAGATCAAAAATATATATAAACTTTGAATGTATCTCTATTATAAATGATTATTCTCTATAAATAAATATTTTGAAGTCAATAAGTGTAAATCCAAAGTCGTCATTTTTCAAATCATTGTTACTGTCAAACCTGTTACATTTAAAAACTAGTACTTGAAATTTAAATTAATCAATTTCTATATATCCTCCACAACACCAAAATAAGTTATTGGTGAATTTTGTTTAAAAAAACAGACTAAAAATGAATTCCTTTAACAATAAACAGTAATCCATTATTTTTAATGGAATTATTATTCCGAATATTTTTTTGTATAAAATGTATAACTATTAATTTCAACATCAAACCATGTGATTATATGATTTCTTATTTATCCGACTAAAAATTCCATTATATGTGATTTAGATTAATCATTGTTGAAATTATCCTCAAGATATAAAAATATCTTTCTGTACATAATGATCAACCACTTTTCATTTCCATACAAATATGATACCTTCAATCTATCCATATGTAATGATATATGTGATTTAAAATCACTTTTTTCTAAACATATTAATCTTCATACATTATTTCATCCCATAAAATTAACATTAATTTTAATCCATGAATCCCCTTACCTTCATTATTGACTACTGTATGAAGATATTAAGGGATACCAAAACTATACACATCATAGATGTAGTCAATTTACAACTCAATAACCTCCTCATATACATATTGTTTTAACAATTTAGGCCTCTAGGAAATTAAAAATTTTAACCTATCCATTATTAATTTTTATATATAATTCAAAATTATATAGCCAAAATAAATATATTTACCCCTATAAACTTATCCATCACACCAAATGAATCTTTTGATATGACATTATATAAAAAATTAATGAAAATGCATCTTAAGATAACTATTTATAAGGTCAAATTTATTTTCCAATATATTTAAAATGTTAGTATCTATAACTTTACCAAATGTGGAATTGAATTAGTAAAATAATTCAATATTATTCATTCAAATGGGAATCAATAATAATATATGAATTGAAACCTATAGTAGTTTCTATACTAATACATGAAATTATTTATATTTCATTCCTATTAATATTAAATCCTTTAATGAAAACAAATTTTTTATATTTGAAGAAAACCCATTAATTTCTACAATCACATGAAAACATTAAAAACATTTACCCATAGATAATGTGTGATGTTCCATAGGTTTGTATGTTCTCTTTTCCTTTTGTAGTTTGTGCTAAACACATTCGTGTTCCCTTAGATATTCAGTCTAATACTATAAGAAATACAAATTTAGTCTTTCCTATTATATCAAAACAAATTCTGATTGAACTATCCCAAATATTTTTCAAAATATGCATAAGATAAAGATTATGTTTTCCAATAAAAATATCTAATATTAAAGATCAAAAAAGGACCTTCTCTTCAATGTATCATTTTTATGACCCAAACATTATATCCTCCAAAATACAACGTCATTGTTTATCACCTTATTGTAATGTTCATTAGTTAACACAGGTTGTGTGGGAAAATAAAACACTTGTAAACCATTAAATACATTTTCAATCCTTAGTACTATTTATATATTCATAAAAAAATTCAATGACCCATGTACACTATCTATTCTCATATACCAAAGTTGATGATATGAAGTCCCCTCCCAGAAAATTGAATAAGATTTATATACATCAAATTATATCCAGATAAATTTTCATTTGTAGGAAACCCATTTATGATGAAAAATATCATAGCATTGAGAATGGAATACTCTTTTTTTATCAATCAGTCAATTTAACACATGCTTCCCATTAAAATGTTAAACGTCAATCAATGGAGAAAATAGAGAACCATTTATTTTCCATGTCATCTTGGTGAACATATTATCAATATCATTGTTTTATATTTTTACAATATACATAGATATGGGTATTGGTTGTAAACTACCAATATAACAGTTTATGAATAATGTTGGATATTGAGGCTATGATATTGATTTATTCAAATTTTTTCATTATCCTATTCTGAGAATTAAAACTCTATTTTCAAAATATACAAATTTTTGATATAAGTGCTTCTATTATAGTGAATTTCCAATGTGATGTAGAATTCCATAAAATATACACTCATCTTCATTCTATATATAAAACTTTGAATCATTTTAGTTTTCTAATAAAAACTATAATTTGGTAATAACTAGAAGATTCCACTCATTCATATACGAAGGTTTGGTATATATCCATAAGGATGAATCATAGTTAGATATTCCATCAATGTTATATTATGATGTCCCAAATTTAGTCAAACATGATTACCCATAATATTTCTCCCAATACAGAGAAGGAATAATGGGGAAGCGTGTATTTTATTTTTCCCCAATCCCATTGCATGAAATATTTTTTAAATCATAATTAGGATCCAGAAGATCTTTGTCTTATAGGTGTAAGTCACTCAAAACATCCAGAAATTTAGTGAATCTATTTTTCTCTAATCATTTATTTATTTTATGTTAATCGACCTCTATATTACTAATAAAATAAAAAATTAGTACAATTGGAGATCAATTTTCTTAATTATTTACATATAATCATTATGTATACATTTTTAAATTGATTTATACTCCAACATAATTATATAGTTATTCATAATTTTTTTCCTCATACTAAAAATTATAATCTTTATTTGATTTTCAATTATGTTTTAATTAAATATAAAATATACAATGAAAATAATTTTAATTAAACATATAGAACCTAAAATTATATTTAATTTATTTAGAAATAATTTTAACATATTCATATACATCATGCATGGATTATAAAATATATTTTTATTCTCAAGATACTATCTAGTGAAGTCTAATAAACAGTCAACCAAATTTTCATATTCATGGCTTCAATGCCATGAATGTTTCTAATTAAGGCCGTAAAATTACTTAAAACAATAATATAAATTTAAAAAATATTTAAAAATAGTCAATAATTATGAATTAAGGTTTACATTGGAAATATATATTTTATTCAAAAAAATTATTTAAATTATGCTTATTTATTATTACATCCCCACCAAACTAATTACCATTGTCTGGGTCTGAGGTGCTATTGATCTAAGTTGAAATTCCTCAGACACCATAGTTTCAAAAAAAATAGTGAGTGTTCAACCTAATAATAGGTAGGGGAATGTTATACCCTTAAAGACACACACACAACCATACATGAGAATCAATATGAAGACAAAAATATAAAATATTAAATATAAAACAATATTATTATCCATGAGATATTAACCATAAACTCAAAAGAATATACAAAAAAATAATAGAGTAGGAGTGGAAACAAATAACTGAAACAACTAACACTCTAAATTAATGACAGACTTAAGCCCCAAGGTGGAACCACTCTAAACTCTATCATATGATCTAAAATTCATGATATATCCCTAAACATCCATGAAAAATATTAAGGTGGTCCACTAGTGAGGTAAATAACCTTCCCCTTTAATATATCATGGAAAAATGTCTACCTATCCATCAGGGTGCATATGTAGTGGTGAGTATAACAAAAAAGTAAGCAACTCCAATATATTTTTTTATATATTCCACTAAGAAAAAAATCATACTAGATCATAGTTTTATAAACTAGTACAACGAGTAAAAAATATTTTTGTATCAGTTTATACAAAAATAAATATATAACCATATTCTACTAAATCAAATATAATCAAGAAATAGGATTGTCAAAATAGTTATCTAAAAATAAAAATTTCTTTTAAAATTTTCATAAATAATTTACCCAATTACCAATTAAATTATTCCACTCACAAAACAATACAAACCCAAACCACTGAAAATGTTTTTTTGGTCACATTGATTTTTATCTATTATTTATTCATTAATATTTTATTTAAAATATCATGTAATGTCAATTCCACATACCAACACATTCATGTGCACCTATGTATAACTAGTACCACTAACGACAGTCTTGAAATCATAGTAACATCAATCCATGATCCATTTTCCCAATGAACAAGGAAATGTTCCATGAAATATCAATGTACAGAAAAAACACCTACCTTGGATTATTTTTACACATTTATTCTTCAAAATGTATCACATACCTGACCCTATTCAACTATTTCTCTGTTATTTCCCAACACAAATTGATCAAAAATGATATGATCCCATAAAACTAGGTATAAAACCACTAGTATAAAGTTTCTTTCAAGAATAAATTAGAATATCCAATATATTAAAAAATAAAATAGTCTTAACATTTTATTACAATTATTAAACGCTTTATGAATCATAAAAACTAATCTCTCGAAACTGAAGATAATTGAAAATCATCTTGGGATATCTTTTAAATCAAGATCCATGGTCAATTGAGGAAAAATAAGAATTTTTTTCTTCTTGTAAGATTTAAATTGATTTTATATAAAATTAAATTCCCATATCATGGTTTGGAGGATTGTTTTGAAAAAAATGATCTAATTGTGAAAATTATTTCTATCTCAAAAAATTATACATCTCCTGGTTTGTAAAAACCATGAACCAATCATGTGAATTCCTGTTGAACCCCAAAAAACTAGAACGGCTTCTTGGAGACATGATAATGGATTATACTAAATGTTATCCATAAAAAATCATGAAAACCCCTCTAAAAGCTTCCAAAAACATTCTATTTCTTAATAAAAGTATTCAGTAGCATTAAATAATCCATAAAAAGGGAAATACCTAAAACTGTTGTTGTTAAATTCTCCCCATTATTGGGATTTTCATCCTTGGAAAGATTAAATGTGTTTTTTCCTTGGTCTCACTTTAACTACCCATATTTCCCAATATCTTATGGAATTTTTCTTTTATGCTATAATACTCTTATAAATTGAATAGATCTCCCTCACAAAATCTTCAAATTTCAATTAATAATTCAGACTATCTCATTGATAAATATCACATTTGTATAAAGTGTAAGATCATCCGAGATGATCACATAACTAGGATCTAGCTAATAATACTTTATTAAAGATACATGAAATATACAATTGAAATCATTAAATTTCAATTGTAATGAAAATATTTATGCAACATTTTCTATCCATTATGGAATATAAAATAGTACTATATGACTTGGATCCATTTTCCCTCACTTTAACATATCATAATGACCAAGTCTTAATGTCACTTTCATAAGGATATGGGAACTCACATTGAAAAACAATGGTTGATGATCAGTATATACATATGATTTCTATTTTCTCAATGCCATAGACATCTAATTATAAATAATTTGGATCTATTTTATAATCTCATGGATAGTGTTAGGTCCTATTATATAAGTCTCTCTTGATTCCACCCCAAAAAATTATAGAATGATAAAAAATGATATGCAATTCCTTGAATGGATCCATATTTATCAAGGCCTAATAATAGTTACTATATGTGTACTTCATTAAAGATTTATGATCTTACCAAGTTCCAATAAATTCAATGAAACATGGTTAGAGCATTTTATCTAAGGTATGAATCATTTTTTTTTTTGTATTTCTCATCTATTTATGGATGACTTGTTATACTCATGGATAATTGAGTTCTGGGAACCAAATGTAAAGAGTTACAAAAACAATAAATGAATCAAGGATCCTTATCATTGATGGTTGAAACTAGTACAACATGTATATTGACCACTTATCGAATATATAAATCCCCTTGACCTAATACCATATTAGACTCTCTAGTTTAGAGAATGTTTTCTATGTGTGTTTGTCAATCAAAAATCAGAAAAATAGCATCTTTTTTTAAGAATCCAAGATATATCAATAAAAAGTTACATTTAAATCTACTCTCATTTAAAAATAGTTAAATGAATATATATCAAAATACGAGTTGGTTATTTATTCTCATCCTTGACAACATGAAAAGTTAGTAATTTCGTAATGTGATATAAAATCATTCTTTTCAGATATATCCACAAAAAAATTATCACATGACTTTTTTAATCTTTAGAATACCTAGTTTAATATACCATTTTTAATATAGATATGCTAAAATAATTTTTTCCTAATAATATTGAGGCACCATTATTTGGTTTTGAAAATATAATATCAATTACTGATTTTACTCTAACTTTCCATGGTGTCCCCACCATTTAGTCTTGATGTAATGTTCATGAAACCATTATCTAATCATTGATCCTCTTTGACCAAAATTATTAAATCAAGAACCAATGTGATCAACAAGAATACTATCCTCACATTCATTTTGGTACATTATATATTTATATTAGTAATAACACTCTTAAAACCCCATTATTCATGAGCCTCTTTGACAAATTCACCATAAGACTTATAAAACAAATAATGTCCCATATATTTCCCATTCTGGGGTGTATATATTATTTTTAAGTCAAACATATTGAGGTACACCATCCATCATTGTATCCTCAATTGTATGAATCACTGAGAAAAGATATTCTTCAAGGTCCTAGGGTATGTGAAGACTATGAAAGTTTCACTAAATATATATTGGATCCACGTTTTTTAAGAATACACCACTACTGTTAATTTGATTTCATGTGTTGGATATCTATTTTAATGTGTGTTCAATTGACTTAAGCCATAAGAGAGCACATGATCTCTCTATATGAGAAACAACCCAGGACCAATCCAAATGAATAACAATAAATAACATATCCATTAAATGGATCTAAAAATCTAAAGATGGTGTTGATTTTAGTTAAGATTTAAAATTGTGAATGTATTTACGACATTCACCATCCCATTTTACTGTAAATACCTTCCTAGTAAATGTATTTATATGAGAATAAGTCCAAGATATATATAGAACAAACTGATTATAAGAGCATTCAATTCCCAAAAAACATCGAATCTCAAGGACATTCTTCAGTGAATACAAAGAAATAATTACTTCAATATTTAAAGGATTAAATGATATTTCTTTATTTATAAATGTAATTCTGAAGTAAATGAACTTCATGAATCCAGATGTTTCTCTTAGAAAATTTACCATAATTTCAATTATCACAAAATGTGCTTGATAAAGTCTCGTAGTGCATATCATGGTCACTCATGACCCTTGAATAAAACAAAATATCTTCAATAAATACTATAAAGAATAATTAAGGTACTTATGGAATTTATAGATCATTTAGACCTTGAAAATCATGGGTTAATTCATTTTACCAAAAGTCGTGACCAAGAATTCATAATTTCCATATCTACTTTGAACTATTTTCTTCAGAATACCCCATTTCCTAAATCTTAGTTAAGGTATCCCAGTCGTAGATCAATATTGGAAACAACATTGATTCATTCAATTGAAAAAAATAGATATTCAATGTGAGGAAGAGGATCATGATTCATAATCGTAACTTTTTTCATTATATGATAATCAACTAATATTTGAATTCATTTATCTACCTTCTTTACAAATAGAACTATATTTTCCCAATGTCATGTAATTGGATTGATAAATAGATTACTTACCAATTATTTAATTTATAAAATTAATTATTGTAGTTTCATTTGAAAAATTTAGTGAAATGGAAGTGAAATATTATAACATCATTGGAGTAGATCAAGAGTAAATTTGATTTCCTATTGAGGTGGTAGCCTTGATAAATAATTCAAAAAGGCATCCAGGTATTGGTCCACAATAAATTGAAGAGTAAAATTACCAATTTCATTGGAAGTTCCCAATGTCAATGTTCATAATTAGAAAAAAACGGTTTCATCCACTATTAGTAAAGGTATTCCTTTTCCTTGATTAATATCCATATCCACCTTAAATACATGAATGGTACCATCAAGGGTTGTAAAATTCACTCATTAATCATAACACTCAATGTGAGATTTACATTCGACTTCCCAACACATTCCAAAGATCAGATAAAATATATATATACCACTGACTATAAACTCATAAAAAAACCAAAACATATTAATGGTAATAGAACATGTTGGGAACTTGAATATTATCCACTCCCGCTACATAAGAGGTGTCTTCGTACTCATGATGTGAGGCATCTTCTCAATGTGTAATCCTACTTATTTGACTACATAAGAAGAAATAAAGGAATGAAACACACCAATATCTAAAAAAATATGAATAGAAGTAAACTTCAAATGGATTTTACCGCAAAAAATTAAGGTGCTTAGATTCTAAATCATAATTGTCTACTTACATCCATATTGTTACTAATAATATCCCATATAATTATTCTTACTCCCATAATAGAGTTTCAACTAAACCCCCGAGTACTTCCTGTTACTATTTCGGTTCAAATAATTTTGGGGATGTGAACTATTATGATGATATTTTTGTATCAAATCATATGATTAAAAAGTATTAGTTGATCCTTCACCTTTCTTCAACATCAATGGTCTGGTGAAATATTTCTTAAGATTCACTTTATTATCATAATTTTGGAACAACTTTAGTTGGGAAGTATAATCATTATTTCTATACTAAAGAGAACCACACTAAAAGTATCATATTTTTTTAATATGAAACTATGGAAAAGAGACCAATTCAGTTGACTATTTCTACGGTCCCATGCTATAATGACCCATAATAATATCAATGGAATCCCCACTGATTATATAATTATGATATACTTAGTAATGTAAAATTATATAAAGCACATGCACCACATGATAGAACCAAAAAATATTGTATCATAATAACATGAAAATTAAATTTTGAAAATAAAAATTTTTATAAGAATGAAAAATATTAAAATGGGAAAAATGTAAAACAATATAGAAAAAATATGAAAATTTGGATCTAATCAATCCCCTATAATAACTACACTCACATCCAACACTGTAGAAACGAAACAAAATATCGATAAAAAAAATCCATCCTGTAAATGAATATATATTTATAAATATATATATAATTTTGAGAGAAAATATATGTGAATAAATAATGGATGGAATATTACGTATTTATATAAATTGGCTAAGCCATATGGTTATTACAAATTTTACCGTTAGAATAGTAATTTGACCATCAGAATAGTAGTATGACCGTTTGAAATAGTAACATGAAAATTATAATAGTATAATAACTTATGAAAGTGTAAAATAATATTTAGTTATATTATAAAATTAAAATATTACATATTTATATCACGGTACTGGTAAATAAATATATTAAAATTGGTAAAATGAGTGTATATATTTTTCAAAACCATATATGTTTTATTTTTATTTCTATAAATAACATATATTAATTTTAAATAAAGTTAAATTTCACAAATTGGGTTTATAGATTAATATTAAGATTTATCATAATGATAAGATAATTTTATGAGACCGTAAGTACAATCTCAAAGGGTCCGAAAATATATCATAATATAAAAATTGGTATTTTTTAAAATAAATAAGAGTTTAATTTAAAAATTAAATTTATCATATCTAGAAAACTATTTTCATAATTTTTATTCCATTTATTGAATATTCACATCAAATAATTGGTGGGGTGAATTTTTGGTATTTCTCTAAAATAGTGTAATTTTATGTGAATAATGAAATACAGTAAAATACATATTTTAACATTAAATGTTAAATACATGATTAATTAAAAATAGAATGATGAAAGAAACCATTAGATAAAAATCACATTAACCATTTACTATATATATTTATAATAATAATCACCATCGATAGTATTGATCCAAATTGTTATACTAATGAATATAAAATTCCATAAACCCTACTTCATTCCAATTATAAATACCACCCCTCACCTACCATTGTCCTCACATATTATAAGCCTTATAGATATTTAAATATATACCCAAATATCTTTGGATCCTCATACCCATTCCTTAGTTCTTATAGACTCACCCAAAGACCAATTCCAATTTCCTTGAGGATTCTTTCAAGGAGATAGAAATCAAGAGGTAATATACTCGAACTTCATATTTTAAATTATTTTATTCTTTTAAATTATCTTAAAATCCCTCTTAGAAAATGGAATAATAACTCTAGTTTCATATATATATATAATTTAGATTTATTTTTATTTTTTAATATCTTCAATTCATCCACTTCTCTTCTCCTCTTATTCTAAAAATGAAACCATTGTCTATATTATCTCGGTTTGATGACTCCATGGATGGTGCATTTTTATTTACCATTAACATCTTCATGTATGCTTTAAATTCACTTATCATTGTCTAAAGTGACCTAAATATGTATATTATATATTTTATCACATCCTTTAATGAAAATAAATCCATAATATTAAATAAAATGAATCTAGTTTGTGATGGTGATAAAACCCGTCAAAATAAACTAACCATATAAAAATAACATTTTTAAAAAATGAATTCTCTATATATAAGAATGATATTACAATTTGGAACCATTTAAATTTCTATAAGGGTGTTAATATCATTTCATTTCACTTATGTAGTTGTAGTCCGATTTTAAAAGAATATCCATAATTATCCTCAATTGATATAACCATGCCCATTGAATAGTGAAATTAAACCATATACATCATTGAAATAGTTTTAAATGAAAAAAATATAGTTATATTAAAGAAAATATAGATATAAAAGTTTCTGAATTAATTACTTAATGAAGTTAATTTTATAATTCATTATGTTTTGTGAAACTGCATAACGATTCTAAAACCTAAGGGAATGGGTCTCTCTGAACCATCGTCTTTTATTTGGGATTTTTTTTCTATCTCTTTACCAAACATTATTTATCTATTTTTATCATTTATATATTTTATATTCATTATTTATTTCCCTTAAATAAATACCCTATTTAATTAAAGTTTATATGATGTGGATATACTTTTTAAAATGATCCCTTCTCAATTTCAATTGTTAAGAAACCCCGATTAAAAGTAACTTCTCTATCTCTTACCATGTTTCTAGTACCACTCCATATAATTTTTTAAACCATCAATAGTTTTAAAATGCCACTATTTATTATTTACAACCTTTTTTTCATTTCTATTTGTATGGATGTTAATATGCTCATTCTTTTCTAAAATACCCTTTAACCCTTTCCCTAAAACCACACATGATGTGTAAATTTACAAATCACCTATCAACTATTTTTAACATATTAACTTTACATGGACATATTTTTCATGAAACATGCTTATTTTTCATATATAAAAGTAAAAAAATGTCTTAATACTTTATTTCATGGGAACCATTATGATATTCTATCTAGTTATTCTATAATATTTTATCATGTAACCATTTTCTTTCTATGGTTAGTTTTTATATTTATGCATTAAAATTTATTTCCATTTATAGAACACATAATTATGTACATATTATGATTGGTTTAAAAAATATATCACCTACTAAATGGGTAATTTATATAACTCATGATATGACATGTATGGTATTAGGTATTAACCTATTCCATTATGGTACATTGCCACCATGTGATAGTATTTTGGAAGTTATCCTTGACTTAGTTTTTTTATAATTAATGTTATTTCCATATTAATATGTTTAAATTATCATATTATTCCATTTTATTTAGGTTATGATCCCATTTAATTATTCATGAGACATTTTTTCATAATATCGTGATTTCCCTTTTGATTCATATGTTATGGTTTGTATTCATTTTCATTAACAAGATGGGATTTTTAGTGCACCTCATTTATTTATGTATTACTTAGATTAACATAAGAATTTTTAGGTGCTTAATTGGATTTAGGATCACATTATGGATATTAAAATAAATTACAAATTGGTTTAATGTAGTTGTTTTTTTGTACCTAATCTATCAAACACATCCAGCCTCTCGATCCTTGGTTTGTATTTATTAGATATTTATGTTAAGAAAATATGTAATAATATGTGTCAAATTCTTGGTATTATATACATGTTACCAATGATTATCCCTCTTTCTTATGTTTTTTTCTTATTCAAATGTTTCCACCTACACTTCGATTGAAAGAGGTGTCCCCTCAGCTACGATTTCCTACCCCATTCTTTCTTTCAACCTCTATCTTGTTTCTCTTTCTCCTTGGTGGAACTTTCATTCTAAAACCAAAATAAAAAATTATTATTAATATCATCATAAATATTAATTCCCTAGGTTTATTCATATATATTATTTCAATAAAATCATAGTATAACATAATCAGAATCAAATAACCATATGACAACACAGTTGTAGTGGGAAGTTTATTCGCTTGTACCTGATACCTACCAATAATCCTCAAAACCTGTGATAATGAGTTGAAAACAAGAGAAAAAAAAATTTGAACACTTTTGGTACATGAACTTCCCTGGTAACATTAATTTCTTCATAAAAATTCCAGATACATCTTGTCATGCTCTACATTTCTATTTTTTATAATTATATTCTCATCAGATGGTTATGTCACATTACTTGAAAAACAATGTGATAATAGTTCCCATTGTGTTTATCATAAAATATTCCAAATCATACTATTACCTGCATGGTTTTTCTAAATATTTCACCTTTTTATATACCTCGAAACCCCTCGCACAGTTACTTAGAGACTTGAATATGATTTCTCTTAATGGTGAACCTTCAATAATACTTCCAAAACCTTTTAAAAACATCCATAAATATACTATTTCACAGATAAAAAAATCAGTAACATTAAATAATTCATAAAATTATGGAATTATCATAAAACGTTGGGTGTTATACTATCTCCACCATTAATATTTCGATCCTCAAAAATATGGAATAGTATTACAAACTGTTCTCACCTAAAATTCTTTTTTTTTCAATTCTCTTATTGAATTTGACCATGATTCCAAAATAATATTTCCAAATGAATAGATATCCATCACAAATCATTCTCATGTATATCTAAAATATTGTTAATTTTATGCATATTCATTGTATCCATCTCAAGAATAAAATAATCCAAATCGATCTTGTGTCGAAAAATGAAATTGATATTTTCATAGATAAGATACATAAAATATATTATGGAAAGTATTGAATCTAAGTGGTATGGATAATCTATATGAAAACTCACGAATCCATTAAATAATATAAAATGGTCTATCAAACCATTGAATAATTTTCATTTACTTCCCAATAGATGATGACCAAGGCTTGATGACACGTTAAATAATACATGATCTCCCAAATTGAAAAAAAAAGACAATGATGAAGATTTTATATGGTTTCTCTCTGCTATGATCCATATCCTTATACTTTTTGAACATTTTGATCTTTCTTATAGTCTCTTAAACAAGGTTTATTCTATTTAGTGAAGTCTATAGTGTTTCAAAAAAATTGATAATGCCAACTATAGACATTCAATAAATTAAACAAGTCCATACATATAATTGCATGATATGTGTTATTATATGAGAACTCCCCTAATGATATATGATCTTCCCATTGACCACTAAAGTCTATGACACATGCACAGAGCATCAATTATATTTTTTGAATCATTTGTTTTGATTTCCCATTCATCTACAGATAATATGCCTTGTTCACAATCAACCAAGTTTTGAGATACTATTTTAAGGAGAACCAAAACTAATAAGTGAATCGAGGATCCCCCTGAGAGGTGATTGAAACTAGGGTTATGTGTAGCATCACTACTTCTTTAATATATAGAATTACACAATCATGCACCATATTATACTCTCTAATTGGGAGAATGAGTTTCTAATTAATTAATTGATCCAAAATTAGAAAAATTCAATAACATTTTCGAAGAATATTTGGTAGACTAATGGTAAATTCCATATAAATATCATCCCATTTCCAAATATGAATAGTCATATATTTTATCATGTCTTCTTGTTATTTATTCTCAACCTTAACCCGCTATCAAGTGAGTCATTTCATAACATAATAAGTAATCTTTAATTTCATATATGACAATCTGAAATGATCTTTCATCGCTTTGTACATAATCTAGATACCTGGGTAAATAACCCATTTTGAATTATAATATTCCAAAATAATTCATTCTTAGTAAGATTTACATACCATGATTTGATATAAAAAACATGATATAAATTCCCAATCATCAATACACCCATCCATGGTCACCCCATAATTTAGCCTTGACATGATAATAATGGATGGAACGAACTATGCCAAGAAATCATCCTACCCAGCATCTGACCTGATTCACCATAATGCCCAAAGGGTGTTCTTGTTGCCCATAGGCAAGATAAAAGCACCTATGAATTACAATAATTACTTTGGGAATGGTTTTTTCCAAATCGGTGACACAATAGTGGAATAAAAGAACACATAAGTAAAAATAAATAAAAAAACATGCCAAATAGGTCATAACAAACCACATGATCCAACCCATTTTCATATACACAGACAATATCCATAAACTTGAGTTACAAAAAGGAAGAGGAAAAAATGATAACGTAAAATAAGTAAAAGACAAAACAACTCCCTGATACCTCTTATTAGTCACCACTAACCAAATCACCCCATGTCGTATATTATGAACAAGAAGAATCCTACTGAGAACTATGAACCTATAATTTTGTATGCGTGAGCTAAAAATCTCAGTATGTCACCAAAATACATAAAAACTATTAAATTCATTTCATAATGAAATTCACCCATTCTAGTTTGAAAATAAATATATATTGTAATATTTATATATATACAATGAATGGAAAGCAAACCAATTCCATAATACACTTTCAAAATATTTTCCCTTTGTTTCCTAAAAATAAACACATGTGTTTTGATAAAAAATCCATCGACCTAATCCATTTCAAAACTGTAAACGCCCTTATAATTTCTCAAAAACAACTATCAAAATCATTATCTAAATGAAAATAGTTACTTTAAAATATTTCAGATGAAAAATCCATCCTTAAAACCAAAATGCATTTCAAAATCCACCTTCATGTACTCACACAAGAGTCTTTAAAAATTCAATATATGTTTACACAAACATATTTTAAAACTCATTTTCAAAGTAAATAACCCAACCCACATGTGTTAAGCACAAAAATAAGGAAACAAATATATATTACAAAGAAAATAAAAAATCAACATAATCAAGTAAGGTTCCATACCAAAGAAAGAGGGGGATATGGTGCATTCAAAACACTTGATCAAACCCCCCTAAACCAAAAAAAACTCACCAAGCAAGCAAATGTTCCATGGTCCTACCTGAAGTCACTAAGAATACAATAATATAATATTATATGGGTATAACCACTTGAAAAATCCACCTACATAATCTAAGTCTATAATAACTTCTTGGAATCCCACAAAGTCATCATAGTGATAAAAAAACAGCCACCAAGCCATTGTTCCTAGCATGACTGGTGGGAAACTAGCCACATGTTAACCAATTATTGGAACAAGATAGATTTTCCACTTAGTACATATCATCTCATGACCAATAATAGAAGTGAGGCATATTGAAACATGTTATGTCTTCCCACAATTCATAACCATAACCACCCTCAACCCTAATACCCAATGATTAAAGTCCCCATACACATAACATGCAGATAATGTATAACAAGAACATGACCACAAAAAGGGAGCATAAAAATCACAGAGTGATTACAAAACCAGATAAGGGGAACTCAGTAAAGGGGTAATATAGGGTTCTTTCCACATTAAATTTTGAAACCAAAGTTCCAAATCAGTCTTTGAAACCAAATAATATCTCATAATTCCACTACCTTTCACATTTTGTAAAATAATCTCCAAAATACATTTGGAAGATAATGTAAAAAACCAAGGAATTAAAAGAAATAAATGTAACCCTTATATATGGGATAAATTATTTTAAAATCCAAAATATGAAAAAATATATTATTTCCATCACAAATTTCATAAAACACCACCAAAAACATTTTAGTAGGTCCAATGAAAAAACTCATTTCTTTTAAAACATTTTAAAGAAACCATTTATCAAGGGTGTTTCTCTTTGAAGACCAAAACAAAGGCAAATTTCCCACCATTTCCCATAAATACATTTTAAACAATCTTCTATGGAATTTCAAAAATGGGGAAAACAACACAAACAATTAAAATCATTATTTGAAATACATTAAAACACACCTTTGCAAATAATTTTGAGGTCCACCCCTCAATTCAATACCAAATTCCCTTTAAAACCAATTTTTACTCATTAAAAACCAAAACCAACTTAAAACCAATTTATTATAATTAAAATAATTTGAAAATATATAATGAATATAAAAAGAATCTTTTTATAATAAAAAATCCATTTTAAATAGTAAATAATGGAATTAACGTATGAAAAAATATACAGGGAAAGAAACATAAAGAAATTGTCAAAAACATAAAAGGCTAACACATTTTATTGTGATTTCATAAAAAGGGAATTCAAAAAGTTAAATCTGGGTTAAAATTATAAAATTTAACAATTTCATAGGGAAACCTACCTAAAAGTATTACAAAACAAGCAAAACCACCTTGGAACAAGTTTCATTTAATGTTGACTACACCAACATGAGAGGAAACAATGTCCACAACCCCTAGAAATACAAATCACCTTCAATAAATCCTCTTAGGACCCTAAAATGAATCCACATAACAACTTGGTTTTAAGGGGGAATCGAAATCCCAAAAAAAAGTGGGAGAGAAGGAATAAGGTGTGAGAATGATAAAGATCTCCCTGCAAATACATGTGGAACACACCAAAGGAAGCCAATAATCAAGGGGTGGAAGGTAGAACAAAATTAATGGATACAAAGGGTCATCCAACTCACATGGGGGATAATAAGGGTGAAAACACCTTAAAATTAAAATGGGTTAAATTGAAAAAAAACCAATTTTTAAATACTTTGGAAACACACATGGTTTGGATACAGAGTTTAGAAAATCAAGAACCAATTGTGTGGGAACCACTTCCTCCAAAAGAATCCTAATCCATGTGGTTACTCATAATAAGCCTCATGAAAAAAAATTGTGACTCACTCCAAGAACACCTCAAGCCTCACACATCCACCTAGGGTTCCCCACAATATAGGATGAATCATGTGAAATCCTTTCATATGATTCTATCAAAAACTACAGAGTAAGCTGCATGATTACGAAATTATTTGAAAAACTATTGGATAGTCATGCACTGCACATCAATCAAACAAAGGACCCCACATGTTTTCTCCTAGGGGGCTCACTATTTGTACTTAACAATGTGCAGAACATGTAGAAAACCAGGCATAGTTCAAAATGAACTAAAAAGTATTCTCACAAAGGGAGGGAATATAGTTTCCCTCTAATCATGAACCTTAACTATCTATAGATTGAAAACATAAAAATTAACATGTTTCGATCTAAATCCAAATGGAAATACAAGACATACCTCTACTTCTCAAAAGAATGCAAAAAAGACTAACATCATGACATAATTGTTGTCAAAAACTCCCCATCATTCCACATTTTTTCCTAAAATCCATATTCAAAATGAAATAAAATAGAAAACAAATACAAGGATGACCTAACTGAATAATTCTCAACAAGGCCTAACCTCATGGATATCAATAAAGATCCTGAAAAAAGATTAGACTGGTCATCTATAATAGAACCAAGCATCTCCAATAAGAACATAGATAAGAACAATAATCCTTACAAAGAATGAGATTCCAAACATGGTATCCCCATCATTTTTAATTCATTTTAAATGGTCATTGCACCGTTTAGATTTCATATAACATGGTGGAACAAAAGAACCACTACTGAGAATGCATCCCCAAACAACCAAGCATCCATGAGAACCTCAAAATAATGATAAGAGTACTCACCTTGGGTCATGACACATGAAAATATCCCAGGGTCAAGCACTTATTCACCCTCACGTAGTGCATTATACAAAAGGACCACAACCACATATTGGTTAGTATACCACTCTCAAATGGTGTCTCATGCACACTAGTCACCTAATCACACAAACAAAGTCCTCACCCAAGTCCAAAAAATGAGAAACACTATGCTCAACAAAAAAACACCCATTGTGTAAGTTCCTCCAAGCCCCCCCCCCCCCCAGAAATGTGAATCATCCATAGAGGCCACCACATAAATGGAAAACATCGACAAATGGATCCTCTACCTAAGATCACCAATCCAAGTTAACAACCTCCAAAGGAAATTTCCGAAAACAACTAATCCCTCCCCAAAATTATTATACTTGAGACCTCTTCCACAATACAAGCATACAAAAATTTCCTTCCACAGAAAAGGAGGAACCAATAACTAACAATAATTTGTCTTTAACCAACCAACTAGATCCCAACATCTCTTAAGAAATGGAAGTTACACATCCAATCCTCCACATGGAGCCTAGGTAGGCACCAGAATTAGATGAACATTTTTTACCACTTTGGGGGACATAAAAATAAATACATGGAATTTTTTCAGTAATTTTTAAAAAAACAAGCAATTCCTTCATAGGAAAGGAATCAAAACCACTTCAACAACTGTAAAAATACAAAATAGAATTCATCAAAGGAAAATTTTCATTTGAAAAACAACATTTCACCATGGAATTTGAAAAACACCTTCTATTAATGGATTCATTTGAAAACTAATATAGCACATTATTTAAAATAAAACAATCTTAGTGGAACTCACATATTTCCCCAAAAAAATCAAACCAAAAAATTCTTTCCCAAATACCTTTATACATTAAAAACCACTAATCCAAAAATTATTTTCAAAACCTTTTCCCTTTTTTCAAAACACCTTCCAAACATGATTCAAAAACAAATATTAAATTTAAAATACTACATTATCCAAATAAAACAAATTAAACTACCAATTTTTCAAAACATTCCATAAAACCATTAGAATTAACTCTTCCCATTTTTCATAAATCCATGTTTAAAAATAAACATTTTCAAAAAATAACTTTATTTTAAAAAAAAGTTATAAATATCAAGATCACTCAAATAAATACACAAAAATAAAAAAAAAGATCACAAAAATCACATCTTAAAATGGTAAAAAAAATAATTCCCATTCCACCTACAATAGGTGAAAACTCTTTTTAGAGAAATCCAAAATTTGTGGGTAGACTAAATAGGTTACCCAAGTAGAAAAATGTTATGGAATCCTCAACCACCATGGTCTGGGTGACCAAGTTTCAACCATGGAACACATCCTGAAAGAAGGGTAGACTCGACCATATGTGCACCACATTGTTTCCCAGTCCATGAGAGAGAGTTGTGCAACTCAAGTTCCCTTCCACCCAAAAGCTGAGTATTGGTACTCAATTTAAATAAATAGTATAAGGGGACCCAAAAAAACCTAGGAATCATGTGGTTTGATATTGGAAAGATCTATATAGACTCTCCCCAACCATACCTATCAATATTTGGAAGCCTTAATATCCTTTCTACAAGCACATCACTAAATAAACAGGGCTATACAATAAGAATAGGTTTTTAATAAAGGAAAACCCAAATATATGATTCCATTTTGTAAAAAACCATCCCTTGGACTCCATCATACCTAGCACCATAAATGATTCTCCACAATTCCTAAAGGGGATTTATGATCCCCGCATGCTAGGGATAATCACTTGGGCATCGCAGGAACTCCTTGGGAATGGTTTTTACTGAATCTGTGATACAATAACAGAATAATAGAATACAAAATAGAAATTAAATTGAAACCATTCCAAATTTTTTATAACCAACTGACAAGATCCAACCCATTTTGAAATACATATAGGATAAAAATAAATAAGTATTTATAAGCATATACAAAAAAAAGTCTAACTAAAAAATAAACACAAACCAACTCGATCCAGGCCAAAAAAACTCCATGAATCCTTTGGTTTCTCACCCCCTCCAAACTCATCCTAGATTAGCTATGGTGAATAAGAAGGACCAAACAAAGAATATCAAACCATGAAAAATTAGGCATGAGCTAAAAATCCAAGTAGGTTGCCACAACCCGCTGAAACAATTATATTCATTTCATAAGTAAATTTATCAATGCTATTTAGAAAAATAATAAATTATTTACATATATATAATCCATGGATATAAAATAAATTTCGTAATAAAATTTAAAAATATTTTCCCTTTATTTCCCAAAACTAAACACACATGTTTTCAAAACAAATCCATCAACCTGAGCTATTTAAAAATTACAGACATCATTAACATTTATGAAAACAACTCAGACTTGTTTTATATAATGGAAAATGATTTCATTAAAAAATTTCACGAAATGAATAAATATTTAAACCCAAAAAACATTTCTAAATCCACATTAAATTACTCACACATGTGTGTTTAAAAATTCAAAAAATGTCTTCACAAATATCATTGAAAAATAATTTTCAAAGTAAACAACCCAACTCACATGGGTTAAAATCAAAAAGAAGGCACCATATAAATAAATATATATTTATATATATGCATATATATATGACAATGAATATAATAAATTTATCATAAATAAGGAAGGTTCCATGTAAAAGCTAGAATGGAAAATGATACAATCAAACACTGGATCAAACTCAGGTCAACCGAAGAAACACTGAGAATATGAATGTATCATGTTCCCACCCAATGCCACTAACATGCCAAGAAGATAACTATATATGGGTATAACCACCAAAACTGGTGGCCAATATATTCTATATCCATAATGTCATCTATTTATCCTACATAAGGATCATAGTGATGACAAACCCCCACCTATCCCTTTTTCCCAGCATGACTGGTCGAAAACTAATGGCATGTAAATCAAATAAAGGAATGTGATAGATCTTATATTTAGTACCTGGAACCACATAATCAATAAAGGAAGTTATTTTTAATGCAACAAGAAAAATCTACCCTCAAGTCATAACCATAACCACCCACACCCTTAACACCCAATAATGAAAATTCTCATACACAAGGAAAAACAAGAACATTATCATAATCTTGGAGAACATGATTCACTTAGTGATAAAAAACCACACAAGGGGTACATAAGAAAGGGGAAAAATTTTCCATCCACATAAAACATTTAGAAAAGGTTTCAAATGGATCTTTAACACCAAATAATTTATTCAAATATTAATCCCCTTAAATTTTATAAAATATTTTCTAAACACTATTTAGAAGATTATGTAAAACACCCAAGAATTTAAAAATTTTAAAATTCACTCTTACCTAGGGGATCACTTCTTTGAAAGTCCAAAATTAGACCTATTGAATTTTTCCATCATAATATTCATAAAACACTACCAAAAACAATTTAAGAGGTATAAATAAACTACCTATTTATTTTAAAACATTTCAAAGATATCCTTCAACAAGGTACTTTCTCTTTGTAAACCAAAATAAGCCTAAAGAGCTAACAATTTAACATAAAACCATCTAAATAATGACTCTATGTAATTTTAAAAAGGGGTTTAAACTCCACACACCTTTAAAATCATCATTTAAAATTCATTAAAAAACTATATTACAAATCATTTTTTAGTCCACACCAAAATAAAAAACAAAATTCCCTTTAAAATCTTCTTTTCACTCATTGAAATACAAAACCGGGTTAAATCCCATTTCACCACATGAAAACCATTTTAAAAATCATAGGGAATTTTACAAGAATCATTTCATAGAAACATTTCATCCTGGATAATAATTCATGGAATTCACATATAAAACCAATTATTTTATGTAATAAAATAATAAATTTGTTTTAATAATCACAAGAATTCCATATATATTATGATTTTATAAAAAGTTAATTTATAAAGATAAATAATGCTTAGATTTAAAAAATGAAATGATTTCATAGTGACACCTAGATCAATGATGTGGAAACAAAGTTGAACAAACTCGGAACATGTCTTCATCAATGTTGACTACAAACATATGAGATGCAATGGTATTTATAAACCGTAAAAAGAAAAATACACATAAATAAATCCTCCCATAACCCAAAAATTGATCCTCGTTATCACTAGTGTTCATGGGGAAATCCTAGTCCATGAGAAAAGAGGGAGAGAATGAAGAATTTGGGAAAATGAGGAAGATCTGACATCAAAACAACTTAGAAAACACTGATGGAAGCAAACAATTAAGGGGGAAGTTGAAACACCTTAAAGGGATCCAAAGGGTTGGCTCACTCACATGGGGGATAATAGTAGTGAAAACCCATTAAAATAGATAGTGGTAAAATGGGAAAACCCCTAATTTTCAAACACTTTGGGAACTATTATAGTTTTGCCACACGTTTAGGAAAACCATGTAGAAATTATTTGGGAACCACAACAGTCCAAAGAAACTTAAGCATAAGGATTACTCTTGGGATGATTAAAGGTTAAACAATATATGTTCATCACTCCAAGACCTCCCTAAGTATTGCATGACTTCCTGGGGTTCTTCTTTCAGTTTTAAAAACCATACGGACACCATGAAAATGAATCTATAAAAAATATAGTGCCAACTACATTCTTTTCACATGGTTTACCAGACCATGAACAAGTCATGTGCCATACCTCATACTCACCAAGGTCCCCTCATAATTTTTCCTAGATCCATCATGGTTTGGACTTAACCGTGCACAAACCATACTAAAAAACTGTTCACATCTCTAAAATAACTAAAAATGAACCTAATGAAGGTAGGTTTCGTTGTTTACCTCTAACCATGCACCTTAACTATGCATGGAAGGAAAACCTCAAAAAGTTATACATTTTGAGCCAAGACCCCATGAAAAAACATTTCAAACCTCCACTTTTCAAAAGAACACAAAAAGAACAACATAGTGGAATTGTGTGTGTCACAGTGGAATAAGAATCTGATATTTGAACCTCTTTGAACAAATTATTTAAACATGTTACTATAGTGATTGGAAAGAAAATTTCATTATAATTTTTTTTAGTTGAGTCTACATTGATATCATCAAAAAAACACAATAATTTACATTTTTCATGAGCCTCTCTAGATACTTCAAGGTAATGCTTCAGAATAAAAACAACTTCAATGTAATTCCTTTTCTCATTTGTATAAAAATAGTTGAATTCAATCATCTATATGCACTCCATCCATCATAATTTCCCCAAGAAAAAGTATCACTAAGAAAATATATGCTTCAGGATTTTATTATTAGTGAATACTATAAAACTGTCACCAAAGATACAATGGTGCCATGTTTTTAAGGCATGGACCACTACCAATAATTCAGGGTCATGCATCATGTATTTAATTTTTTTGTTCACAACTACCTCCATCCATAAGAGACCACATGATCTCTCGACATGAGAAAACAAAAAAACATGATCTAAACACATCACAATAAACAACATAACCATATCCTAGTTATGGAAAGATAATAATCAGGGTTACGTTTATGAAAGCTTTATGATCCATGAAGTATTTCTATTAGTTATCCCATTTTAATGGAATTAGCTTATTATTAAATATAGTTATCTGATAATAAATTATTGAAAAATATTGAATGATGTGTTGATAATATCCTTAAAATATAAAAATACTTCGGATCTTAATAAATTTATTGTTTTTCTTTCAAGAAATGATTGTTTTGATTTACACAGGATCAACAAATAATCTTTCTTTATAAATGATATTCTTGAGGTGACAACCATATGAAATCTAGAATAATAAATTTTAATATTTAACGTAAAGTCAATCATTATTCAATTTTCTAAAAAAAATCTACAATTTATTCTCAGTCTCATTTATATTCCTTTACTAAACCAAAATATCATCAAGAAATAATATTATAAATGAAACAAGGTACCTATATAATATACACTTCATTAGTTACAGCAAAACCACAAGATAAATCATTAGACCAAAGGGAATTCGGAAGGGGTGATTATAACAAAAAATATGGGAACCCTATGAGACTTTTCCCACATGTTGTTGTGACCAAAATCATATTAAGTGATATTTTTATAAAATATAAAGAGTATAAAAAATTATTTAATGAATTTGATAAAAATATAACCACATAATCATATTTCAATATAAAATTATTCCAAACAAGAAATTCGATGATCAAAATTGTTTGTCCAAAAATAAAAAATTATTTTAAAACAAAAAAAGTTTAATTAAAAATAAATTTCACGATTCTAATCACACACCCATGAAACCTAGACAATTATAAATTTTTATGTGACCATAGTGACATTCATCCATGATCAATTGATAAATATTTTATTTAAAACAACTTGGAATTCCAATTCCACAAACCCGCCCCCCCCCCCACAAATTTGCCTAACCTAGACCTCTAAATATAGTCCATTGATTATTGTAACTTCTATCCATGATCCATTTTCATAATTCACAAGATAACGCACAATCCACACCATGTCAAGAACACCCATCAAAACATCTTTGATTTCCCAAAAGTTTACTTGTTCAAAAACCATCATTTTTAAATCTTATGTATTATCACCACATCCACAAAACCAATAAATAAGTCTTGAGGAAATTAATAGCATGGTTTTAGTATAGTTTTTGAAATATAATTTTCATTAAAATATGCATGAACAATTCAGAAGGATGATATTATTTACATTCCTTGAAATGTAGAAGGTGGGGAAAACCACCCACCTCATATTCATTCGGAACAATAATTATTTAGATAATCTCACAGGTATGACCCCTTAATTTAATTTATCTATAAAATACCATGAAAAATATATAAAAACTTTATTGGTTTCATAGATCCATGAATAAAACTCTAATATAAGGTTCTATTCAAGAATTAATGAAAATATCCAATATGGGAAGGAACAACGAAATCCAAAAAATGACTTAAATGATCAAACACTAAATGAATCATTAGGATCAGATTTGAGACATCAAATATCATTGTAAGTCACCTATAAGAACCAGTGAAATAAAATTACATGGTTAGAGGAGAAAAAACCTATATTAAAGCATTTTTTATGTTTCAAAATCAATTTTTGTACACTTGAAATGACATTGCATGATTAGGCCTCACATTTTAATAAACCATGTTCTAACCACACAAATAATAATTTTCAGGAAAAATTTCATGTTTCAAGATTATCCTCATGGTTTATTCAAACTATGTGCCAATTATGTGCCTTTTTAATAAACCCCAAACACTCTTCATGATTTCTTGGATACCTGAGAACAATTTCATTAAACCAAGAACCTTCAAAAATTATTCAAAATTCTTCTATAAAATACATAAAAAACATCATTCTTAACCCAAAACATCCCCTATCTTTAATTAATCTATAAAGTATTAAAATATCTTAAACTAGGGATGAAAATTTTATCATATAATTAAATTTAATTAATTTTTGTTTATTATTAATATTTTATATGTATTTATTTATTTTAATATAATTATCCCCTTTAACAAATGATGATTTTTTAACTTGGAACAAATCATTTAAATTATGTTGGTAGATATCATGGGAATGAAAATTATTTTATATATTAATTCATAACTAATATTTATTTAGTGAAACAAATCCACAAAAAGATTAATGGTTGTTTTTTGATATAAAAATGTTGATTATATATTCATTTTACTGTATGAGTGAGACATAAATGATTTTTTTATAGTTAAAAAAGTGATAAAATATATTAATTTTATAGTAATTTTTATGATTTAATATTATACAAGAAAATATAACTTTGGGTATCACTCATAATTGCTAAATGAAAACATATACATCCAAATTTTATCAGAGGGTGAAATTTTGAATAATGACTTATTATGAAAAAAATATGTTTCCTCAATATTATAAGTACTTATAATAAATGTCTTTAAATTTGGTTTAAGATAAAATTCACTAATTAGTTGAAAACAAATGAAGACCATAATTTCAAACAAGCACTAGATGTTCCAATTTGTACATTACAATAGTTTTAATTTCAATTTTTTAAATGAATTTATATTGATGGACTAGAATACATCTTTCAATAATTCCCATAATATAATGAAAAAAAATTAATATTAATTACATAAAACAAAAAATCATCATTTTATTACTTTCTTGTATATAATTTATAAAAACTCATAAAACTAAAGATTATATATGATATATATAACCTTTAAAAGTTTTAAAGAAAGTAAAATCCCATTGAAACATCATTAATAAATACCTATTAAAAATAAATAATAGAAGGAAATATGAATGTAAGTGATAAATCAAAGGTTCAGAATGTGAACATAATCAAAAAATTGTTAGAATAATAAAACTGTTAGTAAATATTTAAAATATACCCTATAAAAATATGTGGAATAATAAATAGAATTATTTTTAATGAAAATATAATAATAAAATCTAAATGAGGTAGAAATAGTTAATTAAAATACTGAGGGAGTAGTGGTGTAGGGATGTGCAGTAGAGGTAAGGGAACAGATGTGTACGGATGATAGAACCACGTAATAGAGGAAAGGGATTATTGGGGATTCATTATAGAGGAGAGACAAGTGAAGAATATTGATAAGAATTGTAGTATCCCACCCCAAATTCCACTTAGTGGTGCCCCAAGATAGTGGACATAATAGCTCAAGGGAATTTTCCCAAATGCCAGAGGCTACCAACAAGCAGCGGGGTCCTTGGGATTTTCTGTGGGGAGACTCTTCCCTTAATGATCAGACTGGGGAAAAAAATATAGGAATATAAAACAAATGAGAAATAGAAGAGGTTGATTCTATATGACCAGACCGATATCCCACCATATAGAATGTAGTATCAACATATATATAGCAATGAAAAAAAAACGAAATCATCAAATATTAAAAAATAATTTTCTAATATAAATAAAAATTTTAAATAATGTGATGACAATCATGGTGATGTATCTATAAAAATCATCCATGGGAGACAGGGGACACCAGAATATACCACATGCTAAAACATTATACAAAAAAACAAAAAATATCTACTACTAGCATCCCAAGTATAGGATCAGTCCTCTTCTACCAAACTCCATCTTAGAATTTTCAATAATGCATTGAAAGTTGGTAGCTTCCCTTTATCTAAACCTGCAGTCATGAAGTTTACTCTGGTACCAACGGAAATATGAGTAGGTTGTGAGATAAAATCTTAGTAGTCCACCCAAAAATGGTGTATAGATCCATCCATCTAATTAAATATTAAATTAATAGTGTTTCATAATTAAAAAATTCATGACATAAATAAATAAATAAATAAACGAGATTGGGTTGTATTTGGACCCTCATCAAATTCTCTCTGCTTTGGACTAAGAAGGTGGGCCTGAACCAATGGATACGATTTAGGAAAAGTGAGTGATATAATGTGAATGAATATGGAATTTCCCCAATCATGTGATTTGGCTTGGAAGACACATCCATGAGTTTCTAATTCGAATGTTTCATGTATTATTTGAAAATGTTCACATATTTTTTAGTCCAATTAAACCACTTTATAATTATAAAGGGTCTCTCTAATCCCATATGTGTAAATTCTTAATGAATTTCATATATCTGTCTACATGCTTGGTATAAGTCCAATGCTATTGGAATCCATCTAAGGTGACCAAATAATAACATCCTATGTGTCACTCCAAGCATGGTTTGATGGATGCATGAACTAAACTCCGATTATATCCCTGGTGTCCCATGTAGTTGCCTGATCATTTCTCATGGCATGGTACAACCATTGTTCCACTGATCTCACCCATGTGGTTTCCCATAGCGAAGCATTGTGACTCATTTGAAGGTAAAATAAAACAAACATGTGGTGATCCCATCATATACCTAGCTAGTGTCTCCCTTGGAATGTATATAAGTCATTAACCAATTCTAACTATGGAACAATGATCCCAACCATTGGGTCCTTAATTCATAACCCTTTGTATCATCCTCAATGCTAAGGTGAAATCATTTAATCCAGAATTAATATCATAATATTAATTTTGTTCAAGACATTCAATTAAAAACCCATTTATGGCTCAATGGTATTGTATATTCACTAGTCCAATTTACTTTGTTCAATATTTTCATTTGAGGAATGGGATATAAGGTCCTAACTCATGTTTCATCACCCAAGACAAAATAATTTATCAATTCATGGTATTTACTATTGGAAAACCCCTCAATGTTTTTTAGGAAATTTAGAACAAATGGGAAATTATTCCTCTATGGTGGAGAACACCCATTAGGGTTCCATAAGTCAAGGAAATCAACCCAAGGGGTTTCTTAATCACTATATTGGGACATGTTTGGAATGATAAGGCTTTAAATCTAATTTAATTATTAATTATGAGGCGTATCCTGAAAGGTATGTCCAGAATAATGATGGTGCATGAAAAAGGATGAAATAAAATAAGGGGAAGAACCTGGACAACCTACATTATCCCCTTAGTGTTTCCTTTATCTAACATCTTCCTTTGATTCGATCTAGAAGGAATGATATCAATGAAATTATTAAAAGACCTGAAAATGGGGAAAATTGGATTACACTTAGGTACAAAAATATAGAAGAAGATAAAATCTAAATAGATGGGATATGATTTAACAGCAAACCTCTAGATTTCTAATGGATATGACAGTGAGTGATATGGAGTCCATACAAAGGATATATCAAAATACCTACCAAAGTGGGATGGAAGATCTTTGGGAGAGGATAGGTTCTCATGTAATCTAGCAGAAGTAAGAGGAATTGTCATTTTAAACATTAAACATTTCATTGGTAAAATCGTAAAAACAGTGATGCGGGCAGGGGTGCACGGTTTAATCAGATAGTTGGATAAACCATGCGCCAACCATGTGGAAGAACACTATCATGGTGGTATATAATTGCAAATATCCATGCGCCAGTGGTCACATTGTTTTAGAAAAATTGTGTGCCGCCCAGTACCCCACTATCTCAAGCCTCATGATTAGAAAAACTATGTGTGTTGGTCTAAATGGTTTCTACTAAATGTGAGGCCTAGTCTTCATCTTCCTATTATAATAATCCATGTTCTGAAAAATCCCAAGGCACCCCCAAGACCTCCATGACTTATTTAGGAATCATTATTAGGGGAAATATAATTTAAATAAAAAAGTAATGGTCTGTACCTTTGGAAAAATCAAGTCTGTTACAACATCCCCTCTTTAAGACAACTTGTCCCCGAGTTTCCCTTAAGAGGGTGGTAAGACATCATCTGAGAAATATTCCACCCACTACACATGTACATCAGCTTCTCAATCCCAAGTCTCATCGTAAACACATCTATGCTACCATAACACTAAGATTAGAGGAACATACCTACCTCTGAGAGCCTTTGTACTCCGATAAGTGATACATATTGGATGCTCCCTAAAGGATGCATCCACCTATAGCTCAATATCCTTAGGGTCAGATGAATGAGATGGATCATCAAGATACCATAAAAGCTAAAATATGTGGAAAACATCGTTCATGGAATGGTACCTCTAAGGTAATAGCAACCGATATGCTACCAGCCCGACTCACTCTAATATCTCGAAATGCCTAACATATTGAGGTGATAAATTGACCTATCTCTGAATTTTTCTATAACCCAGTCTAGTTGATACACAATGAAATGCCCAATATTTTACCTTTAACTCTAGAGATCTATGATAAATATTCTATAACTATTTTCCTAGACTGAGTTGTATCCATATGCTTCTAAATCAGTTGAAATTTCTCTCAATTATCCAGAAAGAGATGAGGACCCCATAGTGCGCCACACCATCCTCTAACAAGGACATAGGTGAAATGAACAGCCTACTATAAAGGTCCTCATATGAATTTGTTTGATTTTTTGTATGAAATCTGTTATTGTAGAAAAACTCATCTAGATATACATTAATTTCCCATGAACCACCAAAATCAAGGATACATGCTAGAAGCATATCCTCTAAAACCCATATTGTATGTTCATATTTCTCGTCGATATGATGGTAATATGTTATAATCAGGAAAACTTTTGAACCTAATGCCTTCTCTAACCATTTCCAAAACCACAATGTAAAGTTGGTCACTGGGCCTAATATGCTAAAATGGGGCACACCATAAAGTATACCTATCTACCATATGTAATTCATTCCATATCATCAATTGATAAGGTTTCCTAAATCAGTAGGAAGTTTGAACCCTTGATCAACTTATTGATGATCACTCATACTTCATCACTGCCTCAATGGGATCTTATAAATACCTTGATAAAATCCATGGTGATGTCATTCCATTTACACTCAGCAATGAAGAGAGGTTCTAGAATCCAAACAAGTAATTGGTTCTCTTACTTCACCTATTGATAGATGGAGCACCGAGTGATAAAATATGCCATCTTTCTTCTCATACATGGCCTCCAATACTGGAGGAATAATTCTTGATTCATCATGGTGAGAGTAGGGTGAACTACAAAAAAAGAGGCATATGATTCCCTCATCATCTCTTCTCGTATATCTGAAGTCACCCAAACATTACCATGGAAGATTAAGGCCACATTTATATCAATAACCCAACCAGGAGGTGGTATCCCTCCTATGATGCCCTCAAATTGAGTTCCTCTTAATAAAATAACATCTTCATATGGACCCACTTCGTAATAGATGATTTCACTTCTAGATCTACTAGAACTGTCTGCCCATGTTGATCCCAAACCTCTAAGTGAAATTTAGAAGACATAGCCATCATTTTACACTCATTGTTGGCCTCCTTGATAGCTTGTGTCTGAGTCTTATGTCTCAAGGAATCAGCTACATCATTACCCTATCCTAGTTTGTAAAAAAGCTCAATGTCAGTATATTATAGGTATTCCAACCACCTGCACTACCTTAGATTAAATTCTCACTAAGAAGATATTTATTTGAGACATTTATGATCTTTTTAAATAAAAAACCTCTCGCCCAATAAGTAATTACTCCAGAAGTGTAGATCATGATCCAAAACTACTAGCTTATGGTTGTGCGTATGGATAATTCCATTCATGGGGTCTCAGTGATTTGGATCCATTTGCTACAAACTAATCAACTTGGATTAACACTTCCCCCAGCCCAATTTCTGAAGAATCAAATTAAACAGCATATATTTTTTCCAGATCAGGTAGAATCAAAATTAGTACTTAAATAAATCTACCCTTTCGACTCCTATAAATCTATATCGCAAGCTCTAATCCTATATAATTTTACACACTTCTTGTTCAATACTTGTAAGAAGCACTTCCATCTATGAGAAGTTTGGGATGAATTGCATATTATAGCCATCCATCCCAATAAATCTGCATATATCAAACACATTCGTTGGATTATCCTATAAAACCATGGTTCTTACCTTATATGGGTCAACTAATACACCTTCTTTAGATATGATATGACCGAAGAAGTAAACCTTATTGATCTAAAAGTGGCATTTTTTTATCTTATCATATAGATGGTTCTCTCTTAGTGTACTCATCATGATCTCAAAATTGTTATCATGGTCATTTCTAGTGAGAAAATACACTAATATGTTCTATATGAAGACCACCATAATTGAATCAAGATAGGAGTGGAAAACCTGATTCATCATATCCATAAAGACCCATGTCGCATTCTTCAAATTGAATAACATAACCAAATACTCATACAAGACATGCCTACTCTTGAATGTTGTACAATTTATATCTAATGGCCTCAAAAACACCTGATGGATGCTTGAACTCAAATTTATTTTGGAGAAAACTGTTTCTCCTCAGAGCTAGTCAAAGTGGTCTTTTATATGAGGGAGTGGAAACTGGTTCTTTAGTGTAAGTTGGTTCATCATGTGGTAATACATGAATAATATAAGGGTACCATCCAACTTATTGGCGAAAAAAACTAGAGAGCCCATAATAATATAATATTTCAGAAAAAATCTTTATCCAATAGATCTTCAAGATACCTCTTATGTTTTTTGAGCTCTTTAGGTTCCACCCAATATGAAAGATTAGATAAATGTGTCAGACTAGGCACAATATTAATGGTGAGCTCAACCTCTCTCTAAGGAGGTATTCCATAGAAATATTCAGGGATGATTTACCTTAAATGATCCAAATAGGATGGTAATACACAAGGTCCATTTAGGAATACCTCCTGAAGAGATTGGTCATCTAGGTTATCACTCCAATTAGCCCAGTATGCTTCAGTCCATCTAGACATTACTAGATATCTCATTCTCCCATATGGAAATATTTGCTACCCCCAGGTTCTCTAAAGTATTACCAATGGAAATAGAAATCCACATGTGCTCAATAAGACATAATCTAGTCCATACTAAGAATGATGTAAAAAACTAGTTATCTTGAGGAAAAAAACTGCATATAAAATGGAACCTACCTATCTAAATGGAAAACTCGTTGAACTAGAATATACTCTCATCTCAAACTCCTAACTCATTTTTAAGATTCACTACTCTTCTATAATATTCTATCTCTAGGCCCATACTTCCCATAGTTTCAGAAGATAAGAAAGAGTGTGATGCACCTATATCAAAAACAGGATGAAATTTGAGTGGAGGCTACTAGAATAGTACCTCTAATTTTTGATGTACCTATACTCTTCTCCTCAAGTGTAGCTTTTACATTATATATGTGGAATGAACCGCGACCCCGAAATTCTGCCTAAGTATCTTGAGAAGGTCCACTTTGTTGTCGCTGGAACTCTAAGGAATGACTGCCTCAGTTGCAACCACCATCTAGGAAAGTTAATCTGGTAGAAGACCAGCTTCACTCATAATTTGGTTTCACTAATCCTAAACCTGATATTAGTTCTAGCATAGATCCCTTATCACTAGTCACTGGAAGAAATGATTCGAATAAACTCTAGAGGTTTCTTATCCTATTGCAATCCCGACACTCTATCAATTTCCTCGTACACTGGGGATTTTTTTTATCTATCCTTCTACAATGGTGACACACCTTGTAGCTATCATTTCATTCCACCTAGATGGTACTTCCCACATATATAACCTCAAAATTACTCTTACTTCTACTACATAACCCACTACTCTTCTTAGAAGATGAACCGCCTGAGCTCACATTTTCAGATTCCCTAGAGATGTTATCAGTGATGAGGGCCCAATTAATAAATCTTTAAATAGTGGTGAGTCTAAAGATATTCACCTAAAATTGGATGGAATATGTAATCTCACCCATGAATTTCCTCATAGTCATCATCTCGTCACCAAATAAGGTTGGTGAAAAACATTGAAATTCAATGAAGCGATATTGATATTCTATCACTAACATATCAAATTTATGAAGGTGTATGAATTCTTGATCATGGCCTATTATCAAGGCTTGTAGAAAGAATTAGTCGAGGAATTCTATCTTGAAGTCTACCCAAACCATACTATGATGTCTACTATCCAGAGTGAGAATTTCCCACCAATTCTTGGAAGGGTCAAAAAATATATAGGCCATGAGCTTAACCCTCCACTCTAGAGTCATGTTGATTTGCTCTATGATAGAAATTATGGCCTCTATCCTTGATTTATCAGCCTAAGGTCCTCCATCCCCTTAGAAGGTGGGAGGATGCTACTACTCAAACTCCTTTATCAACTCTTCCATAGTATGGGGAGGTTGGGGAGCACCCTGAATGGTCTGTATGAACCTAAATAAGTTCTCACAGAACTAGGAATTGGTACCTAGGGGAAGATATAATGGAGGTTCCTTAGGAGGAAATATAAGAGGTACCATGGGTGGCTCAGGGCTCACCACCTTTAGAGTATTCCCATCACCACATTCCTAGCATATAACATGATGTTTTCACAAGGTCATAACTCTAAAATTTCAAAACACATGCCTCAGATAAGATTTATAATATATAGGTAATGTGGTAATGAATGGGTGGGTAAAAGGCATACCTATAACATGGAATAACCAGAATCCTACTCTTGTAGTCAGGTCTATATGATAAGGAAACACATATGGATCATAGAATACATAGCCTTCTCCCTACTATAAATGTGGGGATAGGTTCAAGGTCTCCTTCAAATATTATGGTGTCCATTTCATTTTAAATATCATTCCCATTTTGATTCATTTACATTAAGTTATGAATTTGAATTTTATTTAAATGGTTGAATAAAATCGGTCACCATTTAAAATTTATAAGGGACCAGACACCATATAAATTTGATGGTCATATCAATTTAATCCTAACGGAGATATATTCCAGCTCATGTGACTAATTATCCACAGATCAACGATCCATAATTGACTACTTATGGTGTCACCTTTAACCTATGTAGGAAAACAATGTTAAGTTAAGGTAGGTAATATAAGTCTCAGTTATGTTTTAAAGTCCTATAAGGAAAGTTCAAACATTTCTATATATAATAACTAATGAATTTAAAGGAATTACAGATAAGTAACCACAACAAGTACATGAAATTCATCCAATGCAGGTAGAAATTAAATATGGACTGGAAAAATGCATGACATAGAAGTCATATGGACCCTAGTATGCTTCAGGCTTCGATGTTCCATCATGTCATCGAGATAATGTTGAAGATATTATTTTATATTCATAATATTATAAATAATAGTAATAATAGAAAACAAGTTTTCCACCCAATGGTGAAATTCATTAAATTGTAACAATGTAGGAAATAACAACATTTACCCACCCCAGGTAATTTATGTTTCCCCAGTATGCGGGTTAGCTACTCCCAGATATAGTATTATTCCGAAATTCTAATATCCTAGTATCCTATCTAAAAAACAATAATTCAAAAGGGAAATAATTCTACTGCGCCCCTGTTGGCACCAAAATACGTATCTCGGGTTGATTTGAGGGGAACCATGGCTTTCCATGATGAAATCTAATCTCAAAAGGCCCCAAAAAAATATAAAGGGTCTACCTCATGAAACTCCTTCATGTAGGTCCCTTTTCCACCACGACAGTGCAAGGCACTAATGGAACACCCGTGAGTTTGACGCCCTCCACATCCATCATTTTATGGATGGCTCCATTAATTCGACCAAGCTATGAACCTTCTTGCTTCCCTTATTTTTTTGTGGTGTGCTTTCGAGCATCATGAGCCCCTTATACCTATAAATATCTAGCCCCTTTCACTCTGAAGGCACGTCTACCCCAACCATTCACCTTCTAATCTCTGATTTTGTGAACCACTTGAGAACCATGAACCAAATTTAAGATGAGTCATCTAAGGGACTAGATTACCATGAAACCTGCTTTCACTTGTTTCTATGTTCCTCAACCTAAGGTAGATATGACCATTACAAAGGCCTCTACCATTCGCAGAATAAGAATTTACTCAAGGTTACTTAAGGATTAACAAAGAATTATGCCTTGTCAAAGTGATCCGTTCCCAGATCCTTGATTCATGCCAAATTAAGATCACTATGAATTGAAAATCCCTTTCCTTTACAAGGTTCCTGGCCTTCGTGAAAAACATGAGCTTCGTGAAGCACCTCTTAGTGAACCCTCCCTACATCGTTAGACCATCCTCTATTCATCCCTCCTGGCTTGTACACAGGGATTTCTTAGTCCCTCATGAGAAATCCTATGTTGTGATACCCAACTACTTCATTTTCAGTATAGGTACCCAAATGGATTTTTCTTTTTAGTATTTTTATTCTAACACGGACACTATGACTGACCACTCCTCTACACTATCGTATCTTGGAATTTTTTATTCCCTTTTATCCCCAAGTGTTGACGAGGGTTAGTTATATAATCTCATGGGGTAAGGAGTGAATCCCCTTCATCCAATTTGCAGGACATAAAAATATCTATTACCATCATCCTCAACACATTCAGTTCAACTATAGCCTCACCTCGTGCAGTGAACATAGTGTGTTATTCCTCAGTCATTTTCACGCCTACTCTTCTCTGTGGTAGTGATATGTTCCTCATATGAAATTATATCCTCCTTGTATATAATTATGTCCTCCATATATAGCTCACCTACGTAATCCCCACACCATCTATCTTCGAACATTCTTTCATGACATGAGTGTCAGGTCTATTGTTTCCTCTTGTTTCTCACACAAACCATGAATCATGTGGGTTTATAGGTTAGTAGTGACTATGAATTCCATCCAACCCCTACGGTTTTCCCCACTAGAGTAATCCACAATCTTCATCTCCATATAGTCCATTCCTACATGTAAGCCCTAAAATATCATATCTAATGGGAATCCACCTGGTTTAAGCCTAAGTCTTTATCTCCATCTAGGATATTCCAACATGTATGCCTTGACATGTCCTATCAAACGGGCATACCCCTTGGAGTCAGCCCCAATATTCATCTCCAACTATGTCATTCCTACAGGTAAGCCCCAGTATGTCACATCCAAAGGGCCTCCTCCTTGGTATAATCCAAAATCATGCTCCATGGGAAGATTCTTTTCATAATCCCCAACCACATTCTCTACTTATATTAGGATACCTCCATAGGTTTAAACCCCAATTACCCATTAAAAACTAAATGGAAATTTATTACCAAATAATAATGATATGTAGGAAACCTACATGAGGTTCAAGACAGAAATT
The DNA here is from genome assembly GCA_963277665.1 of Viscum album. Lineage (NCBI taxonomy): Eukaryota > Viridiplantae > Streptophyta > Magnoliopsida > Santalales > Viscaceae > Viscum > Viscum album. Next base: position 1,583,357,077 of record OY728121.1, read on the forward strand.
CCATCCATTTTATCAATTTCACCAAATCCCCAAAAAATCCATCCTGATTTAACCTAGTCTACCAAATCCCAATGAGTTCATTCCAACCATATGAATTGATCCAACATGTAAGTACCATCATTCATTGCTACTCTCAATGGATCTCCGGCGTCTCTCATGTATAAGCCCCACATAATCCAACATAATCTAACCAAGATTAATACTCTTGTGAAGGTATGTATTAGTGCGTAAACCCCACACCACCCATTGAGCTATGTGGGTTTTGATCTCTGTCTCCTAAACAGGGTAAATAGTGTGCCTCCATGAGGTTCAATCCCACCTAATGGAAACCTTAGTGTCCCTCTATTTGGGGAAAACCTCTCTAATCTTCTCTCAGTGGAGTCTAGATCAGCATTCCTAGTGTAACTTTATGACATATACTACCTCAATCTTCTCTCGTTGGATGTTCTAATATATACATCTATTAAAGCTTGATATTCCTTCCTAGGTAATCTCCCTCTCTGATCTTCTTCAATCAGGTGTTCTAATCATCCTCACTTTATCTCTACAATATGTTAAACTCATGACCTACCTCTTGGTAAACAAGGGATGCCTGATCATAACCTCAGAAGACATGCCTCACAAATAAGATACCTTGGGACCAAACCAAGATGCCTTGGGTTCCATGCCCTTGATAAGCCATCTTATGTGGAAGAATACAGGTGACCAGTATTCTAGTCCCCATACATGCCAGAATGATACCCAACATGACTACTATCCTAACTGAAGATTTATGACCTATCAGTACCCATTTTAATTTCTAGAAAGAAGCAGCATAATCATCATTCACCCACAAAGAGATTACATTTAGAGTGAGTTTCATGAACCACTTTTTAATCTATGAGGGAGACCTGGACCAGGGAATGAGTTCCAAGGAGGAATCAATTTGAGGATGAACCAACATCCCATCAACCTATTCCAATCAAGGAGAAAATAGCATAAATAATGTGATGAATGATGCCTTCCTTTTTAAAGAATGAATGTTGAGTACAATGCAGTCGTTAGTGTCACGTCAATGAGCGAGGCAGTCTCACCCAAGTGAAAGCATCGGAAACAAAAATACTAAACCCAATGGAAACTCTTCTCCAAAAATGTGGGGATTAGTAGAGTTTGAGACATCATATAAATATATTAGAATTTTACTAGATCTAGCATTCGGACACTATTGACTGCTAAATATATAGAAGTTCTATAGTGGAACTTACCAGTAGTTGGGGTAGTTGAACATTTGGAATCCTAGTTTTATACATCATCATCGTGGATATTTCTTACCATATATGGATTATTGGACAATTCTGGGGAATTTATCATTTCTTTCTTGGAACTTGTATTTACTACTGAATCTTACTACTTTGTAGAATCTATGTTGTAGGAACTCGTTCATCCAATACTCACTGACATAGGTGAAAGAGACCTGTCGATGTATCAATCCCGCATGACCCCACATCCCCCATGACATTGGTAGCTTCACCAACTACCAAGATCACATAACCCCTATCACCCACTAAAATCATCTAGAGGAGGTTTATGGACATCCTCCTATGATAGTAAGAGAATAAGGGAGTAATTCACACAACAGATATGGATCACGAGGACCTCGAGTCTTTTGGGCCTCACTATCACCACTACCCCAAAGGGTCAGGAATGGAGCCTCTCTTCCCCGCTCCAATGATGAACTTCTTTGGGGGAGTCTCCCAAGAGTGATAATTCAACTCTCTCCCCTCTTCCCAGGAGGTATGAGATTCTAGGGTCACCCCAACAATGACCACCACCGGAGAGTCAACCAGGAGGCCTCCCACTTGGTCATGTCGACACCATCAATGATCAGTCATCTAGGTAGATAATTAGGTGGACCATTACCTAGATCTTGCATCCTCGATACGACTCATCTAATACCAATGTTGGTCCCATGCTCATGAGGATTCCCATTAGGGGGTGTCATCTCCCACAACTCCCATGGCTTCTATCACCCCCATTGTACTCTGACAGATCCCAGACATTGTATAAAAAGGGATCATAGATTCCAGGTTGGGATCAATCCCTCAAATGACTTACAAGAAGGTTGGGTTGACACTTTCAACCATTGGTGTCACCAGCAGCCATTATGGGACAATTTTTGATAATGAGACTTTGTATGGAGTCCCTCCCCATGCAGTCTCCCATTAGAGTGGATGTCCTCCCCACTCTCACACCAAACATGGAGTTCCTCCCCATGTTCCTATAATTGGTCAAAGTGGAGGCTCAGCCTACTTCATTGATGTCCAATACAGAGGTCTTACCCATGCTTATGGTTCACAATATAGTGGTCCACCCATGTCTATGAATAGAGATGCGAAGGTCCTCCTTGTGTAATTCCTAACTCCAACAGAGGTCCTCCCCACTCTAGATTTCATCCAAGAGGAGGCCCTCCTTACTTCATCGATGATCAGTATGAAGGTCCTCTTAGTTACCTTATCACCGGATGACATGGAGGTCCTCCCCATGCCACAGCTAACTAGTGTTGAGGTCCTCCTCATTCCCATAGAGGACTCCCCCTTACATCCAACAACTAGTACGAAGGATCTCTCTATACTCATGAATCCCAACATAGACATATTCCTCATGTTCCAGACATTCACAACAGAGGTCCTCACAATAACTTCAGTAGTCCGAGCAGATGTCCTCCCTAAATACATGACAAAAAAAGATACAGTGGTCCTCCCTATATCCTGAAAAATAAAATGGGAGGTCCTCCCCAAACAATCTACCCACAACACAAAGTTCCCCCTTATTCTAAAAAAGTTCCCTTCCCTAAAGAACTATCCCGGGGTATAAGGTTGAACCATTTCCACTTAAGGAATAGCTAATGTAATCCCCATGTCTTTTTCAATCTCGTTAGCTTATCATACTTTGAAGCCGAGGTTGACTCGATAACGGTGTCTTCCCCCTAGTATTTGCATCAAATCCTAGATAAAGAGCTTGTAAGCTGAGATTCGTCATCCCCAATGTTTAATATCACAAGATCCCTCAATCCCTTTATAGGTATATGTAGGTGTAATAAGGCTTGGATCCCTTCAAGGGTACTGTAGTGCAGTCATCCCTGTCATCCCTGGAATCATTATCTACCTCAACACAATATCACATATAGTATCTCTTTGAAATCATAGGTTGTGATCACCCAATGGATCTGCAAATTATAACCACTACCCTCATAGGTGAATTAGTGGTTGGAATCACATTCTATAGTGATGTGATTATTCTATTGGCACAACCACCTCATAGACGACCAAGTGGCTAGTGACTGGTTAGTTCACACTGCAATTTCTCCACTAGTCATTCTACCTCCATAGTGGTCGACTTTTGTGTGATTGGATGCTTCTCATCTTGAACTAAATAGAGCCTAGGGTATCCAAGAGTTGGGTACTGCTTTTGATTAGTGGATTCTATGTGTCACTCTTTCTGTTGACCAAAAATCTGTGGTTTTTTGGCCAAAAATGGTTTCCAATTTCGACATTCCTGAGACCCTCACATAGGATGAGATATTTCTATTCCACCAGACCCTATGAGAAACACGTTAATATCTTCATGACTATTGGATGGTCTACCCATAGTGTGGAGATAACATTGATAACATTAGAAAACAATGACATATGGTTGAGTTGGCAGGAATTCCATTGGCGCGACATCCTACGTCACTCAGTTACCACCAAACCCTTCAATGCATGAATATGAATTCAGATCTTCACAGTGCTCCGCTGAATCATTGAATAAGTATCTCCACACATGAATATACGTGGTTGGGGATAGTATGCCACTCTACACTTAATTTTTATCGAGAGGCAGCTTTATTTGCCTGATGACATCAAGGACACTCCAGGTTTCATCATAGTGAACATCAATGACCTCAAACTACCCATGTACGGGAAGATCAGCATAGGATTTGATGGATAAGACCATCTAACTATGGTAGAATAGTCTCATTTGGACCCTAAAGTTTTCCTCACCCACCATCATAGGAAGATCGTTGGCCTAGGGGAACCCTCAGCAACATTATTCATTGTTCATATTCTCAACAAGGGTAAGGGACATCTTGAGGGATCAAATATTCATAATACCACGTAGAAAATAGAGGATGATCCTTTAGTTACTCCTCTATGACACTAGATTGCGTAACAACATTGTATCATCAATGAGATCCATACCGAGTAACACCCAAACTATGTGGATCCTCAATAGGACCGTGTTTCTCCTCTATCGAGGCAGTAGGGGTACCCACAGGTCATCCTTAAATAGTCTCTCCTACTTGATCATGTTGATCCCGTGCACCCTGATAGGTAGGGAAAAAGACTATGGTATCCATCACCAAATTTTCCCGAGAAGTATGAGAATCTCCCTCAGGACGTAGATCAGGACATTATGAAAATGACTCTACAGGCCACTCGGTAGATCATTTCGCACTCTGTTGAGCCAGCTTATAGTTTTGAAGAGCATGACAATTCTCTATTTGTCATGAATCATTAGAAAGATAGGAAACCTGGGTAGGAAAACCTAATATCTACTCACACTACTGGGAACGAATCCTCAGAAACACGATAGTTGTAAATCCCACCTGATGGAAAGAGGTATCCAGCATGGGTGGATGACGTGTGAGAACCCCCAAATTTACGGAATCTAGCCTTTACCCCCATCAATGGGATGGGTGACCTACTGAAGAATCTGGCCCACATTTTCTCAAGGTGTGAACCAAGGATAGGAACCCCATAGTATCATTATGTTTCCAAGATCGAATTTTTTTTAGACATTGGAAGGGACATTGTTCATCTGTTATAGCCAGTTAACCATTAGGTCCATCATTGGATGAGAAGACATCCACATACAGTTTCTCTACTAGTTCAAATCTACTACTAGCAAGGTGATTATTTTGAAACTCTTTAAGTGAAAAAAAAATTAGATGATAATGTTGTATACTTCATCTCTAGGTGGAATGGCCTCACATACTCACTTGAAATACTCTTAAATCGTGAGAATCTATTGACAATGTTCATGGGTAATTTCAAGACTGAATTGGTCCCCACCCAAATCACTCAAAATTTCCCTGGTGGATTCATGTATTTCTCTAACAAGACTCAATTTCTAGAGGAAGCCTTGAATGAGTGTAAGCAGGCATGTCCTTTTACTCCTCCATCTCTGATACAAAGATAATCTAAGACAAAGACAGGTGTTGTAGTATATGTACATGCTTTAGAGCTTCAAGAGTTGATGTTAGCAGAGCCTCACTAGGCACCACTTCATTAAAGAAAGAAGTCTCCTCCAGATCGGCCTCATTAGCCTTGGAATTAGAAGGCACCTCCTTGGTAGGAACCATCAACCAAAAAAGAGAATGTGGCTCTAGTGCCCCTTCAACCTCCATCCCCTAGCCAGGGCCAGGCTACCAAAGTTCCCCTTCTAGATATGAGAAAGTGAACATAATCTATCCTAGGGTCCATGGTCCTCAGTTATTTTCACATTTCTATAGAACAAGGGGTTCTGATGCTTCCATAATTATAAATCCCCATGAGGATGAGCTTAATAATATCTATAATCACTTCTCCAAACAATGTATCCTTCGATATAACATTAAAAAGTTTTATGCATTCAAGGAATGCCTCTAGAACTAGGTGTAAAACGGTTGGATCATACTAGTTGAGGTTCTGGAACTGGTTATACAAATCATGGTTGATCCCGACATCAAAATTAAGGTTCCGGTGTGTGAAATCAGGTCTCTAGTCATAGGACTAGGATGTACATTGAATGGTTGAATTGTAGGGCAGTCTCTCATGCCCATGACATCATCTGTTACTTTCTAAGAAAACTTGATCCTCCATAATGTTTTACGCCTTCCCAATATGCTACTTCTGTATCCACCTCTCATCTTTCAACATCCCTAAAGAGTAGGCACTGATGATTCAAGGGAAATAAAATTTCCCCTATGATGCTAAAGGTGACGTGTACACTTTTTGATTTCATTCCTCCAAAGATTATAATCACACCTAGAGTCAATCCAACATCGAAAGACTCTTCTGAAGATGATCTGGAATGTGCTTCTATGAATATAGTTGAATTGGTGGGTCCCTACATGGTCCTTGATGAAGAGAAATATGAGTCCCCCCAATGTCCTCGGTTGAATCCATAGAAGGAAAATCTGAGGATGGGCAAGGAATAGGAATGATAATTCCATTTATTCAATCCAAGTCATTCATGCCACTGAGAATATATGGAAGGCATTGTGTAGAGCTCAGTAGGAACATCCCTTTCCACCCACTCTGCCAGGCGTACTTCCACTGTTGATCATTCTCGTTGATCAGGTAGAACTTCCATAGTCAAATTTTGATCTGCCGCATCCAGTGAGGCCTCAGTCATCTAATTATCATTTAGTTGTAGTTCTTGGAAGTCATCCTGATGCACGGAAGAATGTTTCCAGCACCAGCATGAATCTAAGGAATCTACCAGCAGTGCATGTCATGCTTCCCACCGAAGAGAGACCTCCTACAGTTATAAATGTGCTCCTGGCATAGAAATATGATGTGTTGAAGCATATTTTTAGTAGTCCTACCAAACTCTAGATCCTTGAGGCCCTTTGTCTACTAGAAGAGATGTGATAATCCCTAATAGAATCCTTGAAAAGACCCTTCTAGTTTGAAACAGATGTTGTGGCAGTCGAGACATTCTATGTCGAAGGAGTCGAGTACTCATAATGCCAGGACACCATATCTTCCTCAAAAAAATTTTAGAGTTCTCTCATGCAAGGGAACATCTGCCCAATGTAAATCACTAGCTAGTTCAATGGAATGGAGGTTCGTTGCTTTCTAGTCAACATAAGTTATTAGATCAATCCCATCCCGACCCAGAAACTCCAAATACTAGGACTCACTAAATCCCATGTAATCCTACACATTCTTACATTGGGTGATATTAGAATCCCCAAACCCTATCAAGTACTAAGACATTCTCCCCATGGCTACAAGTGTGTGTAAGATTGACTTTTTCCATCGAGGAAGGTTGAAATGACATAAAATGACCCATCACTATGGATCTGACATCAATAATGGAACTTATGGTCAAAGGCCTGATAGAATCGTCATGAAAACCTTCGTCTCCTTGATTTCGATGGTTCTAGAGTCTCCCAGTAAAGAATCAATTATTTCCCAAGTTGGAACTAGTGTTCCTCCAAAATCAGTTGGCTCAGAAGAATCGCCTCTTCCCATTGACCCTTTTCCTTTTATGATGAGGAATATTTACAAGATGCTCCTCTTTAATTTGAGTTAGGAATATATACTATCATTGATGATCTGGTTCAGTTGAACCTTAGCACTGGGGTAGATTCGATGTCATCCCTGATTAGTGTAGCCATTCCTACAAAGGAACAACATAAGTTTGGGGGTTTCTTGAAGCATCATCATGATGTGTTTTCTTGGAGTTATAATGAAATATTAGGAATTGATTGTAGAGACCCGAAGCTTATCGTACATGGACATTACATTACTTTTGCGGAATACTTAGTACATAACAAAAACACACACACAAGGATCGTAATAGTTTAGTGTCTTTGGAAACTCAGAATATAATCTTCTAATCCTGGTGAAAGATCTTCAACATCTCCCATAAAGATCTTCTTTTTTTTTATACCTAAAACCTTTCTTTATATCCTGGGGAAAAGAAAACATAAAAGGGTGAGCTCAAATGCTCAGTAAGGGTAAACAAAAGAAATATCAATCACATAATTTTCATAAGAACATAACATTTTTGGAAATCTTAACCTGCAAAAGAGAGCATAATTTCATAACATGGGATAAATCATAGAAGTGAAAATGAAATCATAACTTAAAACATTACTCATTGTGGCATACACACATAATCATAGAGAATCATTTCTTGTTAGTCAAGACTCATTGCCAAGACTATCTTAGTGGACAAAGTCCCTTTCTGAATCGAGTAATCCTCGTTTCAGTCCTGTTTCACTGAACCGGTATAACCTACCATTCCAGCCATGTCTATCTCATGAGATATGAAATCTTTACCCAATGCATTGGAGGGATATATAGGTCCCACCCTTCTTATAATGAATCCTTTCTTATGTGTGCCACATAATCATAAAACATACATCATCGCATAACACATGTAACAAAAATGGGATTCTTGAAACATCATGACATCATAAATCAATTCATATAAGATAAAGGAATTCATAAACATAATTACATCACAACATAGTCAAATCAATGTAAATATGGATAGAATAAGAACCCTTTATAATCTTAGATGGAAAATAATTTTGATAAAACACTTGAATTGAATTCTTGAGGAAAATATCCTTTCTTCATCAAAATCAATTTCTTTTCACAAAACATCATGCAATTTTAAAAGAAAGAGATTTTATTGAAAATAGTCATGAAATCTTTTAGAGGAAGCTTCATGAAAATAAGGCTTTATAAAACAGTAGAAATCCGTTCGTGCCGTATAAGTTAAAAAAAACATTCTTCGTACTTTTGTCGGAAAAGTCAAAAAGTACCTCGTACGAAAAACGACAAAAGATTCCTTTCATACGTATTACTAAAAACTCACCGAAGGGTAAAAATGGATTTAAACAATTTTAGGTGGATGGAAATAATATTACATATTGAGTAAACATGGATGTGGATGATAAAATACACCCCAGTAAATACTTACGAATAAACAATCTCGGATAAAAATGAGGTTGTGATATTTCCCTTACCTTAGGTCCAATTTGCTTCGTATGTGTCCGAACCTCCTGTATAATGATTTACATAATGTCATTGACTTATTACAGAATCATATTCATTGTTATGATATCATATATGGTTCACTTATGACATTATATTACCCGTTCTTTTGTAAATTCCATGTTAAAGAAGCGTTTTGGGTAAAATCGTTTCATTTATCGTAGGTGTTTTGACTTGTTGTTCTTGACATCATTATTACTTATATCATGATTTACTTACTTCCAGAATATAAAATAAGATTTATATATCATATATATTCAGTATATATATATATATAATAGATAGATAAATAAAATGAAAAACACCGTTCATGGAGACGGTAGTCCGTACGTACGCATGAACGCTGTTTTTCTTTCCTTATTGTCTTGAAATGGAAGTAAGTGGATGACATACATATGTATATATATATATACATAAATCCAGTAGCTTTATAATGTCATGTATTTCATTATTATTTCTTATATATACATTATAATCATTCTTAAATGGTTAACATGGAGAATGAATCTCATCGCGTCGTGGAGACGGTAGTCCGTACGTACGCACGAGCGATGATATCATTTCTATAAATATTGAATTGAATTGGGGTGGATTATAAAATATATCAGAATCAATATGATGTTTTAATAAATATGTATAGTTATTCTTTACACCATTATACCCATCCATGTAAGGTGGTGGTGGAAAATAGATTACACCACAGCGTGGAGACGGTATTCCGTACGTACGCACGTGCGGTGATTTCTTTTTCCGTAGGATGGATAGATGGTGAAATAGGGTTGTTTCATACTTATAATAACATATCAGTATATGAGTGATACTGATGTTATTACTTCATAATGAAACAACCTAAGAAGAAGAAGTGGAAGAAGAAATAAAGATGAAAGAATTGGTAACGGTAATTACCTCTTCTTTGAAGTGCCTCTTTGAGACCTCCTCTTAGGGCACTAAAATTGGTATTTGAGGAAGACTAGAACCTCTAGGATGTTGCTAGGGAAGTGGAGAAGAGATTTTGGCAGGGGTTGGCCGAGCTTGAGTGCTCAAATTGGTGTGAGGAGGAGGTGGAGGAGGTGTCCTTTTATAAGGGAGGAGAGGGGCACCTTAGGAATACCTCAAAATATTATTTTATATTAAAGTCAAAATCGGTTTATAATGGTTCCAAAGGGTCTTATATCGAAGCTAAAGTGGGGATGGGTCGAAATCCTATCAACCAATAGGATTTAGACAAGTTTAGGGTATTATTTTAACCTTATCAATTAGATTTAACTCTAAGTTAAATAATTTAACTTTTACCGTGTCTTTTTGTTTTCTTTCACTATATGGTTAATAAACTTACTATAACATGCCAAACGAACCCCAAATTGTATATTATTAATACATATATCCTTATCTAAGTCATTTGGCCGAACCTTAGATTTTTAAGAATAACATAACAATTAATAATATAATATTTGATTTAAAAACTATTTTGTGTCAATTTTGACACTATTTGATATATGATTTTTGTGAAAGTCATAACAGAATTATATGTTCGAACCAAGTTTATTAAATCAACACTAATATATCATAGTAACCTAGAAAATTAGTGGAATTCATAAAAAGTCTTAAATTACATTTATTTTGGTATTTATATTATCAATTATGTCAATATTTCATTAATAAGATAATTACTGCATCATTTTTGTGTCATTAATAAATTATATTATTTGATGTCTACAAATTACAAATAAAATACCATCATGTAGGAAATCTTTTTAGCTTTCTAATGAATATTTATAGTCGAATTTACCTTATGTATAACCCCATATTAAAAATGATTTACTTATTAAACTTTGATTTTAACTATTTTAACCCTTCTTTAAATAAATTAATAATAAATGTCCTAATCTAATCCAAGTGGGCCTAAATGGTCATATTTTATTCCTAAGTTTGTTTTTGGTCGAATTACACTTGTCCAATAGAATTATGACATGTGTTAGGGTAATATTAATATCATATTTACCCTTAGTTACCCTATTTACTATTAACCGCGGTAAAAAAAGTAAAAAGTTACTATTCACCAAAAAATTATTTTCATCTCATTGAACCACATTTTAGTCCTTGATATTAACCGTGTCTCTCGGATTTTCGAAATTCCATTCACAGAAGCGGTAAAATTAAGTTTTATGCAAAAATTCAGTTTTTAACCTACCACTTAGTAGTTTCACTATTCATCAAAATTTGATGTTTTTCAGAACAATGCCAAAATTTCATCCCAAGCTATATTTCATATTCCGAATTCAAAAATGAAGTCTATTTTACCAAATTCATAACATAAAAGTTGCATTAATTAATTTTATAATTAAATCCCGCTGTTAAAACAAATAGCGTGTTTTTAAGAAACAATATCTATCAAAAGATTGACACTTGTTTATGTCTAGTTTAAATGTGAAATTACATCCAATGACCAACATTGTATTAAATTGTAAAAATATATTCTAAATATACTTTAAAACCACTCAAATTAATGATTTATCACTATTAATTATTTCGATTAAAAAAGTTGTTTTTAATTATAATTTAGTAGTTTTCACTATTCATCAGAATATGAAAGTTATCCGAAAAGTACCAAAATTTCACCTTAGGCTAAATTCGATACTTCGAATCCAAAAATAAAGTTCATTTTGAAAAATAAGATTTACTGGATTTCAAAAAGTGGTTATTACTATTCATAACGGCTAGTTTTAATAACATTTTTATAGCATATCGTTGTTTAGTGAAACTCGGTATTGCGTACTACACACGCTATCGAGGAAGGTCGTGATTGCGTGTAATGCAAGTCAAGTCAAGGATGTGTGTTGTGCAAGCTCCTTTTGGTGTAGCGTACAACACAAGACATTAATAAAATTAAAAAGAATATTTTTTTATAAAATCTTGGGTTGTTACATTCTACCCCCCTTAAAATGAATTTCGCCCTCGAAATTCGTCGGGGTTATAAATGGTTTACTATTTGAAAGTTTCTTTAATAGAAACCCACATCGTAAAAGGGAATACCAAAACTTGGCTTTAAAAACTAAAGTATGAAATGTAACGATTACCCAAATAAACTAATCACTGGGTTTCCACATAGGTGAAAATATGGATATGGAAGAGAAATCTAACCATCATGTTCTGATGGAGAGTGGTAGAGAACATGGCTATGGAAAAGCCAGTAATCACAAATCCATAAATATGTGACGATCTAAGGTACCATCTGATTCATCAGGTATAAGAGAACTAGGACAACATTTTTGGTTTTCAAGATCATTTCCCTAAAGTTAAAGAATTTGAAATAGAATAAATACTTACTTTATTTTGGTACAATCTCGCTGTTGTTCGTGCCTTTAACAATTTCCACTTCATCTCTTAAATAAATGAAGTTGAATTTGTTATTCGTGAAGTGTTAGCAGATCATGTGATAGAATGACGGGTCATTCCATCTGTCTCAAACAAAAGGTTAGCAAAAATTATATACATAAGTCGATCTATAGTGAGATTAATCACATATGGTTCCTAAAATGGACTTATACTTCATATATCATACTGCTTCATATAATAAAACTAGTTTCTACTAAACAGGGACTTCCTGTAGGTTAGTGGTAGGCGATAAAGGCCAGTTTCACTTCGGTTGTGGGTTCGATTCCTACAGCCTTGTCCGAAGCGATGGGCTGTCGCCCGTCCTGCAGGTTGTCCTTTTTCTAAAACTACGTCACTATAACATCCCATCAATAATATTGAAAATCTTCTATCCTTAAACAATACTAACTTATGTCCAACATAATCCAGTCTAATCTTTAGGCTTATACATAATACTGCAGTCCACTCTCATAATATAGTGACAACGATTACCAGAGATTTAATACTGTCGTTGATCCCCACATAAGATATGTCTTGTTGGTCACATCCCAAACATTCAAAGTCCTTAATCGTGTATTATCTTGAATACCTTAGTGAAAACATGAGTGCAGTTAAAAGTTAACACTTTCCACATACCAAAATCCTCAATATTCTATATACTCAAACCATGATATCACTTAGTCCTTATATCAATCATGAGCTCATGAATACTATCAAACATTTAATTTTCTCCTTATCCCTTCATTATGCGCATATCATCTACATTCCAAAAATATCTGAATAACCTTTCATGGATACTGGTAACATTAATCATACACTTTCAAAACACAAGGAAAGACCACAGTGTAACAATCCATAAATGTCTCTTTATTCCAAAATTACACATGATAAACATGTAATCATTCCACTACATTCTCAAACCATTGACCGAGCTTCAAAAATTCTTTCATCTCACATATCATTTGTAGTCTCTTCATCATCATCCACATAAATACTACCCATATGACCATACTGATTCTCTTCATGAGTCTTTCCCTTAGGGCATTTGTTTGCATAATGCCCATACATTCCACATTTAAAACACTTAACCATTTTTGATGTCGTAGCAATACCATTATCCTCATCCATGGTGTTAACCGACCCTTTTCCATTGCACTTACTTGCTTTGTGTCCTTCTTTTCCACACCCAAAGCATCTTCCAGTTCCCTTGAAACATTCTCCTTGATGCCTCTTCCCACATGATTTACATAGGGGAAATTGAACTTTCTTTCCTCTATGATCATCATGGAACTCCATCTTTCTCTTATTAGTCGAGTCAGGAAACTTACCAAATTTTACTTTATTGATCATGTTGTGAGATTGTTGATTCGGCATAATAATGATGTTTGGACATCCAAATCCCATTTCATTTGGTTGCTCATGAAGAATATCATTCCATTGTCCATCATATCCTCCATTATTGTGAATCATCTTGTTTCCAGCCATTTTCTAAAACCCAAACAGAATAGTGTTAGATGCAAAAATCGTAATAAAGGGGGAGTAACTTAAATATCTATCATCTTTGGTTTAATCTAATATCGTTACCATAGTTCTAGAACTATATCCTATACGTATACTTATCCTTAGGGGCATCCCTAGACAAACCTTATAAATATCTCTAGGGATCTCACTAAAGTTCTCGCATCCTAGTTTCCAAAGGTTGACTAAACCTTTCCTCTGATACCAACTATAGCGGTCTAGAATTACTTCTAGTGGACTACAATTGATACCTATCAGGGCACTCCATGGGCGGATACACCCCCTGGGCGGGACACACCACCATCCCCAGTGGCAGCCATTTCCTCATGAAGCCCTTGGGCGGAGAGCCATGCTTCGTCCAATGCTCACATGTGAGAGTTCCCAAGGATCGGATACATTCCTACCTCCTTTGCCTCTGATACCAACTGTAGAGACCCGAAGCTTATCGTACATGGACATTACATTACTTTTGCAGAATACTTAGTACATAACAAAAACACACACACAAGGATCGTAATAGTTTAGTGTCTTTGGAAACTCAGAATATAATCTTCTAATCCTGGTGAAAGATCTTCAACATCTCCCATAAAGATCTTCTTTTTTTTTTATACCTAAAACCTTTCTTTATATCCTGGGGAAAAGAAAACATAAAAGGGTGAGCTCAAATGCTCAGTAAGGGTAAACAAAAGAAATATCAATCACATAATTTTCATAAGAACATAACATTTTTGGAAATCTTAACCTGCAAAAGAGAGCATAATTTCATAACATGGGATAAATCATAGAAGTGAAAATGAAATCATAACTTAAAACATTACTCATTGTGGCATACACACATAATCATAGAGAATCATTTCTTGTTAGTCAAGACTCATTGCCAAGACTATCTTAGTGGACAAAGTCCCTTTCTGAATCGAGTAATCCTCGTTTCAGTCCTGTTTCACTGAACCGGTATAACCTACCATTCCAGCCATGTCTATCTCATGAGATATGAAATCTTTACCCAATGCATTGGAGGGATATATAGGTCCCACCCTTCTTATAATGAATCCTTTCTTATGTGTGCCACATAATCATAAAACATACATCATCGCATAACACATGTAACAAAAATGGGATTCTTGAAACATCATGACATCATAAATCAATTCATATAAGATAAAGGAATTCATAAACATAATTCCATCACAACATAGTCAAATCAATGTAAATATGGATAGAATAAGAACCCTTTATAATCTTAGATGGAAAATAATTTTGATAAAACACTTGAATTGAATTCTTGAGGAAAATATCCTTTCTTCATCAAAATCAATTTCTTTTCACAAAACATCATGCAATTTTAAAAGAAAGAGATTTTATTGAAAATAGTCATGAAATCTTTTAGAGGAAGCTTCATGAAAATAAGGCTTTATAAAACAGTAGAAATCCGTTCGTGCCGTATAAGTTAAAAAAAACATTCTTCGTACTTTTGTCGGAAAAGTCAAAAAGTACCTCGTACGAAAAACGACAAAAGATTCCTTTCATACGTATTACTAAAAACTCACCGAAGGGTAAAAATGGATTTAAACAATTTTAGGTGGATGGAAATAATATTACATATTGAGTAAACATGGATGTGGATGATAAAATACACCCCAGTAAATACTTACGAATAAACAATCTCGGATAAAAATGAGGTTGTGATATTTCCCTTACCTTAGGTCCAATTTGCTTCGTATGTGTCCGAAACTCCTGTATAATGATTTACATAATGTCATTGACTTATTACAGAATCATATTCATTGTTATGATATCATATATGGTTCACTTATGACATTATATTACCTGTTCTTTTGTAAATTCCATGTTAAAGAAGCGTTTTGGGTAAAATCGTTTCATTTATCGTAGGTGTTTTGACTTGTTGTTCTTGACATCATTATTACTTATATCATGATTTACTTACTTCCAGAATATAAAATAAGATTTATATATCATATATATTCAGTATATATATATATAATAGATAGATAAATAAAATGAAAAACACCGTTCATGGAGACGGTAGTCCGTACGTACGCATGAACGCTGTTTTTCTTTCCTTATTGTCTTGAAATGGAAGTAAGTGGATGACATACATATGTATATATATATATACATAAATCCAGTAGCTTTATAATGTCATGTATTTCATTATTATTTCTTATATATACATTATAATCATTCTTAAATGGTTAACATGGAGAATGAATCTCATCGCGTCGTGGAGACGGTAGTCCGTACGTACGCACGAGCGATGATATCATTTCTATAAATATTGAATTGAATTGGGGTGGATTATAAAATATATCAGAATCAATATGATGTTGTAATAAATATGTATAGTTATTCTTTACACCATTATACCCATCCATGTAAGGTGGTGGTGGAAAATAGATTACACCACAGCGTGGAGACGGTATTCCGTACGTACGCACGTGCGGTGATTTCTTTTTCCGTAGGATGGATAGATGGTGAAATAGGGTTGTTTCATACTTATAATAACATATCAGTATATGAGTGATACTGATGTTATTACTTCATAATGAAACAACCTAAGAAGAAGAAGTGGAAGAAGAAATAAAGATGAAAGAATTGGTAACGGTAATTACCTCTTCTTTGAAGTGCCTCTTTGAGACCTCCTCTTAGGGCACTAAAATTGGTATTTGAGGAATACTAGAACCTCTAGGATGTTTCTAGGGAAGTGGAGAAGAGATTTTGGCAGGGTTTGGCCGAGCTTGAGTGCTCAAATTGGTGTGAGGAGGAGGTGGAGGAGGTGTCCTTTTATAAGGGAGGAGAGGGGCACCTTAGGAATACCTCAAAATATTATTTTATATTAAAGTCAAAATCGGTTTATAATGGTTCCAAAGGGTCTTATATCGAAGCTAAAGTGGGGATGGGTCGAAATCCTATCAACCAATAGGATTTAGACAAGTTTAGGGTATTATTTTAACCTTATCAATTAGATTTAACTCTAAGTTAAATAATTTAACTTTTACCGTGTCTTTTTGTTTTCTTTCACTATATGGTTAATAAACTTACTATAACATGCCAAACGAACCCCAAATTGTATATTATTAATACATATATCCTTATCTAAGTCATTTGGCCGAACCTTAGATTTTTAGGAATAACATAACAATTAATAATATAATATTTGATTTAAAAACTATTTTGTGTCAATTTTGACACTATTTGATATATGATTTTTGTGAAAGTCATAACAGAATTATATGTTCGAACCAAGTTTATTAAATCAACACTAATATATCATAGTAACCTAGAAAATTAGTGTAATTAATAAAAAGTCTTAAATTACATTTATTTTGGTATTTATATTATCAATTATGTCAATATTTCATTAATAAGATAATTACTGCATCATTTTTGTGTCATTAATAAATTATATTATTTGATGTCTACAAATTACAAATAAAATACCATCATGTAGGAAATCTTTTTAGCTTTCTAATGAATATTTATAGTCGAATTTACCTTATGTATAACCCCATATTAAAAATGATTTACTTATTAAACTTTGATTTTAACTATTTTAACCCTTCTTTAAATAAATTAATAATAAATGTCCTAATCTAATCCAAGTGGGCCTAAATGGTCATATTTTATTCCTAAGTTTGTTTTTGGTCGAATTACACTTGTCCAATAGAATTATGACATGTGTTAGGGTAATATTAATATCATATTTACCCTTAGTTACCATATTTACTATTAACCGCGGTAAAAAAAGTAAAAAGTTACTATTCACCAAAAAATTATTTTCATCTCATTGAACCACATTTTAGTCCTTGATATTAACCGTGTCTCTCGGATTTTCGAAATTCCATTCACAGAAGCGGTAAAATTAAGTTTTATGCAAAAATTCAGTTTTTAACCTACCACTTAGTAGTTTCACTATTCATCAAAATTTGATGTTTTTCAGAACAATGCCAAAATTTCATCCCAAGATATATTTCATATTCCGAATTCAAAAATGAAGTCTATTTTACCAAATTCATAACATAAAAGTTGCATTAATTAATTTTATAATTAAATCCCGCTGTTAAAACAAATAGCGTGTTTTTAAGAAACAATATCTATCAAAAGATTGACACTTGTTTATGTCTAGTTTAAATGTGAAATTACATCCAATGACCAACATTGTATTAAATTGTAAAAATATATTCTAAATATACTTTAAAACCACTCAAATTAATGATTTATCACTATTAATTATTTCGATTAAAAAAGTTGTTTTTAATTATAATTTAGTAGTTTTCACTATTCATCAGAATATGAAAGTTATC
The DNA here is from genome assembly GCA_963277665.1 of Viscum album. Classification (NCBI taxonomy): domain Eukaryota; kingdom Viridiplantae; phylum Streptophyta; class Magnoliopsida; order Santalales; family Viscaceae; genus Viscum; species Viscum album. Next base: position 1,583,375,090 of record OY728121.1, read on the forward strand.
CAAAAAGTACCAAAATTTCACCTTAGGCTAAATTCGATACTCCGAATCCAAAAATAAAGTTCATTTTGAAAAATAAGATTTACTGGATTTCAAAAAGTGGTTATTACTATTCATAATGGCTAGTTTTAATAACATTTTTATAGCATATCGTTGTTTAGTGAAACTCGGTATTGCGTACTACACACGCTATCGAGGAAGGTCGCGATTGCGTGTAATGCAAGTCAAGTCAAGGATGTGTGTTGTGCAAGCTCCTTTTGGTGTAGCGTACAACACAAGACATTAATAAAATTAAAAAGAATATTTTTTTATAAAATCTTGGGCTGTTACATTGATCATCAGTCTTAAATTCTCCATCATGGTCTCCCAGTGATGCACTACTGGTTCAACCTACCTCTTAGGAATATACACACATCCCTTGGTGCCACGGTAGATGCAAAATTTGACAATCTTATCAAATACATCTTTATCAAGAATGTTTATTACACTAAGTGGATAGAAAAAATGGTCCTAGTTAGAATGAATAATTGGTAGGTAATTTTCTATATTGACTTCCAGGATCTCAAATTCCACTGTGGGAATGATGATTTTATCCTTACAGTGACAGCACTGTTGATCGATGCCACATGTAGGTTCTAGGATCATTCCTTCATGGATAGGTATTTCGGGTATAACTAGATCCATGGGTCTCTCAAGGATGAAGACACTACCACCTTCATAGCACTACAAAGTAATTTATATTATCATGTAATTACTTTTAGTCTGAAGAATCCAGGAGCTACTTATCAGTGATCTTTGCACGGCATTTACACACTGATCCACTAGAATATAGTGGAATGTTATGTAAATGATTTGGTGGTCAAATTATTCTAGAGTTAGGATCATCTCAGAGATCATAATAAATATTTCATCTTCCTTGACTCCCAGCAGTTCCAGATGGACCTCTTAAAGTGTGCCTTCAGGGTTACCTATGGAAAGTTTATTGGTTTCATTTTCAGTTATAGATTCATCGAGATTGATCTAGAGATGATTATGGACATAAACCTAATACCTCCTCTAGGTTAAATATGGGAGATCCAAGGCCTCTTATCCTATATATGTCAATTCATCATGAATATGTATGGAAAGGGTAATCCATTTTATAGGATCGTGAAGAAATGTGTCGTCCACTAGTGTGCTGAAGAGTGCTATAATTCCTTCAACGAAATAATTCCACCCATCTCAGGGATAACTCTAGTATTCTATGTGACTTCCCAATAATGATCCCTCGGTGCCCTACTCACTCATTGGAACAATGAAGGGATAGAGAGTAGATTATAGTGTCTTAGTTACGAATCCTTAACCTTGAGTCTAGATACTCAGCCATCAAGAAGAATAGTATCATGCTAGTTTCCACATTGTAGAATTTGGGGCACTATTTATAGAATCATGAGATATAGCGGGTATCATGTGTGGATACACTAAAGTATATTCTAAATCTCCCAATGTTGAAAGGTTGGATAACACACTGGGTGGTGATTCTTTATCATTTTGACATTAGGTTTGTTTTTCTTAAAGACAATAAGGATCAAGAATTGGAATACTTTTTGGATGCTCATCTGAACCGCAAGGAAATGCATCTGGATGTTTATTTCCTAGATGATTTTATCCTCTTAGTAGACCAATTCATTCCATGATGGTAGATTCATTTTGATGGTGCCTCCTAGAGTCCAACTGGAATGAGGATCAATGAAACCATGCTCAATAAAGTGGGTCTAGGTATTGTATTCATCACCCTGACATAGGTTATCTAGTAATATTCATTCCTTCAATCAGAATGTTTAATAAAGACTGAGGCATTTTATCAGGCCCTCATTACTAGTATCGAGGTAGACCATGAGATTGATGTTCCCTACCTTCATGTCAAATGGGACTCTGAGTTAGTCATCAAGAATATTAATGGTGATTACATCGTCAGGGTTCCAGAGATCATTCCCTTAGTCAATCATGATCGTCATCTGATGGCCCAATTCTCTTCTCTGCCAGAGGTGACTCGTATCCCCCAGTTGCAGAATTACTGAGCTGATGATCTATAAATTCTAACCACTTCTCTTATAGAGCCTGGCTAGAATGATCTATTCATTCATGTGGCACATCGAATATTCATCACCCCTATCATTTTAGATGTAGATGAAAACCATCCAGTAAACCACTTGATCATCATTGCTTCCACATCAGGACCTCTGGATCCCTTTTTAGCTGAAGAAACCATTTATTTGATAACTCCCATTATCGAGTATCTCTTGAATGGATTTCTCCCTTTAGATAAAGCTGAACATGAGCTAATTTATTAGTTCATAGCACAATTCAGCCTCTATAGTGGTCCCAACCTCAAGAAGATTCTCTACAAACATGGGTTTGATGGAATTATCCTCTATTGTATCCAAGGAGAGAATATCCCATAGGTTATTTTTCAATTTTATGCTATGTATTGTGGTGCTCATCAAAAATGTTTGAAGATCTCCCTCCAAATTCATAGTTTGGGATACTTCTTGCCCACCATGGCCCATGACTGTGTCGAGTTTTCCAAGAGGTGACATTCATTCCATATCCCTTCTAGTTATGTTTATCATCCACAAAAGTCCCTCCATACTATCAAGTATTATTGGTCCCTTTCAGTATGGGGACTTGATGTTCTAGGACTCTATCCACTGGCAATAGCTTTTCAATGAAGGTTCATTCAAACCTGAATAGATTTCTTCTCCAAGTGGGAATAGGTTATCCCTCTCAAGGAAGTCAAAGCCCGGTCAATTGTTGAATTCATGTTTCACCACATCATTTATCGATTTGTAGTCCCTCACTCCATTGTCACCAATAATGTAAAAACGCGTGAGCAGCTAACATGAAGATGTTGGTTGCCATGTAAATCATCTGGTCCAACCATACTTCCCACTTCCATGCACATGAAAAAGGATATATTGAAGTGTTAATCAAAACCCTCTATAACATTCCATATAAGATGGTTTCCCATAAAAAGAAAATATGGATGGAAAATCTCCCCAACCCCCTTAGAGCATATCCGACGATGACCCACAATTCCACCTAGGTGACTCCATATTACCAAGTATAAAAATAGAGGTAGTCATGCCAATAGAGATTCATCTTCTATCACTTTGAATAGTTGTCTAGGATCTATAGATGTTATACAATATAGCCAATGCCTATCTAGTTGAACTAGAATCCCTTGATGAAGTCAGGCTATAGGATTTGAATAATTTGGACAAGCACCAAGATAAAATAACCAAAGCATTCAACAAGAAGGTTTTCCTCCACTCTTTCTTCCAAGGTGATACAATTTTATCTCTCTGAATGCTAATTATATCTGAATAGAAGCCACCAAACCTGGATCCCTAGTGGTAAGGACCATAAATCATTCATAAGGTCTATCCCAATGGTTTTTAATCTTTGATCACTATGGATAGGGAGAACATCAATCCTCCCACCAATTCCTTGTTTCCCAATAAATACTTCACATGATGGGTTAATGATCCAATGAATATGATGTTAAATTGGTCGCATGGTCCAAACTCATGGACCATAAACTAATATCCCTATGGTTTGAACTCTATGAGCATAAAATAAGATTTCAATTCCAAAAATCATGAATCTAAAATTTATTCATGTGTCCATATGGATATGTTGTTTCGTGATGGGTCTTCTTTATCCCCATTCATGTCGGGTTAATAAACTCAAAAATTCAAAAGCAACCCCCTTGGTCCTAACTCTAATACTTTAAACTAAGAGCCCCATGTTCTAGTCGCATGACTTTAAAATGCATTAAAATTATCATCATAGTCGAATGATGAAAACCGACATTGCATCCCTATGTTCTCACCTAAGATTGAAACACCTCTAGTAGTGGTCATCTTCTATTCCACATGCAAGAACTACAAATGTCTCAGTTCCTTTCCTCGAAGGATATTCAAGGATACCCAAGTTTCTATCCTTGGGTCCAAATACAACATCTCCTTCCTTTCACGTTGGATCATCTTCATCTTTACCACATGATGTTAAACTATGTGGGACTCTATGAACTATGTTCAGCTTAATTATCAATCCTAATGGGATACATAGTGGCACTGATACATTTTTTCTTTGATCCTATCCACAAGATTGGCAATGCTTCGACCCCATATCCTTGGTATAGTACAAGAATAATTCATTTAAACAATATCTGTGTTTTATCAGGGTTTTTTTGGGTTATTGTGTCTTCTTATCCATTATTCATGTTAATATTTCTATGACACCGTGCTACACACGCCCACTTGAGATAATTCCCCTAATGGTCCAAACCCTATGAACATAAACTAAGAGATAGTATCCTAAACACATGAAGTAAAACTATTAACCTACCCTTGACATGTTATGGATTCTTGACTTCCATCGCTAGAGTGGATTTCCTCCACTAGTGCTGGTTCGTTAAAAAAATATTCTCCAAAACTATGTGTGGATTGATTCTGATCCCCATGGGAAACATAGTGACACCTAGACATTTTTTCTTTGAACCCAGCTGAAATTATATACAACCATGGTCCCTTGGCCTTAGTTATAGTGCAAGAAACTTAATATTAAACTATCTTCTATAGTCTAGTCAACATGAATTTAAACTATTTTCACTTCCTTGGTTTGGGTCACAGTTTCTGTTATTCCCCTTTCCATACTTCGATCCTTTCTTGATTTTGGTCTCCATCATATATCAAAATCTAGATGGACCCCCTAACAGTGATGGTATCAATCCCCCTTTTGGATCACCTCTTATTCTCGAATAATTCCCTAATAAATATATTGAAAAAAATTGATCATGTGTTTTTGAACATGGTCATTAATCGATCTTTCATATTTCTTTCCCCATTCTTGATTGATATAGGCATAGACCTTGTGTTTTGAACATTGTCAACAGGTGAAACCTATATATCAGTCACCCATGATCCATACCTTGAATGTCTTATCTTACTTCATTCCATTGTCTTGTATCATGATGTATTTATATCCAAGGAATCCACTCTAATAAGAGTTTCTAAATGTTTTTGTATCCCCCTGTACCATTCTGTGTTTCGCACACCAAGCATGACTCGTATGGGATTAAGAATTATGTTGGGGAATATACCAGTGTGTTCAAGTCATATATGATCTCTTCCCGTTCTAACTTCTATGACCATAAACTAGGAGACCCTCTAGAGAAGTGTGGTGTGGCCCTAATCCCCTTCTTTCTTCAGTAACATTGAGTTTGTCACTCCGTTGCACCACATATTCAGGTCAGGGGAAGCCCTCTCACTATCTCTTTACTAGTGCTTATGTGGAATTAAATCCTCTTTATGATATTTCATGTCCCATTTATTTCAAACGTGACACACATTTACATTAGGAATAGACATCTCCATATTCCATTCCCCACAACTATAAATTATTTACCAAATTCAACGGGATATGACCTTAAACTATGTGTAACATCTCGGTCACATGATCTTATACTATTGGGTGCATCCTAATCACAAGACATTAGGTTGTACATTGTATCTTCCCAACTATAAGATGTTAATATACTTTTTAATCATCCCATATTCCAGGAAAAAAACTTCAAGGCATACCAGGCCCTCGCCTGGGAGGTCCTCTATCTTAGTGCTAGCTATCTAGCACATTATTCACACCCTATACTATCTCTCAAAATCTGAGACAGCACTCCCTTAGAAAATATTTTTGATCTATTTTTAGACCAATAGGATTACCCCAATGTGTTCTAATCCATTGTGACGTAATTATTATAATGTTGGAATACATTTGAACATTGCATCACTCCACCCCCACGCTTTGTGTTCCCCTAATTTAGATCCTCATCCTCTTCCACTTATGAAGGGACCCACCCCCCCCCCCCACGGCTTGTTTTTCTTCCACGTAAGCTCACCTACAATCCTGGTGCAATTTTCCAGAGGAATTTGGATGACACTGTGATATAGGTACCACATTTCAAACATCGTCCACGGTTGAACCTCATTTGTTTGTACCCACTCCAGTCAAATAGATATGGATACTATGTTTTGAACATGGTCATCATTTTTTGTATTTCATTAAACCATACCCCATTGTGTTATAAATCTTGGGTATCATGATTCAAATTTCTCATTCACCTTTTTTTCATATGGATTCCAATGCCCTTAGTGCTATCTCGTGTATGAACTAGCGCTTTCAGGGGGAAGAAAGTTGGATTTTTTGAAAGCCATGTTCTCTATCTGAATCCTCTCTCAACCTGAATACTCTAGGTGGTTAGTCAATAATAGAATGCACTAATTATTCTAAGGTTTTGTAATACTCTTATTAAAATTGGGTGATTATGTGATCTTCCTTTTTTTATCACACCAAGAAACACCCATGTGATCTTAGGGGTTGGTCATTAGTTGTTTCAAAAATATTATTGGACTATGATAATTAATCTAGATGAAATATTGTGTCCCCATACACACACAAAATTATTAACTATCTATCATTGTATCTTTAGCATGGAACATTCACAAAATGGATCCTCTCGCAAGTCCTATTAAAGTGACCCTATGGCTATACTCCTAGGATTGAATGTTTCAAATTTACCAACCATTAGTGTATGGATTCCATGATCTATTATCACTATATAAGCTCCCTTTCTTCCTCATATTATTCTGTTCAGAGATCATCGTCCCTAATCTATGTCTGACCTAGTTCGGCATGGAGATTATCTACTTGAAGTGACTCTAATCTCAGTTTCTCCTCAGCTTCCTCCAGTTAGAACCTTAATCCTATGACATGTTCTGATTGGGTGGTAATGAAGTAGGAACTCTCATTCCTATTTTCTTACAGGATCTAGATCTCTTGTTTACCCTCATTGATATTTTATATTTTGTTATATTTTTCCTAATTGTAGGGAACATCCAATTTTCGACTACTTTCCCACATATTCTCAGTAAGATAGTCACTAATTAGTGCATGTAGATCTTGAGAATCCTCCCCTTTAGCATAAAGATTGCACATCTAGTGGTGAAGTGATCACATACAGCTCACTCATTTTTCTTTTGGGGTATCAACAAAACACTTGATGCACTTCCATGCCCTACATCATACCATGCGACACTCCCCAGCCACATCATAATTAGAGTGGTCCATCTCTTATGAATATGCATGTTCACACTCTAGTAATACAACCAAGAGCATAGTATCAGTTTCCACCTCTATTATTCTATTAGATAGGATAGGATCCATGTCATGAAGTTGGTCATATTTACTTGTCCCCACCTTGATAATGACATCCCTATTGGCCTCAAGTACCACCCTCCTAGTGGCATCATCAGTAGCCACAACTGACTGATCCCCAAAGTCCATGGAATGGTTAGCTCGAACAACCTACTCAGCATATACAAGTTCCCCTATTGGAAAAGGAATCCTAGATCTTATAGCCATTTCCCATTGAAGAGTGCCTGCTACTCCCAACACTTTTTAGGCAGTGAACATGTCAGTTAACTTGATCGAGAAATAAAAAATGTGGCTTTGTAAGGAAATAAACTTAATGATGTTCAGAAGTGGTGTATTATGATCTTATTTTTTCACCATTGGGATTCTAGGATGTGGCCCCGCATATTCAATTGAGGTCTCTAGGGATTGTGATGTGGATACCTCAAATTCCTCAACTTTGGTCGACCATGTGACGACTTCAATACCAGACGCTGGCTCCGAAGTGAATTCCTCTACACTCATGGTTCCACCTCTATCTCCATCAGTAGTGGTCCCTTGTGAAAGATCCTCTTATATATAATAGATTTTTGTTTTGAAGACCATATTAAGCCGAAAGGTAGTTATATCATGGGAGAAGGTGATAAATATGACATTGAGAGCATCATCAAATTCATATAAGGAGGATTCCCTAAAATCTATAACATCTCTATTCATCAAGTGGATCCCTTCACTGGTATCCCCTCCCCTAGGATCCATAGGATTCATCTGGAAAGTGATAGTGATCTTCTAGCTCAACTTCAGATAGGTTTGGATGATAGGCCATGTATAGAAGAACAATCACTAGATCTATCTTTGGATTCATAGTGCACTATGAATGCACCAGGTCCTCCAATTCAATCATGAATTGTTCCCCCTCAACTTGATATGTGAGGAATCCATCCTTAGAATACTCAATACTAACCAAATGCATACCATTCATGTTCATATGATCCCACATCCTATAGGTGTCAAGGAATTTTCTCCTAGAATCCCAGGTATCCCATGACTTAGGGAATATAGTGTTATAATTAATATCCACATGACACAATAGTATCCTAAGAGCTTGGGAAGAATTCCAAAAGAACCCCATCAATGTCTCCCCTTCCTATCAAGCCTGCTCGGTTGGGAGCAATAGAACTGGTAATCATGCTCTTCTTCTTTTATCTCTTGCCGGTGCAGGTCCACATACCATCATCTCTACTATTAAAGCTCCATCACCATGATTTTTTCCATTATTTCCCATACGGTTATCTCTTTCCACCATTTGGCCCTGGCCTTGAGGTGGAGGGACCACTCCCTCGTTGGCCTGGATGGTCCATTTCTTCAGTGTTTCTCCAATATAGGTTTCCTCCTAGTTCTTTGCATATGTATGAACCAGATTTTATGTTGTAGTATATAGTGGAATCTCATTCCACATATTTCAATATTCTCACATGAACATGATCCATAGCAACCTCATCACACATAGGTGGTCTCCAGGATGAAATCTTAGGCAGATCATCGATCTCATCCGCTATAGTCACCTAGACTACCTCGTGAACCGATGCTGGTTGTATGGTTTGCATATTGGATCTTTGTCTACTGGTTCCACTAGCACTCCACCTTAGAAATATGGGAGATATAATTTCTACTATTCAGTTCTCATTCCATCATCAGTTATTACCCCCGTCAGTAGAGGCAATGGGTGCAAGGTGAATTGATCATCCCTCTTGACTTTGATAAGAACCTCCAAGATGCCTATAATGAATCGGAAACATCTAATTGTATTTAGAATAACTAATCATAAGATCATATCCATATGGGAGATGGTATTTGGGTATTAATACCTCCCATGTGTATTTCCACCCAATTGTACAAAAAAGTGGAGCATCCCTCACATGCACAGCTGCTTGTTTCCCTCATTGATATGATGGAGCACTTTTTAAAGCTTCACCAACACCAGGAACCCATAATTGATATGATTCCCTATCACTAGAATCACCTTCATGAAAAACATGTTTTTCTTCACCCCCATGTGTGCATCTCTAGCTAGAATCATCCACCTGAAGATGAGAAAATCAATGAACCCGACCAACTTGACTATAGGTTGAGGGTCATTTTTTATAATTTACAATAATTTTTTCTATTATCTATCCTCTAAGACATTCTAGTAAGATTATTCCTTACCCCATTGGGATCCCCTTGGATAGGTGTGGGGGCTTGTTGGCAGTTTTATAGTCACATCTTTCCCCTCATTAGGCTCCTCCATTATGAATTTAGGAATTACCAGAACCACCACTTGGAGGGGATGTATCTCATCCACTTCATTCCATTAGTAGTTCCTAGTACCAGATCCAATATATCCTTTTCCAGAAGTGGAATCTATATCTGATCCTCTCCTATATTCACTAGGTGTAAAAATTGGTCATACATTCCCCTTAGTATGGGGATCCTAGAAGTGTGATTGTGGTCCCATAGGTTATTGTTTACCTCTCTATGATGTAGATTGAAGGTGTTGTTCTCTGAAAACCATCTACTCAGTAGTTCAGGAATGATCTCCCAAGATTGTTAGATTTTGAACTGAGAAGCCCATGATTATTTATAGAGGTTGACTCACCTTGTATCTATCATTAACTCTTCACAAGTTTCGCGTAACCAATAGGGCTACTCCCATTCTTCTGTGAAGGATTCACCCTAGCCTAGATCCCAATCATCATTCCACCATTTCTCTAGGTTTCCTAATCCCTTATTGATTATTCTATTATATATCATTGGAGATTCCTTAGCATGAAACTCCCTCCCATCGATATCATTGGTATGGTTGTAGATGCATTCTTTTATGATATACATGTTATTCTTCAAGATGTGACCATTCGTAGCCCTATTCCAATGGTACTACCCCGATGTGCCTCTGAAACAGTAATTTATCTCGTCCCTACTCATTGGTGGGTGGAAGACATCATCCCTCAAACTGAAGCTATAAAATAGTAAACACATTCATAAAGGATACTCTCTATGGGATTCTGAAATTATTTGAAGTAGTGATTCATGGTCAGAGTGGCTTTGGACATACTCCCAAATCAAGATATGGTTTTCCATTTCTTCCCTCTAGGATGCATCCACAAGGACCACCTGAGAAACTTCTTGAGTGTCCATAAGATCCTAGAGGTAATAATATTTATTAGTATTTTTGTGTAGATCACTCAAAAAGGTTATTCACAGGGAATGAAATCATTAATCCTTATGAATTCAGCATGGTTCACTGAGTATCATCGAATTTTGATTCCCTAGTCCAATATGAAGCATTCACGGAGCAAGCGACCAAGGAACTTGGTTAGAAAATATTCATTCATGGTGTGAGTTATATTCCTGAAAGAGATATTGAGTGAGTTTGGTTCAAAGATCTAGTATGGATGGGGGAACCTCGTCTTCTTTTTATAGGTGTTCTACCAAATTAGATTAGTGGTGGCCTCCACTCCAGTACACATCATGATTCCTTCATTGCAATATAGCTTCGTTATTTTCCATAGTTACCATGATTAACTTGTAGAATTAGAACCTCCTTTATTCCCATAAACTTCTATTCCAAGAGGGGGCACTTATTTGAACTGAAATATGTTCCATGGTATGAGTTGAGGGGGTCCATAGTCATCCTATATGAAATATGAGCTCATATGGCCCAAAAATTATCCATTGGGTCTTCCTCGTCACGATCCTTCATGGAGGTCCCTTTTCTATTGTGACTACATGGGGCATTGATGGAACTCCCCTGAGTCTAACACCCTCAAGGACCATAATTTGATTGGTGGCTCTATAATTCTGACAAAGCTGCGACCCTTCATGGTTCCCTTCTTACATCATGGTGTGCTTATGAGCATCGCGAGTCCATTAGGCCTATAAAAATCTGGTCGCTTCCACTACAAATGAATGGCTACCCCATCCTTTTTCCTTCAGATCCCCCATTTTGTGAAGCACCATGAACCAAATAGAAAATTAATCATACAAAGTATTGAATCATCGTGAAACCCACATTCCCTTGTTCCATAGAGCCTCTAACTAAGGTACAGATGCCCTTCATGAAGGCCTCTACCCTTAATGGAGAAATAAGTACCTCTAGGTAACTTGAGTCTTTGTGGATAATTTAGCCTTCCAAAATCACTACATTCATATCTCCTAAAATCATACCAAAGTAAGATCACCATGAATCATGAATCCCTTTCCTTCGTGAGGTTCATTCCTTCGCGAAACACCCAATCTTTGCAAAGTGCCTCTCAGTGAGTCCCATGGATTCATGAAACCCTACATTGTGCATCCCTCAAGGCCTATACATAGTGATTTCTTATACCCTTATGTGGAATCCTCTATTTTGGTTCCCTACTTATTACTTTTCATCATAGATATACCAATGAATTTTTATTTACATCATATCTATGTTAACATTGACCCCATGACTGACCACTCCACAACATTATCGTATCCTGGAGTTGATGTTTCCTTCCCTTCCCCAAGGGTTGATGAGAGTTAGTTATATAAGCTTAAGGGGGATGTAGTGAGTCCCCTCCATCCTTACTATAGGATGTAAAACTACCCAGTACCATCATCCTCAGCACATGATGTTAAACGCTAGCCTCTCCCCATGAAATGCACATCGGTTTATTTACCACATGACGTTTCCATGAACACTCATATCCATGGGAGTGATATCTTCATCATATGTAATTATATCCACCTCACATAAAATAACTTCCTCCATGTGCAGCTCGCATGTATATGCCCCACATCATCTCTCATAGATGCTTCTTTCTCAAAAAGACCATCGGGTCTACTACTTACTCTTGTTTCTCACATAAATCAAGAATAACATGGTATTAGAGATTAGTACTGACTTGGAAATCCATCCAGCCCAAATAGAAACCCCATTCGAGAAAGCCTTTGTCTTCATCTCCATATGGTCTATTCCTACATGTAATTCCCGACATATCCTATCTAATTGGAAACCCCCCTAGAGTAAGACACAGCCTTAATCTCCATCTATGCCATTACTACATGTTAGCCCTGAAATTTCATATTCAACGAGAATCCCCCTAGAGTAATCCCTAATCTTCATCTCCATCTGGGCCATTCCAACAAGTAATCTCAAGAATGTCCCTTCCAATAGGACTCCTCCATAGGTATAACCCCAATTCATTCCCCATGGGTAGATTCTTTGTGTAATCCCCAACCATATGCTCCACTTCTATTGGTATACCTCTTTAGGTGTAATCTTCAATTCCATTTTTAGAACTATGTATATTTTGATTACCAACTAATTTTGATATGTGTAAAACCTCCATGAGGTTCAATCCCACAATTCAAATCATTCCATCCATTTCACCCAATCCAACAACAATACATCTTGATTTTACTAGGGATACCATATCCCATTGAGATTAGGCCATCCATACGGGTCGTTCCTACATATAAGACCCATCCATCATCACTGATCCCAGTGGAACATGGGAAGCTCCCATGCATAATCCCCACACAATCCAACATAATCCAACCAAGATAAATACTCATGCAAAGGGCATCTTTGGTGCATAAGCCCCACACCGCCCATCGAACAATGTGGGTTTTGATCCATATCTCATAAACAAGGTGTGTGGGATGTCTTCATTAATTATCCCCCCCTATGGTAACCTTTGTGTCCAACTCTTTGGGTAAAACCTATTTGATCTACCCTCAGTGTTTTCCAAATCTTCCTTCACGTGTGAAACCATCTCTTTATGAGACATACCACCCCGAGTCTTCTCTCATTGGGTATTCTGATCCATCAATCTTGTAAACCTAGTTGTTCCATCCTAAGGATTATCCCTCTCTGATCCACCTACATTATTTGTTCTAATCTTCCCCACTCCATCTCAACAAGTCATTATACTTATAGGCTACCTCATGTTAAACATGGGATGCCTAAGGAAAACTAGAAAATACATGCCTTTGGAATAAGATACCTCATTACCAACATGGGATTCCTTGGGTTACTCATCCTTTAGAATACCTCTTATAAAAAAATGAAAGTTACCATTTTTCCAGCATCAATACATTCCAGAATTATTCCCAACATAAATACTCTCCTAACCAAAGGTTTCTTCCCTATCCGTACCTATTCGACTATACAAGAATAAGAAGTGTAATTTTTCATAATCCACAAAGATATTTCTCCATGAATGAGTTTCACAAACCACACCTTAATATTTTAGGAATTAACCATCTAGGAACTAAATTCCAAGGAGGAATACATGGGAGGAATTACAGACATCTCATCATCCAATTTTGATAAAGGAAAACACATCACCGAGAAAGTGATGCTTGTCACTCGCCTTTGGAAATTTGGATTGAGTGGTAGAATGTAGTCACCATTATCACAGAAACATGTGATGTGGTTTTTCCCTGAATAAAGTGTCGAAAATAGTCCCCCCCCATATGTCACATTACGGTGCCTTGAGACGGTGGCCAAAAACCTCAAGTGCATCTCCCCAAACTCCAAAGGCTTCCAACTAGCAGTGAGTACCTTGGGAGAGTCTGTGGGGAGACTATTACCTCATTTATCAGAGTGTATCATAACATTTTTTGGTATATAAAACATGTGAAAAATATCATAAGTAGATTCTATATGACCAAACTAATAACCCTTCATAGTAGAAGTAGTATCAACAGGCAGATAACAGCACAAAAAAACCTAATAATGCATGATAGATAAATAAATGATGGAATCTAAATAACAAGTAGATACAATATGATTATGATCACCATGATGTAGCTATGAAAAATCATTCATGGGAGTAAGGGGATACAAGAATATACCACATGTTAACAAAATATATATATGTTTATATGTTGTGATTATATATATGTGTGTTTTTGTGTGTGTTTATATTATATTATATTTTATATTTATATATGGTTATATTTTTTATTATATATATATATGATTATATTTTATGTTATATATATTTATATTTATATTTTTACATATATGTTTATATTTTATATTATATATATGTGTGTGTGTGTGTGTGTTTATATTATATATATATATGTATGTGTTTATATATCTAGATATCTGTATTTTATAATTTAAATATATATATATATATTGTTTATATATATATATATGTGTGTGTGTGTGTGTGTTTATATTAAATATATATGTTTATATATATTTGTCTGTGTGTATAAATATATATGTGTATGTATATATATATATAATTCTAATTATAAATATATATGTATATATAATTATCCATCTTTTAAAACACCAGTAAAAATGTCACTAAAATATCTATGTTTTCAAAAAAATGGTACTAAATTTAAAATATATATGTATTTTTATATAAAAATATATATATTAATATATTTATATTTGTACGTGTCTGTGTTTATATATGTTTGTGTGTGTGTACGTGTGTTTATGTATGTATAAATATAAATATATTTATATATATGTTTATATATATGTTGTTGTGTTTATATATATATATATATCTAAATATGAATTTATTTTGATGCGGGGAATGGGCTATATAAATATATATATATTTTTATAGATGTTTCCTGTAAATGTCTCTAAATTTAAAAATAGTGATTTTTTAAAACATGGATAAAAAAATTACTAAATTAGAGACGTTTTAAAAAATGTCACAAAAAAAATGTTACTAAATTCCTTTTTTTATAGTGATTGTAACATAAAACTATTACCCCAAGTTTTTCTTGATTCAAAACACTCAAATATCATGTAAAATAAATATATATTTTATTATAATTCTCTAAAATAACCATAATCATACCTATAATACCATAAATGGTTTACATATAACATCTTTTCACCCATTAATTAACAATATTTCATTATTGTCATCATTTTTAGTTTTAAATACTAAATTTTTTCTTGTATGTTTTTGTTTTTCATTAATGGTCCTAGCAATTTGATCATGATCAATTCACCACCACAATTTTAATCATGATTAAAATATCATATATATTCCTTATATACATATTTATAACCATTCTTATAAAGAGGTGATGAAGAATTAATTACATCACTATATGGGGATGCTAGTCTATACGTACACAGGAGTGATGTTTCCTTTTTTCAAAGGATAAAACAAAAGAAATGTAAATATAAAATCATCCTTTTAGAATAATTATTATAAAATAAAAATCATATATAAACATTAAATATATCATAATAGAAAATTGTGAATTATGGTGGTGGAAAATGAGATGTATCGTTATATAGAGGTGGTAGTCCACACGTACACATGAGTGATACTTTCATCTCCCATTGGATTGAGAAACAATGGTAAATGGTAATTCAATCGTCATAATAAAATATAAATATACTAATGATACTATATTCACATTTTTTTTGTGGATAAATAATTTTTATTAGTAGTATAATTAGAAATAAAATTTAAATTGCTTGGTTGATATCTCTATAATGACCCAATCATCAATCAATGAAAATTCCTCTAGATCTAATTAAAGGTATCATTATGTAAAATGGTTATATAAAATATGAACTTCCTTGGTTTTATGTTTTTGGATTTTAAAATACCATTATAAATTGTTGCAGTTTCTAATATAGTCATTGAACAGTTATCACATGATTACTATAAATATAGGGCTTTAACAAATCCAATTTACTCAGACAAAGTGTTGGCCTCATCAAGTAGACTTTTTCTATACAAATCCCATTTTTCAGAGCTCGGAAATGAGGTGGCATCATTGGGATTTTCTAATGACCAATCCCAAGATGAGCTTCAACACATTAATCTTGAACAGAACTGCCTACATGAGAAGTGGATGTTGATAGAGATTACCACCCGAGCGATGTTATCTGAGCCACCCCAAGAGTCTGTCACCATCACACACCTTACACTTCCGTCTTATGCGGGTTTTATAAGGGTTTATGCAATGATAACCTAGTACTATGATTATGTACACTATTTTTTTAAAAGAAAATATACATTCATTTTATTATTGTTACTTTGTAAATAGTTTTAAAAGCACAAATAGTATTTTTAGTTAATATTAATCTAAGAAATTGATTTTGATGAATTAATGGATTTTTGAATTAAATAATATTTTAATAAAATATTATTATAATTATTAAATTACTTTTTATTAAATATAAATGATCGTATAATTTTATGAATGCAATTTTAATTTTTATTAAGTTTCAAAGTTGTTTTGGTCAAAACACATGATTTTTCGATAAATGTCAGTTTTTATTTTAAAAGTAAACATTCACATACCTAGAAAATTATTTAGATAAAATAAATATTATTTTTCGAATCAGGACATAAAAATTATTCAATGGTGAGTTTTTCATAATTTTCTAAGACAGCCGAATTTTTGGGTAAAAATTAAATATTGTTTAAATATATAATGTTTTATGACATCATAATGAACCTATAGTGATGTAATAAAATACTATAAACATTATGTTCAGAAAATTTATGTTTTACCATTAAAATAATGTGATTTTATATTTGTATTTATTTATTTTACAATGCTTTAGTGGACCCTTCAAGACATATAAAACACATTGCCTTTTTAAATTGATTTCCTTGAGTGTGACTCACCTCCACATAACCGACCCTATTATTTTAAAAAAATTGGTTATTGGACTTATAAAATAATTTTTTCCACTCCCCTTTGGCATAAACCATGGTAAATACCATGGGCTAGTTTGTGGTTTTGATTAGTTTAATGTGTGGTGCCCCAAACCTAAATAATAAAGAATTCCCTCTCCTTTCCTATATAAACCCACCCAAGCTCCCCATTTATCTTCACTCAAAGCCTTTTGAGTTCATAAAAAATCTGAATTCATCTCTATATAATTCTCCCAAGGCTTCCCAAGCTCCCAATAATCCTTTCTCAAGCCTCTCCCAAGCCTTTGGGATCACACTTCCAAGTAAGGGATTCCATCCTTTCTCATTTTATCCATGTTTCTCAATATTGTTATGCCCTTTTATTTTCAATTATAAATATTGGGGTATGATTTATCACCTCCCACATACTTCCCTCTATATGTTTTAATGATGAGATACCCCTTTTCTCTCTCATTAATTCCTCCCATGTACACCCGTTACCATACCGAAATTCTATAAGGAATTTCTCTCTCCTCATTTACATTCATGCAATTCTTTTGTATTATGAATCCAAATTCCATTAAGTTTATTGGTACACGTATCTATATGATCCCCTTATAGTCCATTTCATTTAAATATGATGAGACACCATTTTCCCTCTCATTAACCATTTTCATGAAGTCTTGTGTCACGTCGTTTTGCTGCCGAAATTGCTCAGCAATTTTCTATGGAAAAGTCATTGTATAGTGAATACCATGCCCATTTATCTATCAAGGGTATTCACCTTTATGAACATTTAATTATTGATAATAGAGTTTCATGTATGAATTCTACATTCCTTTATTGTGGAATAAATAATGATGTTTAATGAATCCATGTTTTATGATCCAAGTGGCACACTTATGCATGAAATGAAATGTTTAAGAAGGGTGTTCCCTGATAGCAATCCAATGCATTGGGTAAATATTAGTATCATGATACATCAATTGAAATAAGTATTTACTCATGATAATTCATTTTAAATGATAATTTACTCATGTTAATTCCGTTGTAATGTGGGTTTACTCATGATCTATGTGTAATGACCCATGGCTCTTGCTAATTCCTTGTTAAGTGCTGTTGCCACATTTACATGTTATGATAGTAATGGTATATAATGACTTTATTTTCATGTTATTTTATGATACATAGATATGACTATTTCCTAACATGTATTTTATTCTTCCTGTTATGCCTTGTTTACTCCCTTACTAGACTTTATAGCTCACCCTTTTCACATATATGTCCTCAGGTTATCCCATGCAATACTAAGTACAAGGGAATTTCATGGTTATGTAAAGGAAGTTTTTAATAAATATGTTTTGTGTTTTATGTTTTTTGTTTTTTGTTGTTACATAATGTTCCTAAGCCCCAAGTACACTAGACATCTCGATCTTCCATGTTGTATCTAGTGAATATTTTATGTAATAAGTCATGGTTAAGTGTGTAATTAAGTGCAGGGTTATCATAGTTGGTATTAGAGAATGGGTTTAGTAATTTTTTGGATTAGGATTATAAAACCCTAGTGAATCCATATAGATAATAATATTTATAATAAATACATCCCTAAATTTTTGTGAGTATTGAGTAAGTGTTTTATCAATAAAATACATCCCTCTCTGGATACGAGAAGATACAGGAAGCTCTGGCACAGATGTACGGAGGAGTGAAAACTCTGACAAGGAGTTTCAGGCTTGACCTGGGGTATCCTTGTACATGACAATGGGACTTTATGCACTCTTGGTTATGAAACTCCTGGGGGATATGCTTTGGTAAATTCACAAGCCTAGTATGAACCATTATTAAGGGAATAAAAAAATCCCATAAGAATATATGTTGGGAAGTAGATCGTGGTGAACATAGATTGAAGCCTATAGATTCAAAAGTTAAGGAAATAAAAGTTATTTATAAGTCATATATTTTTCCCTTGGATTATCCTTTATGTGTTACCCCGAACTTTCCTTTTATTGCAGCCAATGGCCGATAATAGGAGGACTCGGGCTAACAACTAGTGCGAAGATCAATGTGATGACTGTTCTAATTAGATACCCAATCCCATGGGAAAGGGAATCAAGAACGTTTTCATGGTTCTCTCTCAATTAACTCATGATTTGAATAGAAACATGGGTTAAGAGGAACGTTAAACCCCCCTAAGAAAGAACAAGTCTCAATCAATATCATCATGAGACAACGACCTCCTTTTTTTAATGGATCATATGATCCCTCATTTGTCGAAAAATGGATCAAATCCATTGAAAAGATATTATTCATCCTTCAATGTTCAGAACAAGAGAAGGTTCTTATGGCTGTTTATCATATGGAGAGTGAAGTCGACCAATAGTGGATATTGATCAATAATATGAAGCATGGGGAGGAGATCAAGGCTTTGTAATGGAAGGATTTTCAAAAGATGTTTTTTGATCAATATTTTATACACACACTCTAACTAAATATAGAAAGGGACTTCCTTACCATCAAGAAAAAAGATGAAGAATCCATCAGAGCATATGAGGAAAACTTCTCAAGGCTTTTACGATATGCCTCTGGCTTGGTCGTTACCCCTGAATTCAAGGTTTACCACTTCTTTAGTGGGATTAAACCAAGCCTAAGGAAATCACTGGTGATCCGTGACTTCGACAGCTATGAGAAAATTTGATGATGTTCCCTCAAGGTCGAAATGGAGATCGGAGAACTCTGGGGTATCATGGGGATAAAAAGTGTAAGGTGGAATTCAATTCAGGTAGTCCGATTGATAAATCCAACGGTGCTAAGAAAATCCAACACCCCACTAGCCAAAGGTGTGGAAAGAAGCACCCGAGAAATTGCCTAAAGGGGAGAGAAAATTATTTAGGTGTGGAAGAGAAGGTCACCTAGCCATTAACTACCGACCAGAAAAACCCGCAGCTATAACAGCGGAGAGTAATGCTCCATTAGAACCTCAATGTGTTGTTCATTTCTTCAACTTCAATGAACTGGGGCACCTTTCAAATTTTTACCCTAATCCAATGGTTTTTAGAGGCAACCAACAACCTCCAAGGAAACAAGGGTGAGCTTTTCCATCACTACCCACGAAGTTAACCCGGACAATGATGTGGTAATTGGAAATCTAGTTATTCATTCAATATTAGCAAACATACATTTTTATTCTGGTTCTATGAAATCCTTTATATCTGGAAAGTTTAGTTAAACAATCCCAACACCACCAAAAATCATGGAAGTAAAGATGTCCATGAGTACGGAAAATGGGGCAATCATTGCATCCCATGAATATAACTCCTCCCATGTCATAATTTGTGGATTAAACTTACTGGTAAACATCGTCATACTATCTCTGGTGGAATTTGATGCCATTATCGGCATGGATTGTATTTCCTTATATAGATCCGACATAAATTTCTGTGAGAGGAAAATCACACTTCATATGGATAATCGACCCTGGATTCTATAAAAGTTCAAGGAGAAAGATGAATCTTCCTTAGCACCATCATCACAAGCGTATATATTACTGCCCTATGGGAAGGCGTATCTATCTTAGATGATTGAGTCCAAGTAAGCAACCATCCTTGAATACATGCCTATTGTGCGGTAATTGGGTGATGTGTTTCTCGAGAAATTTCCTGGTCTTCCTCCTAAAATAGATGTTGAATTCTAAATTAACCTTATACCTAGGGTGTTTCCAATATCCTAGACTCCATATAGAATGGATGTTATGGAGATTGCGGAGCTGAAGAAACAACTACAGGAGAATATGGATAAAGGGTTTATATTCTGAAGTGCTTCACCATGGGGTGCTCCAGTCCTCTCCGTCATGAAGAAGGATGGGTATATGCGCCTTTTCATTAATTATTGTGAGCTCAAAGAAATCACGATAAAGAACAATTATCATCTTCCTCGAATTGATGACTTGTTCGATCAGATACATAGAGCACAATACTTCTCCAAGGTGGATCTACGGTTGGGATATTACCATATAAGGGTGAAGAAGGAAGATATCTCTAAAACTTATTTTTGTACAAGATACGGGCACTATGAATTCATATTAATGCCTTTTGGACTCACTAATGCTCCAGAAATCTTCTACGACTTGATGAATAGATTCTTCAGAGATTACTTCAACAAATTTGTGATAGACTTTATAGATGATATTCTAACATACTCTAAAACCAAGGAGGTTCATGAGGAGCATCTAAGAACTATACCAGAGACCTTGCGGAAAGAGAATATCTATGAAACGTACAGAAAGTGTGAGTTCTATTTGAAGGAGGTATCATTCTTGGATCATATCATCACATGCAATGGGATATCTATGGATACCTATAAGGAAACTGCAATTGAGGGATGGATGAGGCTGACATCGGTAATGGATATTCGTACCTTCTTAGGGTTAGCTAGATATTATTTCCTATTTTTGAGAAATTTCTCATGATTTTCCAACCCTCTTACCAAGCTTACTCAGAATGGAGTAATTTTTTCTTGGATTGATGAATGTGAAGAGAGATTCAAAGAGTTAAAAAATGAGGCTTATCACTGAACTCATTCTCACACTACCAACAAGTGGAGAACTTTTGTGGTATTTTGTGATTCTTAGAAGATGGGGATAGGTTGTGTGTTTCTACAGAATGATAAAGTGATAGCCTACGCCTCCAGGCAACTGAAAATCCTTGAAAAAATCTATCCCTTGCATGATCTGGAGTTGGTTGCTATGATCTTCGGGGTGAAAATATGGCAGCATTATCTCTATGGGGAGGAGTGCGAAATATATACTGATCACAAGAGCCTCAAATATATATTCAAACAAAAATAGATTAACATGCACCAATGAATTTGGATATAACTCATCAAGGATTATGACTTCTCGGTCCATTACCACCCTGGGAAAGCAAACTAGGTGGGGGATTCTCTAAGTAGAAAGGATCCTGAATCATTACCAATGATGATAATCAAAAAGGATCCAATATTCTTAGATTTTTAGAATATAGACTAGGGAATCATTAAGGGAGGAACATCATCAATGCTTTCTCAAATTATTTCTCAACCATCCCTCATGGATAAAATAAAATATTATAAAAGAAAGGGTGTGGGAATTCTGAAAAGGGTGGAAGCTATTAGAAAGGTTAATTCTCATAGTTCATGGTTGAAAAGGATAGATTTTTGAGATTTGGGTCGCGATTATGTGTACCATCTGATATATAGATAAAGAAGGAGATTCTGAATGACACACATAGATCAACCTTCTCTATTCGCCTGGGGAGCACAAAGATATATCGAGATCTCCAAGAAAACTTTTAGTGGGACAATATAAAAAGGGATATTGTTGAATATACATAAAATTTCTTGGTATGTCAGTAAGTGAACGCTGATAGGAAAAAGTCTAAGGGGATGATGCAACCACTACCCATACCAACATGGAAGTGGGAAAACATTACCATGGACTTTATCACTGGACTTCCATGGATATCCAGAGGAAACAATACTATATGGTTCATTGTGGATTGTCTTAGGAAGACAGCTCACTTTATCATGATTAGAGAGGACTTATCATTGGATTAACTTACATGTATTTACATCAAAGAAGTGGTAAGGGTGCATGTAGTACCACTATCTTTTGTATCTGATTGTGATCTGAGATTCACCTTGAAGTTCTAGAAAAGTCTCTATCATTTTCTAAGAACTGAATTGAACTTCAGTATAGCCTATCATCCTCAAACTGAGGGCCAATATGAGTGAACTTTTCAGACATTGGAAGATATGTTAAGATAGTGTTCTATATACTTCAAAGGAGGATGGGACCAACATCTTCCACTAGTTGAATTCTCCTACAATAACAGTTTCCACTAGAGCATCTGAATGGAACAATATGAAGCCCTTTATGGGAAAAGGTGTAGAACATCGGCATGTAGGGATGAAGTTAGTGATATTAATCTACTAGTACTTGAAATGGTCGAAGAAATGGTGGGGAAGGTGAAAAGCATTCAGCAGCATATCAAGGCAGACTAAAGTCGATAGAATAGTTATGTAGATAACTTTCAATGAGACCTTGATTTAAAAGTTAGATACATGGTATTTAAATTCATATCTCTTTGGAAGTAGGTCGTGAGGTTTGTAAAGAAAGGGAAGTTAAGTTCTTGGTACATTAGCCCCATCGAGATTCTTGATCATGTCGGGGATGTGGCCTATCGACTTGCACTTCCACCCACTGTGGCCAAATTACATGTTGTCTTTCTATATCCGTATTATGGAAGTACATACCAGACCCTTCACATGTACTCTCTTCAGAGGTAGTACAGTTAGATGATTATCTTTCTTATGAGGAGAAACTAGTGAAGATCTTAAATTTTAGAGAAACAGTACTATGAAATAAGACAATTCCCCGGGTCAAGGTGTTGTGGCACAACCACAAGTTTGAAGAGGCAACATGGTAATCAGAGGATGTGATGAAGAAAAGTTACCCACATCTATTTTAGTGTGGGAAAAAAATTGAGGGAAAATTTCTTAAGGGGGGAAGATTGTAACTACCCAAACTTTTATTAATGGAAATTCCTCTTGATCTAATTAAATGTATCATTATGTAAAATGGTTATATAAAAAATCAACTTCTTTGGTTATATGTTTTTGGAATTCAAAATACCATTATGAATTTTTATCATTTCTAATATTGTAGTTGAACAGTGATCAAATTATTAGTATAAATATAGGGATTTAACAAATCCAATTTACTCAAACAAAGGAAGTGATGGCCTCATCCGGTAGAATTTCCTCGTACGAAGCCCATTTTTTGGAGCTTGAAAAGGAGTTAGCATCATTGGGCTTCTCTCTTGACCATTCCCAAGCATAGCTTCAACATGTTAAGCTCGAATGGAACCTCTTACGGGAGAAGTGGAAGTTGATAGAGATTACCACCCGAGCGATGTTATCCGAGCCACCCTAAGAGTCTTTCACCGTCCCACACCTTACCCTTCGGTCATATGAAGATGTTATAAGGGGTTATGTAATGATATCCTAGTACTATGATTATGTACACTATTTTTTATAGATAATATACATTCATTTTATTATTGTTACTTTGTAAATAGTTTTAAAAGTGTAAATAGTATTTTTAGTTAATATTCAACTAAGAAAAATATTTTGATGAATTAATGGATTCTTTATTTAAATAATATTTTAAATAAATATTATAATCATTATTAAACTAATTTTCATTATATATAAATGATCGTATAATTTTATGAATGCAACTGTAATTTTTATTAAGGTTTGAAAGCTGTTTTTGTCAAAACCCATGATTTTTTATAACTGTCAGTTTTTTAAGTAATAATTCATATATTTAGAAAATTATTTAGATAAAATGAATATTATTTTTTAATCAGGATGTTGAAATTATCCAATGGAAAATTTTTCATAATTTTCTCAGACAGTCGAATTTTTGGGAAACAATTAAATGCTGTTTAAATATATAATGCTTTATGAAAACATAATGACTCAATTGTGAAGTAATAAAATACTATAAACATTATGTTCATATAATATATGTTTTATCATTAAAATAATGTGATTTTATTTTTGTTTTATTTATTTTAAAAAGAATTAGCGGACCCTTCAAGACTTATAAAACATTTTACCTTTTTAAATTGATTTTCTTGAGAGTGTGACTCGCCTCCACATAAGTAACCCTATTATTTTTAAGAAGCTCGGATATTTTCCATATAAAAAAATTTCCACCCCATTTGGAAATTACCATGTTCAAAATCCATGGTCTGGTTTGTAGTTTCGATTAGTTTAATGTGTGATGTCCCAAACCTAAATAATAAAGAATTCCCTCTCCTTACCTATCCAAACCCACCCAAGCTCCCACTTCCTCTTCACTCAAAGCCTTTGGAGTTCATCCAACCTCTTCCCTCCTCTCTATATAATCCTCCCAAGTCTCCCCAAGATCCTAATAATCCTCTCTCAAGCCTCTCCCAAGCCTTTGGGATCACACTTTCAAGTAAGGGATTCATTCCTTTCTCATTTTATCCAAGTTTCATAATATTGTTATGACCTTTTATTTTAAATTATAAATGTTGGGGTATGATTTATAATCTCCCCCATACGGCCATATCTATGTTTTAATTATGATATACCCATTTCCTCTCTCATTAATGCCTCCCATGTACACCTGTTACTATACCAAAATTCCGTATGGAATTTCTCTCTCCTCATTTACATTCAAGAATATTTTTTATTATGAATACAAATTCCATTAATTTTGTTGGTAAATGTATATATATGACCATATTACAATGAACATAATTTAAATATGATGAGACACCATTTTATCTCTCATCATCCTTTTTACGAAGTCTTATGTCACGCTGTTATGCTGCCAAAATTGCACTGCGATTTTTCAAGGCAAAGTCATTGTGTAGTGAATACCATTTTCATTTTTCTATCAAGGGTATTCGCCTTTATGAACATTAAAATATTGATTATTGAGTTTCATGTATTAATTACACATTCCTTTATTGTGGAATAAGTGATTATGTTTAATGAATCCATGCTTTATGATCCATGTGGCACACCTATGCATGAAATGAAATGTTTAAGAAGGGTGCACCCTGATAGCGCTTCAATGCATTGGGTAAAGATTAGTATCATGATACGTCAAGTGAAATGAGGATTTAATAATGCTAATTCATGATCAATTATTGTTTACTCATGATCCACGTACAATGATCCTTGGCTCATACTAATTCCATGTTAAGTGTTGTTTCCAGATTTCCATGTTCTGATAATAATGATTTATCATACCTATATTTTCATATTATTTTATGTTCCATTTATATGCTTATTTCCTAACATGTATTTTATAATTCATTTTATGCCTTGTTTACTCCATTATTGGGCTTTATATCTCACCCTTTTCACATGTATTTCCTCAGGTTATCTCATACAATACTAAGTATGAGGGAATGTCGTGGTTATGTAAAGAAAGTTTTCAATAAAGATATTGTGTGTTTTATGTTATAAGTTGTTATGTAATGTCCTTAATCCAAAAATACACTAGACCTCTAGATATTACATGATGTATCAAGTGAATATTTTATGTAATAAATCATGTTTAACTGTGTAATAAAGAGCAGGGTTCTCATAATCTCTTTATTGAGAGGACTCCTTTGGATTACTCCTTAAGCCTTGAATGATTGGTATTAGGAGAAGAAAATAAGATATATGATGAATTTAAGGATTATAGGATGGTTTTTGAGTACGTATTATTTAATATATAATGATAAAATGTTGTGAATAAGTGAGGAGAAGAAGTTCCCTTTTATAAGTGATGTGATGGACACATATGGAATTTCTAAAATGATTTCAATGAATTAAGTCACTTTCATGGTAAAGTGACTCCAAATTACCATGCCATAGAAGTTAGGATAAACTATATTTTTAAATATATTTAAAAAATATTAATATTATATATTTTGGTGGAAATACAACACTTATATCATCCCCCCCCGGACCACAGGTAAACTCGTTTTAACCTTAACCGTAGTAACAAGGTTTTCTATTTTTAATATTCACTATGGAATAAATTTAGTTGAACCTATAATATTATATTAATTTTTATTATTTCAAATATTGAATTAATTTTACAACATTAAATTTCTATAAGTTTCATAATTTAATTTTAATTAAGCTCGCAAATCGTAATGAAAACCCATTTTCAAAAAATGAATTCTTAAGTGTCAAACTTAATTTACTTATATTAAATGGATTAAAAAACATAAAATTAGTTTTGAAATATTATAAATAATATATAATCTATATTTTCATTTAAACCATTGATAAATAAACATTAAATTAATTTATAAAGATAAAAACGCCTTTCTTGTAAAAAAATCATTTTTTAGAAAAATGAGTTTTTAATACTAAATTTTAATGTAAGAAAAAATAAAGGATATTTATTAGTACTATATAATTAATTATATTATTTATAATTAAATAATAATTAGGTTACATTATGATCAAATAGAAAATATAATGGGACATTAACTTGAAAATAAATGATTTTTTTCAAAAAATTATATTTTTAACTATGCACTAAAAAATAAATAATTTTAGTGGTATACTAAAAATTCACCCTAAGGAAATGTTGACATGATGATTTTAAAAATAATATCAATTTCCTCAAATAAACTTTCTAAAAAATTTCTAAATTTATTATATATTTTTCATGAAAAATTTTTATAAATACCGTTATGAAGGAAACATATTTTTGAAGCATAAAAGGAGTTTAATGAAAATTGTGCACTTATTTATTATGCCTTAATCAAAAAAAATTAATTCCTAAAAACCATTATAAATATTTTTTATAAATTTTTTATTATTATTCGTAGTTGTAAATTTAACATCTAGCTTATAATGGTTTATTATATCCTAGTTTATATAGATCCAGGGTTGCACATGAGGCAAGCTATCGAATGCATCATGTTTTATTTCAAATGAAATGCATAAAAATAGTAGGGTGTAAAAATAATATTTTGGACCTATAATAAGTTCCCTTAGCCTCACTTTAGTAGGATATGTGTGAATTGTGTAAGTTTGATATGAGGCTTGACCTAAGTGGATCATTAATGATGTTTTATTATCCTTTTTCACATATATAACTGAAATATGGGGTAAGTGTTCTCCCCATTCTAGAATGTGGTACTTTAGTAGGTTATACATCATTTTTTGATATGGATTATATTTTACATGTATATACATACAAATATCCAATTTAAATATATTTAGATGTTATTCTAGCCTAATTAGGTCTTATTTATGTATCCTAGCTTAAGGTATTTATTTATGACTTTATGTGTTGTGATTGTGTCGTGGGCTGTTATGACCAAGTATATTATTTAGTTAGGGTATTGGATGAGGTGACCATTTTTTTACCCTAACTTTAATTTTGGGATAACCATAAAAAACATTGTGTTATGCCTATGGTATGGGATGACATACAAACTTTTGTTGATGAAGAATAAAGTGTGAGATGAAATTATTTATGTTATATTGTGATATATGATATGGTATAAATTTCCAACTTACTATATAATGACAAGGATAGTTAAATTATATCCATAATGAGAATAGCTCAAGATTAGGACCATTATTCCTATTATAATGGGTTTTAATGCCCACCAATCCCTGAAATTTAATGCTCACTTGGTCTTGATGATGATTATAAATTAATGTAATACCCAATTAGACTAATGATGATTATGGAATGGGTATAACTTCTTGTAACTTATTATAACCCTGTAATTGAGTCATATTACCCATGAGGAGTGATTCCATGTAATCAGATGTGATTCTTATATGTGTACAATTACTAATTGGATGTGATTCACTTTTTCACACAATACCCATAGATGTGGGACATACTATAAATGAGGAGATTATTCCAGGGAAGGGGAATTAATGCCTAGATGTGAATGTATTCCCTTGGAATATGATTCACACTCATGTGATTTGGGATAAATATACAAATTAATGTACCTATTAATAATGTAAATGTGTCTAGGGATGTTAATTCTCGTCTTGATGATGTTTTCGAGTCACAATTCCCACTTATATATATTGACATTGGGATGTTATGATTGTGGATGTCTCAATGTTTTTGGAACATTTTTCTCATGTATTTATTATTAGATTACTAATGAGATGATATTCCCTTAACTATGGGTATGTTATAGGGTTGAACAACCCACATATTAGTCACTGAATTCTAATGAGGTTTTAATTCCGTTGACTATGACTTGGGATGGAATGACTAATCGATGATTATGTGATCTTTCCAGAGACACCCCGATAAAGTTCAAAGATAGTGTTCATCACAAATGGTGAGTGATGATAACTGTATTTTCCTTCATTATTTTTTTCTATAATTTAATTTCTTTTATCGGTTAATTTTATTTAATTTAATTTTTTAATATTTAATGTAATTAAATAGAATTTTTTAAATTTTTTTTAAAAAATATAAATGATTGGGAATTATGAAGACCATTATTTTATTAAAATCAATAAATTCACTTTTATATTGGATTAACAGGAACACTATATAGTATATGTAAAGTGAACTCTCATAGTGGTGGTTATATCAGAACCAACATATGCATGCTTGAAACTATGTAAGGAAACATGGTAAATATCTAAAAAAATATGTAAATAGAATTCCCATGTTATGAATTAACATGAGAATAAAATTAAGGGATTACAAGAAATTAACTCAACGCATGTCATTGTGTACATTTTATTAAACTGATAAAATGCCATATTAACTCTAAAATCCATAATCTCATGAGATATTAATGAGAAGGATATGTCATTATGTGAGATTAGTTGAAGATGTAAATGATTGAATAGGATAGCCTGATATTCTATCAGAAACTCATAATTATTTTAGGTACCTATATAATAATGATAAGTGTGTTAATACCCAAGTAAGATGGTTGTGATGAATGGATTAAGAACACCCCTTGTATCATGGACCAATACCCTTCTGTTATGATTTGTTGTATGAAGGTCTTGGGGATGTAGTGGTAGCTGATGGCCAAGGATTTAAAAATTTTCATCACTGGGATGACATTAGTAATCATATCTTATGATAAAATTATCAGTATTATCTAAGGATATTGTATTGATTATTCAAAACATATAGTATTAATATAATGTGTACCTCATTCAGTCTAAAGCGCACTCGACTACAACTCATTTTCAGCAACCATTTCTCAAAGTATTTGAAGCTAAATCCCTCTAAATCATCAACACTTGCTCCAATAATCTTTCCCCATGTCATTCATCAAATTATGGGTGCTATAATGGAGCTATAAATATTTCTTCAACATTGTGATAGTCACCACAATCCCCTTCCTTCAGTTCATAAATGTGTACTTGGATCGACACTCGGGGAGTGACACACTCTCTCTATACGATGAGAGGAGAGAGAGTCTCTCATTTCATTAGCATAAATATCACATCAAAATGAGATCCACTCTCCTACTTATATATTGGGTGGTCAAATACCCCATTTGGGTTGCCCGACCCCAGGAAATAAAACTCCCACTAAATAATCAATCAATAAATAATTTCGATGAACTAAACTATATCATAAATATTATTTATATTTTATAAAATAACTGTAATATATAATAAATATATTATTTGATTAAACCTTTTCATTTAAATCGAATCATAATCCCACTAATATTAAATGAACCTGGAATATTAAAATAATATTTTTTTGTATAATATTTTTCATTTTATTTACTAACACTTTTTTTAGTTGGGGATGAAGTGTCTTTATTATTGAAACAAATGACCTCTTCTATTTGGGTAGAGCCGACCCATTACATGGCCCCTTGGCCCAATGGTCACTAAAGCCCATTAAATGAGCCCTAAGGCCCATATTTGTTTTCCAAATTACCTCTAGTGAATAATACTGAAGTAATACTCGGGCTTCTATAGCTCCTACTATAGTACTATAGTAGCTATTGATCCTACTATAGTGTCTATAATTGTTAGTGCTATAGTTCCACCACTGCTATAGTACCACTACAACCCTATTAGAGTGACCTGTGCCCAATGGGCTTTGAACCCCCAACCTTGATGTAGTATAACATGGTTCATAAAACTAAGCCAAACACCAACTACATTCACTTGTAAATACTTTTAATAAATAAATTCAACACAATTATTCTTAACATAAATAATAATGAATTTATTTATCAGTGTTCGATAATTATGGTCAACTATCGGATCTTTTGGTGGGGCCCACCATGTTCTATATTCCTACTCACTAAAATAGGGAAGATTATTTCATACACTATTGTTTTTGACCCTCTAGGACCTTATCTCGATAGAAGTGGATAGTATACACAGACAAAGAGAATTGTATAGAAACACATCAAGGAACCTAAAGAGATGAGGAATGTTCATAACAACGACAACCAACCTAAGAACACACACTATGTAATATAATCTATTTGTCTTTAGATATATCATAAAGAAGGATTTACACTTTTGTCATCATCCTTTCATTATATATTATTTGTTGATCTATCTGGACAAATTAACCTCTCACTACCTTACCCAAGGACTTATAAAGTTACTACCATCCTAATCATTCATTTCCAAGATATTACTTACTCAACTCAAAAGAGAAAAATTATCTCTTGACCATTCAACCACTATAATACCACCAATAACGCATTCAACATAAGTTACCACACCAATATTTTATTATAATTTTTTTCCTTGAATAGAATTATGAAATCAAATGGAACACATTCAAAATGATCTCAAGTTAGGAGACCAATATACATGTCAGTAGATTGGAACATCCAATGACACCTGAAACATATAGTGTTCCTATTGGTTTGTTTTTCCTCGTTATCTCGCCTAATAGAGATCACCAAATATTAACATCTTGAGAAGACGTACCAACGCTTAGGATCCCCTAGCACCTGATAGTCAGGCATTAACCATGTCTATTAATTATGATGTATCTAAACTATATATCATTTTTTTAAGATTAATTTCATAGTATCTAAAGATTCTCATTATAGTCTGGAATCTTATATAACCTTATGATAGGATAAAATAACTATCAACATTACTATTTTAATAATGGATGCATAAATGTATACACTATAATGGTAAGTGTACGTCAAACATAACTTATTTTACAAATGAATGAAGGACCCTAGAACACCCTAAGAGGGGAGGGTTGAATCATGGTGTTAAATTTTTATTTTAAACTGATGGATCTTGTTCCCGTGTCGGTAGAAACCAATTAAACCTATTCGAAGATGAAGTGTAGAAAACAAACAATCACATGAAAAGTAGTGAAACACCAATTTTAGTTAGTTCACCACTAAGGGATAAATCCAAGGAGCATAAACTGAAAGTTTTTCAGTCATACCAAAAATCAATAACCATTAAAATATGTGGATTAAAAGAGTTTATCACGGTCACTCTGTCCCAGAAGCACTACCATTACAAGGTTTTAGGGACAAAAAACTATGTCCCTAAGATCACTTTTGTTGACTCCCCTTTCTCGCTACATAATAAAAATATTTACTTAGTTTATCTTCTTGAAGGTCGGTTTAATGGTTTTGCATTAAATCATGCATCTTCAACTATAAATGGATGATCTTTTTAAGTACTGCTTTCATACATAGATGTAATTTACTTTACCACTCAATGATAGGTTATGGTAAATAATTTCAAAATTTGATTTGGTCAATTTTTAGGCTTCCTTGGGTGTTCCGCATACCAATTTACTTCCTTCGCATACTGATTAGTAGGAATGGTTCGCGGATCACCTCCTCTGCATACCACTGTTGTTTCTGTGTACTATCCAACACCTTTGTAAACTACCATACCTTGTGTACTTCCTTACTACGTGTACTTATCAGCTTCTCTGCATACTACCATGCTCCACGTACAACCTTACTCCGTCGTGTACTACGAGAGCTTCCTCTATAAACTACACTGTATTTTGCAGACTGTTTTCCGTATGCTGATGGTTCTCTATGTGTACCTTCTTCTCCTCTATGAACCACTTCAGACTTCACTAGATTTCTTCCCAAATTTTTAATCTCCAATCCAACTATTTAATAAAGGGGATTAATGCTCCCTATATAGGCACTAATGGATCTGAAAAATCCTCTAATATAATAATTAACAAATCTTTCATTTAGGTACAACCTCAACCATGTACTGTTCCAATCCCGCGAACTACAACTATCATGTGAACCTCCATCCTTCCACGTACCACTCTCCTCTATCCTCATACCTTCGTTGTGAACTGATTTCGGTTCTGAAAACCGCTTTGTGTACTATTCCAGTTGTTCTGTATATGGTCTATGAACCGTTCAAATACATGGTATGCATTTCATGTCATAGACTACACAGTTCTCTCCCTTTTCTAAATTACTTCACCATTCTTCATTCCATAAATTCCAATGACCGGATTCCTGATTTTGAGACCTAAAATTTTGGAAAATACTGGGAAACTGTGCCACCTTCAATACTACATTCATCCTCAAATGTATGAACACATTCCTTGGAAACTCTCTAGTCATATATGTTCAAATTTACAACAAACACAAACCATAATCTATTTTTATCAATGAATATCCGTGGTTCCAACCATTAAATGGAAATTGAAAATGATTTTTTAGTTGGGTTTAGGGAACCCACAATTAAAACAACCCCACTTGAACTAGATCCATCATACTAATCAACTTTTTTAGCTCTAACATGATTAAGATCATGTTTCTACTGAGTCAAAACTTTAGTTGTTGGTCCTCCACATCTCTATTGTGTGTCTATTCTGCTATGTGTAGACTATCTCCTTGAGTAAAACACCTCAAGAGATGTAAACCCCAATTGTATTACCTTTTTCAACTCTCAATAATTATATCTTGGTTAGTAAGAGTTTTATTATTCAAATTATGATAATACATTACATACTACCTATGATTTCAAGAACTGGAACCAATTATTGCATTTAATAACTGATTCTTAGTTTTCTAGGAGGCTGTAATGTACTTGGTATTTGTAGGCATGGCCACCACTATTTTTAATGATCTTGTATTTCACATTACCTTACATAACTATGATATTACATCACATTCATCAAATGAATACTAGTTTGTATCTCCTCAAAACTAGTATCCCTTCATCTCCACATAACAAGTATATATATTGTTTACTTACTTAAGTGTAATTAGATAGTTCTGACTGGTTCCCTTGCAGTTCTCCTAGATATAACTTATATTTTCCTATTATAATGTTTATTATGGAAATATCAGATATTTTACATTTCATTGCATATGTGGTTAATCCATCGCAGAATCATATGAAATTTAAAATAACCACGTTAATCTCCTCTTATTTTCATGCATGTATTCTTAGATTTATTTATTCTATCTAAAATTGGTAACAATTCTCTCTAGAATTATTTCATCTTGTATTTTCAATATTGTTTCAGTATATGTATGATTGAATAAGTATATGAAATAATTAGATCTATCTCAATATATTTTATTTTCTAGAACATATGTTGCTACTTTAATTCAATCTCTGGAGATACTCTTTCATTATGGTCTTAACTAACTATAAGACCAATAGTTGTTTCCATATGTTACTAAACATATTGTAATTGGAAAACACTGGTTCTCCTACTAACCACTAGTAGAAATGAGTAAGATATTCTTTCCAAATAAATATCCAATGATATTGTTTCATTATT
Source organism: Viscum album (assembly GCA_963277665.1). Lineage (NCBI taxonomy): Eukaryota > Viridiplantae > Streptophyta > Magnoliopsida > Santalales > Viscaceae > Viscum > Viscum album. Next base: position 1,583,409,296 of record OY728121.1, read on the forward strand.
TTATCTTGAACATGATTTGAGTGAATTTCACCCCTTATTGACATTCTCTGGTGTAACCATCCATTTTTGCTTACTTTTTTAAAGACACCTTCCATGATTGGTGATCATGACATCCAATTATTAATAATATGATTATATATATTATTTGTGACACATAAAATTATAATGGATTTAGGAATAGTGAATCATTATTACCAATCGTGTCTTATTAATACCACATTTGTGACATCCATGTATCATCTCACTTGAAGACCCACAAGAGTATTCAAAATAATAATCCCATGTTCTTTGATACATATAATCCATTATTGAATCTTAATTGATATTATCAATATTATAAAATTTCTATATACTTGTTACTTTATAATTTATTATTCCTAATGAATAATGCATCAAAAAACATGATGAAAATAAAACCATTACCATATTTTTACACTTACTATGTAGTATGTGTCTCTGGAACTTTTTTTTCCACACGCTCTTGTGGAATTTGTTCCCATGATAACCATGTGTGCATCTCAAGCATTGACAAAACCTAATCCAATATAGATCCCACTATCTCAAATAGATATGTGCACCCTTTATTAGAAATATAGGCTATTAATCGATTATAACTGTTCTATCATAAGGATTTATTAATATCCCATGAAACTTTTAGAATGATTACTATAGATTCACATTGTGTTTTTCTTGAGGAACTTTTGTTAATATCCTCGACAAGATCTTTGCATTTAACCAAATTTTCATAAAATTATATGATATCCATTTTTCATTATAGATGGAATATGGTTGTGGGATAACAAAACTATATCCAATGAATGTATCAAAATATAGAAATATCTCCAATGAATACGTTTTAACGTTGATTCTCCATTTACTAACAACATGACACTGATGTGTATAAAGAAATGTTTATTTAGTAACTACTCCATGATAAATTTTTATGATCAGTGTTAATTTTAAGAATCATTATAAATCCTCATTATTATAATCTTATACCTGATGTGGATAAGGTAATGTGTGTTTAGGAATTACTCCACACTACATTATATTGATCTATAAATGCTTCGTCAAAATATTATTTGACATGCCACCCTAAAGAATCTCATATCTTCTGACCATTCATATACCATACATCACATTCACATTCCTTAAAAAGTTAAATGAATATTACAAAGTGTACTTATCAATATATTACCCGTGTAATAATCCACTCTCACTAGATGAAGTAATTATGAAATCTTTGTGGTCTATTTTTATTTATAAAGGTTTCATTTTCAAAACATAATAAGTATATATGTTGATAACACCAAAGGTTTTTTATCCATTGAGTCTAAATACTATACTTGGTATATCCTTTTTTCCACTTTTAGTTTTAATTGATAAATAATTATCTTTCCAAAACTGGGTAAATAAATATTACATTTTATATTCATCATGTATTTCTAATGATTTAAGCATTACTATACTATTGGATGAGTATTAAACAACATAAAAACTTTATTCTTAAAAAAGAATAATGTCTCCTTATATCAAAAGGATACATGATATAGAGTTTTTTATTATACTTAATATCTTTACTACTAGAATCAATAAACATGGAAATATAAAAGTTTTGTGCTTCTCATTGTTGACTTAGGGACCACCCTTTCTCAGCATCTTAGAGAACACTCCTTGATTATTATAATATTTATATAATTACTTGGTTACTATATTTTGATAAAAATATTTTATAAGAATATTTTATTTAGTACCCAAGAATTATTAAAGAAATAATACTTATAATTGATGAATATACTTGAATAAGTATAGTTTACTTACTTATTTAATTAAGTTCATTACATTTAAACTTTCGTAGACTTATTTCATGATATGTGAATCAAATAACCTCTTGTTTAATAATCGACCTCTTTTATTTTAAATAAATTTTTTAGGTTCCGTTGGAATTGATCTTTCCACTAGCATTTCTGTATTTTCTTTCAGCTTGTTCACCATAATAATTAAAGATTATACTTTCTTTATGCTCTTATTTTCTTGGAGAACCATACTCAAAATATAATGAAGTGTTTTTCACCAAATTATTGATTATTTATTCTTAATATAAACTCAAGTAGTTGGGTGAAAATGATATGAGAAATGGTTCTATTTAAAGATTGTGATCCATCTTTCAATTTACTCATATTTAGAGTAATCATCATTTTTTTATATCTACACTTCACTTTCCCCTCGAAAGATTCTCAGAGATGAGACAACATCTAAAATCATTGATGTCCCGAAGTTGTATCCATAACTCACATAAAACTTTGATGTTATAATTATCAAATATACATCATATACATCTTACATTAGTCTCGAGTAAAAATATTTACACTCATGATTCTTGAGGTGGATTTATAGGTATTTGATACACCATCACCATTAATTTTCAATTTCATAGTACTTTATATAAGTACGTATACTATTCATATAATTTCATTCTAGTTTTCACATTTACTTTTTCCATGATTATCATAGTGTCTCTTATGGTTTTACATGGAATTTTTTACAAAAATAAAATCTATTAGATTAGTAGTTTTTATATTGATTACTTCTTTAGATATTATTGATTAATTAATTAAATCATTAAATGTCTCCAACTATTTTATCAAAGTATAGAAACCCTTTTTACTAGAATAATAAAACTTTATTATTTGAGTATTCTAGTGGTAGGGATCTATGATCCTCCCCTCAAAATCTACAAGCTATGTCTATTCCACAACATGAAGAGTTCAAGGTAGTTTTCTGGCTGCTCAACTGCATTAACATGCGATTCCTTGATCTGTAGAGTGAAGTCTCGTCTTCTAAAATCAAAAAATGTGATTTACTTAATGAATTCCTATAAATTTTATATAATGTATATTGAAATACTTATTATCTTAAAATTTTAGTTAATTCAACCCATCACTCTCATAATAAATAACTAGTAGTAGGAGGCACCCACAACATTGGCTAATTGAGCACCCCATACACCTGGTTTTATTATAATTCAAATAATAGAAGGTGTTTTGTGAAATAATATTTCTTTGTGGGTGTTATATTTTTCTTGAAAAATGGAATCCATTTATATTAATCAGTTTATACTATGTTTCTATTCTAATAATAGAACATTAATAGAAAAACATACATCACTTATTTATTCATTTTTTATTGTTTATTATTTTATGTGTTTCCCACATTCATCAAAATAAAAAAAATAAACAAAATGAATAAAGTAAATAAAATACCTGGCTGGACATGAGAAACTGATACTGGTTGATCTATTTGTAATTAACGGATAAACCATGACCTACGGTAATCATACCTGAGTTATAGCTTGACTCATGATGCAGCTCACCCCCATCTATTATGTCCACTTCTCATATGGACTTCTCCTCGACTTGACATGGTCTGTATCTTACAACATCCTCATCATAGTACAAAAATACTTGCACTTAAGTGATGGGGTCTTGGGAGTACAAAATACAGATAACTAAATTTTATCTAGGCACACATAACCTTAAACATATTAAATCAAAAAAAATTGATGCACAGACCATCTTTTTTAATTATAATCATTGAACATAATTAAATAATTAAATAAAATAAATCATATATACATCAGTACAGTCACTAGCTTAGGAGAAGTCTATATAATAAATAAACACATGATTGAAATTAGATTTATATAAATTTAAAGTATGAGGAAAATTTAAATAAATTAAATTAATTTATTAAATTCCAAATAATCTGTTAAAAAAATTTCTTATCTAGTCTTGTCATTAATTTAAATTTTTATTCCAAAAAATAAATTCATTGATTAGTTTCGTTTCATACATAAAATTAAATAAATTAATTTTTGGAATATTAAAATATTATATTTTATCAACCAAAAAAGACTATTTAACTAATTTTTTATTATATATAAAAACGCAGGCCCTAAATCCCATCGCTTGTCTTATGCAGGTCTGACTGAAACCTTGCATCCCATAAATGTCCTTGAAGACCCCGTATATGGGTGTTTTTCTCCATCAATTCCCACTCTATCCCATTCTAGGTTAGTTCGGCCCATCAAGTCCCATTGTAAGGTGGTTCGGGTCAAACTAGTCCTCGAGAACCATGTTGCACAGTGAATACGGTGTACCTCGGGTGTCTGTGGAAACGTTGTTGGATGGATCATGGATTAAGGTATCTGGTAGTGGAAATGGGGTCAGCAATGGATTAATCACTAGTAAGTAGAGTTCGATAAGGTTTAATCAATGTTATACAAGGAGGGTGGTGTCTGACGGAATCCCTATAGTGGATCGCACCAAGGTTCGATGGATTCTGCCAAATCAAAACGAGGTGGTGTGCTCAGAGGTGGTGGAGAAATCATTTACTATAATGAACTGGTGATGGAGGGAGTCCTCGGACCATGTGGGATTAGCAGAGCATATATTTTGTGTCTCAACTGGTGTGTGGTTCTATGGTCCAAGGGTTTCTGACAAAGAGAGCTTGTTGGCCGAATCTAGTCAGCTCAGGATATACTGAGGTAGGCGTCGCTAATTCCATACAGTATCATAAGGGTTGCTCGAGGCTGTTAGGGTCCTGCTGGGGAGCTATGCTACATGGATGAGGGGGTGAGGGATCAAATGAAATCCAACCATGATGGTGGAGATGGCTGTTTAGGTGCTTAATGAGGGGGAATTGAGGCGATGTTGTACATTTTCCATGGTGAAGGAGGAGGGACAACTAATTGAAATCCCTTGGTGTTAGTAGGGAGGATCCCAACAGGGGTGGGGGCCTTTCCTGACAAGGGATACCATCATGTCCTCTTTTATTTAATATAAAACTATTAATCACTCATGTGTTTTAACAGTGATATCAACTAATGTTATAAAAAATGATCCACTACTTAATTAGAAAACATGATCCACTGCTCAAATAAAATACATGTTCTAATTATATAAAAAACATCCACTAGTAAAATTAAAAACCTAATCCCCTTCTCAAATAGAGTACATGATCCAGTTTTAAAATAAATGTATCACAAGTGATATATAGTACAAGTTAAAGAAACTAATAGCTAAGAAAAAAGAAAATGATCCACCACTCATGCATTCCCCCATTATTTCTCTGTTCCATGAAGTTATATATATCAAAAAACCAGTTATTGTAAACCCCATCGCATTTTATGTAAGAAAGAAAGCCTACGTTAATATTTAATATATCGAATATATTGATAACTTAAATTAGTGGTATATAATATTGCAATAAAAGTGAAATAAAAAAATACATACTGTTCAGGATCATAATCCTATAACTAAGTAAAAAATGCATAAAATAATTAAGAGAATTTATTTCACAATCTCTCTAACTAACATTACTGAAATATGTTCAATTTAACATTGTGATGAAACTAAAGACTCCCAGTATCGTCCTTAACCTGTTGAAAGAATCTGGGATTAAACCTTATAAAAATTTCATCATTCTGCTACAAACTTTTTCAATAGAAAATGTATTTTTAAAAATCTTTATGATATAGGTATTTTCACAAAAAATTAAAGTATTTACCTTCTTAAATCCAAGAAATTCATGAACTAATTGACATAAATTCATCTTGTATGATAGCTATTGTTTCAATGGAGTGTATCTCTCCCTTTTAGGGTATCAAATCACTTTCTATTTTAATAAAAATAAAGGGCTTAGATATATTGAACTTGATAAGACCAAAAGGTTGATAAATATATTCCAATTTTTTTAATGACTAAAACTAAAGTAAATTTTAACATAAAAACATAACCAAATTATTGTTTTCATTAGGGTCCCTATCATTGTCACTATATAATTCAAAATGGGTTTGGAATTTCTTATTTCTTGTAAAATAAACCATAATGTATTATATATTTCAAGTATATAATAATATGTTTTGTAGCCAAAATAATCTTTCCCATTGGAATATCCATGAAACTGCTGATAAAACCCACAATGTGCATCTGGTCTGGTAGAAGATAAATACATCAATCTTTCCACTATTTTCTTGTAAAATGTGTTACTTGTTTAGTCAAAAAAATACTTATAATTTAAAATACATTACTCAATATCAATGGCTTAATTATGGGTCACGTTATTATATATTTTAGTATAATTAGTATAAAAACCATCTATAATTTTCACTTTGAATGGAAATAATTTAATAATAATAAGTTTGAATAAAAAAATATATACAAATAAATTCATGTTTGGAAAAAAATAGAATAATAATCAATTGTAAAAAGTACTTAGAATAAAAATTGTATAAAAATTGTATATAAAATTGTATACAAAAATAGTACAATTACTAGTTTGAATTCACCTTGTATACAATTTTTTTATACTAAATATATACATAAATAGTAAAATATGTTGTTTGAATGAAAAAAATATAGTGAATATTGTAGGTAAGTACATTTTCTTCCACTTTGTGAGGATTTATTAAATAGTCAAATTGACTCAATATTGAAATTTGAGTAGTAGTAGAGTCAGGTTTTTAGAAGTGTTACATACATAATAGGACATTAAAGAAGAAGATATTAAATAATATAAACTGGAGTAAACATTAAATGAATTTAATGAATTTTTGTAACTATTTATTCACAATCTAAATGAACAAAATTTACCAAGAATATAAAAATGATGTATCATTATTGTTTTGTAAACAATTATCAATAACCGCAGAAAATCATAGTTATTTTAATCATATTTCTGTTATAAAATTTCAAAGAAACAAATATAAAATATAATAAAAATTATACAACCACACTTGAAAATTCATTACCTCGGATCATCCCCATTACATGATCTTTGTAAAATAAATTTGAGAAACAAACTAATAATAATTCAAGACAGGACCATAAAATGAATTCAGTTAAACCGACACCAAAATTTGAGTGCATATTCATCATTAAGACTTATGAGAATTTGAAAAAAAATTACTTCAACATGAACGTATTGCAATGGATAGAAATGTACATAACCAAAAATAAATTTGAATAATTTTCAAGGAATAACCTAAAAGTATCCATAGTAGGAGTTTTTTATTTTCAAACATATAATGTGAATGAAGGTAGAAAAAATTGAAATGGAAGTAGTATACAATTTATGAGAAATTGAAAACTAATAAGTAAGGATTTAGTTGTTAGAATAGGAATGTACCTTTGGTTCCACATGGAGAGGATGTATCGAATATCCAAATTGATTTAATATTTCAATTAGAGTAGTAGTAAAGTCAAGTTCCTAGAAGTGGTACATAAAAATAGAAAATTAAATATGAAGATATAAAATTATACACCTTGAAGTAAACATTAAATTAATTGATTCTTATGTGTAACTGTTTATTTAGAATCAAAATGAACATCATTTATTAATATTATGAAAATTATCCCACATTATTATTTTTTAAACAATAACCAAAGGAAATCATATTTATTTTAATTTTATGTCTGCTATGGTATTTCATAGAAACAAATTTAAAATGAATAACAATAATACTACGGTAGTTGAAAATTCATTACCTCAAATCATCCCCAAAACATGATTTCTATAAAATTAGTTTGAGAAAAAATTCAATAAGAATGGATGATAAAACCATAAAATGAATACAGTCAAACCAACACCAAAATCAGAGTAAAAATTCAACATAGTGACATAGAAAATTTTGAAAAAAATTCATTCCACATGAACGTATTTCAATGGATATCAATGTGCATAACCAAAAATAAATCAAATAAAGTTTCAAATAAAAGCCTAAAAATAACTATAGTAGAAGTTTTTTATTTTCAAACATAGCATGAAAAACCATAAAAAAATTAAATTGAAGTAATGTACAACTGAAGGGAAATAAGAAATGAAGATATAAGGATTTAGGTTTTGGAATTGGAATGTACCTTTGTTTCCCCTTGTAGAGGATGTATTGAATATCCAAATTGATTGAATTATCAAATTAGAGTAGTATTATAGTCAGGTTCTTAGAAGTGGTACATACAAAATTGAAAATTAAATATGAAGATATAAAATTATACCGCTTGAAGTAAACATTAAATTAATTTAATACATATGTGTAACTATTTATTAAGAATCAAAATGAACAAAATTTATTAAAAATATGAAAATTATGTATCAAAATTATGTTGTAAACAATTGTCAATAACTGAAGTCAAGTATGGCTATTTTAATTTTATATTTGTTGTAACATTTCAAAGAAACAAATTAAAAATTAATAACCTAAAGGAAACCTCACTTGAAAATAAATTACCTTGGATCATCCCCATTACATGATCACTATAAAATCATTTTGAGAAACAAACCAATAAGAATGTAAGACAAATGCATAAAATTAATATAGTCAAACCAATACTAAAATCAGAGTACATATTCATCATAGAGACATAAAATAATACCAAAAAATCAAAATAAGTTGTAAGGCATAACATAAAACTAACTAAAGTAGAAGTTTTTTATTTTAAAATATATCAAGAAAAAGTAGAAAAAAAATTAAAGTGGAAGTAATATACAATTGAAGTGGAAAGATATAAGATACTAACAAGGAAGAACCAAAAATAAAATCAGAAAAAGATTCAACAAAAAACCTAACACTAACTATAGTAGAAGTTTTTTATTTTTAAACATATCATGAAAAGAAATTATTGTGGAAGTAATGTACAATTGAAGGGAAATATGAAAAAAAGAAGCAAGGATTTAGGTTTTTGAATAGAAATGTACCTTTTTTCTACTTTTAGAGGGTTTATTGAATATCAAAATTCATTGAATATTGCAATTATAGTAGTATTATAGATGGTAACCTTGAAGTGGTACATAAAAAATATAAAATTAAATATGAAGATATAAAATTATACACCCTGAATTAATGATTAAATGAATTTAATTTATATGTTTAACTATTTATTCAAAATCAAAATGAATAGCATTTATTAAGAATATGAAAATGATATATCATTATTATGTTGTAAAAAAATTTCAATAACCTAAGGCAAGAATAGTTATTTTAATTTTATGTCTATTTTAAAATTTCAAGGAAACAAATAAAAAATGAATAACAATAAGAAAACTTCACTCGAAAACGAATTACCCCTTATCAGCCCTAGAACATGATCATAGTAAAATTAGTTTGAGAAACAAACCAATAAGAATCGAAGATAAAACCATCAAATTAATACATTCAAACCAATACCAAAATTTGAGTACATATTCATCATGGATACTTAGAACAATTTGAAAAAAAAAATCATTCCAGATGAATTTATTACAATGGATATCGATGTGAAAACCCCAAAATAAATTAGAATAAGTTGCAAGTCATAAACTAACACTAAATATAGTATAATTTTTTTATTTTCAAACACATCATGAAAAATCAGACAAAAATTAATGTGGAAGTAATAAACAATTGATTTGAAAAGATATAATAAATGATAAATAATGAACCAAAAAGAAAATCATAAAAAAAAATAATGCATAACCGAAAACTAACTAAAGTAGATGTTTATTATTTTCAAACATATCAAGAAAAAGAAGACAACAATTAAAGTGGAAGTAATATAAAATTTTAAGGGAAATAAAAAATGAGGATGCAAGGATTTAGGTTTTGGAATAGGAATGCACATTTGGTTCCACATGGAGAGGATTTATTGAATATGAAAATTGATTGAACATTGAAATTATATTATTAGTATAGTTGGGTTACTGGAAGAGGTATATAAAAAATATAAAATTAAATATGATGATATAAAATTATACACATTGAAGTAATCATTAAATTAATTTAATTCAAATGTGTAATTGTTTATTCAGAATCAAAATTAACATCATTTATTTAGAATATGAAAATTATGCATCATTATTATGTTATAAACAATTTTCAATAACCAAAGGAAATCATGGTTATTTTATTTTTATGTATTTAGTTGCATTTTAGAGAAATTAATTAAAAAATTAATAACAATAAGAAAACTACACTAGAAAATGAATTTCCTCGGATCATTCACATTACGTGATCACTATAAAATTAGTTTGAGAAACAAACCAATAAGAATGGAAGATGAGACCGTCAAATGAATACAGTCAAACCAATACCAAAATATGATTACATATTCATCATGGAGACGTAGAATAATTTGAAAAAAAATCATTCCATGTGAATGTATTAAAATGGAAATCAATGTTCAAAACCCAAAAGAAATCAGAATAAGAAGCAAGGCATAACCTAACACTAACTATAGTAGAAGTTTTTTATTTTCAAACATATCTTGAAAAAGGAGAAAAAAATTAAACTGGAAGTAATATACAATTAAAGTGAAAAGATATTAGTAATGAAGAAGCAAGGACTTAGGTTTTGTAATAGGATATTAATCATATACATGAAGTGAGAAGTAGATGAAGGAATGAATCGGGTTTGTGATGTAGAGTCAAATGTGAGAAGGGAATAGGGGTTGTAGACCTGAAGTGTGAAGCAGATGAAAACTAAAATTACATTATGCATGTAATCCAAGAACTTTATACAAACTAATAATCAAAATTAAATACAATATTCTGTAGAGAAATAGGAATATTTGTGTATATACAATTAACTGAATAAAATTAATTAGTCTTACCTAAACATCAGTATGTTTTTATCTGTTGGAATAAATAAGTGAACCCTAAAAATCTAGTAGGTGAATGATTAATTAATGGTCAATTGAAATATATTACCTTGATTTTCAATGGGTATAAAATATGTATTGTAACAAAAGTAAGAATAATCCTTAATCAAATACAAATAATATATATTTTATAGTGGTGCGGGTAAGGGTAGACCTCGTCAGAGTTGAAGTAGTCAGAGAAGGAGAGGTTGGAGGTGGATTAGCAGGAGGTGGAGGAGGGAGCCGAAGAAAGAACCAGAAACCGAGGAAATTCTCAAGTGGGAATGAGATTCAATAAAGGGAATGAGATTGAATTGAAATAGAGGGTATGTTACCAAAATCCTTTAAAGGAGTCACTAAGAGTATAACAATGAAATTGTTATGCATGAACTATTTGATGAGATGATAGGATTAGAGAGGTGGAACTATAATAGAGGATGAGGGAAATCATGAATAAGACTTCAGTGGTGTTTTGTAGGAAGAGAAACTCGAGGGGAGTGGAATCAGTAGTTGAAACCCTAAAATTAGCTATGGATATCACACTGGGAACCCTCGATCAGATGTATTAGGAGAGGTCATGCGGGTGTGTGAGTGGGATCACAATTTTGGATCGATGAATAATCATTTTAGGTGATGTGAAAGCATATTTGGGTGACACGTACGAAGATTTCACCAAACTTTAGTATATATAGTTGATATTTTTTTCAAAAATACTATAATTTTCCATTTGAAATAATGGCCAGTGAACTGCTTTTTATCTTGTGTGTGTTTTTAGACAAACGACCACCCTAGTTTTTTAAATTTGTTCCACCAAAAATCAACCTTTTGATTTTACTCTTATTTTTTTAGAAAAATAGAATTCTATATATAAAAAACTATTTGGATGGTATAATTTTTCTAGAATTCAAGGTTCAGTTGAGACCTGGCTGTATTTTCTGGTAGACAAACTAGAATTTCCATTGAAATATCATTTGATAAAAATAACACATAAAAATATATTTTTTCAAATTTTAATACCTTCAAAACACTAAAAATATCTATATTAAGAAAAATTGGATGGTCATAGCCCTTCCAATATCAGATAAATGTGTGATCTATTCCACTATGACCGAAATAATACCCTCTACTTAATTAAAAGAAAGTTAATTATTTATAGGCTCATAAAATCATCATGGTTGATTTGATACCAATTGAAGGTATCATGGTGAACAACAGAAGTTGATGGGCTAGAGATTTCAAAATTTTCATCACTGAGATGATGTTACTTATCTTCTTTGGTGATCTGATCCCCAGAAAGGTCCAAGGATCTCACATGGATTATTCAATGAACATAATATAAATAGAATGAGTACCTCATTCAATCCAGAGTACACTCAAATAAAACTCTTCTCCAATGACTATTAATAGAAGGATCTGAAACCATATCCCTCAAGATCATCCACACATGATCTATGAATTTGTTTACATGTTGTTCATCAAATTTAGGGTGTTAACACGGAGCTCTGACGATCTCTTCGACATCATTAAAATCACCATGATCCCCTACCTTTGACCCATGAAGGAGTACTTGGAATAGTTATAAAAGAGAAACTCATTCTCTCTATATTTTGGGAGTATAGAGAGGTATTCATTTCATTCCATGAAATAGTGCATCAAAATGTGATCATATCTCTTAATTATATAGTGGGAGGTCAAATATCTAGTTATGGTTCCCCGGATCCTAGAAATAAAACACCAACTAAATAATCAATAAGTAAATAAGTATGATGAACAAAAATACATAATAAATATTATTTATATTTTATAACATTATTTTAATATATATTTAATATATTATGTGATAAAACCAAATCATTTAACTCTACAACAAATCCAGCTAATTTTAAATGAATATAGAATATTAAAATAATATTTTTTTTCTTATAATATTGTTCCTTGTATTTACATACACCTGTAAATACTTTTTATAAATAAATTAAACCCAATTATTATTTACTTGAATAATAATGACTTTATTTATTTATCGTTGATCGATAAACATGGACAAATCTCGGATCCCAGGGTATGGCCCAGGTTTTCCTATATACCTTGCTGACCAGAATAGGGTAGATCTTGAATACACTATTGTGTGTGACCCCCTAGTCCCTTATCTTGATAGCGGTGAATGTTATTCACAAACACAGAGAAGAATCTAGCAACCCATCATGTCCCCTACAGAGATAAGGAATAGTTTTAGCAATGACAACCAACCCACAAACACACACTATATAATATAATATCTTTGAATTTTGATATCTCATAAATCAATATGCACACTTATGTAATTATCCTTTCTTACATTATTATTTTTTGATCAATCAAGGTGGATTTACCTCTTACTACCTTGGCCAAGTCACTACTATTTTAATCAACCAGGACCAAGTAATTAATTCCATAACTTAGAAGAGACATATTCTATATCGACCATTCAACTAGTGTCATACCACCAATTATGAACCACACACAAGATACCTCGCCATAATTTCATTATTATTGTTTTTTCCACACATCAAAGTACATAATCAAATGTCACGCATTGATTATGATCTCAAGTCAGGAGACTAATACACTTATCTGTAGATTGGAACATCCAATGACACATTAAACATGTGGAATTCCTACTGGTTGGTCTTTACTCATGATCTCACATATTTTATATCAATAAGTGATAACTTCGTGAGAAGAAGTCTCAATGATTATGAGTCTCAAACACTTGATAGTTATACATCAACTATTTCTAGTCAGTATGATGTATCTAGACTATAGGAAATTTATTTTATATTAATTTCATCGATTCTTGAGGTTCTCACTATATCCTAGGATATTCTATAATTATTTTATGTGAAAATTAATCTATGAACATTTACATTTAAATAGTGGGTACAAAAATTTCTAAAAAATAATTATGAGTTACATTATGCATAACTTAATGTGTACATGAAATGGTAATCGAAAATATTATTTAGTAGGGCCTAGGGAACCCACTATTAGAAAATTGTATGCATGAGAATTTGATTGATATCCCATTAAATTATTAATCCACGATTCATGGAAATATTTTTTCACTATGGTTTTCATGTGATTAAGAAGAAACCTATTTTCTGTGAGATAAGAAGTGTGGTTATGATATTGTTATTATTGTTGTATCAGGGTCATGAAATATTTATTAAAGTAAATATATTAAATAATATAGTTTATTTAAGTATAATATTTCAATGTAACGAATAATGTATTTACATAAATGAAAAATCATATATTTTATATTATTTGAGTTTTTCAATGATATATTTTTAAGGAGATATATATGTGACTTTGCTTAGTTTTTAATGATATTTATGGCGCAGGACATGGAAATAAGGTGGGATACAGAGATATAAGATATATATAGAGATAGATAAGAACATATATCAAGATATAAAGGACTAAATTTTTTCTATTATTTGAGTCCATGTCTTGGATCATGTAGACATTTCATATTCACACCATCAGTTAGTGTTTTTTTGCTAAAGTGTTGGACTAGATTTTGGTTCAGTATTTGTGTTTATTTGTCCTACCTCTTTATTAGAAATAGGGGTAATTATTAAGTTAAAATATATGTAATGAAGGGTGAGGGATTTAGTGAAAAAATTATTTTATATTACTCTATTTTGGGTTTTTTATTTACACGTAATTATTCTATGTCATTTCTACTTCTTCATAAAAGTCCATTATTTATTAATGGGAGATATTATTTGAAATGAAATAACTGATTTCTTCATCATGTGTGATTATTTTATGAGAAATAAGGATAATTTTTTAATATTATTTTGGTTTACATATCTCTTAAATAAAAAAAGTACTTGACAATAAGAAAATGGGTGTTTATTAGTTTGAGAGTGAATTCCAAGTCTAAGGATTATCTTAGACCCAATTCCAAAAACAAGTTTTTTATTCATTTATTCTTTTATATTCTCAAATAAATGATCCTATATTTACTAAAATTGGTAAAATTTAATAGATTATAGTTTTCACTTTCAATTTATTATTTCAATCATTCTAAGTTCTCTAACAAATCTCCAAAAAATAATCTATATGGGTTCAACCTCAGAATACCCACTTGCTACACCCATTGAATTTAGTATATAGGAAGAGTTATTTATAATTTATAAACATGGTAACTCAAAAAAAACTAATGATAGTTTATGGGAACATAAATTGAGGATCACTTATATGTGTGATATGTTTCCCTTTTATTTCATTCTTTATTTATTTAATCAATTAGTATCTCACATTGTACATACACATTCTTACACTATATTTGTGTCTGAATATCATCAGTGGTATTCTACTCATTTGTACTCACATATTGATTTATAATTTAGGTAAACAAGTAGACTTATTTTTACAAACATATGTTTGAGATGTGAGCTTCATTTGGATGGCTGAGAAATAGAGCATGAATAGAGGTTGAAGATGGGACTGGTTAAGGACTCAGACCTAATTTTTTGTTTTATTTATTTTTTATTTATTTTCAATATACTATTATTCGATATCATGTAGGTTACCTTTCCTATATTTATGGATGTGTGACTTTACTAATACTCATTTTTTATAACATTTAAGTTGTTATTTATTTATTAAGGTAATGTTGTTTTGATCTTTAATTTTATTTTGTTTATTTTATAATGAGTGTTAAATACATTACTTCTATTGTGTCTTATTTATATCTGTACCAAAGATGGTATAGTCTCTCCAATTATCACATAGACCCTCACTTTTGGTCAGTAGCCTCTAGCATACAGGGAGGCATGCTTGAGGTATGTGCACCCAGTTCAGTTATAGAAGCGTTGAACCAAATTTGAGATTCTATAAATTTATGTCAAATCATTGTTTATTTTATTTGAATTAAACATTTGGATATACTAAAAAATATAGGATTTATTGGGAATGTTAATAATCCCATAAAATTTTAATCCCCTAGAGGATAGATCATAAGAACTTAAAAGGTTGGAAATAAATCATGAGTTGGAATCCTATTGAGCATTAGTACACAAAATCATAATAAGAAATAATCATCCTAAATCAACACACTGATTCAAACTACATAATTAGTAGCACTCAAAACTTAAAAACAAATGTATAGGAAATAATAAATAAAGGAAATAGAAGAACATTTTTATTTATGTGTTTCAAAAAATAATCATACATTAATGAGAGAACACTTTTTCCATTTCCATTCAATGAAATTTAAGAGGTTTTATAATCAAAATTAGTAATTACTATCAATATCATATTAACTTATGTTAAAAGTCATATTAAACCCAAAAAACTGGTCCCAAACCACAAAAATATCAGATCTCGTCAAGTAAATAGGTTCCACTTCCATCTTGAATTCACAAGGGTTCTACTATTTTCCTATATAACCCCTGATATCCTATTAAATTCCTCATATTTATTCACAACCTATGGTAAAATTGTAATTCACCCTTAAGATCAATAAAATTAACCTTAAACATTATTTTACAGACCTTTACATTCTATCCTTTACTAAAAAACCTACTGGGATGACTTGAGGATAACTTTCACATAAACCTATAAAAATAACTCACATATACTGATGAACAAACCACTACACACAATCATAAAATGATATAATATTTCGGTCAACTTTCCACCACTAGATTCACCCATTATTTTTGCATAAAACTTCATGTTAGAGATATATAATTAAGTTTCTCCATCCAATAGAACTAGATCTGAATATATGTCGGATTCGTATTCCTAACAATATCCCACTAGAAAACTGCTTCAAGGATAACTATTATTCTCTCCAACACTTTGGAACATACTTTCATCATACATAATAATAATAACCAATTCCTTAAATCACACTATAGTTACCCTAGTCTCACTAAGGAATATTTTTTCCACAGGATTTCATTGAATGGAACCTAGGTTAACCTATATACTCGATTTTTTATTCTACTAATCTTTTGAAACTAAAAAACACCATTGTCCAATAACTTCTAAAATAAAATGATATTTTTTGACAATTTGTTTTTTTTCTTGCATGTAATACTAGATTATTGGATATATTTATTTACTATAACAATTAAAGTTGATTAATGAATTCCCTTAATCCCTTTTGGGATTTTCAAACAAACACTTGAACTGTATAAATTCTTTACCTAATTTCATCAATACCACAGAATTATCATCCATTATTGATATTTTTTCATCAATTGTCTCCTTAACATAAAAAAAATTGACATTACTCCAAGTATGATCACATAGTCTATGGGACTTTTTCTCAAGTTTGTGTCCACCACAATTTCAACATCAAAATAGCCTTATAAAATATCATTCTGAAGTTTAAATAAGCATATTTAAATCATTTGAGAGTACACAATATAATGTACATCAGACTTCCTTTCATTGATACAAAAAAAACTACTTTCCCTAAACATCACCTCATTATTCGTTTTTTTATGTTTAATCCTTGGATAACTAGAATATTCTGAACAAAGTAATTGAGAATCACGTACATCCAAGAATCCAAAACTTGTTAACTATCATTTTGATATAATCCTTTTTTATAAAAATCCTAACTTATATATTTCTTATCCCACTCAATCCACATCCCCAATATTTTCTTGGCCTCCCTAAGATATATCATTTTAAATTTTCCAGATATATCAATCTTCAACTTCTAAATTATTTGAGATTTTAATAATTCCTAGAACACTTCATATATGTATATATATATAGGATTAGGATGAGGATCATCCCATCCTTATTCACCTTTTTATAAAAAAAGTGTTCTTATTTTCTTGGTATGAAACCCCTCTCTATAGCGTCGCAGACTCGTACTTCTAGATCTGGTGCAAAAAATATGTTGTATATCAAGATTCTATAAAATGTATCTGAAAAATATATTTTCATTCACATCTGAGGATATTTTTTGGTCTAGTATTAAGAGGAGAACTCACCATTCATACATATTTTAAAAGTTAAAATAATAAATAAAAAAGGAAGTGAAGAGATTTTTATCACACTAACTCCTTATTGAACCTACACTCCCTGAAATTTCTAAATAATTCTGATTTTTTTTTAAAACATAGGGTCAGAAAAATTTCACAGTAAGTAGTTTCTAAAAAACTAGTGAAAACCATTTTTTAAATTTCTTTTTGAAAATACCATTGAAGGTTCCATAAAAAATCCATTGAAAATACCTATAGTTTTCAAAACATAATTTTCAAAACTATTTTGAAAATATAATAGTTTTTTAAAACACTTTGTAAAATCCTTTGAAAACTTTATTTGAAAGTGAATTTGAAAATACTTATACATCTTAAAATATAATAATACTTTTAAAAATACATACACTTTTATAAAATCTATAAATACTCTAAAAATACTTACACCTTTGAAGACATCATTATAATTTTGAAAATACTTACTCTTTTAGGAATGTTATAAATCATTTGAAAATATTTAAACCTTTTAAAACATTAATAATACACTTTTAAAAATACTTATGATCTCAAAATGATTTAAAATAATTCAATGTTTTTTTTCAGAAAACATTAGGAAGGATATTGAAAACAAAACAATGAGGACAATTTAAACATTTAAGGCTCTATGGGCCTACCCACTTTACTTATTAATATGTTTACTCATCATGCCCTTTCATGTTTACAATGCTCAGGTGCCAATTTCTATGAAAACATTTTTACCTTACCTTACAGATATATACATTTTTCTATTTATTTATTTATTTAAAAATATTGTGATGCATTAAATACACATACATGATTATATTTATATGTATATAAATATATAAATAAGAACATTCTTTGAAAATAACTTATGAGATTTGGTACAAACAAAACTAAATACAATTATCCTTTTATGGAATATTAATAAAAATAATAATTGACATCCTTGTATTCAAACTTTTACTCATAAACTCATGAAATAAATTTTATTGAAAAATTACATAAAATGTTAAAATTTAACTTTTAAAACTCATACCTAAATAAGAATATGAAATACAGATTTACCTTAATCAATACGTAATGATTTTATACATAATTTATTGGGGTAAATATTTAAAACATTTCACATAAAATAATAGCAATTGTAAATTTCCATTCTCATAAAATAAAAGATATATTTATATATATTTGTTTTATTAAAATAATCATAAACAATAAATAATTTTGTAACACACATTAAATTATAATAGTAAATTTTTTAAAATAAACATTTCATCTTTGAACATATATATAGACACACACAAACACACACACATATGTATATATATATACATGTACATAAACTTATGATATACCTTATACATAAAAATAAAATAGGTTTAGGTGGAATCTATCATGTTGAATAATTTATTAAATTAAAATTATAAATTGATAAAATAAATACTCTTGTGTGGATATAATTATGTCCATTCATAATTGAAACACAAAAAAAAATATTTTAAAACATATATAGCTTCGGACATAGAAATAGTGTATACATATACTCCTATATATATATATATATTTAAAGAATATTAACATAGAAATTAATGAAAATATTATAACACATATACAACCTTATTTAATTAAATGTATGTATGAAAATATTTATATAACATGAGGTAAGTAATAATAGAGAATTAAAATAATACTTACATATATATATATATATATATATATCTATGTGTGTGTGTGTTTGAAAAAAGAGACTTGAAATCACAAACATATATAAATATATAAATCATGAATTTAACTCATAAAATTATAAACTTTGAGTTTTTGTAAACATTATATATATATATAACATAGAATTGGTAATAAATATAGTAGTTTTATAAAAAGAAAAATTCCCCTTAAATAAAATATAGTAAAAAAGAGTACTTTCTTTAGTAATTATAAGACTTTAAAAATAATTTTAATTTGAAACAAAAAATAAAATTTCCCCTTACATGAGTTTTTTGAAACTTAAAATGGTTTCATCTTCTTTGGGTGTTTAATTAAAAAGAAATCAATAGCTCCTACCTTTATTGAATTGGGTGATTAAACCAGATGAAACAAAAGAAAATACGGAGTAGGCTTGGAAATGTTATCCAACAAGTTAACGAGACTCTTCCTTGAACATATATATATATATATATAATGGTTTTGTTGTAGTATTATCTTCTAAGGGAAGATGCCATTTTGTAAGGGACACAACGATGAAGGTGGTGTAGTGTTATACATCTATGGGTCTCAGAAAAAGGTGTTTCAAACCATTGTTTCATTTTTATATATATTCCGACTAACTATGGGATTGAAAAAAATGAATCCATAGAAAAAATAGAGTTTAAATATTACCCAGCTTCTATGAGAAGAAAGCGGTGGCTACTAGTTATTAGAGTGGGTTGAAGATCGAGCACCTAGTATTGGGTACATTTGAGGATCTATTATCCTTCTTTATTTGTTAAAAACAATATTAGGGAAGTGTTTGTTCTTAGAAAAATCTTTACTTCTGTTGTCATGGAGTGAAAGAATTCTGAAAGGATCCTTTCATCTAAACGGCATGGATGAGGTGTGCTCGACAAGCATCCCATACAGCGAGGGGCTCAGCTCGACATGTAGAAGAATGGATGCACATTGGAGAGATGGATTCGGCTAGATCATGAACAGTGAAGAATGAAGGCATCGCAATAGATGAGGGGCTTCACCCATACTAGTTCAAAGAAGGGGGTGCGGTCACTTGCTGATGTAGCTCCAGTGGTGGTGAGGTTGATAGAAACTAGGGAAGATCAGGTGGGGCTGGGTTTCTGTGGTTGAGCAGCATCATGGGGAAGACTCCCCCCTCTTTTATCATTTATTATTATTATTATTATTATTATTATTATTATTATTATTATTATTATGGTTTCAATTTTTTTCTAAAATAATGATTTTATAAATATATATATTAAATAAAACAAACTTAATTACTAGCTTATAAATTATAATTAATTACATTATTTTACTATACTTAAAAAAATTAATCTTTACAATAAAATAATATTATTATTTTTGTTAACTAAGACTTAAAATTTTAATTCATAATTTTTAACATTTTATTTTGTTAAATAATTTAATTACCCATATAATAGTATTATATTATATCCAAAACTTTTCTTACTTAAATTTACTACTAATTATACTATATAGGGTAATGTCCATATAATTGGGAACCTTGTGCTAGCTTAATTAATAAATTATATATTTTAAACACAATTATGGTCTTTTTATTACATTATAATTATTTCAAATATTAATATATTTGAAATATTTAAGAAGGGATTTTATAAACACCTAAAAAGTATCTAAATAAAATTCATATAAAAATAATGATATATTAAAAACATATAATATTAAAACATGAGGTTTTGAAAAAAGTTTCTTTAAGTAAATGATTTTAAACATTGTGTTGTTTCATGAAAATATAATATTGAAATTAATACATTTATATTAAAATATAAAAATATTTTTTCTTGGAAATAAAGGTAATATTTTATATTTCATCTTAATTTATCAACAAAATATAAAATTATTAACAAAATATATCTAAGTTTATATTAAATTATACATTAATTTATATTAATTATAAAATAAATAAATAAATAACATTTATAAAACAAAAGTACACTTTTAATTTCTCGGGAATTATATTATCATCCTTGAATACGTGAAAGTTATGATTCCATTTCCCAAATTCCAATTGTCCCAAAAACAATATGGTTTCTTCATGTGAATTTCCTCTACGAAATATTCATGGAGAAATGTTATCTTAATATCCATATTTTAAGTTAAAATTTTCTAATGAAACCTAGTATAACGCTATTCGGAGGGTAGAGTGCTAATTAACGATGAAAATATTTTATATAAGTAAACCCTTTCATTCTATTAAAACCACTTATCCACCAACCTTTCCTTCTATATATTTTTACCATTAACCTCCTCTTTCAAACAGAACACCCATTTTTTGTCAAGTTCTTCCATTAATAGTTATATTTAAGTTATCTCCTATGTTTAATTTTCATGAAATGAATCAAAATAATCCTTCTTGGAAAACTCCAAAATACCAAATTCATTGAGACTATCTACTTATATTAGTCACTTAGGTTCCTCTCTGTTAGTAAGAAGAAAGTAATTAAAATCAGGTCCATATCTCTAAATTGATTGTGTGAATTTACTAGAAGTTTGAAACTCTATCTACAACTACGCCTTTTTAAAAACTGTAACTTTTGGAATATCAAATTTTAGTACTATCATCTAAACCTTCTAAGTACCTAAGCTCTTAGGTATATACTCTTCTACTTCAATTAATAAAATTCCAGTTCCCTTTCAAGTCTTTAAAACTTGTATCCTTATTGTACTCCCATTTAGATCAAATTGTACTTGGTTAATGGATTCTTTTCTATCAGCATTATTCCCTCCTGATTTCAAGTATTTTCACAAGACCATCTCATTAAAGAGAAGATTCTGAATTTTGATGACTTATAGATTTCCATCATACCAAATTAGGATCCCAAAGTTTTCATCACCATATCCAACAAAGAAACATTTTTGAGATTTATCTTTGAGTTTCTCTTGGTATTTTCAATAGTTTTTTTCTTCTCATTTAGGTACATAAAGAGACACTTCCACAAATCTAAGATTTAAAAAGTCAATCCTTTGGTAAATATTTCTCGTAATTACTTTCTAGTCATATACAATATCTTATCCATTACACCTATTTCAATGACCATGAAAACATGATTAATCTTCTGAACTCTATTTTTTAAACTATTTCCAAATACGACTTCATCCATATTTTTGAAATAAATTATATTTTTCATAGGTCTGTAATGTATTGAACAACCTTTAACTCTATAAAAATTCCATTCATCATTTAGACTTTGAGAAATTCCTCCCATTTATTCTTTAGAGCCTCGTCATCTTCTTAGATCATCTTAAAAACACTTCTGGATACCAAATTGACCATGTATCTCTTCTCTCCCATGGAATGTAAATATGCATTAAAATATATAATCAAAGATTTCATCCAAAAATTAACACTAAGTTGTAAGCTGGTATCATCCTCAACTATAATATCCATAGAACTAGAACTATGGAATCTATCCTAATATGGTTATTTTTTTGAACCCATTAATACATCCAAAATTTCCCTCCCTCCCAAAAATTACAACATGTATGGTGGGGTCTATTAGATGTATCTCGACTCGTATCTATACACTTATCTTCGGATCATATTTGAATTCTCTATTGTGGTGATCATCCTATAGCTTCCATATTTGATGTGTTTCTAGTATGTGTTATGAATTATCTCCATATGAATTCCTCATTTAGTTTGAGTTCCCTAACATTGTCAAACACTAAGTCATTATTCCTCTAATTATTTCTCTTAAAAGTTACCATCACATCCTAACTTTATGGAAGTGATGATAACAACGTTAGTGTCCAAATGTCTTCTGTCAACTTTACATTAATTGATTCAAGATTCCCTTGAATAATGTTAAATTCATTCAAATGGTTTTCCATAAGTATTGATTCATATATTTTCATGAAAATAACATGTACCTCAAGAACACCTTGTTTATTTT
This sequence comes from Viscum album, assembly GCA_963277665.1. Taxonomy (NCBI): domain Eukaryota; kingdom Viridiplantae; phylum Streptophyta; class Magnoliopsida; order Santalales; family Viscaceae; genus Viscum; species Viscum album. The sequence continues at coordinate 1,583,432,624 of OY728121.1, forward strand.
TGTCAAATATTTATACTTTCCCATAAATGTATTCATTATATCCAATGTATTATTCATGTCCTATATGTTATAGGAAACATTTCATAATAATGAAATATTAATCAAATATAATATAAATCTTTCTATTATTTCCCATTAATAATCCTCTATTAACTCTCACATGAATCATTTCAATGAAACTTATATGTCTTTATAAATGAGATAATATTCTATGTAAACTCTCTAGAAGCCAAAACCAATCAATCAAATGTGTTTTTCTAGACTATGAATTCCTAAGACAATATGCCTTATGATATAACTGACTCCTGGTGAATTGATAAATAAAATCAAGATAAGTGACAGTGTTAACTAAACAGTTTTCTAATGTACTTCTGAGCATTGTTGAACCAACAAGTTTTGATACCAATTTTTGATAATCCCACACAACTTCTGTTCCACTAGAATCTTTATCACTAAAACATAATATTGTAGAAACAAATAACTAAATAGAATCCTCTCAAACATCAGTGTACTAGGATTTTAGAATAAATTATCAACCTAAATCTCCATATTGAGCTAAACTACCTTGGCACTCACACTTGAAATTTACAAAAAAATGTACATGAATGTGAACATGAAATAAATAAACTATTTGATTTACATGGTTTTGAAATGACTCATAAAACATGGGGAGAACACTATAATAATTTTTATTAATAAAAAGTTACAAGGGTTCATAATCACAATAAGTAATTACAAAAAATATCAAACTACCCTAAAATATGACTCATAGTACACCTATGTTAGTGGTCTCACCCAACCTAAATAGTTGGTCCTAGATGATCAATCGATTTCACCACCATCCAGAATGCATGGGGTATTAACCATTTACCTTGATAACCTTTTATATCTTATATCTTTCATCATCTTGAACACCAAAATTTGGAACAGGTGTGTGTCACCCTTACATTTGATAAAGTTACCCATATGCATCATCTGAAGGACCATTATGTTATATCATTTTCCAAAATACCTACTATAATTAATTTAGGAGAAATGTCAAATAAACTTGTAACTTCTTCTCACATCTACTGGTAAAAAAATTACTCCACAAAATCATCAAGAGATGGTATCATCCAATCAACTTACTTTTGTGGGATTTTCCCACTTTTTCTACATTAAACTTCATGGATGAGCTATGTATCAAACTTCCTTCTTCTTATAGGACAATGTCAAAACATATGTAGGCATCGTATTCTGAATATGTACTTAGTATATATGTTATGCCTCGTATGTGGACAAAAACTGCATGAGTGGAAATCTAAGTTACCAGTGACCAATACTACAGATCATGCTAAAGTCATAACTAGAAAATGCCTTTATCAGTGCTAAAAAGTGTTTCTTCCTAAGCAACATTAAAAGGGTTCCACATTGATCATTACAAGAGAATAATTGATAAAGGGGGCCATTATCAGCACTAAAAAGTGTTGATAAAGTTATTTTTTTATTAGTTATAGTTTAGTGCTAAAAAAAGTAACACTTTATTAGTGCTTTGTTTATCATTGATAAAGGCCATAGTACTACATTGTGATGTTAAAATTACAGTACACTATAGTAGAAAATATAGAAAATTCAAATTTAAATTGAAATATAAATTACATCACAAATTTAAGAATAATACACTATATTGTAGAAATTTAAAATGTCGGTCTTTAAAATTACATTTTCAATTATAATTTATCAAAAAAATTCAAAAACATAAATGGTTTCATTGTCTTTTTCACCCAACCCCCTCTCAAAAAATCCCAATCATGGTATTAGTTTCCAAATAAACCACCCCAACTAGAGAAAAATAATTCACCTATATAAGAAAATAATTCTTATGTTAGTAATACTAGAAAGAAATAAATTAAAAATAAATATGAAATAATACATTAATAAAATGTCATTTTTAAATTGAAATCCCACAATTTGATTCATACCAGTCACACCCTGTATTGGATTGAGGTTTGGTTGATTCCTACACATCAAAAATGACTTATGGATTTTTTCCCTAAAGTATCAAAACAATCTGAATGTTTTTTATCATTTTTGAGCATGACAGATGTGTTTTTATCTAAAATATAATTTTTAAATTCAAAACACACAGTTTGAGTCATACGCTGAACACGGTGTACTAGATTGAGGTTTGGATGATTCTTATTGGTCACAAATGACTTATGGGTCATTTTTCTAAAGTATAAAAATAATATGAATGTGTTTTCTTATTTTTGAGTATGTGATGTGTGTTTTGAACTAAAATGTAAATTTAAAATAAAAAGAATCAATTTGATTCATACCGGTCACATAGGGAGTCATATTGATGTGATTTTGATATATACATGTAAAAAATGACTTAAGTATCATTTTTAGAAAATATAAAATTAATGTGAATGTGTTTCCTCTGTTTTGGATATGTCACATGTCTTTTTTATGAAAACATAATTTTAAAATAAAAACATACAATTTGAGTCATTTTAGTCACATTATGTGTCATTTTGATGTGGAAATAATTCCAACATATCGTAAATGACATATGAATCATTTTCCAAAATTATCAAAACAATTTGAGTGTATTTTCATAGATTTCAATTAGTGACATGTGTTTTGAACTAAAATGTAAATTTTAAAATGATAAGGGATACTTTGAGTCATATCAGTTATATCATTTATCAGAGTAAGTTAAGGCTAATTCCTATATGTAAAAATGACTTTTGAATCACTTTCCTAAAGTATAAAAATAATCCAAATGTGTTTTCTCTTTTTTGAGTATGCGGTAGGTGTTTTGAACTAAAATGTCAATTTTAAATAAAAAGACACACATGGAGTAAAACCAGCCACACCATGTGTTTAATTGATATGTAATTGATTTCTACATGTCAAAAATAACATAATGATTATTCTCCAAAATTAGAAAACAAATTTTAATGTCTTTTCTTGGTTTTTTGTATGTCACCTGTCATTTTTTTCCAAAATATCAATTTTAACTGAAATCATGATCTTTCAATCGTCAAATCACATCCTATATCAATTTGACATGATACTAACTCTTACATGTAACAAATGACTAATGAATCATTTTACTATAGTATCAATACAATCATGAAGCACTTTCTCATTTTTTATTTAATGATACCATATTTGAACAAAAATTTCAATTTTAATCTCATAACACACACTTTTAGTCTTACTGAACATGATGTGTATCATATTGAGGTATGTTTGATTCATATATAAAAAAATGGTTTAAGTATCTTTTCATAAAGTGTAAATATAATCCAAATGTTTTTCTCAGTTTTTGGTTTGGGAGATGCATTTTGAACTAAAATAAATATTTAAAAATGATCATTGAGTCAGACCGATCAAATTGTACGTCATATTGATAAAAAGTTGCTTTATAAATATAAAATTTTAATTAAGGATAATTTTTCTAAAGTATAAAAACAATATGATTGTGTTTCCATGGTTTTGATTGTTTTACATGAATTTTTTATTAAAATTTATATTTAAATTAGAAACACATAATTTGAGTCATACTGGCCACATTGTGTGTTAGGTGGATATGTGAATAATTCCTATATATCACAAAATTACATATTAATATTTTTTATAAAGTATAAAGTCATTATAATACATTTTTTCATTTTTTTAGTGAGTGAAACATATTTTGAACAAAAATATAAATTTTAAACTGATAACATACACATTGACACATAATGATAATACCATGTATCATATTGAGGTGAGGCTACTTATTACATGTCACAAATTATTTATGGACCATTTTCCTAAAGCATCATCACAATATGTGTGAACATGATGGATTTTAGTATGTGAATTATGTTTTGGAAAAAAAATTCAATTTTAAATAAAAACTTCTTCCCAAACCTACAAAATCCATATTTAGAATATAAATTATATTTTTCCTAGGCCTAGAAGGTGTTGAATAACCTTTAACTCCATAAAAATGCAATTCTTCATTCAGACTTTGATGAATTTTTTCCATGCATTCTTGAGATCCTCTTCGTCCTATTAGTTCATTTTGCTGAAACTTCTAGACACTTAATTGACTACATACCCCTTCTCTCCCATAGAATAGAAAGATCCATTTGAATAATTAATCTATGATTTCTCTAGAACATTAACACAAAGTTTTAAATTTTTTTCAACCTCAACTTCAATATCCACATAACTTAAACATATCGAATCTGTCCTTATAGAGTTCTCCTTTTGAACCATATAATAATTCTTAAAATTTCCTCTCTCCCAAAAATTATGATATGTTGGGTGGGGTCTAGTAAATTTATATAGACTATTATCAATGGAATTATATTCTAATCATATTTAACCTATCTATTGTGGTGATCATCCTCTAAATTCCATGTTTGATTCATTTCTAGTATGTTCTTGGACTTATCTCCACATGAATTCCTCATTTAGTATGATTTCTCTAACATCCTCAGACACTAAATCTTTATTCCTCTATGAATTTATGATTATAGTTACCATCCCGTCCTAACATTATATAAGTCATGATAACAACATATGTGTCCACACTTATTCCATTATCATAACATTAATTTACTCAAGATACCTTAGAATCATGTAAAATTAATTCAAATGGTTTTCCATAGGTTTTGATTTTGATATCTACATGAAAATAACCTCCAAATCAAGAACACCATTTTCATTATTTTAAATTATTAATACATGTCCATCAGGGTATTTGTTATCTCAAATGTGGTTTTAACTTCCAAGACATTGCAGTAAACATTTTATGAAAATTTCATCTGAATCGAACATAATATCATTCTTTATAGTATTTCACATTCCTTTTCCTCTAATGCTTATTACTTGAGTCTTTTCTAATAGACTTATATGTCCCTCGGAATGAGATAATCTTCTATATTAATTATTTAGAATAAAAACTCCATTATATCAAAAAAATCTACACTATTCCTTCCTCAGACACCCCAACTTATGATACAATTGACTCCCACGGAATTGGAAAATGATATTAAGATAAGTGAGAATGTTACCTAATCTATTTTTAAGTGTAATGGAAATCATTTTTGAACCCACAAGTATTGATAACAATTGTTTATAATCCCAAAAAACTTCTAATCAACAAGAATTTTTATCACTGATACATAAAACTACATAAACAAAGAACTAAATAGAATCCTCCTGATCATTAGTGTACCAGAAATTAGGAATAAAGTCTCAACCTAAATCACTGAATTGAGATTTACTAAAAAGGAACCCACACTCAAAATTCAAAAAAATATGTACACAACAAAAAAAATATTTATTTTATTAGAACAATGAAAAACATGTCACAAAAACATGCGCATAGGTGAAAAAATCATAAACAAGAGGATTTTGGGGCATAAAATAATGAAATCTAAGGGAGTCTACCCAAACAAGATCCAAAAATTATGGGGTAAGGCTGCCAACACTAGGGAACAAATATGAGGCTTGTCCTGGGTTCCCATGGAGGCTAAAAAATACAACACTTTGTTACCCTCCCACTATGTGTGGAGAAAGACCACCCCATTTAAAAAATGAATTTTTCACCTCCGGATGTGTTACAAGTGGAATATTGTGGGAAATTCATACCTCCAACCCATTAAGAATAGCATTGGACTCTTCAATGATATAGTTATCTTGACCATAAAAGCCACTAAAATTTATGGAAACACTTTCTTAGTTTTCAATAATCAGAAATTACAAGGGTTAACAATAATAATAAATAATTACCACTAATATCAAATGACCTTGAAATACGATTCCTAATAAATCTATGTAAGTGGTCTCACCCCACCTAAATAGTGGTTCCTAGATGATAAATTTTTTTCACCACCATCTAGAATTCATTGGGGTTTAACCATTTACCTCGATGACCACTTATATATTATATCATTCATCTGCTTGAACACCAACATTTTGAAGAATTTTATTTCATCCTTACATTCTATAAAGATACCCTTGTGCATAATGTAAAAGGCCATTATATTCTATCCTTTATCGTAAAACCTTTAAGGATGAATTTAGGGTAATATTCACATAAACTTGTAACTTATTCTCACATCTACTGGTGAATAAATGACTCGGCAGAATCATCAGAAGATGGTATCTTCTGATAAACTTATTGTTGTGGGATTCACTCACTTTTTCTACATTGAACGTCATGGAATAGATCTCTAATGGAGTTTCCCCTTCCTGTAGAACAATATCAAAATATAAGTAGGGATCACATTCTAAAACAAGGGCTTAGGATAGATTTTATTCCTTGTATGTGGAAAACAACTGCATCAGTTGAAATCATTGTTACCTATAAAAACTACTACAAATCATGCTAAAGTAAGAATTAGAAAAGGCCTTTATTAGTGATAAAATGTGTTGTTTTACTAATAAACCTTAAAAGGGGTACATGTTTATCCGTAATATAAAATAACTCATAAAGGAGGGACCATATCAGTACTAAAAAAGTGTTGACAAAGGTCAGTCATTATTAGTTCTCATAAAAGGACCCCTTTATCAGCACTTTGTTTAGCATTGATAAAGTCCATACTATTGCAGTGTGATGTTAAAATTACAACACACTATATCAACAAATATAGAAAATATTTTTTTTAATAAAAATAAAAATTACATCACAAAAAAAATAATAAAACACTATATTATTTACATTTTCGATGAAGTTTTTTAGAATTTCATTTTCAAGTACAATTTGTCAATGAAATTCAAAAACATCAACGTTTTCATTGTATTTGGCACGAGGACCCCTCTCAAAAAAAACCCGATAATGGTATCATTTCCCAAGAAACCACCCCAACTCAAGAAAAATAATCCACCTATATAAGAAAACAATTATTATATTATTAATAATATAAGTAAATAAATTAAAAAAAATATGAAATAATACATTAATAAAATGTCATTTCTAAATTGAATCCATACGATTTAAGTCATGTCGATCACACTGGGTATAAGATTGATGTGCGGCTTATTCCTACACATCAAAAATGGTGTGTATATTTTTTTCCTAAAGTATCAAAACAATATGATTGTTTGTTCTCATTTTTGATAATGGAAAATGCGTTTTGAGCTAAAATGTCAATTTTAATCTCAAAATGAACAATTAGAGTCATACCAGGAACACTGTGTATCATATTATGGTTTGGATAATTTCTACTAGTCAAAAATTACTTATGGATTGTTTTCCTGTAGTATAAAAATAAGAGTATTTTTTAATTCGATTCGAGTTTTTTATGTGTGCTATGAAATAAAATGTCAATTTAAATTATAAAAACACAATTTGAGTCATATCGGTCACATGTGGACTCGTACTGATGTGAGGTTGATTTCTGTACATCATAAATGACTTAAGGATCATCTAACAAAACTATAAAAATAATAAGAATAAGTTTTCTCAGTTATGAGTATCGAATGTTTCTTTTTTATAAAAAACATCATTTTAAACTAAAAACATGAACTTTGGGTAATACCAATCACATCATATATTAATTTTATGTGAGACTCATTCCACAACATCATAAATAACATATGAATCATTTTTTAAAATTATCAAGATAAGTTTTGTGTTTTTTCAAAGTTTTTAATTAGTGATGTGTGCTTTGAACGAAAATTTCAATTTATAAATGATAATAGATACATTGAGTCATACAAGGGACATTGTGTATCAAATTAAGGTGTTTTTGGTTCCTACATGTCAAAAATGACTTATGAATCATTTTCCTAAATATCAAATTAATCAAAATATGTTTTATTTTTTTGATAATGTGACACATGTTTTGAACTGAAATGTCAATTCTAAATAAAAAAGACACACTTGGAGTCTTACCAGTCATAACATGTGTTGGATTGATGTGTAATTGATTCTTATAAGTCAAATATGACATAATAATTGTTCTATTAAAGTATCAAAAACAATTTTAATGTGTTTTATTGGTTTTTAGTATGTCACATGTCATTTTTTCTAAAATGTATATTTAAAATGAAAACACACACTTTCAATCATATTGGTCGCTTCCTATGTCAATTTTATATGATATAGATAAGTAGATATCACAAATTTCTTATAAATAATTTCCATAATGTATCAAGAAAATATGAGAAAATTGTATATGCGTATATTTTGTGATACCACATTTAGACCTAAAATATCCATTTTAAACTAATAACATACAATTTGAGTCATAGAGGGAACATTGTGTATTAGAATGATGGGTGGATGATTTATACATATCAAAAATTATTTATGGATCATTGTCCTAAAATATCAGAATAATCTTAAATTTATTTCTTAGTTTTGAGTATGTGATGTGTGTTTTGATCTAAAATATCAATTTTAAACAAAAACACACTTTGAGTCATACCGGTCAAATTTTGAATCATACTGATGAGCGGTTGATTCCCACATATCAAAAATTACTTAAGGATCATTTTCCTAAAGTATCAAAACAATTTTCACGGTTTTTAGTATATCATGTGCCTTTTTTTTATTGAAATGTAACTTTAAACTGGAAACACATACATTGAATCATACTGGTCATATTGTGTGTTAGTTTGATGTGTGACTAATTTCTACATGTCAAAAATAACATCGGTGTCATTTTCCTAAATTATTAAGAAAAATTATTCATATTTTCTCAATTTTTAGAGAGTAACAAGAGTTTTAAACTAAAATGTCAATTTTAAACTAATAAAATACACTTTGAGTCATACTGGGAACACCGTGCATCTGATTGAGATGTGGCTGCTTCGTACATGTCAAAAATTATTTATGGATAATTTTCCCAAAGTATTGAAACAATATTTAGGAATTTTATTTATTTTGAGTATGTGCCAAGTGTTTCGAAATAAAATTTTAAATTTAAAAAAACACTTTGATCCATACCGATCACACCTTGTGTTGGATTAATAGTTTATTGATTCCTACAGATAAAAAATAAATATTGATTATTTTCCTAAGGTATCAAATTAATATGAATGTGTTTATTGGTTCTGAGTGCATGCCTGTTTTTTTAAAATTCCAATTTAAATTGAAAACATGAACTTTGAGTCTTATCAGTCACATCATGTGTCGGTGTGATGTGTGACTGTTTCATATATGAAAAAATGACTTATGAATCATTTTACTATAGTATCAAGATAATACAAGTATTTTTTTCTTATTTTTTAGTGTGTGACAAATTTTTTTAACTAAAATGTCAATTTTAAACTGATAACATTCAGTTTGATCATATCAGGCACACCTTATATCATATTGAGGTGAGACTAATTTTACACTTCAAATATTATTTATAGATAGTTTTATTAAAATATCAATACAATATGAATGTTTTTCTCAGTTTTGAGTATGTGATGTGTGTTTTGAACTAAGTTCTAATTTTTAAACTGGAAACATGAACTTTTAGTGATATTAGACACATCATGTATTAGATTGATGTGAGGTTGATTTCTACATGTCAAAATTTACCTATATATCATTGTTATAATGTATCAAAATAATATGAATGTGATTACTTGGTTTTGAGTATGTGATGTGTGTTTTGAACTAATAGTAAATTTTAAACTAAAAAGATTCACATTGAGTCATACTGAGTAAATTTTGTATCAGTTTTAGGTGAGGCTAATTTAGGTGTGGCTGATTACTACACCATTCAAGACAACATTCACGGCATATCTTTTGGGAAGACATACTTTTCCATTCAACTGTTGAAAAATCCCTTAGAAGATACATCCTTTCAATTAAATTCATGTTTTATGTAGTATGGGGTTTCCTATTCCATACAAAAGAAACATGTTATCTCTTTTAGGGATTTTTTTATATAGTCAGAATAAAATTATAAATTTATAAAATATCTTTGAAAAACTGAATAAGTATCAGTTAAAAATGATTAGGGAACTAAATTAAAATAGTAGATGAAATTATGAAAAGATTAACAAATATGTAGTTGTAATTTCCCTTTTCATGAAGTATGTATAAATTCTTTTCCAACTTAAATAACACCATTATCTCAATGGTTTCCTTTAATTACAATCTCTCATGATCATGATCATCTTCAAACATGTTACTATCTCTTTCAAAATGGGCACACCATGTATCAGATTGTGGTGTAGTGGATTTATACACATCACAAATAACTTATGTATAGTTTTCATAAATTATTAGAAAAATTAAAATAATTTTCATGGTTTTGTGTATGTTATATGTATTTGGAAATAAAATGTAAATTTTAAGATAAAAAAATAAACTTTGAGTCATACTTGGCAAATCGTGTATCAGATTGAATGTGGTCGATTCATAAAATGTACACTATGTTTTTTATTTTTAAATTAATTCAATATTTTGGTTTATCTAACAATATTTTTGTTTGATAAACCGGAATGTTTAATTTGAAACACCCCAAGATTTCATAGTATGTTATCTCATTAAAGTAATTCAATAGCTTGCGCTACACGCAACACCAAGTTCAAGCGCACCACAACTTACTAAGCTAACCGTTCAAAAAGTGGTTATGAATAGCATTAACTTCATTTTGAATCTTATATACTCTATATAATTTTAACATCCATATTATGTGTTTCTTAGACATAATATAAGAACAAGTTCATTTTTTCAGATAAAATAAGTGTTTTTCAAAAAATACAATTTTACATCCTTTTAATGGAGAACCCTTTTTAAAACCAATATTTAACACTTTTATATATTAAATTTAATCAAATAAAGTTATTCTTTTGAATAAGGACATAAAAATTTAGTTTGGATAAATTTTTGGTACTTTTCTGATAACTTTAATATTTTAACGAATAATGAAAAATACTTTGTTTTAATTGAAAACAACTTTTTTTAAAAGAAATAATTTATAGTGATAAATTATGAATTTTAATGGTTTGTAAGTATAATTATATTATATTTCTATCATTTAATACAATTTAGTTCAGTATAAATAATTTCACATTTAAATTTGACATAAACATATGTCAATATTTTGATAGTTTTTACATTTTTAAAACCTGCTTTTTGGTTTTGATAACGGTTATTAATTTAAAATTAATAAATGAAACTTATATTTTTTGAATTTGGTAAAATATACTTCATTTTTTAATTCAGAATATCAAAATTATCTTAGGGTAAAGTTTTGGTATTTTTCTGAAAACTTTCAATTTTTGATGAATAGTGAAAAACACTACGTTATTATTTAAAACCGACTTTTTATTTAAATAATCTGTTATTTTATTTTAATTTATTTTAGGTCAAAATAGATACATAATACCTATATATTTTCAACGTAATTCATTTGAGTCCTTTTATTATAAGTTTAGATATATAAAATTTTATTGAACATTTTACCGTTTTTTACCCACCTTCTAGGAGCATTTACAAATTTGAATAAAACATAATTTTACTGCTTCTATGAGTTGAATTTCAAAAATCCAAGAGACACGGTTGACATCAGTAAATAAAATGTGGTTTAATAAGATGAAAATAATTTTTGGTGAATAGTAACTTTTGACTTTTATTTACCATGGTTAAAATTAAATAGGGTAATTAAGGGTAAAACGATATTATAATCACCCTAACACATGTACTAATTTTATTGGATAAGTATAATTCGACCAAAAAAACTTTAAGAATAAAATATGACCCCCTTTGGTCGACTTGGATAAGATCAGGACATTTTTTATTATTTTATTTAAAGAAGAGTTAAAAGAATTAAATTCAATGTTTAATAACTAAACCATTTTTAATATAGGGTTACACATAATATAAATTAAACTATAAATATTCATTAGAAATATAAAAAAAATTCCTACATAATGTTATTTTACTTATTATTTTTAGACATTAAATAATTTAATTTATTTACAACACAATGATGATGTAGTAATTACCTTATTAATGAAATATTAAAATAATTGATATTTTAAATATCCAAATAAATGTAAATTTATACTTCTGATTAATTCCACTAATTTTTTAGGTTAATGTGACATTTTAGGGTTGGTTAAATAAATTTTATTCTAAGTGATATAGTTTATATGGTTTTCAAAAAAAATCAAATACCATATATTGTCAAAATTAACATAATTAGGTTTTTAAAATAAATACTATATTATTAATTGAGATAATATTCCTAAAAAACTAAGGTTTGGCCAAAGGATTTAGATAAGGTTATATATATTAATAATTAACCACATGGGGTTCTCTTGGCTTTTTATAGTAAGTTTATTAACCATATAATATAAAAATAGAAAGAGACATGGTAAATGACAAACTATTTAACTAAGAATTAAATATAAAAGACAAGGTTAATATGATGACCTAAACCTGTATAAAACAGATTGGTTGAGATTTTTTCGACACATACCCACCATATCCTAGAAATAATTTATTTTGGAGCCATTAGAAACCGAAAATGATTTTATTATAAAATAATATTTCAAGCTTTTCCAAAAGTGACCCTCACCACTCTTATAAAAGGGTACTTCCCCTTCTCTTAATTTCACACCTCCAATGCCTTTTGGATCGGCTAACCCCTAGAAAAATATCCTCCCAACTTCCCTCACTTCATCTTAGAGGACTTCCTTTGGTCATAAATCCGATCTAAGAGGTCCTTTTTATCAAATCAAAAGGAAGAACCCGAAGAAGAGGTAAATATTTCATCACCTCTTTCAAGTTCCTTTCTTCTTCAAATTCCTCTATATTTTTTGTTTCCATTATAAAATAATAAATCCAGTATATTTTATATGTTTTTATGTTATTATAAAAATGGTACAACCATATTCATTATTTTATTCATCCTATAAATGACAAAGTCGCCATACGTGTGTATGTATGGATTACGGTCTCCACGTCGTGGTGTAGTTTGTTATTCAAACACTTAATTATTTGGATGGGTATAATAGTGAGTATAACTGATTTAAATAATAAATATAACATGTTAATGATTCTGTATATGTGATATACCATCCAATTACATACTATTTCACCATCAATATATTGATATTTTCGCTCGTGTGTACGTACGGATTACCGTCCCCACGACATGATGAGATTAATTTCCATGTTCACTATTCAACGGTGATTATAAAAATATATATATTTAATAAGTATGTAATATATGATATAATAATGATACTGGATATATATATATATATATGTTCTTACATATATCTTATTCACTTACTTCCATTTAATACAATATGAAAACAGAAACAACATTTTTATGTACGTACGAATAACCATCTCCATAAAAGATTTTTTTAAATTTCATATATATATCTATTATACATATTTATACTCTATATATATGATATATAAATCATTTTTTATCTTCTGTAATTATTTAAATCATGATCTAAGTGATACAATAAAAAAAACATGTTAAAACACGTAAGATAAAGAAAGTGATTATTACCCAAAAATGTTAATTTAACATGGAAATCATTATTAAATTGCTAGTATAAAGTCATAAATGAATCATGTGTGATATAAAAAATATTAATATGGTTCTGGTATAATTTAATAACATACTATGGTCATTATACACGAGGTTAAATATACCCTCGACCAAAGGAAAGTACAAGGTGAGGGCTAATTTCACAGTCTCTTTATTATCCGAGGTTGTTTTTACATAAGTATCTAATGGGACATATTTATTATCCATGTCCATTTTTCATAAAATAGTTTTCAAGGGGATTATTTTTAAGATACATTTTTACTAAAACATCATTTTAAATGTTTTAAAGATTTATTCTTCTAAACCTTTCTCATTAATGTTCATGTTTTTAAAACAGTTTTAAGGATTTATTTATATAGACATGAATGTTTTAAAATGTTAATTCCTTTCAAAAGTTTCAAATTGGTATGGGACACTATGATTCAAAACTATCATTTAAATGAATTCCTTTATAAATTATGTTACATTTAAATTATTTCATGTAAAATGGATATTTCTCTCAAAGAGTTTTACTGGTCATTTTCAACTATGTCAACATCCTTTACAAGATATTATTCTTGATCGAGGTTGATTTATTATGATACAAATATTCCATATTGTATTGAAGGTTTTGTGATATGTTTGACTATGGATGTGTTATTTTTATACCATTCATGGTTTATGGATAAATTATTTACATTTCATATGCTAATTTTAATATGAATTATTATGTTCTGTTTAAACCTTTTCATATGAGGAATGAATTGGACTTAGTAAGTGATGGGTGGAGCTTGCTATAGCTCCTCGATGCATCGGTAGGTCTCATGAGACAAACTAGTGTCTTATCACAAGGCCTTGACATAATCTTATTTGTAGTCTTCGCACAAGGTTGTGACTATGTGGTTATGAAGTCTGGATTTATGCATTCCATCATTATAAAATTGGTTATTGATATTACATGTGATTATTCGACTAGTAGAATATCCATGTGAATAAGTAAATGACATTATTTGATTTATCTTTTCCATATTATGATGAAGTTTCAGTTTAAAAGGATTTTTTTTGTCTTATACATTGCCTTAAATGTTTATTCTTATTTTGAAAGTTTCTGCTATATTGTTATCCATACTGAGCATTTGAGCTCACCCATTTCTTATGTTTCATTTTCCCAGGATTCCAAGAAGGTTATTATGATTGATTATAAGGGTTAAGCAAGGGGATTAATGGCCTTTTAAAAGGATCATTTATGATGTGTTTTATTTTCTAATGTGTAATGAAACGTTCATGTATGTAATCTATTTTCCAAGACTGCTAAACTAATCGGTCTTTCCAGACTTTATTCCTTGTAATTATGAAAATGTATTAAAATAATGCACTGACTCTGGGCTTCTGGGGTCAGGGTGTCACATTTGGTATCAGAGGAAGTTTAGAAATAACCTTGGAAACTAGATTTAGAAAAACTCTTATTAGAGAAAATTACCCTAGACTTTGAGGATTAGTATAGAAGAACATCTTAGAATTTTGGTAATATAATGATTTTGTAAATTTTCCAAGAAATACATCCCTGTCTGGATACGAGCAGGTAGAGGCATCTCTGGAACAGATATACCTAGGAGTGAAAACTCTGGAAAAGAGTTTCGGGCTTGACCTGGGGTATCTTGGTACATCACAACGAGCCTTGCTGCACTCTTGGTTACGACACTCCCAGGGGATATGCTTGGGATAATTCACATTTTCTTTATAAGCCATTATGAAGGATTTAGGAGTAAATACATCATCAAAGAAAATATTTTTATGATTATAGATTATATTCATAATCATTTCAATTTACGTTAGGTATTTTACAAGTTTGAATTATGCATTGCAATTCATAAACTAACTTAGTATATGGAATTTTTTTAGAAATGGAACCCAGTAGATGGAATAAGAACTCCAGCAATACGCATGATCCAAAGAGTAAGAAGGATCATATCTTTCATGGTATTATGTCAACATTTAGAAAGGATATAGTCTCCCACATATTATCACCATATGAAGAAATAGTATCATGTGTTGATAAGATAAGTAAATATTTATCTGAGTCCTATGGATTTGAATGGATGTTAGAGAAGAAAAGGTTAGTAGTAAGAAATATGGATAAAGGGAATAAGAGAAAGAAATATTTTCCTATATGTGATAACTATGTAAAGAATCACCTTGGTAAATTCTTGAAGAGAATGAGATTTTTTTATAAGTGTGGAGAAAAAGGACCCCAAATACTTGATTGCAAGGGTAAGAATAAGGATTCAAATGTACAATGCATCATTTTTAAGGAGTTAGGACACTGCGTAAATCAATGTCCAAATCATCATTGTATACCCCAAATGCTTCTATTGGATAATAATCAAGTTATGATACTACCTAAGATGAATAGGAATGATTAAGAGTTCTTATTCTGTTATTAAAGTATTGTCTCATTTGAGTATTGTATTAATGATGTACATGTTATAAAAATTATATAGTATATAAGGATTGTACTGTAGTACTATTTCATTAAGGACTTGAGATTTGTGGAACCAAGATATGTGACTCAATGGCAACTAATTGTTTTTGGAAAATATATAGTTGATAGAAAGATAAACCTTAATATGATTCTGATACTACGGTAGTGATTTTGGAATAAGATATGATTTATTTGGATAAATATATTGGATATTCTCGACTACCATGAAATAGAATAATGATTTATATATTCCATCATTGTTGGAGTTTACAACATTTTTTGATATAAGGAGTATATCCAGTATTCTATAAGGAATAAGGTAGCATGATTGTAATCAATACAGTTATATGATAATTCAGTGTGGTACCATGTTTTAAAAGAATACATGATGAAGGTATTCACATGTTATTACGTTGAAAAAAGGATCTTCATTGTGTTTACCTTATATATATATTTTATATTGTGAGTTTGGATAGAGGTATTTTGGATAATTCTAATGGTTGGAATTGATTAAGTTTGACCTTGGATACTATTTTTAAGGTTAAATAATTTCATGATATTATTTTGGGATTTTCATAAAAAGGACAACCCGAAGGTGGGTGACAATCTGTCGCATCTGGCAAGGCCGCGAGACATGAACCCGCAAGCAAAGGGCGACAGGGGTGCATCACCTACCACTGGACTACATGATGTCCTAGTTTTTATAATGTAGTTTTTTTTAATAGTCTTAAAAATGAATATAAATTCATTTTTTTTAACCCTATATTATTAGGATAAATAGAATATTTTTGAATTCTATTATCTTTTTGAGTGAAAGATGAGTTTGTGGTAGGAATTAGTTGAAGGATGAAACTCTACTTGTCAAGTATATATATATATATACATATTATTCTATGAATAAATTAATTCTTAAACTTTATGAAAGGGGTCTTAAAACCAAAAATTTGTTATCCTAATACCATATGTTTTTTTTGAACTGATGTTATTTTACATCATGTTAGATTGATGGATTTGAGGCCCTCAATTTTACACTTGTTTGTGATTGATGACCTCAATCACTCCCAATAAATAGTTACGTTTTTCCTCCAATTATGTGTCTCTAATTTCAACCAATTTTCTCCTAATCGAGATCAAAATTTCGTGGTGACTTTTTCATTTCCCTTTCACTCTTATTAAGACTAAATTTTATTAAGCCAATTTCTGATGTGGGTTTTCCAAAAAGGAATTTTTCTATTTTAACCATTTATTTACGAAGAACAATTTCAAATTTCCAAGACTAAATTTATTGAAGGAGAGGATAATATAGCACCCAAGGATTTCATAGTATGTTGTCTCATTAAAGTAATTCAATAGCTTGCACTACATGGAACACCGAGTTCGAGCACACTACAACTTACTAAGCTAACCGTTCAAAAAGTGGTTATGAATAGTATTAACAGCATTTTGAATCTTATATACTCTATATAATTTTAACATCCATATTATGTGTTTCTTATACATAATATAAGAACAAATTCATTTTTTCAGATAAAATAAGTATTTTTCAAAAAAGGCAATTTTACCGCCTTTTAATGGAGAACCCTTTTTAAAACCACAATTTGACACTTTTATATATTACATTTAATGAAATTAAATTATTCTTTATAATTGGGACATAAAAATTTAGTTTGGATAAATTTTTGGTACTTTTCTGATAACTTTCATATTTTGATACATAGTGAAAAATACTATGTTTTAATTGAAAACAACTTTTTTTAATTGAAAAAATTTATAGTGATAAATTATTCATTTTAATTGTTTGTAAGTATAATTATATTATATTTTTATCATTTAATACAATTTATGACATTATAAGTAATTTCACATTTAAATTTGACATAAACACATGTCAATCTTTGGATAGTTTTTACTTTTTAAAAACCCGCTTTTTGGTTTCGAAAATGGGAATTAGTTTTAAATTAATAAATGAAACTTCTATGTTTTTAATTTGGTAAAATATACTTCATTTTTGAATTCGTAATATCAAAATTATCTTAGGGTAAATTATGGGTATTTTTTTGAAAACTTTCAATTTTTGATGAATAGTGAAAAACACTATGTTATTATTAAAAACTGAATTTTTATTTAAATAATTAGTTATTTTATTTTATTTTATTTTAGTTCAAAATACATACATAATACTTATATATTTTCAATGTAATTAATTGGAGTAATTTTATAATACATTTAGATATATAAAATTTTATCGAACATTTTACAGTCTTTTACCCTCCTTCCAGGAGCATTTATAAATTTGCATAAAACTTAATTTTACCGCTTCTCTGTGTTGAATTTCAAAAATTTGAGAGACACGGTTGACATCAGTAAGTAAAAAGTGGTTCAATAAGATGAAAAAAATTTTTGGTGAGTAGTAACTTTTGACTTTTATTTATCACGGTTAAAAGTTAATAGGGTAATTAAGGGTAAAAATGATATTATAATTACCCTAACACAAGTCCTAATTCTATTGGATAAGTATAATTCGTCCAAAAAAACCTTATAAAAAAAATATGACCCCCTTTTGTCCACTTGGATAAGATTAGGACATTTATTATTATTTTATTTAAAGAAGAGTTTAAAGATTTTAATTCAAAGTTTAATAACTAAACCATTTTTAATGTAGGGTTATACACAATATAAATTCAACTGTAAATATTAATTAGAAAGATAAAAATATTTCCTACATAATGGTATTTTATTTATAATTTTTATACATTAAATAATTTGATTTATTTATGACACAATGATGATGCACTAATTACCTTATTAATGAAATATTAAAATAATTGATATCATAAATATCCAAATAAATGTAAATTGAGACTTCTAAAAAATTACACTAATTTTATATCTTAATATGACATGTTATGGTTGGTTATTATAAGTGATGTAGTTTTTATAGCTTTCAAAAAAATCAAATACTAAATAGTGTCAAAATTGACAAAATTGAGTTTTTAAAACAAATAATATATTATTAATGGAGATAATATTCCTAAAAATTTTAGGTTCGAAAAAAGGAATTAGATAAGGTTATATATATTAATAATTAACCATATGGGGTTCTCTTGGCTTGTTATAGTAAGTTTATTAACCATATAATATAAAAATAAAAAGAGTCATGATAAATGACGAACTATTTAACTAAGAGTTAAATCTAAAAGATAAGGTTAATATGATGTCATAAACCTTTATAAAACATATTTATTGAGATTTTTTCAACCCATCCATACCTTAGAATATAAATAATTCATTTTGGAGCCATTAGAAACCGAAAATAATTTTATTATAAAATAATATTCCAAGCTTTTTCAAAAGTGACTCTCACCTCCATTATAATAGGGAACTTCCCCTTCTCTTAATTTCACACCTCCAAATCCTTTTGGCTCAGCCACCCCTGGCCAAATATCCTCCTAACTTTCCTCCCTTCATCATAAAGGCCTTACCTCGGTCAAAAATCCATCCTATAGATCCCTTTTGATCAAATCAAAAGGAAGAACCCGAAGAAGAAGTAAATATTTCATCACCTCTTCCAAGTTCTTTTCTTCTTCCACTTCCTCTTTATTTGTTGTTTACATTATAAAATAATAACTCAAATATCTTCTATATACTTTGATGTTATTATAAAAATGGTACAACCATATTCATTATTCTATCCATTCTATAAATGACCAAGTCATCGTACGTGCGTAAGTGCGGATTACCGTCTCCACGTTAGGGTGTAGTTTGTTATTCAAACACTTAATTATTTGGATGGGTATAATAATGAGAATAACTGATGTAAATAATAAATATAACATGTTAATTATTATTTATATATGATATACCATCCAATTATATACAATTTCACAATCAATATAATGATATTGTCGCTTGTGCGTACGTACGGATTACCGTCTCCATGACGCGATGAGATTCATTTCCACGTTCAACATTCAACGATGATTAAAAAAAATATTATTAAAAATTATTTAATATATGACATAATAATGATACTGGATATATATATATATATTACTTACTTACATATATCTTATTCACTTCCGTTCAATACGATATGAAAACGGAAACAACGTTTATGCGTACATACGGCCTACCATCTCCATAAACGGTGCTTTCCATTTCATATATCTATCTATTATACATATTTATACTCTATATATATCTGATATATAAATCATGTTTTATATTTTATAATTATTTAAATCACGATCTAAGTGATACAATCAATAATAACAAGTTAAAACATGTACGATAAAGAAATCGATTATGACCCGAAATGTTAATTTATCATGGAAATAAATATTAAATAGACAGTTTAAATTCATAAATGAATCATGTATCATATAATAAATATTAATATGGTTATGGTATAATTTAATAACAAACTATGGTTATTATATAGGAGTTTAAACGTACCCTCGACCAAAGGAAAGTGTCAGGTAAGGGTTAATTTTACAATCTCTTTATTATCTGAGGTTGTTTTTTATTTAGGTATCTACTGGGATATATTTATTATCCATGTCCATGTTTCATAAAATAGTTTTCAAAGGGATTATTTTTAAGGTACTTTTTTACTAAAATATCATTTTAAATGTTTTAAAGATTTTTTCTTCTAAACCTTTCTCATTAATTTTTTTTAAGGTTGGAGCTGAAGCCTCAATTTATTATTTAAAGTAAAGACCTCTTTAGACTGGGTATAGGGAGACCCATTACATAGCCCGAAGGCCCAAGGCCAAGTGGCCTGAATAGAAGGCTTGAAAGCCCATTTTTTGGTCCATAGGACCCCTCGTTGAACAGTACTGCTATAGTACCCGCGCTTCTACAGTACCTGCTACAGTACAACCGCCATTGCTACAGTACAATGTTATACTAAATAATAATATTCTAATAATAAGTAATATATTACTTTGTCTAATTAGAAATTATTTACTCAAAAGTTATTATAAAATAATAATAATTTAATTACTAATATTAAATATTAATTTTAAATTATATATAACTTAATAAACAACTAAGTAAATAAAATATTTAAAACTAACTAAAAACTAAACAACAAAATAAATAATTAACATCAAACTAAATTTGAATAAATAACTTTAAATGGTGTTTCAAAAATTCGGCGTATCATAATTTTTTCACTCTTTTTAGGCCACCAAAACCACCACACATGAATGAGTAAACGCCAAGAAAAACATAGAGAGATAGGGAGTGGAATTAGACAGAGAGTGGGTTATGTGAGTTAGGATATAGGGGAGGGGAGGGGAGGCTTTCTATAAGGGGTTTGGAAAAGGAATTATTGGTGAAACCGTCTTTCGGCTTAATTTAGGTGAAAATCATTAAAGAGAAAAATGAATTTCTATAAAATTTAGGTGTATGAGGATTTATGCATTAACACCTTTTTTATATATTTTCATATCATCAATCCAGGTCAATGAATTGCGAAGGCAACATCATCCTCAATGCTTTTTATCTAAAACTAAAAGGGGTTCAGGCCGATGTTGCTTTTTTAGCTTACTCTTAAAAATATTTTAAACATTGGTTTGTTAAAAAATTAATTTTATTTAAAAAAGCATAAAAAACTCAGTATTTGTCTTATAAAATCTTGAAACATCATTCACTTTTTCTAAACATATCCAAGGTGATGTGGATCACTCGACACCAGTCTCTCCTTCCATGGTCGTGCTTCAAGACATTGGCTCCCTTCTACTCAATAACCCCCATAGGGTTTTTTATACGTTTTTTAAATAAAATATTCATTTAGAAATCCTAGTTTAAAAATATTTTTATAACTAATACATAATGGTTTTAATGGTTTTATGCCTTTCATGTTTTTGGCTAGAGCTAAAAGGCATTAAGGCCTTAACGCCTTTTTCCTCGGCTAAAATAAAAAGATGTTAAGAAACCCTGTTGCCTTTCTGATTTTTTATTTTTTATTTATTTTTTTATTAGAATCACAAGGATTTTTATTAACCACTTATATTAGTTCAAATTTCTTTATTTTTATTATTTCAATGTCGTGTGATTATGTACTATTTTTTTAGTTTTTTAGTGTTTGATATCATATGCCATGTTTTTTTATATATTCTTTTTTTAGACACATATATAAACATAATTTTTTATTAATACCATTATTTTTTATAATTGATTTTTTATATTACTAATTTTCTTAATATTTATTTTAAAATTATATTATTAACTATATTAATATTTAAGTTAATAACTATATTTTTTATGTCATTATTAATATTTTTATTTTTTTTATTGTAAATATTTATTAATATATTTAATATTTATTAATAATTTAATTACTAAAAATTAATTATAATAATATATTAAATAATACTTCATAGATATGTAATTAATAATATATTACTTAAAAAGAATTATGTCCATTAACATTTTAACTTGTAAAAATAATGTTTTTAAGAAACAATGGTTGTGGCATGTAAATTAGTTTTTGTTTATTATATTAGGGTTTTTATTTTAAATTATGTTTTATATTTTTATTCAATATATTATATTTCATTTATATTGTAAATAATCTTTATAATTTATACTCTTTTAAATTCACCTAAATGAAACATAATAATGTTTCTAGTATGTGACTTTGAAAGACTACAAATAATAAAGTAGTAATAAAATCTAAATGAAATTTGACAAACTTATTGAATATAGAAAAATTAATTCAAAATTATAATAATTTCATAAAAACAATTAATGAAAACTAGTATTAATGGAATAATATATTATTGTTACAAAACATTGAGTATGTATTTAATAACTTTCTTGACATTCCTTTTATTTTTAATTTTTTTACTCAATATTCTAAATTTAATTTAGATTTTAGTAATAATATAATTTATATTCATATATGTTTTAATGTGTAAATATTATGCTTTTGATAAATAATTTTCGTGCCATGAAAATTAATTTTGGTGTGTTTTATCAATAAAAAAAATATTTTTAAATAAAATTTTTATTTTTAGGCTATTTTTAAGTATTAATTAGATTGTTATTAGAGTGTATATTTTATAATATTTTAATTTTATATACTTTAAATATAATAGGCTTTACTATGTTTCAATTATATGAATTTGAATGATTATTAAATCTAAATTTTATGTAAAATATTATTTAAAATTAAAACAATATCTAAACGTGTAAAAATGGTTGAAAATTAAAATAATTTGATTAATTTTTTAGAGAGAAAATAATATAGAGGATAAAAATACATTACTATTGTCCACAAAATAATGAGTACAATCAATATCTATCATGAGGCCCTATCCCACAATTTGGTGTGCGAGTGGAATGCTCGTATCAATATCACTGACCTCTATGATCGGATGGAAAATGATGAGATGAAGAGAGATATTTCTCAAGAATTGGAACCTTGAATGTTTTATTCTCTTCATGTGACTCATCAAGAGGTTTTGGAATCTAGATGTCATTATGTGTTCCTGATACTTCTCCCATTATATAAGTATAAGGGACAAACATCATTTGTTTGGGGAACCATAAGGCCTATGAAGGCTCAGTCATGGAAGGAAGCATCATGGGAAATGACCCATGATATGATCTCAGATCATATATTCCTAGGGAAAATGTGGATAGCCTAACCATATAAATGGATCCCATGATTCTTGGTGCACACCCAAAATCGGTTAAGGATGGACTTCTAGAGGCATGACCTTTAACTGTGGAGTAGGTAAGGCCTCACATGTAGCATGATGTGGTCTACATTTTATTTCATGTAGCTCCTCAAAATCAGAAACTACTAGAAGAGGATCCTATGATGGAAAAACTTATCCTTTGGAAGTAACATCATATACATTAGGTGGATGATCAAATATACTATCATGTAAAATATGATATTTTGGCATCATCTCCTCCACCGCAGCATGGTACAGATCCTGGATAAAAACCTCACACTCCTATAGATCAGACATGTGGATAACATGTTGTATTTGAGTATTATCTAAATATATTCAAAATTAATTAAAAAAACAAAAAACAAACTAATGTAAATTTATTAACTTTTTGTATCCAAAAACCCTCTTCCATATGAAGTAAGATACAACATAGATTTCAGTATATATCATGGATCATAATCGGCTTACTATGGTAGATCTAATCGCATAATATATATACTGTTGATATGAAACAATGAACATATATATGTGAGTTTGAGATACTCATCATGTTATTAGAATTAGTCGACATCTTACCCCCCCCCCCCATCAACTTCGTGGAATGAATCACTGCTGACTGTCTTGGTGGAACTGGAATACTCTAAAACATTAAAAACATGTGTTTAACTATATCCAGCTAGTTCTACTAAATAATATGAATGTGAAGGAGAGGAAATACATTTTTGGCATCATAAAACCCATCAATTCGGTATGTGGGATGGTGGTCTAATATAGCCGAGTATTTTATCCATGACATATGAGATGACATGGGACATTTGTTAAAATATTTGGTGACAAATTCCAAAAATTGATAATAATATGAAATTTATTAGTCAACAAAAGAATGTATATAATTACATAGGTGGGAATTATATTGTCCAACGTGACATGTTATCCACCCAAATTGTGTCTTAGAGTCTTGATAAAGAGGTTTTCCAAACTCCACCTATAACAAAAAAAACTTTAAAGTGATAAATAATTAGAATTATATTATAATAAATCAAATTATCATAAAAAATAATAAATATGAGTGATCATACCAGTTTCGACACTAATCATCACACATAAAATTTATATAAAGCTCAAGACTAGAAATAATAGGGTAAAGGGGAGGGATGCACTCTCATGCCCACATCTAAATAAGGAAGAAAAATCCCCTGAGATCATTGTGATTGGATAAGCATGTCATGCATAATGATATGGGCATGTAGGCCAAGCATGCAGATCCGCAGTTGTATCTCTCAACCTGATCAATCTTTTCAAGTAGAGTCAGATACATCATTTGGACATGAATACTAGAGTGATCAGTTCAAAATGTCCCTCAATGAGCTGGAATATATATATACTGGTGTGACACATGATAGTTTTCCCATCACTGTAAATGGGTACCTATGTGAAGTGCATGTCCAACCAACTCATATATATTGACCCTCCATCTATAGCATCATCATCCCCCCACCCCAAAATGTTGAGTCCTAGAAATCATTTTATAATATTAGTTTAGTCTCCACTAGTGGTTCATAAAACTATATCACCCTCGATAGGAAGACTGAGAAGAACTTCCACATCCTCAAGGGTGATGGTCAACACTCCCTTGGGAAAGTGGAATGTGTTAATCTCAGGTATCCATCTCTTAATGATGGTAATAAATGGGACATGAGCAATGAATTTATAATCAAATAAAACAATTACATATAAGTTGTCATAGTGTAGGTATTTTATACTGGTAGCTGGAAGTATAATGCAATGAAAATGGTGTCCTCTATGCACCTTGAACCATCGAACATCACGAACCACTAGCACATCACATGAAATATGCATATATTATTCAGTGAGTCAATTAGTATCCTCCATATCTATATATAAAAATTAAATGAATATTAAGTAAGTATAAAATATGAATATAACATTATGGTCTGTATAATGTTATTTTTGGTATAATATTAGATATAACATGCCTCTTCCCATTATTTGGTAAAATTTTCATACCAATAGAAAATTTCATGTATTCATCATTATCAAAACATATTTAAAATTATTTTATAAAATTATTTTTAATCTATGTCAACATCCATTGATGGTTGTCATCTTTCTTAATCTTGGTTTTTTAAGGAAACTAGTTTTTTCTCTATTCTTATTGTAATATAGTCATATTTTTTAAGGATTTTTATATTAAAAATAGTTTTTTTCACCCATAAGTTATATTGGTTGGATCCACCATATGTATTGATTATTTCATTCATGTATATCTCATATTAAAATAGGTCATATCCCTATTGGTTGGAGTATAACACTCAAGCGGAGGTGAATTGAGTTAATATAAAAATTTCTATTAATTTTTTTTTAAAATATTACCCCAATTTAAAATTAAACAGGCCAGTTAATCAAGGTAATAAAATTATATTATTTTTACTATTCAAAAAGTTTCTTAGAAGAATGATTAATTCTCGATTATAACAATATAAGATACTGATACAACTTTTGAAACTACTATAATATGGAAGAACATTTATAACTACTATCCAAGACTAACTATCAAAGTAATATTTAGTTTTCTAAAAAATAATTAAAATAGAGAAAAATTAAATTGAAAGAAACATCTGATAAAACAAGTGGTTCAGTCTTAATATGAGACCTAATCCACTCCACTTGCTGATCAACTTCAACCAAGAAATATATATATATATATATATATATATATATTTTGATCTAAACTTGGGATCAAGGTTAACAACAGTATATAGGACTATCAAGGTCACAAGACCTCTTCCACTATTCTATGTGAGAAAACAGACAACCATATCATATAAAAACTCTTCCACAACTATACGAGGGTAAAAAAATGTGTAAAACGATGTTTGAGTGAGGATATCTTGTATCCTCCAGTTTGATGGAGGAGACAGTGTGTGTTTTAATATAGATACACACACTTCTTAAAAGATAATAAAAAAAGTAACAACAGAGAACACATAATGAGAAAGGATTATAAATGCTCTGAGTGTTTTTCTATGAATCTTTGTACATGTAATACGTAGTAGATATGATTTTGGAGACCTCTTATGAAAATATAGTATTGAGAGTCTCGTGTTCTGGTTTCCAGTTCGATGAGATTTTCTTTGTATCTCTTGTTCTTATTAGGGTCACTACTGTGAGAATGTTTGAGGTTATAATCAATAGGAGTTTATCCTTCAAGAATCAAGAGTTATTTTTGTGTTCTTCAGTATATTTTTTCTTCTCTTTTTTCATGAATTCAGATTCTCAAACTCTTAATTCTCTAGTTCCATGCTTTTATTTTTATTTTGGGTTCATGTGTTGGAGCCAACAGGAAGCACGATTTCTACACCTCATACCTTGTACTGTTAGGTGACATGTCCACAAATAAACATTAATTATGTAAGTTTCATTAAATAACTCAAATATGACTCTTAAAAATAACATTTAAATTAAATTGAGAAAATACAGAAAATTACTTAAGGAACGGTGTCACAGTTTTTCTTGCAATGGTGTCACTAGAATCGGTGTCTTCTAATTTTCCTTTGAGCGGTGAGGTAATCAGAGTGAGACAGTCATGGTGTCATAATCTCATTGAGATATGGAACTGGTAGCATAGTTGCGGTGTCTGGTCCTTTGCGAATTCAGAAATCAGTAGTGAGACTGAAGTGTCAGATAAGTGGTGTCTCAGGTAACGTTGTCAAGTCCTTTATCAAAATTCTTAACAGTATCTTGTTACGGTGTCTTAGAAATAGTATAAAGGAAATGGTGTCAAGTCTATTGTAAAAATCTAGAACCGGTAGAAATCTTACGGTGTCACAGACTTTGTGAAAATATGAAACCAGTTGTAAGTTCATGGTATCCAGGTGATGGTGTCAGGTTTATAGTGTCATGGGCATTGCGAATTTTTCAAACCAACAGTCATATAGTGATCATAGAAGCGGTGTCTCATACATAAGAAAATATCTGTAAATTTTTTTAAGAATAAATACTCAAAAAATGGATTAGACTTAAGAATTAGTATAAGAAAACATAATAGAACAAGATTAAACATATTTTATAAGATTCAACATGATTTTTGATAGGTTGAACATGATTTATCAGATTCTGAAACAGGACCTTGTGAGATTTTAAACCTTGAGTTGTAAACATTAAAACATAAGGAAACCAATAATCTATAAACATGATTTGTGATAGGATAAATGTGATGTGTTATTTTTTAATCATGATAAACATAATTTGTGATCATTACAACATGAGGAGTCTAACAATCTCCCCCTTTTTGATGATCACAAATCTGGGCATTTATAATCCATATATTGTAATAATGAAAGGATATTGAGAATATATGTGATAATATATATAAAAAATGTGTTTATCCTATGAGGATTATTTTTACATAAATGTCTTTTCTTATTTCTCCCCCTTTTGGGATTATCAAAAAGAGAATAAGAAAAATAAAATAAACATTGAATGAAGTTAATTAATAGAGTAAAAAACAATAGTGCACATTGGATTGAGTAGAATGATAGAGTCCATTACAAGTATAAATCCAAAAATACAATACATCCCTATCAAAATACATCCTTGACTTCTTGTTAGATCCATCACTATTTTATTTTCCCATGGTAGAGACATCGGGAGGAACCATGGGAGTAGGTGTAGAAATTGTAGAAGGGATTAAGACAATGGTGATAGAAGGAGAAGGAGCTCCTTCAAAGAAAGAGGGAGAAAGAGTTGGTTTGGTTGAAGAACAAAGAATGCATTGTTCAATAATTAGAGGTCTAATTTGGCTTAGAGAATGAGATATAGACATGGTATCAGGAGAAAAGTCAGTGGAAGAGGAAGGAGTTGAACTAGGTCGTAAAGGGGCAGCTGCATGAGCCACAATGGCAGTACTTTCTACATGGAGATAAGGCTTCAACAACATAATGAAATCAGTGATGGTATCACCTCAATACTACATATCCTTCTCAATAAAATCTTTGTTTTCCAAAAACTTTTCCAACAGAGGAGTGAATCATTTCATCTTGTGAACATTAGTCTTGAAGGCTTGAGTGACAGGAGGAATTTTCAAATTCTCTGCTAGATATTTGAAGTGATTGGTCAGATCATGCTTAGAGTAAATTCTGTTGAAGTATAAGTCCACATTCATAGAGATTTATTATTGAGCATCATTGGAAATATTTAATTGTATCCTCACTAAATCAAGCACACAGTCACTATTCTTGATGACAGTAGAAAATCATTCCTTATCAATACCACTTAACATTGGCTGAAGCTCTTCATGAACAATTGTTCTGATCAGTTCATTGTCCATAGGCTGAGATGGTTTTCCAAAGGCATTTGAAGTGGTAACAGCATATGTGAGAGACTTAAGTTGATTTAGAATATTTTTTAAACATTCATTATACTCATCTTTCAACATATTAAGTCCAATCACTAGTTCATGCATCTCATTGAAAATCTTGGTGTTTCTCTCAGCAAATTTTTCATTTACTAAAGCCATATTTGGTTGAATCAAAGGTAAAAAATTATGTGGTATTTGATCATTAAATTCCTCAAAAAAATGAGAAACATGATCCTGACCTATTTTCACTACTTTCTTCATATCTTCAACGATAGATTTGAGAGACTTCACCTCATCACTCAATTGTTTGTTCCCAATCCTGACTTGTTGAATTTCATAAAGCATATTTGGTTGAATCTGTCATATAAATTTCTATAATATAAGTGTAAATACTTAGAAATTTTAAGTAAATTTGTTTTCTAAATTCTTCGGAATTTTACGAGTACGCAGTTTATGACGACACTTGATTCCGAGCCCCAGTGTGCCCAGAATCAATTTATGAAGTTTTATTTGGGTACATTCAGTAAACGTACATGTGGATTTTTTTATCTTTTGAACCAGTGCTCGGAATTGAAATCCAAGGGCACCGATGAACTCGAAACGCCAGTATTCGCTTAAGGGGACCTTTACCACAGTTGCGTTTTATGCGGGTTGAAATTTATAATTTGGGGATTTATCTTAAATTAAATAAAATTGTGGTGATACACAATTTTATTTTAAGAGGTGGTTATTTCCTCCAAGAGGAAGTTAGGTGTGGGGCCCACACCCCACATAACCTCCCATGAGAGGATTTAGTGTGGTGGGGCCCACACGAACCCAAACCCTTTCACCTCCCCTCAACTCCCTTAAAATCCCCATTAACTCCCCATTATTTAATTTGACAACACCTCTCATTTATTATGGTGGAGTCTCTCCACCTCCCACCCATTGATTATGCCAAACCATCTAATTAATAACTACATTAATTATTTGGCACCTCTTTTGAATCAATTTGAATTGCATGGAAATTATATTAAAGTTGGGTAGCTTTTATAATTTTGGTTGGAAAATATTTCGATGGAGAAACCTCTGGAGAATTAGAAGAAAGGTGTTCCTATCTCAACGAAGAACATCGTTCTTCAATGAAGAACATCTCCGACGAAGAACGTGAAGAACTTTTTCGAACAACTCTTATGTGTCTGACACACCCCGATGTTAAGGAATCTACGTCGTCTTCATATTCTCTTTCCACGTCACGACAGCAACTCTTCCTCCAACATTGACGGGACGACACCATTTTCCGCGACATTCGTCTTCCACGGCTCGACGACGTGCGACGTCAATTACGAGGTAGGGGGTTTGTATTATTTTAAGTGATTAAATTGTACTTTTTTCTTTGTCAAAAACCATGGATTGTCTCCAGAATTATGTTATCACCTAACGCGGAGGGCGCGGGCCAAATAAACACGGCCCGACGACCCTCTAATTGTTCTTGAATATTTTGGCGGTGGCAATCGGAGGCGATGGTGACCGGAGGAAGCGGCGGTCGTGTGTCGGCCGTATAGAGATGAACTGTGGCCCGCATCCGTGGGCCGCTCGGCCAAAGAAGAATCGGTTGGCCATAGCCGGATGGACAGGGAGACCATGGCACCACAAGGGGCGTCGCGCTGTGGAGGACCACGGGCCGCTTTGGTGGCGAACCGGCCGAGTTGAAGGTCGCAGCGCCGCCTAGCGCCGCGTGCGGAGGACAGCGGCTTGCAACTGTGGGCTCTTGATAGAAAGATCGGCCGGCTTAGGCTAGCTGGATAGGAGGGGTGATGCCGCTCGGCATCACCGTTTTGGAAAACTGGGGGTCGCGCACCCCGGACCGCTCGGCCAACTGGCCGAGCCGCGGCCTGCTGTTGGGTCGGAATGCGCTGCAGCCGCCAGGTCGGGCCGCAACCCGCCGGACCGGGCCACCGCCGCCAGGCCGGGCCACGCCCCTCCGGGCCGGGTTGCGCCCTACTCAACCGGACCTGGGTCGGGTCAACCCGTTTCGGGCCGATCCAGGTCGGGTTGGTCCGGGTCGGACCGGACCAAAATCCCCCTCTTCGGACCCATTTTAGTATTTCGCCCATAACATGAGCTATGGACCTCTGATCGACGCACCGTCAGTTGGGTAGGATTCCTTGTATAGAGATGGTCATTTTGGTATATTCCACTCAAGGTTTTGGAGATGTTTGGGTACGTTCGGGTTGGTTCAAACTCGAATCCAACCGGGGCCTCAGAGCGGAAACGCTTTTAACTTAAGGACTAGACGTCTGATTGACGTGCTGTCAACTACGTTGGTTTAATTTTGAAGAGATGGTCCTTTTGGAAAACTCCACACATGATTTAGATGAGATTGGAGTATGGCCAGGTTTGATTTCACCTGAAATACAACTGGGCCCCTGGAACGTAAAAGCTAATAACTCTCAGACTGGGCGTCTGATTGACGCGTCGTCTGTCGCGTTGGGTTCTTTATGATGAGACGGAACTTCGAGATACATCAACTCAGGACTTCGTCATATTTGATGTATCAACCCCTTAGCTCGAGAAGCGGACCCTCCCATATTCGAGCGTGTTGTGTGTGGGAACCCTAGAGCTGGCTGCGACTGCGACGACTACCGTACCGGGATCCTCTGTGGGTTCGACGACGTCGTCTTCCATACTAGGATCCTCCGTGGGTTCGACGACGATGACTTCCGTACTAGGATCCTTTGTGGGTTTGATGACGAGGACTTCCGTACTAGGATCCTCTGTGGGTTCGACGACGATGACTACCGTACTAGGATCCTCCGTGGGTTCGACGACAACGTCTACCGTACTGGAATCCTCCGTGGGTTCGACAGCGATGACTTCTGTACTGGGATCCTCTGTGGGTTCGACAGTGATGACTTCTGTACTTGTTTCCCGAGTGGGTCGACAGAGTAGCCAGTCTTTTATCCTGAGTGGGTCCAACATCTTAGCTGTTCTAGTATCCTATGTGGGTCCGATAGCTCAGATGAATCAGTGACTACAACTGATCATCTCTATCATTATACGAAATATGTATACCTGTGTGAGCTGAGTCTTGAATTACAATCATTATCTTCGATGTGGTTGACCTTACAGTACTCTGTGGACTAGGTTTTTCTTGGGCTCGAGAGTTGGAGCTGAACTATGGTCGATAACATAGGTATATGTATGGGTATATACCTAAGTAAGTTTGGTTGATACTTCGTGATTGTATCTCTCTTCTATGGTTTATCCTTCGTGGATTCTGGGAGACCTTCGGGGGTCTCGGGGTCCCTACTGTGTATCATATACTCACCCCTGCATGGGTTATGCCCGCACTACATTATGTTGGATGCAGATGACGGACAAAACTGATCCAGGTAGAGGCTT
Source organism: Viscum album (assembly GCA_963277665.1). NCBI lineage: Eukaryota > Viridiplantae > Streptophyta > Magnoliopsida > Santalales > Viscaceae > Viscum > Viscum album. The sequence continues at coordinate 1,583,465,051 of OY728121.1, forward strand.
GTAGAGCTGGACGGTACCCAGAGGTGAACCACTTGGCGAGACGTATGTGGATAAGTCAAACGGACCCGAGGTGCTGAGGAAGCCATATGTACCCACCCTTCAGGTGGGATTACCGGAGGACGACTCAGTAGTTGTTGTTTACCTTTCTACAGTTGTACTAGCTTTATAGTTGTTGTACTTTTTGTTCAGTTGGGTTTTTATACTGGCCCATTTACTTTCTATCACACTCTTTTGTATTCAGTTCTACTTAGTGTTTTACTTTCTGTTGTGTACTCTGTTGTGTTTCTTTACCTTTATAAAGGAAATGCCTTCCCATCTTAGGGATTTATGCCTTTGGTTCTAGTCTCTAGCCCCATGCCTTTGGAAGGCGGGCTTGGGGTAGTCACAACATGGGCCCCGAGAACCGGTCGTGACAAATTGGTATTAGAGGAGTCAGTTCTACAACAGAACTCGGGACTCTGATCGTTCTTTTCTGTGAAGAAATAGTATTAAGAGTATTAACTATGGTTTTCAGTCCAGGGAGTCCAATTTTGGTGTGGCGGCCGACGTATCTATACACCCGGACCTTGATCTCTGAATTTCGACTTAGTGCATGAAAACACTGATTACGTGTGTGTTTCCTTTGAAAAAGTTTTCTCCGTGATAATATTGTGTCAGCTCACCAGGTATAGAGTTTAAACGGAGGCACACCTATTCCTTTTCAGGATGGCCCCACGAAGTCAGCCAGCTAGGGTTCCAATTTATGTATGAGATGGTAACCCACCGAGCGACGAGGCCTCAGTGCAGGGCCCCATCACAGCGAAGGCACCAGCGGTACCACTACCCACTGGGCCACCGATACCACCATCTCCAGCAGTAGAGAGTGCACGCCACCTGAGTGCGTTTCACGAGTTCTAGAGACAGAGGACACCCCGGTTCTGAGGAGATATGGACACCCATGCAGTTGAGGATTGGCTAGAGGCTATCGTTAGAGTTTTCATATTGGTAGGGACACCAGCCGACCTCATGGTGATCCTTTCTGTGAGTCTCCTGCATGCAGCGGCAGGCAGATGGTGGGGCCTGATGCTTTAGGTGCATAACGAGGCATCACTACTCTGGACAGACATCGAGAGCTTGTTCTGGGAAGATTTTTTACCAGCTTCCCTTCGTGCAGTGCGGATTTATGAGTTACTTCATCTGCATCAGGGCAGCATGATAGTAGCTCAGTACTCAACAAGGTTCACGGACCTCTCACGCTACTCCACGAATATTGTACGAGACTCGTTCTTCAGGGCTCGGACCTTCGAGTGGGGACTCAGGCATGAGATCAGGTATTTGATGATCTCCCTCAACATCCCGACGCTGGAGAGGGTGCTTGAGAGAGCCCTTCTAGTGGAGAGTTTTCTCACTGAGCAGTCACCAGTAGTGATACCCTCCACAGAACTACACGTAGCGGAGTCTTCTGCAGCTGGTAGTAGACAATTGACGTAGAGGTCCAAGCGGACTAGGCCATCTGGTGGGAGACCTCAGGATACAGGTTCAGTTGTGCAGGGCACACGAAACAGTGCCATCAATACGAGGATTAGGAAGTCCAATGCATGCGGCGGGCAGGGTCACATGGCTCAAGACTACCCGACCCACCCTACAGATGAGCATCAAGCAGTAGAGGGACCTCCCAGGCAGAGGCAGAGGTTCGACCGTGGTGGTTTTCCAGGATCAGGAAAACGTGGCCGAGGAACTGGCCGAGCAGTAGGTGGTGGATGACGTTTCGAGGCCCTACCACCACCACAACCAGGAGGTCCACCCCAACCGTAGGTAACAGGTGGACAGGGGAGATCTCAGCTTCAGGAAGCTGAGGCCTACGACCATAGTGCTCCGGGAGCAGGTGGATAGGAGCGGGACTAGCTCCATACATATAGACTTTTTTTCATGATGCTTCTTTCTTTTTTGATTTCGTTGTTCGTGGTTGATTTGTGTCTTTGTACTTTGAGCTGTTGTAATAAAAGACACTTGTCCATGTGATGTTTTATTTCTTACATTTTTGTATGGTCGATACTGAGAGGTTCCGGTTAAAACTGTTGACTTCACCCTCACATTCGAGATTCCTACTGGAGGAGACCCAGTGACCACACACTGCTGCCGACAGTGTGAATCGACCCTTGGAGGTGAGAGTAACGATTGGATATCTTGGTAGTAGCGTCGAGGCCTTACGACGTCATCCATGGCATGAAGTAGTACCGTTCATGTCAGGATTGACTGTATTAGGAAAAGAATGTGGTTTATCCAGGGGATGAGACCTAATTTCTCTTTTTGGCAAAGGAGAAAGCAGATCTTATAGGATGTAGGCGAAAAAGGGTGTATTGGAGTTCTTTTCAAATGGCTAGTCACACCCATAGTTCATTGAGCGAATGGTTTACGGTTTACTCTAATCTCAAAAGTCTCAGGTGTGTCTTCTCGTAGAAGGACATGGACCTGAGATAGTGACGTTGGCTTGAGTTCCTCCGGGACTATGACTTTGAGATATTCTATACTCCTGGGAAGGGGAACGTTGTAACAGATGCTCTCCGTAGGAGATCAGGCATTCAGCTGCTAGGAGAGGTGACAGAGCAGCTAGCCGCGTTGCAGATATCCTTTGTAGATAGGGATGGAGCAGCCTTTCTGTAGTCCCTCATAGTCACTCCTCCACTGCTTCAGCAAGTCAAAGATGGTGCAGGCTACGAAGGAGAAGGTACAGATCATCCAGGAGTGGATAAAGACTGCACAGAGCAGATAGAAGTCCTATGCTGATACGAGGCGGAGACCATTGGAATTCAAGGATGTCGACCACGTCTTCTTATGGGTATCACCTCAATGAGGTATACAGAGATTTGGCTGAGGCGGAAAGTTATCTCTGTGATTCAACGGACCATTACAGGTCCTTAGCAAGGTAGGCGAGGTGGCTTACCACCTGGCCCTTCCACCTCAGTTGCATCGAGTGCACGACGTCTTCCACGTATCTCATCTGAGGACATACGTGCACGAACCGTCCCACATCATCGACCACGGGGAGCTGGAAATCGATGACGGGGCGACATCTACGGAGGTCCCTATGAAGATCGAGGATTTATAGGAGCGGGTCCTATGTGGACGGTCAATTCCTCTGGTGCGCATTCGTTGGCAGCACGGGAACCTCCAAGAGAGCACATGGGAGTGGGAGGCTTAGATGCATGCTCAGTACCATATTTTGTTTTCCTAGTGTATGTTGTATCTTTATGAGGATGTAAAGTACTGAGGTGGGGGTAATGTAAAGACCTGGAAATTTCAATTAAATTTTTTTTCATAATTATTTGAAATTTTAAAAGTCTGCTGTTTCTGACAGAACTTGATTCTGAGGCCCGATGTGCTCGGAATCAATTTCTGAAGTTTTGTTCGGGTACATTCCGTAAACGTACGTGGAGGTTTTTCTATCTTTTGAACTGGTGATCAGAATTGAAATTTGAGGGCACCGATGAACTCTCAGCGCTGGTATTCGCTTAAGGGGACCTTTACCGCAGTTGCGTTTTATGCGGGTTGAAATTTATAATTTGGGGATTTATCTTAAATTAAATAAAATTGTGGTGATACACAATTTTATTTTAAGAGGTGGTTATTTCCTCCAAGAGGAAGTTAGGGGTGGGGCCCACACCCCACAAAACCTCCCATGAGAGGATTTAGTGTGGTGGGTCCCACACAAACCCAAACCCTTTCACCTCCCCTCAAATCCCTTAAACTCCCCATTAACTCCCCATTATTTAATTTGACAACACCTCCCATTTATTATGGTGGAGTCTCTCCACCTCCCACCCATTGATTATTCCAACCCATCTAATTAATAACTACATTAATTATTTGGCACCTCTTTTGAATCAATTTGAATTGAATGGAAATTCTATTAAAGTTGGGTAGCTTTTATAATTTTGGTTGGAAAATATTTCAGTGGAGAAACCTCCGGAGAATTAGAAGAAAGGTGTTCCTCTCTCGACGAAGAACACTGTTCTTCAAGGAAGAACATATCCAACGAAGAACGCGAAGAACTTCTTCGAACGACGCTTCCTTCTTAGACACACCCTGACGTCAAGGAATCTACATCGTCTTTGGATTCTCATTTCGCGTCACGACAACGACTCTTCCTACAACATTGAGGGGACGACACCATGTTCTGCGACACTCATCTTCTGTGGCTCGACGATGTGCGACGTCAATTACGAGGTAGGGGGTTTGTATTATTTTAAGTGATTAACTTGTACTTTATTCTTCGTTGAAAACCATGGATTGTCTCCGGCCTAATGTTATCTCCTAACACAGAGGGCGCGGGCCGAACAAACACGGCCTGATGACACTCCGATGGTTCTTGACTATGTTGGCGGTGGCAATCAAAGGCGATGGCGACTGGAGGAAGCGGTGGTCGTGTGCTGGAAGCATAGAGAAGAACCGCGGCCCGCATCCGTGGGCCACTCGGCCAAAGAAGAACCGGCCGGCCATAGCCGGCCTGACAGGGATACCACGGCGCCACAAGGGTCGCCGCGCTGGAGAGGGCCACGGCCCAAGCTCCGCAGGCCGCTTCGGCGGCGAACCGGTCGACCGCATGCCGACCGGGTTGAAGGTCGCAGCACCGCCTGGCACCGCGTGCAGAGGACAGCGGCCCGAAACCGCGAGCCGCTCGTGCTAGGAAGACCGGCTAGCTTTGGTCGTCCGGACAGGAGGGGAGACACCGCTCAGTGCTGCCGTTTTGAAAAACTGAGGGTCGCGCCCCCCGGACTGCTCGGCCAACTGGCCGAGCCGCGGCCTGCCGCTGGGCCGGGCCGCCTGCCCTTGGGTCGGGCCACGCCCCACCAGGCCGGGCCGCAGTCGTTGGGCTGGTCCACGCCCTACTGGTCCAGACCCGGACCTGGGTCCGGTCGACCCAGTTCGGGCCGACCCAGGGCGGGTTGGGTCGGGTCAGACCAGACCCAAACCCCCCTCTTAAGACTCATTTTAGTATTTCGCCCATAACTTGAGCTACGGACCTCCGATCGACGCACCGTTAGTTGAGAAGGATTCCTTGGATAGAGATGGTCATTTTTGTATATTACACTCAAGGTTTTGGTGAAGTTTGTGTATGGCTGAGTTGGTTCGAACTCGAAACCAACCGGGCCCTCGGAGAAAAAATGATTATAACTTAAGGACCAGACGTCCGATTGATGTGTTGTCAACTACATTGGTTTAATTTTGAAGAGACGGTCCTTTTGGCATACTCCACATAGAATTAGGATGATATTGGAGTATGGCCGGGTTGGACTGCACCCGAAATGCAATCAGGCCCCTGGAACGGAAAAGCTAATAACTCTCAGACCAGGTGTCTGATTGACGCACCATCTGTTGCGTTGGGTTCCTTATGATGAGACAGAACTTCGGGATACATCATTTTTGATGAGAGTGTGAACTCAATCCAGACATGTTAGGCCATAATTTACTATTATGAACTTCCCGATGAAATTTGTTTCATCTCAAACATTTTTCTTCTTCTTGAATCCAACCCATCTCATCCTACATCTTGCTAGACTTCGGTCTCCCTAATTATCGCAACCTGTTGATGTCAGGTATTAATATGGTCTAGTCTCTGAGTATTGGGAGATTTCAAAACACCCAAATAGGTGTCTGTTATGTATCATAGAAGTGAAAAATGGTGTCCATGTATTAGACTGGGTGAACATATGTTTTTCATGATATGTTCACATAGGTACATAAAGAAATGACATGTTCACATGGAAACTATAATGCCTAGAATTTTCCACATTGACAATGCCTCACTTCTAGTAATGCCACCAGGAATCAATCACTACTACTTGTGATGGGTTCTTTACACTCTTTCAATTTAAATCAATAGTATTATTAGTTGAAAAGGTGAACTCGATAAGAATCACAATCTTCAATGTTATTTTAAATCTCTTTTTGAAAATATTATCCATACCTTTTCCCCTCTGAATCACATCTTTAATATATTTTCCTCTTTCAAAAAAGTAAATTAAATAATAATAAAACTTCATTTGAACTTGGACATTTATAGGTAACTTGTGAAGTCCCTTGAGGACTCCATTGATTCACTCCACATTGTATGTGGTAATGTGTTTGTACCGCTACCACCACCATATGCTAATGTCCATATTTATTTTAGAATCCACATAATATAATCTTATGCTATATAATTATCCATGCGGATTTCATCTAATCATTGATCAAATCTTCATTAATCTGGCTCATGTACTACACGAAAGCGATCATATTTCACATAATTTAATTTTATCATTAAATTGAATTGGTAATAAAAATAAGAAATAGATTATATACCAAGCCTCGTGATTTCCTCATTCATAGGTTCATCATGTAATTTTTTTCACATTGCTAGAAATGTGTATGATGCAGTACTAATGATGTTCATTCGGGGGTATCCATATAATAAGATCAACCTTGATTGCCTTCTTGATTATCATATGATGATTAAATATCGAATAAACACCATGAAAGTAGGTGTAATAGTTTCCGATACATGCTAAACACAAAATCCACAATTCATAATTTTCCTTATCCATAATTGAAAATACAAGTTACATAGGTGGATGGTTTCCATATCTGGTTTCTTAAATCCACAATAAGTCTATTTATTTTCTGTTTAGAAATGTCCTGTCAATTTTTATGAACTATTTGAAAAAACGAGACCTGGAAACACATGGAAGGAATTCCTAGAACAAATGATGAAATTTGACATGAGATGGATCAAGTCGGTTATCTTGAGATCCATGTTCATATGTATCATGATGGAAGATAACATGGTCATTTTATCTCAGTATGGATAGAAATTGTGAAAACACCTGATACAATTCATCCCAATAACCATAGAACTTGACAATTGTCTTATGTTTCACCATATATTCTTTTGTATATGAAATATTATAACCAAAAATTTTTTGTATCCTATCCTGTAGAGTGGATACAAGTACATCTTGGATCATTCTGATCTGATCAACAATAATATATGGCCCAAATTCAGCATCCAATGATGTATGATCGTGTTTTAGGTTTGGATGAACCTAAGTATGAGTTGGATCAATCTTATAAATTCTTCATGAACTAAATTCAATGTCATGAATCACCCTTAATAGGAATCTATAAAAATAACCAAAATTTTTACACTTTATGATAAAATTTTTATTCTTTGAATCCTGAACTAAATATCTATAGTCTCTCTTAATTTTAAATCCTTTTAGTATGTTTTTAATTTCATCTTTACTTGGAAAATATATTCTAGTGTATAAATTTTTTTATGACTCACTAAATATATCCTCTAAAGAATCCAAGAAAATCATTTCTAGGTGTGATAACATTCCAGTAAAATTTAGGAAAATATTTCATTTATTCTTATATATATGTGAAGAGTGATGGATGATTTATTGTCTATCAAGGCTGATGTACAAGTAATACATTTATAGAAACTTCTCCCCCAAATTCTGCAACTTCTTCCACATTAGAACTATTGTTTATATTTGTTCCATCATTAGAAACATCCTCATCATAAAAATGATGTTTTTGTTTATCCAAGAGATCAAATAGGTTATCTTCTTCCACATCATAGGGAATAGCTTCATTTTCTTGAGATAGACCTTCTTCAACCACTCTTTTATGTATTTTTCTTAATACAATTGGATGTTGATCATGTACACTAGAAACCATAATATATTAATTAATCATGGAACCATTTGGACATTGGGAAAATATAGTTTTTGCTTAGACCCAGACCTCATTAGTATCCAATGAAAAAACTAGATTCCATAGCGTAACAGATAATTAAAAAATGTTCTTACTAATAAACATTATATCTTGATCAGGTCCAAAATTTAAATGAACATGAATTATTTTTTGAAATTATACTAGGGTTACATAATTATATTTACAAACCATTATTACTATTTGTGTACTATAAGAAGCTCCTTGCTCAATTTTAATAAACTCCATGTAGCAGTAAACACAGGAAAACATGATTTTCTATGTGAGAAGTACTTTTTGATCATGATTTAAATTGTGTAAATAATATTGACAATGATGAATAATCATGTAGATTCAACTACACAATATTTTATTTACTGAAATTTTAGAGCGTCTTCTTATATAATAAAATATGGAACTAATGTTTTGTAGTATAATTTTTAATCTTCCTAAAGTTATATTCAGTAGTTTATAAAGAGAATGTGAATCAACTAAAGTATATCCCCATGGAGTATTAAACTAGTTGTGCAGCAAGGCTCATTATCATTCACCAGTTCCTGATCAAGTCTTGATTAATATAGTACTTCTATGTTGTTACACCTAGATACATCTATGCCAAAACCACATCCACTTGTAGTATCTATAAATGGATTTCATTGATTATATAACCACATAATATATACATTACTGAAATTTTAGAACAGACACTTATATCCTAAATGATGACAGTAATTTTTCATATTATGATTTTTAATCTTACTAAAGGTGTGTTCAGAAATTTATAAAGAAAATGTAAATCATCTAATGATATCCCTTAGGGGTGTCAAACTAGGTGTGCAGCAAGGCCAGTTGTCATGCATTAGATTGCAATGGAGTCTAGATCAATACAGTGTTTTCATGGTTGTTACCCCTAAGTACATCTATTTCGGAGCATCATCCACTTGTAGTATGCAGATAGAGATTTCATTTCCTAGATAACTACATAATCATTACTTTACCAATATTTTAGAACACCTTCTTATATCCTAAAAGATGACACCATAGTTTCATAGTAGAAATTTAAATATTTATAAAGGTATGTTCAGTAGTTTAAAAAGAAAATGTGAATTATATAAAATATATTTATTGAGAGTATAAAAATAAGTGTGAAATAAGGTATGAATCATATAAATCGTAGGAGTAACAAATTAGGTGTGCAGTTAAGCCTCTTTGTCATGTAGTTAGTCATCTTTGATCCTATATTAATTCTATTTTATCCCAAATTTAATTAATAGATGATCATTATTTAAAAAAAAGTTATTACATATTTAATCATTACATATTCAGTAGTTAAGTTTTCATTAATTAATGGTTATTAAGTAGTTAGTTTAAAAGTTAAATGAAAATTAATTATTAATTAATCCTATGTTAAGATTTAGTTAATCCTAAGTTATGCATTAATTATTTCTATGTTAATAATTACTTAATCATTCGTTAATGAATATTTAATCTCTTGTTAATAATTTATTGAGCATTATATAATTAATAGTTATTAATATGTTAGTTAAATTTAAATAATAATTAATCATTAATTTATTATTGTTTATTCATTAATTCATCATTAATTTATCCTATGTTAATCACCCATTAATCATTACTTAATTATCAGTGATTTAGTACTTACAATATAGTTAGTTATGGGTTAATTAATAGTTCATCATTATTTAATTATGTGTTAATAATTACTTAATTATTGATTATTTATTATTTAATTGTTGTTAATAAATATATTATAGTTAATTAATCATTACTTAATAATTCTTTAAGCATTAGTTAATCATATGTCAATTACACATTAATCATTCGTTAATCAATAATTAATCATTAGTTAAACAGTAGTTATTATGTAGTTAATTTAATGTCAATTACTAATTAATTATTATTTAATCATTACTTAATTCGTTACTGAATAGTTAGTTAATAATTAATCATTAATTAATTATTGGTTAATCATTACTTCATCATTAATTAATCTAGTGTAAATCATTCCGTAGTTATTGATTAATCATTATTTAATCACTCATTAATCATTATTTTTCCATTCATTAATCACTCACTAACTATTAATTAATCATTGTGTAATAACTCATTAATCATTAGTTAATCCTAAATTTGGAATGAATTAATCATTCATTAATCAATCATTAATAATTACTTAATTAATATATATTATTTGGATACATTATAGTTTATTATCAGTTAATTAATATTTAATCATTAAGTAATTATTGGTTAATCATTATTTAGTCATTATATAATATTTACTTAATAATTTGTTAATCCTCTGTAAATTATGCATTACACATTTATTAATCACTTGTTAATCATTATGTAATTAATAGTCATTATGTACTTACTTTATAGTTAGAAATTTTTTTAATAATTGTTCATAATTATTTAATTATTATTTAATCATTAGTAAATCATTAAATAATCATTATTTCATCCTAAGTTAGTCTTAAGTTAATCCTAGGTTATTAATTATTTGATTATTCATTAATCCAAAGTTATTATTTATTATTCATTAATGAGTCAACACTACTATATATATTACCGTTAATTATGCGAAAAATGAACTTTAATAGTAATAAGAAAGCATTATTTTCCTCAACACTGATCAGCACTTTTATTAGCATTGATAAAGGCCCAACCTGTTTCATTATGTTGTTCGAATAAAAGAACACTCTAGAAAACACATGTAACATGTATGCAAATATATAATTTTATTGAAATAAATTTCACATCATGAATAACAAAACACTACCATATACATTTGAAACAATGTATTTTTATAATTACATTTACAATTACTATACACAAACATTTAAAAACATTAATGTTTTAATGTATTTGGTACCCTTGATCCCCTCTCAAAAAAGTCCTCCCATGGTATTAGTTGCCAAAAAAATCACCTCAACCCAAGAAAAATATTCCACCCATATAATAAAACAAATATTATGTTAGTAACACTATAAAGAAATAAATTAATAATTAATATGAAAGAATACATTAATAAAATGTCAATTTTAAATAAAAATACACACTTGGAGTTATACCGGTTATACCATGCATCGTATTGAGTTATAGTTGATTCCTACACATCAAAAATGATTTATAGATTATTTTCATAAAGTATAAACACAATATGAATGATTTTTCTCGGTTTTGAGGAAGTCAATTTTTCTTTTTACTAAAATTAATGTCAATTTTTTAAAAAAATACATTCTTGGAGTTATTCTGGTCACACTGTGCATCGAATTAAGGTGCATCCAATTCCCACAATTCACAAATTACATATGTATAATTTTCCTAAAGTATGAAAACCTTCATAATTAATTTGATCTATTTTCATTATGTCACTCTTTTTTTACTAAAATGTAATTTCAAGCTAGAAGCACAAACTTTAAGTCATATTGATCACATCGTGTGTCAGTTTGACATGATACTTCTTAATACATGTCAAAAATGACTTATAATTTTTTTCCTATATTATCAAGATAATTAGAGAATTTTTTCTTGGTTTTTAGTGAGTGACACATGTTTTGAATTAAAATGTCAATTTTAAACTAATGACACACACTTTGAGTCATACTGATCACACGGTGCATCAGATTGAGATTCGAATGACTCTAATAGGTCACAAATGACTTATAGATCATTTTCTTAATGTATCAAAACAATACAAATGTGTTTGTTGATTTTTATATATGTCACTTGTTATTTTTACTAAAATTAATGTAAATTGTAAATAAAAAGACACAGTTGGAGTAATATTTTTCACATTGTGCGTTGAATTGTGGTTTATATGATTCCTACATGTCACAAATGACTTATCAATATTTTTCCTAATGTATCAAAAATATGAATACATTTTCTTGGTTTTCATTATGCCACTTGTTCTTTTTATGGAAACTGATTTATATTTTTAAATAAAAAGACACACAAGGAGTTATACTAGTCACACTATGCATCATATAGAGGTTTAGTTGATTCCTAAAAATCAAAAATGATTTATGGATTGTTTTCCTACTGTATCAAAATAATCTAAATTCAATTTCTTTATTTTCTTTATGTCACTTGTTCTTTTTACAAAAATTAATGTCAATTTTAAATAAATATACACACATGGAATTATACTAGTCACACCATGCATAGGATTGAGTTGTCGGTTATTCTTACATGTCATAAATGACTTATGGATACTTTTACTAAAATATCAAAACAATATGAATTAAATTTTTATGAGTGAAACATTTTGAAAAAAAGTGTAAATTTTAAACAGATAACAAATATTTTTTAGTTATAATAGTCACACCATGTGTCCGAATGAGATTCAGTTGATTTCTACACTTAAAAATGATTTATGGATCATTTTTAAAATATATCAAAATAATCAGAATGTTTTTTCTTAGCTTTTAAAATTTCACTTGTTCTTTTTACTAAAATTATTTTCAATTTAAAAAAATCGACACTTATATTTACACCGGTCAAACCATGTTCCAAATTGAGTTGGGGATGATTCTTACAAGATAGAAATAACTTATGGATAATTTTCTTAATTTATCAAAAAAATAGGACTGTTTTTTCTCAATTTTTATAATGATAGTTTTTATTTTTACTAAAATGTCATTTAAAACTGGAAAAATGAAATTTGGGTCATACCGGTCACATCGTGTGTTGATTTGTCCTGATAATACTTCATACACATCACAACGGACTTATAAATAATTTTCCTAAATTATTAATACAATCAAATCATGTTTGTATAGTTTTCAGTGATTGAAACATGTTTTGAACTAAAATGGAAAATTTAATGTGATAATAGACACTTTGAGTCATACCGATCACACTATGAATCATATTTAGGTGTGGTTGATTCCTACACATCAAAAATAAATTATGGATCATTTTATTATACTATCAAAAAAATATTAATGTTTTTCTCAGTTTTCTGTTTGTCATTGGTTCTTTTTACTAAAATCAATCTCAAGTTTAAATAAAATGACACACATTGAGATATACCAGTCACATCATTCATCTTATTGAGGTGAATTTGATTCCAACATTTAAAAAATGACTTATGGATTGTTTTATTAAATTATCAAAACAATACAAATGATTTCTTTAATTTTGATTGTGTCACATGTTATTTTTACTAAAATTAATCTCAATTTAAATAAAAAGGCACACTTATAGTCATATCGATCACACTGTGTGTCTCAATGAGGTGATTTTGATTCCTACATGTCAAAAATGACTTATGGGTCATTTCTCTATAGTATCAAAATAATTGAATTGTTTTTTCTCATTTCTGAGTATGTTAGTTATCTTTTTACAAAAACTTTTTTCATTTTTAAATAAAAAGTTTCACTTGGGGTTATACTAGTCACATCGTGTGTCAGATTGAGGTATAGAGGATTTCAACACATCCTAGATGACATATGGATAATTTTATTAAAGTATTAAAACAATCTAACTATAAATGTTCCCACAATTTCTATTGTCTTTATTTGTCAAACTATCAAAACTTCATATTGAGTCTATGTTCTTAGAAAAAAATAGCCCTCTACTCTTCTGTGATTTAACAATGAGGATTTTTTTTGGATAAGAACATCGAGAAAATATTAATTGTGGGAAGTTCTATAAATAACGGTAATAGAAATCATGGTAACATTGGCTGAAAGGAACACATATTCTCTTTTTGGATTGTTGAAGATAGTTGAAATCAAAATATGACTTCCCAAAATTTCTATGAAAAAAAACTAAATAAGTATTAGATAAAAATTATAATGAAATTAACTGAAAAATAGAAGATAAAATTATGACAAAATTATTTAAATAAGTAGCATGAATTCACCATTTCATAATTATTGTGTACATTCCTAACCCATTTCCTTGTTGTCATTATTTCATTTTCACCCTCTAAGTATAATCTTTAATGAGGTAATTTTTTTATTATCTCTATGAAAATTCACAAAATAAGTATCATATAGAAATTTGGAGTAAATGTACTAAAAAATAGATAAAATGATGATAAAATAAACTAAATAACAAGTATGAAGTCACATATTTAGGATATATGTGTAAATTCTACCATTAGGTATGCTAACCATTCATTTCTAAACAAATCAATTTTTTCTTTTGAATATGAGATTTTTTTACAGTTCTAGTAGTACTAAATAAATATAAATACACAAATAACTAACAAATATTTTAAATTAAATATTAATTATCTTTGAAAATACCTCTTCAGGGAATCTTGTTTTTTGATGGTATATGATATCTCTCAAAAATTTACAGACAAAATAACAATAATATTTTCTAATTGTCTGTTTCGAACACTGTAGAAACATTGAGAAAAATATGTACTTTTTTATATGTGTTTGGATAGTAAATTATTATTATATATACCCTCATACTTTTCCAATTCTAGAACATTTCGGGCTCATTATGTGCGTGGATTGTCCTCATGCCATTAGTTTCACAGTATATAATCTCCACCAAATAATTATCATTAAAACATAATATAAAATACATAACTTGAATTTTAGTTCTAAAATGTTGGATGTAGTGTATTAAAAATTGCAAAACATTATCATGTGAGTTTTTTGTTAGGTATCCATGCAGTGAATTCAAAAAATAAATCATTAGAGTGTCCAAATTGATAGAAATGATTACCCAATGCTGCCTAAAAAATAAAAAGGAATAATTAATTAAAGGAATGAAAATATATATTATATGATTAAATTGAATATTTTTACCCCTATATAATTTGTATTGATAATATTTTATCATCTGTAAGTTCTCTTTCAAATGATTTGGCAAGTTTTGTCACTATTTCACCCTTTTTTATTGTATTTTGATTGTTTTTTATAAGTGATGTGAGATCTAATGAGTCAATATTTATTTTCATGGGTTAATCCTTTCAATTTGTATTCATATATATGCCTGTATAAAATATTAAATGTATTTAGTCATAATTAATATAGTATATCAGTTGTTGGAAAAACAAATCATGAAAACACACCTCATGTATACATTTACAGCTGAGAATACTAGCCACGCATACTTGAGGATTTAATTTACATTATAAGAGTAATTAAGTATTTTGTGGCTTCTATGTACATTAATTATTCAAAATAAAATATGTGGGTACTACCACTTTGTAACTTTTTATCTGCATGAATCATCAATTTTAGTCAATGAAGATATTGAACAAGTGGGGTAAATGTTCTTTTTGAAGATATTTTTAATCGGTTGGTTGATCCTCTAGATTGTTTTTATTTTACCTTTAATTTCACCCCCTCCCTCTATCATTCTGTAATAACCTTTTTGGTTCAGACCTTTTTATCATTAATTGTTAAAGGTTTATCATGAAAAATAAATTTAAAATCAATGCCTCCTTGTCGACATATTTTTTAACAAGATCTGATGATCATGCTACAAATGTTCCAACAGCTATCTTGATCATATGAATATCTGTTTCATCAAGTGGAACAATTATCTCAACACTCATATCATGATTTATAGTAATCCCCACTCTCACATTACATATTGGAATTGATTTGTTGTGTAGACTACCTTCTTAGATATAAAACATAGTAGCCATCACAATAAGGAAATGGGTGGGTATTGATATATATAAATCATATTCATTTTCACCCTTAAGAATATCAATATAGGAAAGGTATTAATTTTTTTATAATTAAAATTTCATTGAAAAAAATTATGATAATATTGATTACCTCATTTAAGATAGTTCTTTAAAGGGAATGTACCACCTCAAAGCTTGTGGGGGTGGGGTGGGATCTTCATGCAGTGGTTTTTCTTAAGTTATTTCTTCTATTTTATCCCCCCCCCCCATAGAATTTTCTAGAAACTCAAACAAAAATCTAATTTTTATTTAATTCCATCTAATATTTCTTTCATATCCTCCATTTCATTATCTTTATCCCCTTTTTCTTTTATTTTCTCAAAATAGGTTCAGGGTGTCACCCCAAAACCCACAACTCTATTTCAGCCACACTATTATAGCTGCTTCAAGTCCATCGATAGTAGGTCTTCATCTAGAATAGGTGTTGGTTATTATTATTTCTTAGTCGAATATAAAATATACAAAAATAAATAATCATTGTTATGTAATCGTGATTTAAAGCAAGACAATTTTTTATTATGTCATAGTTACACATTCTTTCCTTGCTTTTTTTGTGTTTCCATCTGTTAGTATCCCATATTTATTTAAACGTTCCTCCTTCTATATCACATTATGTGGGATGGAAGATTATTTGGATTTGGATTCATCAATATTCATATAAACATAGTAACATAATTGTGTTTTTGTTTCATGTCACATAAAATTATTATGGTACATTTAAAATATGTACCATTTCTTTTTCAATTGAATCATACCCCATCCTTGATTTACAATAGGGGTACAATGGTTTTGTATTCAGTTACATATTTTCATCACTTAGTTTTTTTTTATAAATTAAAATTTCTCAATAAAGTGATCAATACACTTGTTTTTAAACAATGTATTACCAGACACAATGTACATAAAAATATATATCCAGGTGATGACTAGTAAACTCATCCCATACTTCTTGGATAATTATTTATTCATACATATGTGGTGGATGCGGGTTTATTTTACATTCATCATTTTTGAGATGAAATTTTGTTACAATTTTGGGAAAGCCTCTATGGTTCTTTCTAGAAATAATAAATAACAATTTCTTATGAGTGTCATTTTCTATAAATTCACTCTATAAGGGATAATTAAGAGTATGTCAATGTTTAAATTTTTTATTTTTTTAGTAAAATAAAGAAATTATAACATAATGTTACCATAATATCTTCCCAAATAAGTATCTTAAGCATGGGGACAACATGGTTCCATGAAGCTACATCAATTAGCACACGATGCCGAGTGATGATCCCAATGATACTAGTGAATATGGATTTTTTGGGGTTAACAGGTTGGCCACGTGCATTCCATACGACCTCAAACTTGATGCTTTTGAGTTTTGACTAAATAATTTTTACTAACACCATCATGCTATAGTGATCTTTTTTATGGTACATCGGTTCTTCACCATATACTATTTACTTAGTTTAAACATTGTTAATATTTTTTTACTTTAGATTAATATCATTGAGATTTGTATAAGTTCATTGTTCCTATGCACGAGGAGCAGAAGCAGGTTGAAAAACTTGTTGTTTCTCAATATTGGTAGTGTGGGCATGTGCAAAAGTTCATTATTCCTCTGCACTGGGAGCAGTAGCAGGTTGAGAAACCAATTGTTCCTTAAGATTGGGAGAATCAACACATGAATAAGTCATTATCAACTGAATTGGTTTAACATTTAATTTATATTACAAAAATATTTTCACAACCTATGATGAGTACCCTAGTAACCCAACAACTGATCCGGTCCAGACATATCCTAAAGGGAATTATCGATACCCATTGGTTGACGAATAACACTTGGCAGCATGAAAAATATTGTTGGAACTAATTTTCCGCGAAAATCATAGAATAAATATAAACAACTCAGTATGAATACAATGAAAATACACAAGAAAAAGTGTACCAAAAGTCAAACATGAAATCAAATCCAAATTACTATAAAAAATTACTATAAAAACAAGATAGATAACCCAGGTTCCAACATAAAAAAATGCTCCAATTCCATGGATCAATAGCTAGAACCACCTCTAAGTGGTGCATTTCCCATGCTCGAATCTAGAAGGAGAAAATCTACAAACACACAAAGGAACATGTAGGGTGAAAGACAAAATCCTAGTAGGGTATCACTAAGGATTCTATAATAATATACAACATTTAATTAACCAAATAAAGATATTTTAACTTTAAATAAATTGTTTTGTCATTTCAAAACCATATTTAAACAAATCATGCTTTTCATTTCGAATGATGGAAAATAATCTAAACAAATGCTTCATATTCCAATTAACATAATATTTATAAAAAAATTACATAATAAAACATCTTTATATAAAATTATTTATATAAATTCAAAATTCATGTAAAACAATTTTCAATAATACCATATATTCATTTAAAATACAAATAAGTGATGAACATGGTCATATTTCTAAAGATATTATAACAACCCTACTCTTTATTTCACACTTAAACATAATTTATTACATAAAATCTTCACTTGGTAAAACATATAAGATTGAGATTTATAGTGTATTTGGGGCTTAGGAACATTACATAACAACTTAAAACATGAAATACACATCTTTATTAAAAACTTCTTTTACGTGACCACACACATTCCTTCGTACTTATCATTGCATGGGATAAATTGAGAACATGCATAAGAAAAGGGTGAGCTATAAAGACCAGTAAGGGAGTAAAAAAGGAATAACATGAAGAATATATTACATGTTATTAAATAGGCATATCAATTGATCAAAAGATAAACATGAAAATAAAGGCATGATATAGCATGATTATCATAACAGGGAAATGTGGAATCAACATTTAACAAGATATTATCATGATCCAAGGCTCATTTCACATGGATCATGAGTAATCCCTGATTTCACATGACTTATTATGAGTAAACACTCATTTATCTTTATGTATCATGATACTAATATTTACCCAATGCATTGGAGCACTATCAGGGTGCACCCTTCTTAATCATTTCATTTCACGCATAAGTGTGCCACATGGATCACATAACATGGAATCATTCAACATCATAAGTTATTAAAAGATTAAGGAATGTGGAATACATAAATTTAAGTACCATTAAATATGTACATGTTCATAAAGGTGAATCCCCTTGATAGAAAAATGGTCATGGTATTCACTACATAATGACTTTGGATTGGAAAATCGCGGTGCAATTTCGGCAACATAACGGTGTGACATAATAATTCATAAAAATGGTTGATGAGAGATAAAGGGGTATCTCATTATATTTATAAGAAATGGACAATAGGGGGTAATATAGATACATTTCACAACATATGTAATGGATTATTTATGTATTATATATTTCTTGAATGTAAATGAGAACAGAGAAATTCCTTATAGAATTTCGGCATGGTAACGAGTGTACATGGGAGGAATTATTGAGAGAGAAATAGGTATATCATCATTCAAAAATAAGGAGGTCAGTATGGGGGAGTTTTTAAATCATACTCCAATATTTTTAATTTAAAACAAAAGGGTATAACAACATAATGAAATTTCGAAAAAAAAATGAGAATGGAAGAAATCCCTTACATAGAAGTGTGATCCAACAGCTTGGGATAGAATTGAGAGAGGATTTTTGGGAGATTAGGGAACCTTGGGAGGATAATAGAGATATTATGGTAGATTAGGGACATGATCCATGGGTTTTTAGTGAATAGAAGTGGGATCTTGGGTGGTTTGATATAAGAAAATAGAGGGAATTATTTATTATTTAGGTTTTGGACACCACACATTAAAATAATCAAAACCACAAACCAAACAATGTTTTGTGCCCATGGTTTTTTTCCAAAGGGGAGTGGAAAAAATTATTTTATAATTACAATGGTATAACTTCTTAAAATATTAAGCTTTATTAGGTGGAGATGAGTCACACTCTAAAGGAAATCATTTTAAAAGTTAAAATGTTTTATAAGTATTGGAGGGTCAACTAAGGCACCATAAACTTAATAAAACAAATATTAAATAAAATTATTTTAAATGTAAAATATATACTGGTAGAATAACCATTTTATAATATTTTATTAAATCACTATTTTTCCATTATGATTTTATAATACACATTATATTTTTAAATGGTATTTAATTTTTACCCAAAAATTTGACTCATAAAATTATGAAAAATTCACCATTGGAAAATTTTGATGTCCTGATTCCAAAAATAATATTCATTTTATATAAATTATTTTATAAATATTTTAATTTTAACTTTTAATATAAAAACCGAAATTTATTGAAAATGCATGGGTTTTGAAAAAACAGTTTTCAACCCTTAATAAAAATTACAATTGTATTCCTAAAAATTATACAATGATTTATTTTTAATAAAAAGTAATTAATAATAATAATATTTTATTAAAATATTATTTAATTCCAAAAACCCATCAATTCATCAAAATAGATTTATTAGTTGGAAATTAACTAAGAAACTATTTGTGCTTTAAAAACCATTTAAAAATAACAATAATGAAATGAATGTATATTCTTTATAAAAAAATAAAGAACATAATCATAGTTATAGGGTCTTGTTACATAACCCCTCATAACACTCGCATAAGACCAAAGGGTAAGGAGTTCGATGTTGGCAGACTCTTAGGGTGGCTCGGATAATATTTCTCAGGTGGTAATCTCTATCAACGCCCACTTCTCTCGTAAGTAGTTCTGTTCAATCTTAACGTGTTGAAGCTCATATTGGGATTGGTCAAGAGTGGAGCCCAATGATGCTACCTCATTTCCAAGCTCTGATAAATGGGCTTCGTATGGAGAAATTCTAATGGATGAGTCTATTTCTTTCTTTGTTTGAGTAAATTTGATTTGTTAAAGCCCTGTATTTATACTAATCATGTGATCATTGTTCAGAGGCTATATTAGTAATGGTCAAAATTCATAACGGTATTTTAAAATCCAAAAACATAAAACCAAGGAAGTTCATATGTTTTATATAAACATTTTACATAATAATACATTTAAATACATCAACATGAATTTTCATCAATAAAATTTTGGGTCCTTATAATATCCCCCCCTTAAGAAATTTCTTCATCACAATTTCATTTTCCCACACTAAAATTGATATGGGTAACTTTGTTTCATCACTTCCTCTGATTCCCACATTGCCTCTTCAAAATTTTGGTTTCTCCACAACACCTTGATGAGGGGTATTGTCTTATTTTTTAGAACTTTTTTCCTACGATCTAATATCTTCATTATATTCTATTCATAGGAGAATTCATTCTCCAATGGCACCACCTATGGATTGAGTACATGTGATGGGTCAGGTATGTACTTCCTCAAGAGTGATACATGGAATACATCAGGTACTTGAGATAGGTTCATTGGTAGTTCTAGTCGATAGGCCACTCCTCTAATGTGATCAAGGATCTCAAAAGGGCCAATGTGCCTTGGACTAAGATTTTCTTTCTTTCCAAATCTCATAACACTCTTCCATGGTGATATACAAAGGAATACGATGTCTTCGACATCAAAATATAGGTCCCGTAGATGATTATCAACATAGATCTTTTGTGGACTCTAAGTATCTTTAATGTGTTGTTGGATGGTCTTAACCTTCTCAACCATTTCTTCGACCATTTCTAGACCTAGGAGTTTTTTCTCCCCAACTTCATCCCAACATGCTAGTGTTTGGAACCTATTCCCATAAAGAACTTCGTAATGAGCCATTTGGATGCTTTAGTGAAAATTGTTGTTGTATGAGAACTCAACCAAAGGAATATGTTGATATCATCCTCCTTTTAAGTCCATTGAGAATGCTCTCAACATTTCCTCAAATGTTTGGACAGTCTGTTCAGATTAGCCATCAGTTTGAGGATGATAAGTCATACTTATGTTTAGCTCAGTATTTAGAGCATGTGGAAGAATCTTCCAGAACTTAGAGGTGAATCTTGAATCTCAATTGTAAAGACCCGGAAATTTCAAGGAAAATTTTTTGTTAATTTTCTTTGGAATTTTACAAGAGCGCAGTTTCAGACGGCACCTGATTCCGAGGCCCGGAGTGCCCGGAATCATTTTCCAAAGTTTGGCTCGGGTACGTTCAGTGAACAAACGAGCGGGTTTTTTCTAACTTTTGAACCGGTGCCCGGAATCGAATTCCGAGGGCACCGATGGAACCGTAGCGCCGGTTTACGCTTAGGAACTCCTGTTCTGGAGTTGCGTACTTGCGAGTGTTGATAATAAAAATTGTGGATGTTTACTTTGTAATTACACTACAATTTTTATTTTTTTACTCTAAATGTTATCTCTTGTTGGAAGTTGGGTAACCACCCAACCTCCCATGGGAGGTTATGAGGGTGGTGGGGCCCACAAGAACCCCACCCCTTCATATCCTCTAAAACCCCCTCAACTCCCACTTAAATTATGTTAACTTAAGTTATAAACCTATGACTTAAATGTAATGAGTTAATGAGGTGAGTTGTGTGTGGTTATTGAATTTCAAACCTTTGAAATTCAAAGAGGTTGGGTTGTGTGAATAAAATAAGAAAGAGTCTTATTTTATTTTGTTAGAATTTTATCTCCTTGAGAGAGTAGGGAAGTCTTCTTCATCTTCTTCAAACTCAACGAAGAACGCGAAGAACGCCGTTCTTCAACGAAGAACTTCTCCGCCAAAGAACACGGTCCATCCGCGACGCCGTATCCGCGACGCGACGTACTTCTTCCACGTCATCTCTTCCGCGACGTGCTTTCCGCGGAGAACCTACGTCCGA
Organism: Viscum album; assembly: GCA_963277665.1. Taxonomy (NCBI): domain Eukaryota; kingdom Viridiplantae; phylum Streptophyta; class Magnoliopsida; order Santalales; family Viscaceae; genus Viscum; species Viscum album. Next base: position 1,583,487,284 of record OY728121.1, read on the forward strand.
CGCCGCAACGCACTTTCCGCGACGTGCCTCTCGCGGCGAACCCACGTCCGTCTACCGCGACGCCATAACCGCGATGCCGACGACGTCTTCCTCCGTGACGTCCGACCTCCGCGACGCTCGTCCTTCGCGGATCGTTGACGAGCTCCGCGAGCTTCCTTCGAGGTAGGGGTTGTACCTTATTTCTTAATTTAATTTACGCCTTAGTAAATAAATTATTGGACCGCTTGTTATCTTTAACATGGGAGGGGATCGGACCGCACAAACACGGTCGATCCTCCTCCCAAACCTTGTTGTTGGATTTTTACTCGTGGTTCGAAGAAGAGGCGGAGCGGTGCTGTGACACCGCGCTTGGACGCAAGGGGTTCATGGGAGTGCGCGAGATTGACGCGCCACTCCGGACGACGAGGGCCGTAGTGGTCTCCCACGGCCGGATTGACCAAGCCGCCGGAGCAATGAGGCGCGGCCCGTTGGCCGCGGCGGAGTAAAGGAAGTGCGACCGTTGGATGCAACGCCGTCGCGCCGCATCGGAGGAGAAAACAAAGGCGCCGCGGCCGGAGTGGGGTCGTGGCGAAGGCGCGCGGTGCCGTCGCACCGCGCCGGACGACGAAGGCCGCGGCCGGTTCCGGGCCGCGGCGGATTGAGAAGACCGGCGGCCAACCGGGCCGCCGGTGTCGGAAGACGAAAGGGAACCGGCCGGCCAGGTCGGGCCGGCCGGAAGTAAGTCAAACTGGGGAAATTTATTTTCCCCGGTTAGCCGTTAATGGCCCCCAATTAAATTGGGGGCCGATTAATTTTAGAAGGGGGGGGGGCAGCGCCCCCCCGTGTCGTCCAGCAGGCCCCCTCATGTGAGGGGGCGGTTTAATTTTGAAACCGGCGCGGCACGTGCCGCGCCGCCAGGGGGGAAAACGGGGAAGCGAGGGTCTCACCCGCGCGCCGCCGCGCGCCGCCGCGCGCCCCGCGCGCCGCCGGCCGAACCGGCCGGGCCGGGTCGGCCCGGACCCCTTCTTTCTCGAACCAGAACGGTTATTTGCCCGTAACTTGAGCTACGGGCCTCCGAATGACGAACCGTCTACGGCTACGCGATCCTTGGATCTAAACGGTCGTTTCGGTTTAACTCACTCAAAGTTTCGGATACTTTGAGTTCGGCCGGGTTGGTTCGTACACGGAACCAACCGGGCCCTCGGAGCGAAAACGCTCATATCTTGAGCTACGGACGTCCAAACGGCGTGCCGTCAGTTCTGATAAGTACCTATTAGTGAGACGGATCTTTTGGTATACTCCGCCCGAGGTTTGGACGCAGGTGGAGTACAGCCGGGTTGGTTCGTTCACGAAACCAACCGGGCCCTCGGAGCGGAAACACTCATATCTTGAGTTCCGGACGTCCGATTGACGTGCCGTCGACTTTGATGGAATCCTCTAAGTGGGACGGAACTTTTGACATACTCCGCCCGAGTTTTGGATACAGTTGAGATATGGCCGGGTTTGGTTCGCTCACGAAACCAACCAGGCCCTCGGGACGAAAAGGCTAATAACTCACAGACCGGGCGTCTGATTGACGCGCCGTCTGTTGCGTTGAGACTCCTTTGACGAAGCGGACGTATGTGGCACTTCTTCGTTGGACTTTGAGATACTTGGAGTATCGACCAGTAGCTCGTGGAGTGGACCCTCCCAGAGATGAGCGGGCGGGGGAGCGCTTGGGTGTAGCGGCGGACCCGTGGTACTTGACAGTGGTGGTGCGCTTGGATGCAGCAGCAGACCCTTGGCGGTGGAGCGCTTGGTTGTAGCGGCGGACCCGCGATACTCTACGGAGTGTGTGCGCTTGGTTGTAGCGACAGACCCGCGACGGTGGAGACGTGCGTGCGGAGTACGGAGACCGTGTAGCTGACTGAGACCTGACGACTACTTGACCGACTCGACTTGGAGTGAGTCGACTAGCCCAGTGGACGGAGCGCCCAGTAGTTGGCAGCAGACCCACGGCGGACGGAGCGCCTGGTAGTTGGCAGCAAACCCGCGGTACTCGACAGGAGGAGTACCTCAGTAGGCTATTTGGGTGAACGCCCGGTATTTGGCGACAGACCCTCAGCGGACGGAGCGCCCGGTAGTTTGCCGCAAACCCGCAGTACTCGACAGGAGGAGTACCTCAGCAGTCTTATGGTTAGTGAGAAGTACCTCGGAGTCGTGACAGGACCACTGTACACTCTAGAGACGGAGCTCTTCAGTAGTTACGGTTTCGATAATAAAAATCCTGGTTTGAGCTGAGTCAATGATCTTTGTGTTTCCTCATGATTGAGATGGGTCGCTTGATAACTTAGGTATATGTATGGGCATATACCTGGGTAATGGTTATCCGTTGATTTCATAAACATGTTATAAACTGTGTGGACTTGTACTGTTATCCTGTGTGGATTTACTGTTTACTCTTCTTTGTGGATTGGGTTGTTCTTGGGCTCGGTGTTGGAGCCGAACGGAAATTGGTGACATAGGTATATGTATGGGCATATACCTAATCAATACTGGATGTTACTTCGTGATTGTATCCTTCATGTGGTTTATCCTTTGTGGATTTCGGGAGACCTTCGAGGGTCTCGGGGTCCCTACTGAGTATCTTATACTCACCCCTGCACGGGCTATGCCCGCACTTCGTTGTGTTGGTTGCAGACGACGGACAGCGCTGACTGCGGTTGAGGCTTACGGAGTAGGTCGGTACCCGGAGGAGGACCACTGAGCGGAACGTGCTCGGAGCGGACAGTTGGACCCGAGGAGTTGTGGAGCTATCTGTACCTACCCTTCAGGTAGGATCCGTGGTGGACGATCCAGGAGCTGAGCCATCTGTACCTACCCTTCAGGTAGGAATCGAGGAGGATGTCCCAGGAGCCGCTTGTACTTTCAGTTGCTGTTTTCCCTTTCGAGTTGTACTTTACTTTACAGTTGGGCTTGTATTTCTGGCCCCTTTACTTCAGCACAGTTGCTCTAGTTTTGTGTACTGCTTTACTTCCGCTTGTTACTCTGAGGTGCTTGTTTACTTTATTAAGGCAATGCCTTCCCTTTTTACTGGGATTTTATGCCTTGGTGCTAGTCACCAGCCCCTGGCCTATAGAAGGCGGGCTTGGGGTAGTCACAGCACGGGCCCCGTGGGTGGGTCGTGACAATTTGGTATCAGAGGCGGTCGGTTCTACCGCAGACTCTGATCTTTTTTCTATGTGAAGCAATAGTGTTTAGTGTATTGAGTGTGGTTATCAGTCCAGGGAGTCCAGTGTTGGTGCGGCGGCCGACGTATCCGTACATCAGGACCCTGACTTCTGATTTCCGACTTAATGCACGAAAACACTGATTGCGTGTGTGTTTCTCAAAAGGTTTAAAGTCAGATCAAACCAGGCCAGCTCACCAGGTATAAATCGTTGACCGTGACACAACTTTTCAGGATGTCACCATGCAGATAGTTAGCTGGAGTTCGGAGAGAGTTCTCGATGATGGCCCACCGAGACTCCGGTGCAGGGCCCTTTTTCAGTGTTGGCACCTTCGGGTGGTGTACCAGCAGCACCACCACCCGTTAGGCAGCAGATGCCACTAGCTGACAGTGCACGCTAGCAGAGCGCGATGCACGAGTTCCAGCAGTAGAGGCCTCTGAGGATACGAGGCGAGACAGATTTCCCAGGCAGCAGTGGACTGCATGGAGGCGGTTGCTAGAGTTCTACGCCTAGCTTGGATACTAGTAGAGCGGATGATGATCTTAGCTCCTGGTGTTTCCAGTGAGTGACCATGAGGTTGGTCCTTATAGTAATGAGGCTTCGTTACGCGAACCGATACCTGGGATAGTACCTACGGGTAGTGCGCCAGCTATGTCACTACCTGTTGGTCAGCAGACACTACCGGCGGTACCGGTAGCAGAGACTCAAAGGCTTAGTGCCTTACATATGTTTTAGCACCAGATATCCCTCAAGTTTCGAGGTGAGCCTGACTCGTAGGCGGCTGAGGACTGGCTTGAGGAGGTGGTTGTGAGTTTTCTGGAGCTAATACAGCTTCGACAGTACGACATGTCGGAAGCAGAGCACTCAACGTGGCTTACCAATCAATCTTGGTACTCGTTGGTTACGTTGTGATCAGTTCTTTAGACTCGAACTTCTGAGCGAAGTGTGTCTAAAGGACATCTGAACCATTACTTTTCCTCTATGCATTCCTACCTATGCTAGTATGCTAGAGAGAACCTTTATGGTTGTGAGTTCTTGGGCTAGTCAGTTACAGCCTGTGAACGTTAGCAGTGAAAGGCAGGAAACTAGCGCCAGTCTCAGAGACTCGGGCGTGTAAAATGTTTCAGGAGGAGGAAGTGCTAAGGACAGATGAATCTGCAGGGTAGCAGACGTGGAAGCGGAGCTTGGAGAGCAACATGTGGTGGTGTACATTTCGACATGTTACGACCACCCGACTTAGTAGTCCCCGCCAGTCTCAGGGAGCAGGAGGGCTGGGGAGGGGAGTAGCTGCATTGCGGTCAAGGAGTGTGACCCAAGAGCTCTAAGAATGATTCGGGGTACGAATTATGTCTACTACGAGCTGCCATATCTATAGACATAGGAACCAATCATTCTACCCTTCCACGAATCATGTCCCAGACCTAGAGGTTCCGGGTAAGCCGTAGACTTGACCCTCACGTCTGGAGATACCTTTGGGAGGAGACTCGATAATCACACTTACACCGACGGTGTGATTTGACCTCGAGGCGAGAGTTTCGGATGGAATCTCTTGGTGGCAGCGTAGAGGCCTTACGACGTTGATCTGGGTATGGTTTTGATTCACAAATCATACCCCGGTTGACTGTTTTAGGCAAACGTCGGAATGGGTTTTCCTTGGTCGGCGAAAAGGAAACCCTGGGCAGCACATGTTAAACTCAGGCATAAGAGGGTGTGACCGATCACTCTTGAGTTGGTCAACCCTACCCTTGTGGCAGCAGGAGTTTTGAGTTTCAGTTCTAACCTAAAAAGGGAAACCTCTTGAGTTCGAGGGTGACGAACACGTTCTTATACGGTCTCAACCCGATGAGGTTTCAGAGATGTGGCCGAGGCGGCATGTTATCTCCGAAGTTCGATGGACCCTTTTGATCTTCAGCAGGGTAGGCGAGGAGGTTTACCGCTTGACCCTACCACCTCAGTCGCACCGGGTGCATAATGTCCACCACGTGTCTCAGCTGTGGAGATACGTGTATGTTTCTTCAGACGTCATCGACCTCGGGGAGTTGGACGTCGACGACAGGGCGACAAGCACAGAGGTTCTAGTAGAGAACGAGGATTGACAGGAGCAGGTTCTACGTGAACTGTTGCTTCCTTTGGGGTGCTTCACGGGTAGCACGAGATCTTCAGGTGAGCATATGGGAGCGTAAAGCTCAGTTGTGTGCTCAGTACTACTTTGTTTCCCTTAAGTGTGAGTTGAAGCTTTACGGGGACGTAAAGCCCTGAGGTGGGAGTAATGTAAAGACCCGGAAATTTCAAGGAAAATTTTTTGTTAATTTTCTTTGGAATTTTACAAGAGCGCAGTTTCAGACGGCACCTGATTCTGAGGCCCGGAGTGCCCAGAATCATTTTCCGAAGTTTGGCTCAGGTACGTTCAGTGAATGAACGAGCGGGTTTTTCTAACTTTTGAACCGGTGCCCGGAATCGAATTCCGAGGGCACCGATGGAACCGTAGCGCTGGTTTACGCTTAGGAACTCCTGTTCTGGAGTTGCGTACTTGCGAGTGTTGATAATAAAAATTGTGGATGTTTACTTTGTAATTACACTACAATTTTTATTTTTTTACTCTAAATGTTATATCTTGTTGGAAGTTGGGTAACCACCCAACCTCCCATGGGAGGTTATGAGGGTGGTGGGGCCCACACGAACCCCACCCCTTCATATCCTCTAAAACCCCCTCAACTCCCACTTAAATTATGTTAACTTAAGTTATAAACCTATGACTTAAATGTAATGAGTTAATGAGGTGAGTTGTGTGTGGTTATTGAATTTCAAACCTTTGAAATTCAAAGAGGTTGGGTTGTGTGAATAAAATAAGAAAGAGTCTTATTTTATTTTGTTATAATTTTATCTCCTTGAGAGAGTAGGGAAGTCTTCTTCATCTTCTTCAAACTCAACGAAGAACGCGAAGAACGCCGTTCTTCAATGAAGAACTTCTCCACCGAAGAACACGGTCCATCTGCGACGCCGTATCCGCGACGCGGCGTACTTCTTCCGCGTCATCTCTTCCGCGACGTGCTTTCCGCGGCGAACCTACGTCCGACGCCGCAACGCACTTTCCGCGACGTGCCTCTCGCGGCGAACCCACGTCCGTCTACCGCGACGCCATAACCGCGATGCCGACGACGTCTTCCTCCGTGACGTCCGACCTCCGCGACCCTCGTCCTTCGCGGATCGTTGACGAGCTCCGCGAGCTTCCTTCGAGGTAGGGTTTGTACCTTATTTCTTAATTTAATTTACGCCTTCGTAAATAAATTATTGGACCGCTTGTTATCTTTAACATGGGAGGGGATCGGACCGCACAAACACGGTCGATCCTCCTCCCAAACCTTGTTGTTGGATTTTTACTCGTGGTTCGAAGAAGAGGCGGAGCGGTGCCGTGACACCGCGCTTGGACGCAAGGGGTTCATGGGAGTGCGCGAGATTGACGCGCCACTCCGGACGATGAGGGCCGTAGTGGTCTCCCACGGCCGGATTGACCAAGCCGCCGGAGCAATGAGGCGCGGCCCGTTGGCCGCGGCGGAGTAAAGGAAGTGCGACCGTTGGATGCAACGCCGTCGCGCCGCATCGGAGGAGAAAACAAAGGCGCCGCGGCCGGAGTGGGGTCGTGGCGAAGGCGCGCGGTGCCGTCGCACCGCGCCGGACGACGAAGGCCGCGGCCGGTTCCGGGCCGCGGCGGATTGAGAAGACCGGCGGCCAACTGGGCCGCCGGTGTCGGAAGACGAAAGGGAACCGGCCGGCCAGGTCGGGCCGGCCGGAATTAAGTCAAACCGGGGAAATTTATTTTCCCCGGTTAGCCGTTAATGGCCCCCAATTAAATTGGGGGCCGATTAATTTTAGAAGGGGGGGGGGCAGCGCCCCCCCGTGTCGTCCAGCAGGCCCCCTCATGTGAGGGGGCGGTTTAATTTTGAAACCGGCGCGGCACGTGCCGCGCCGCCAGGGGGGAAAACGGGGAAGCGGGGGTCTCACCTGCGCGCCGCCGCGCGCCCCGCGCGCCGCCGGCCGAACCGGCCGGGCCGGGTCGGCCCGGACCCCTTCTTTCTCGAACCAGAACGGTTATTTGCCCGTAACTTGAGCTACGGGCCTCCGAATGACGAACCGTCTGCGGCTACGCGATACTTGGATCTAAACGGTCGTTTCGGTTTAACTCACTCAAAGTTTCGGATACTTTGAGTTCGGCCGGGTTGGTTCGTACACGGAACCAACCGGGCCCTCGGAGCGAAAACACTCATATCTTGAGCTACGGACGTCCGAACGGCGTGCCGTCAGTTCTGATAAGTACCTATTAGTGAGACGGATCTTTTGGTATACTCCGCCCGAGGTTTGGACGCAGGTGGAGTACAGCCGGGTTGGTTCGTTCACGAAACCAACCGGGCCCTCGGAGCGGAAACACTCATATCTTGAGTTCCGGACGTCCGATTGACGTGCCGTCGACTTTGATGGAATCCTCTAAGTGGGACGGAACTTTTGACATACTCCGCCCGAGTTTTGGATACAGTTGAGATATGGCCGGGTTTGGTTCGCTCACGAAACCAACCAGGCCCTCGGGACGAAAAGGCTAATAACTCACAGACCGGGCGTCTGATTGACGCGCCGTCTGTTGCGTTGAGACTCCTTTGACGAAGCGGACGTATGTGGCACTTCTTCGTTGGACTTTGAGATACTTGGAGTATCGACCAGTAGCTCGTGGAGTGGACCCTCCCAGAGATGAGCGGGCGGGGGAGCGCTTGGGTGTAGCGGCGGACCCGTGGTACTTGACAGTGGTGGTGCGCTTGGATGCAGCAGCAGACCCTTGGCGGTGGAGCGCTTGGTTGTAGCGGCGGACCCGCGATACTCTACGGAGTGTGTGCGCTTGGTTGTAGCGACAGACCCGCGACGGTGGAGACGTGCGTGCGGAGTACGGAGACCGTGTAGCTGACTGAGACCTGACGACTACTTGACCGACTCGACTTGGAGTGAGTCGACTAGCCCAGTGGACGGAGCGCCCAGTAGTTGGCAGCAGACCCACGGCGGACGGAGCGCCTGGTAGTTGGCAGCAAACCCGCGGTACTCGACAGGAGGAGTACCTCAGTAGGCTATTTGGGTGAACGCCCGGTATTTGTCGACAGACCCTCAGCGGACGGAGCGCCCGGTAGTTGGCCGCAAACCCGCAGTACTCGACAAGAGGAGTACCTCAGCAGTCTTATGGTTAGTGAAAAGTACCTCGGAGTCGTGACAGGACCACTGTACACTCTAGAGACGGAGCTCTTCAGTAGTTACGGTTTCGATAATAAAAATCCTGGTTTGAGCTGAGTCAATGATCTTTGTGTTTCCTCATGATTGAGATGGGTCGCTTGATAACTTAGGTATATGTATGGGCATATACCTGGGTAATGGTTATCCGTTGATTTCATAAACATGTTATAAACTGTGTGGACTTGTACTGTTATCCTGTGTGGATTTACTGTTTACTCTTCTTTGTGGATTGGGTTGTTCTTGGGCTCGGTGTTGGAGCCGAACGGAAATTGGTGACATAGGTATATGTATGGGCATATACCTAATCAATACTGGATGTTACTTCGTGATTGTATCCTTCATGTGGTTTATCCTTTGTGGATTTCGGGAGACCTTCGAGGGTCTCGGGGTCCCTACTGAGTATCTTATACTCACCCCTGCACGGGCTATGCCCGCACTTCGTTGTGTTGGTTGCAGACGACGGACAGCGCTGACTGCGGTTGAGGCTTACGGAGTAGGTCGGTACCCGGAGGAGGACCACTGAGCGGAACGTGCTCGGAGCGGACAGTTGGACCCGAGGAGTTGTGGAGCTATCTGTACCTACCCTTCAGGTAGGATCCGTGGTGGATGATCCAGGAGCTGAGCCATCTGTACCTACCCTTCAGGTAGGAATCGAGGAGGATGTCCCAGGAGCCGCTTGTACTTTCAGTTGCTGTTTTCCCTTTCGAGTTGTACTTTACTTTACAGTTGGGCTTGTATTTCCGGCCCCTTTACTTCAGCACAGTTGCTCTAGTTTTGTGTACTGCTTTACTTCCGCTTGTTACTCTGAGGTGCTTGTTTACTTTATTAAGGCAATGCCTTCCCTTTTTACTGGGATTTTATGCCTTGGTGCTAGTCACCAGCCCCTGGCCTATGGAAGGCGGGCTTGGGGTAGTCACAGCACGGGCCCCGAGGGTGGGTCGTGACAATTTGGTATCAGAGGCGGTCGGTTCTACCGCAGACTCTGATCTTTTTTCTATGTGAAGCAATAGTGTTTAGTGTATTGAGTGTGGTTATCAGTCCAGGGAGTCCAGTGTTGGTGCGGCGGCCGACGTATCCGTACATCAGGACCCTGACTTCTGATTTCCGACTTAATGCACGAAAACACTGATTGCGTGTGTGTTTCTCAAAAGGTTTAAAGTCAGATCAAACCAGGTCAGCTCACCAGGTATAAATCGTTGACCGTGACACAACTTTTCAGGATGTCACCATGCAGATAGTTAGCTGGAGTTCGGAGAGAGTTCTCGATGATGGCCCACCGAGACTCCGGTGCAGGGCCCTTTTTCAGTGTTGGCACCTTCGGGTGGTGTACCAGCAGCACCACCACCCGTTAGGCAGCAGATGCCACTAGCTGACAGTGCACGCTAGCAGAGCGCGATGCACGAGTTCCAGCAGTAGAGGCCTCTGAGGATACGAGGCGAGACAGATTTCCCAGGCAGCAGTGGACTGCATGGAGGCGGTTGCTAGAGTTCTACGCCTAGCTTGGATACTAGTAGAGCGGATGATGATCTTAGCTCCTGGTGTTTCCAGTGAGTGACCATGAGGTTGGTCCTTATAGTAATGAGGCTTCGTTACGCGAACCGATACCTGGGATAGTACCTACGGGTAGTGCGCCAGCTATGTCACTACCTGTTGGTCAGCAGACACTACCGGCGGTACCGGTAGCAGAGACTCAAAGGCTTAGTGCCTTACATATGTTTTAGCACCAGATATCCCTCAAGTTTCGAGGTGAGCCTGACTCGTAGGCGGCTGAGGACTGGCTTGAGGAGGTGGTTGTGAGTTTTCTGGAGCTAATACAGCTTCGACAGTACGACATGTCGGAAGCAGAGCACTCAACGTGGCTTACCAATCAATCTTGGTACTCGTTGGTTACGTTGTGATCAGTTCTTTAGACTCGAACTTCTGAGCGAAGTGTGTCTAAAGGACATCTGAACCATTACTTTTCCTCTATGCATTCCTACCTATGCTAGTATGCTAGAGAGAACCTTTATGGTTGTGAGTTCTTGGGCTAGTCAGTTACAGCCTGTGAACGTTAGCAGTGAAAGGCAGGAAACTAGCGCCAGTCTCAGAGACTCGGGCGTGTAAAATGTTTCAGGAGGAGGAAGTGCTAAGGACAGATGAATCTGCAGGGTAGCAGACGTGGAAGCGGAGCTTGGAGAGCAACATGTGGTGGTGTACATTTCGACATGTTACGACCACCCGACTTAGTAGTCCCCGCCAGGCTCAGGGAGCAGGAGGGCTGGGGAGGGGAGTAGCTGCATTGCGGTCAAGGAGTGTGACCCAAGAGCTCTAAGAATGATTCGGGGTACGAATTATGTCTACTACGAGCTGCCATATCTATAGACATAGGAACCAATCATTCTACCCTTCCACGAATCATGTCCCAGACCTAGAGGTTCCGGGTAAGCCGTAGACTTGACCCTCACGTCTGGAGATACCTTTGGGAGGAGACTCGATAATCACACTTACACCGACGGTGTGATTTGACCTCGAGGTGAGAGTTTCGGATGGAATCTCTTGGTGGCAGCGTAGAGGCCTTACGACGTTGATCTGGGTATGGTTTTGATTCACAAATCATACCCCGGTTGACTGTTTTAGGCAAACGTCGGAATGGGTTTTCCTTGGTCGGCGAAAAGGAAACCCTGGGCAGCACATGTTAAACTCAGGCATAAGAGGGTGTGACCGATCACTCTTGAGTTGGTCAACCCTACCCTTGTGGCAGCAGGAGTTTTGAGTTTCAGTTCTAACCTAAAAAGGGAAACCTCTTGAGTTCGAGGGTGACGAACACGTTCTTATACGGTCTCAACCCGATAAGGTTTCAGAGATGTGGCCGAGGCGGCATGTTATCTCCGAAGTTCGATGGACCCTTTTGATCTTCAGCAGGGTAGGCGAGGAGGTTTACCGCTTGACCCTACCACCTCAGTCGCACCGGGTGCATAATGTCCACCACGTGTCTCAGCTGTGGAGATACGTGTATGTTTCTTCAGACGTCATCGACCTCGGGGAGTTGGACGTCGACGACAGGGCGACAAGCACAGAGGTTCTAGTAGAGAACGAGGATTGATAGGAGCAGGTTCTACGTGAACTGTTGCTTCCTTTGGGGTGCTTCACGGGTAGCACGAGATCTTCAGGTGAGCATATGGGAGCGTAAAGCTCAGTTGTGTGCTCAGTACTACTTTGTTTCCCTTAAGTGTGAGTTGAAGCTTTACGGGGACGTAAAGCCCTGAGGTGGGAGTAATGTAAAGACCCGGAAATTTCAAGGAAAATTTTTTGTTAATTTTCTTTGGAATTTTACAAGAGCGCAGTTTCAGACGGCACCTGATTCTGAGGCCCGGAGTGCCCAGAATCATTTTCCGAAGTTTGGCTCAGGTACGTTCAGTGAACGAACGAGCGGGTTTTTCTAACTTTTGAACCGGTGCCCGGAATCGAATTCCGAGGGCACCGATGGAACCGTAGCGCCGGTTTACGCTTAGGAACTCCTGTTCTGGAGTTGCGTACTTGCGAGTGTTGATAATAAAAATTGTGGATGTTTACTTTGTAATTACACTACAATTTTTATTTTTTTACTCTAAATGTTATATCTTGTTGGAAGTTGGGTAACCACCCAACCTCCCATGGGAGGTTATGAGGGTGGTGGGGCCCACACGAACCCCACCCCTTCATATCCTCTAAAACCCCCTCAACTCCCACTTAAATTATGTTAACTTAAGTTATAAACCTATGACTTAAATGTAATGAGTTAATGAGGTGAGTTGTGTGTGGTTATTGAATTTCAAACCTTTGAAATTCAAAGAGGTTGGGTTGTGTGAATAAAATAAGAAAGAGTCTTATTTTATTTTGTTATAATTTTATCTCCTTGAGAGAGTAGGGAAGTCTTCTTCATCTTCTTCAAACTCAACGAAGAACGCGAAGAACGCCGTTCTTCAATGAAGAACTTCTCCGCCGAAGAACACGGTCCATCTGCGACGCCGTATCCGTGACGCGGCGTACTTCTTCCGCGTCATCTCTTCCGCGACGTGCTTTCCGCGGCGAACCTACGTCCGATGCCGCAACGCACTTTCCGCGACGTGCCTCTCGCGGCGAACCCACGTCCGTCTACCGCGACGCCATAACCGCGATGCCGACGACGTCTTCCTCCGTGACGTCCGACCTCCGCGACCCTCGTCCTTCGCGGATCGTTGACGAGCTCCGCGAGCTTCCTTCGAGGTAGGGGTTGTACCTTATTTCTTAATTTAATTTACGCCTTCGTAAATAAATTATTGGACCGCTTGTTATCTTTAACATGGGAGGGGATCGGACCGCACAAACACGGTCGATCCTCCTCCCAAACCTTGTTGTTGGATTTTTACTCGTGGTTCGAAGAAGAGGCGGAGCGGTGCCGTGACACCGCGCTTGGACGCAAGGGGTTCATGGGAGTGCGCGAGATTGACGCGCCACTCCGGACGACGAGGGCCGTAGTGGTCTCCCACGGCCGGATTGACCAAGCCGCCGGAGCAATGAGGCGCGGCCCGTTGGCCGCGGTGGAGTAAAGGAAGTGCGACTGTTGGATGCAACGCCGCTGCGCCGCATCGGAGGAGAAAACAAAGGCGCCGCGGCCGGAGCGGGGCCGCGGCGAAGGCGCGCGGTGTCGTCGCACCGTGCCAGACGATGAAGGCCGCGGCCGGTTCCGGGCCGCGGCGGATTGAGAAGACCGGCGGCCAACCGGGCCGCCGGTGTCGGAAGACGAAAGGGAACCGGCCGGCCAGGTCGGGCCGGCCGGAAGGAAGTCAAACCGGGGAAATTTATTTTCCCCGGTTAGCCGTTAATGGCCCCCAATTAAATTGGGGGCCGGTTAATTTTAGAAGGGGGGGGGGGGCAACGCCCCCCCGTGTCGTCCAGCAGGCCCCCTCATGTGAGGGGGCGGTTTAATTTTGAAACCGGCGCGGCACGTGCCCCGCCGCCAGGGGGAAAAACGGGGGGGCGGGTGTCTCACCCGCGTGCCGCCGCGCTGCCTCAGCGCACTGCCGCGCGCCGCCGCGCGCCACCGCGCGCCCCGCGCGCCGCCGGCCGAACCGGCCGGGCCGGTTCGGGCCGGGTCGGCCTGGACCCCTTCCTTCTCGAACCAGAACGGTTATTTGCCCGTAACTTGAGCTACGGGCCTCCGAATGACAAACCGTCTGCGGCTACGCGATCCTTGGATCGAAACGGTCGTTTCGGTTTAACTCACTCAAAGTTTCGGATAATTTGGGTTCAGCCGGGTTGGTTCGTACACGGAACCAACCGGGCCCTCGGAGCGGAAACGCTCATATCTTGAGCTACGGACGTCCGAACGGCGTGCCGTCAGTTCTGATAAGTACCTCTTAGTGAGACTGATCTTTTGGTATACTCCGCCCGAGGTTTGGACGCAGGTGGAGTACAGCCGGGTTGGTTCGTTCACGAAACCAACCGGGCCCTCGGAGCGGAAACACTCATATCTTGAGTTCCGGACGTCCGATTGACGTGCCGTCGACTTTGATGGAATCCTATAAGTGGGACGGAACTTTTGACATACTCCGTCCGAGTTTTGGATACAGTTGAGATATGGCCGGGTTTGGTTCGCTCACGAAACCAACCGGGCCCTCGGGACGAAAAGGCTAACAACTCACAGACCGGGCGTCTGATTGACGTGTCGTCTGTTGCGTTGAGACTCCTTTGACGAAGCGGACGTATGTGGCACTTCTTCGTTGGACTTTGAGATACTTGGAGTATCGACCAGTAGCTCGTGGAGTGGACCCTCCCGGAGACGAGCGGGTGTGGGAGCGCTTGGGTGTAGCGGCGGACCCGTGGTACTTGACAGTGGTGGTGCGCTTGGATGCAGCAGCAGACCCTTGGCGGTGGAGCGCTTGGTTGTAGCGGCGGACCCGCGATACTCTACGGAGTGTGTGCGCTTAGTTGTAGCGACAGACCCGCGACGGTTGAGACGTGCGTGCGGAGTACGGAGACCGTGTAGCCGACTGAGACCTGACGACTGCTTGACCGACTCGACTTGGAGTGAGTCGACTAGCCCAGTGGACGGAGCGCCCAGTAGTTGGCAGCAGACCCACGGCAGACGGAGCCCCTGGTAGTTGGCAGCAAACCCGCGGTACTCGACAGGAGGAGTACCTCAGTAGGCTATTTGGGTGAACGCCCGGTATTTGGCGACAGACCCTCAGCGGACGGAGCGCCCGGTAGTTGGCCGCAAACCCGCAGTACTCGACAGGAGGAGTACCTCAGCAGTCTTATGGTTAGTGAGCAGTACCTCGGAGTCGTGACAGGACCACTGTACACTCTAGAGACGGAGCTCTTCAGTAGTTACGGTTTCGATAATAAAAATCCTGGTTTGAGCTGAGTCAATGATCTTTGTGTTTCCTCATGATTGAGATGGGTCGCTTGATAACTTAGGTATATGTATGGGCATATACTTGGGTAATGGTTATCCGTTGATTTCATAAACATGTTATAAACTGTGTGGACTTGTACTGTTATCCTGTGTGGATTTACTGTTTACTCTTCTTTGTGGATTGGGTTGTTCTTGGGCTCGGTGTTGGAGCCGAACGGAAATTGGTGACATAGGTATATGTATGGGCATATACCTAATCAATACTGGATGTTACTTCGTGATTGTATCCTTCATGTGGTTTATCCTTTGTGGATTTCGGGAGACCTTCGAGGGTCTCGGGGTCCCTACTGAGTATCTTATACTCACCCCTGCACGGGCTATGCCCGCACTTCGTTGTGTTGGTTGCAGACGACGGACAGCGCTGACTGCGGTTGAGGCTTACGGAGTAGGTCGGTACCCGGAGGAGGACCACTGAGCGGAACGTGCTCGGAGCGGACAGTTGGACCCGAGGAGTTGTGAAGCTATCTGTACCTACCCTTCAGGTAGGATCCGTGGTGGACGATCCAGGAGCTGAGCCATCTGTACCTACCCTTCAGGTAGGAATCGAGGAGGACGTCCCAGGAGCCGCTTGTACTTTCAGTTGTTGTTTTCCCTTTCGATTTGTACTTTACTTTACAGTTGGGCTTGTATTTCCAGCCCCTCTTCAGCACAGTTGCTCTAGTTTTGTGTACTGCTTTACTTCCGCTTGTTACTCTGAGGTGCTTGTTTACTTTATTAAGGCAATGCCTTCCCTTTTTACTGGGATTTTACGCCTTGGTGCTAGTCGCCAGCCCCTGGCCTATGGAAGGCGGGCTTGGGGTAGTCACAGCACGGGCCCCGAGGGTGGGTCGTGACATCAATCGAATACAATAGATAGTGGTACTCCATGTAGCCTTACCACTTCTCTAATATATATCTTTTCCAGATGATCCAATGAGAAATCCTCTCAAATTGTAAAGAATTGTGCATTTTTTAAGGCGGTCCACAACAACCCAGATAGAATTATTATTTTTGGATGTATTCAGAAGTCCAGTGAAAATGTCCATGGTGATTTTCTCACATTTCCATGCTGGTATGGGTAATTTTTGCATCATCCCATTAGACTTCTATCTCTCATCCTTCACTTGCTGACATACCAAGCACTTTGATGTATACTCAGAAATCTCCATCTTCATGTTATACCACTAATAATTCTCTTGTAGATCTTGATACATCTTTGTGTTACCTAGGTGAATGGATAAATTAAAACTATGTGCGTCATCAAAAATTTCTTTCATTAACTCTGTATTTAATGTAACATATAGTATTGTCCCAAATATCACAATTCCTTCTTCATTATTGAACTTCGAGGATTTCCCTTTGCTGATAATTTCCTTTTTCTTCTGAATTCCTACATCATCCTTTTGAGCATCCTTTAACCTTTCAAAAAGAGACCGCTGATAAATCATTTGTGAAAGGATTGATGATGTTCTCTTATTTATGATTCCCTTGAATAACTTTATCAAATCTAAGAAGATTGGATCCTTTTCAATTATCACCAATGATATAATCATTGGGTCCTTTCTACTTAGATATTCTTCCACCTTGTTCGCTTCCCCAAAGTGATAATGGATTGAGCAGTCATAGTCTTTGATCAGCTCTAACCATCTTCATTGGTGCATGTTCAACTCTTTATGAGTGAATATATACTTGAGGATTTTTTGATCCACATACATTTCACACTTCTCTCCAAAGAGGTAATGTCTCCTAATTTTTAAAGAAAATATTACTACATCCAACTCCAGACAATGTGTTGGATATTTTTTCTCATAAAATTTCAATTTCCTTGAATCATAGGAAATTAATTTGTCATTATCCATCAACAGACAGCCCAATCCCTTCTTCAAAGCATCACTAAATACCCAAAAAGTCATCCACTTGTGGGTAGTGTGAGCACAGGTGTAGTGATAAGCCTCATTTTCAACACCTTGAAGCTATCATCACATTCATCACTCCATGAAAACTTTACTCCCTTCTGAGTTAGCTTGGTAAGAGGGTTGGAAAATCGTGAGAAATTTCTCACAAATAGGTGATAAGATCCAGATAACCCCAAGAAGCTACGTATATCTATTATCGATGTTGGCCTCAAAAATCACTCAATTGTAGTTGTCATGGAGGGATCCACAAATATCTCATTTCTTGTGATGATATGACCCAAGAATGAGACCTCCTTTGACCAGAACTCACACTTGTTGTACTTTGTATAGAGCTTCTCCTTTCACAAGGTATCTAGTACAGTGCCTAGATTCTCCTCATGATCCTCCTATATTTGGGATTATATTAGAATATCGTCTATAAAGATTACCAAAAAAATTTCAAGGTAATCTCTAAAGACTCTCTTCATCAAGTCCGTAAAGGTTTCTAGAGAATTACTGAGTTTGAAAGGAGTTACTATGAATCCATAGTGCTCGTATCTTGTAAGAAAATAAATCTTGGGGATATCCTCCTTCTTCACCCTTACTTCATAATATCCCGACCGCAAATCCACCTTGGATAAGTATTGTTCACCACATAGCTAATTAAATAAGTCATCAATTCATGGAAGAGGATACTTGTTTTTTATCATGATTTTGTTGAGCTCACGATAATCAATCCAAAGGCACATTGACCCATCCTTCTTCATGACAAAGAGGGCCGGTGCACCCCATTGTAAAGCACTTGGGCGTATAAACCCTTTATCCAGATTCTCCTGTAATTGGTTTTTCAGCTCCTCAAGCTCAACAATAGCCATTATATATAGCGTCTTGGATATTGGAAATGCCCCAGGTATAAGATCAATTGAGAATTAAACATCTCTTCATATCTCTATGATACACTGGAGATTCGATGATCTCCATTTCGATCTTGAGGGAACATCAGATAGTTTCCTCATAGTTCTCGAAGTCACAGATCGCTAGGGGTTTCTGTAGGCTAGGTTTTATCACACCAAAGAAGCAGTAAACCTTGCGTTCGGGGGTAACAACAAAGACAAAGGCATAGCGTGCAAGCCCTATGAAGTTTTCCCTGTACGCTCTGATGGATTCGTCATTCTTTTTCTTAAGGGAAAGGAAGTCCCTTTATATATTAAGTCGTAGGGTGTGAGGAAAACATTTATCAAAAAACATTTCCCATAAATCCTTCCAATCCAATGACTCAATCTACTCCTTAGGCTTCATATTTTTTATCAATGTCCACCCTTGATTATCTCACTTTCTATATGATAAGTAGCCAAAGGAACCTTCTCTTGTTCATAACATTGAATGATGGAGAATATATTTTCAATGGATTTGATCCATTGTTTAGAAATTGAGGGATCAGATGATCCATTAAAATTAGGATTCCTTTGTCTCATGAAGCTCTCGATTATGACTGGTTCTTTCTTTGGGTGGGTTGAACATTCCACATGGCCTATATTTATATTCAAAATATGAGTTAACTGAGAGGGTATCTTGACAAAGTTCATGATTCCCTCTTCCATAGGATTGGGGATCTCAGTAGAACAGTCATCACATTGATCTTCACATAGGTTTTTATCCTGAGGCCTCCTATTATTGGCCATTGGCTGGAATAAAAGGATTGTTAGGGGTAACATATTAATGGCAATCAAAAGAAAAAAATTAATGACTTGTACCTTAATTTTATTTCCTTAACTTATGAATTTATAGGATTCAATCTATGTTATCCATGATATACTTACCAAAAAATATTCTTAGGGGAATTTTTTTATTCCCTTAATAATGGTTCATACTAAGATTATGAATTTAAAAAATAATATACTCCAGGAGTGTCGTAACCAAGAGTGCATTAAGGCCCATTGTCATGCACTAGTTCCCATTCCAGTCTAGCTATAAGCATTGTTTTCAGGTTTTACCCATAGATACATATGTGTCAGATCTACTTATACCTACTCGTATCTAGACAAGGATTTATTTTCTTGATAAACCACATACTCAATACTAACAAAAATTTAGATATGTTTTTATTATAAATATTCTTATCCCTAAGGATTTCACTAGGGTTTTCTAATCCTAATCCCAAAAATAAATAAATAAATACTTTGATACCAACTATAATAACCATGCTCTTTATTTCACACTTAAATATAATTTGTTACACAAAATAATCACTTGGAACAACATAGAATATTGATAGGTCTAATGTCTTTGGGGCTTAGAAACATTACATGACAACTTAAAACATGAAATACACATCTGTATTGAAAACTTCTTTTACATGACCACACACATTCCTTCGTACGTAGCATTGCATGGGATAACCTGAGGACATGCATAAGAAAAGGGTGAGATATAAAGACCATTAATGGAGTAAACCAGGAATAACATGAATAATATGATACATTTTAGGAAATTGGCATATCAATTTAGCATAAGAGAAACATGAACATAAATTCATGATATAGCATTATTATCATAACATGGAAATGTGGCATCAAAATTTAACATGATATTTGCATGATCCAAGGCTCATTTAACATGGAGAATGAGTAAACCCTCATTGAACTTGAATTATAATGATTAAAACCTAATTTCACTTGAATTATCATGATACTAATCTTTACACAATTCATTGGAGCGCTATCAGGGTTCACCCATCTTAATCATTCCATTTCATACAGAAGTGTTCTGCAAGGAATCATTCAACATCATAAGTTATTCCATGATTAAGGAATGTGGAAAAAATAATTCAAAGTACCATTAAATATGTGTATGTTCATAAATTTGAATACCCTTTATAGATAAATGGGCATGGTATTCACTACACAATGACTTTGGCTAGGAAAATCACGGTGCAATTTCGACAACAAAACAGTGCGGCATAATAGTTCATAAAAATGGTTGATGAGAGAGAAAGGGGTATATCATCATATTTAAATGAAATTTACAGTAAGGGGTTCATATAGATACATTTTCCAACATATTTAATGGATTTTAGTTTCATGATATAAAATAATTTCTTGAATGTAAATGAGAATAGATAAATTCCTTATGGAATTTCAGCATGGTAACGAGTGTACATGGGAGGCATTAATGATAGAGAAATATGTTTATCAGCGTTCAAAAAAAATTATGGAACTATGGTGGAGGTGTTAAATTATACCCCAACATTTTTAATTTAAAACAAAAGGTTATAACAATATAATTAAATTTTTGACAAAATGAGAAAGGAAGAGATCCCTTACTTGGATGTGTGATCCAAAGGCTTGGGAGAGGCTTGAGAGAGGCTTATTGGGAGCTTAGGGTTCTTTAGAAGGATAATATAGATAGTAGGTAAGAGTAGGGATGTGATAAAAGGTTTTTTAGTGAAGATAATTGGGATCTTCGGTGGTTTTATATAGGAAAAGAGAGGGAATTATTTATTATTAGGGTTTTGGACACCACACATTAAACTAATCAAAACCACAAACCAACCCATGGTTTTTGCACCTGGTTTTTTTAAAAGGGGATTGGAAAAAATTATTTTATAAGTCCAATTTCCTAACTTCTTAAAATAGTAGTCTTTATTATGTTGAGGTGAGTCACACTCTCAAGGAAATCATTATAAAAGTTAAAATGTTTTATAAGCATTAGAGGGTCAACTAAGGAACCATAAAATTAATCAAAAAAATATAAAATAAAATTATTTTAGAGATAAAATATATATTTGATGAACAGACATTTTATAGTATTTTATTACATAACTATTGGGTCATTATGATGTCATAAAAAACATTACATATTTAAACGGTATTTAATTTTTACCCAAAAATTTGACTGTCTCAAAAAAAATTTAAAATTAACCGTTGGGAAATTTAGACATCCTAATTCCAAAAATAATATTCATTTTATCTAAATAATTTTCTAAATATGTGAATTTTCACTTTTAAAATAAAAAATGACATTTATTTGAACATGGTTTTTGAAAAAATATTTTTCAAACCATAATAAAAATTACAATTTTATTCATAATAATAATACGATCATTTAAATTTAATAAAATGTAATTTAGTCATAATAAAATTTTATTAAAATATTATTTAATTCCAAAAATCCATTAATTCATGAAAATATATTTCTTAATTGAATATTAACTAAAAATACTATTGGTTCTTTAAAACCCATTTACAAAGTAACAATAATTAAATGAATGTATATTATTTATACAAAAAATAAAGCACATAATCATAGTGGTAGGTTCATGTTACATAACCCATTATAAGACCCACATAAGACCTAATGGTAAGGTGTGCGATGTTGATAGACTCTCAGGGTGGCTCGGATAACATCGCTCGGGTGGTAATCTCTATCAACTTCCAGTTCTCCTATAGGTGGTTCCGTTCAAGCTTAACGTGTTGAAGCTCGGCACGGGCTTGGTCAAGAGTGATGCCTAGTGACTTTACCTCCTTTTAGATCTCTAAAAATGGGCTTCGTATGGAGCAGTTATATTGTATGAGGTCATTTCATCCTTTTTCTAAGTAAATTGGATTTGTTAATGCCCTATATTTATACAAATCATGTGATCATTGTTCAACTGCTATATTAGAAAAGGTAATAATTCTTAACGGTATTTTAAAATCCAAGAACATAAATCCATGTAAGTTCATTTTTTTTATGTAACCATTTTACATAATAATACCTTTAAATAGATCGAGAAGAATTTTCATTAATAAAAGTTTGGGTCGTTACAGGTATGATAGTTCAAGGCTATGGGACTCTACACACTCAAGGTGACATAGAAATATGTGTATACACATGTCCCTTTAGTGTGGCCAAACATTACTTTATAATTATCCTATCAAATATGTGATATGTTTCATCTACTTTTTTGAATGATGTAAATCATAGTTGGTTGTCCAATAACTCAGAAACTACATAATGATTTCATGTGCTCTAATAAAAATTCAACAATGGGAAATTTATTTTAATATTTCATAAAATATAATTCATCCCATTCTCTATTTCAAATATTCCAATTTTAGATTTATAAATAAATATGGGTTTTTAATTAAAACATTCCTTTTTCCCAGATAAAACCTAAATATTTCTATCAAAACAATTTCAAGTAATTTTTCACAAATACCAATTTAAAATCAATTTCACCAAATAAATTTCATACTTCAAATTACACAATTAAATTCCAAAATTTAATTTTTAAACAATTTCCATAAATTTCAAAAATTTAAATTTAACATTTTAAATTACCTCAAATTTCTTCAATTTCACAATTACAACCCAATTCATTTTAATTTGGGGTTTTTACAATATCATGCCAAAATCTAATTTCCAAAACCAAATCTAGTAATTTGATGGAATTGGTTTTTTCAACAGTTCAATTTAATTAGAATAAAATCTCATATATTGAATTAAAATAAATTTAAACAAATCAATAAATTTAGGGTTAATTGAATTTTCCAATCAAAATAGAACCATATACATTGGGATTTCTAGACCTCAAATCAAAAATTCCTAAATTGGATTCACCAATGAACAATAATGAAATAAGGATCCATGAATCAAACCTACTTTTATGATCCAAAACAAGGGTTATTATATATTCCAAAAACATAGTGATCCAAAAATCCCTATAGAGAAAAATAGAGAGAGTGGTTGAATGGGAACGGGAAGAGGAGACTTACCAAGAATGGACCAAACAAACATAATTTAGCTTTTATTATCCTCAGAGGAGGTTTGAAGGATCTAAAAATAGTTTTTTCGATCCCTAAAACCTATGAAAAGAATAATAGGGTTGAATGATCCTAGGAGGGGTTCAAAAATGATGGTGTAGGAATTTTTTAACAATTTTTCAGATTAATTTAAAGTCACATGCATAGTTAGTCGGGCAGTGCCGCACAGTTAGATCAAACCATGCGCCCTAGTCAGAAACCCTTTTTTCTAAGTTTCATAGTTTTTTCTAGGTGGGCCCACAGTTTTTCAAACTATGAACCAACCATGAAACCCACCATTATTCAGGTTTTCACAGTTTTCCCTAAGATGGAACGTGGTTTGGGAAAAATATACACTAACCATGCACTAGTCCAAAACTCTCAAAATTTCTAAATTTCTCAGCCAAAATAAATACAAAATGAAACCTAACCAAAGAAGGTTTTAAATATGTTATTAGTAAAACCTAAAAATAGTAACAAGAAGTTAAAACCTTCCCACCATAGAAACATTATGTCTCGAGAAAGACTACTCATAATCTTTCATTCCGAAAAAATGAGGCCATTTCTCTTTAATCAATGAATCCTTATCCCATGTATCATGTGAATCTGAGGCTTCTCGGCATAGAACATAGACCAAAGGTATCATACTCCCACAAATTACCTTGTTTCTAGAGTCAACTATCATGACTAGACATTTAGTCATAGATAAATCAAGATCAACCTCAATATCACTCCTACTCAAAACATGAGATGGATCAGAACGATACTTTCTAGGTTGAGATAAATGTATCATGTTATGTATCATCATCAGCTGTGGTGGAAGTGATAAATGATAAGAAAATTTTCTCACCTTCCCAACAACATAAAAAGACCCCAAAAATTGAGGGGAAATCTTCCCTTTCCACCCAAGCTGTCGATGACCCAACTGAGCTGAAACCATCAAGAATATATTGTCACCAAATGAGAATTCCAATTATATATGGTGATGATCAGTATAATAATTATACCCGTTATATGTTTTCAACATTCTTTGATGAATCAACTAAATCTTTGTTGTCATCTCTTGAACCAAACTTGGTCCAACCAAGGAACTTTCACCAGTCTTTAATCAACACAACGGAGATTTTCATGGCCGACCATACAAGGCCCCAAAAGGTCCTTTCTAATTTCATACTGTTAAATATTGTTATACAAAAACTCAACCAACCCCATAAGGTTATACCAAGCCCCAAAAAAGTTGATAAAACAAGCCTGGAGAATATTCTCAAGAATTTTTATAGCTCTTTTTATCTGGAAATCCAACTAAGGATGGTATGTCATTCTAAAATGGACCTGAGACCCCAGTTCCTCTTAAAGGACTCTCGAAAAAAAAGAAGTGAACTAAGGATTTATATTAGAGAATATAGCATATTTAACTCTATGAAAGTGAATAATATCTTTCAGATAGATATTTCCAAACTCCTCAACCCTGTTTGTGTCACAAATGGGTATAAAGTGAGCCGATTTTGTTAGATGAACAATCACAAACCATATTTAATTCTTCTTTATCTGGGTGTGTGGGATCCCAGAAACAAATTCCATATAGATATCATCTCACTGCTGAGTAAGTACTATAAGTGGATGAAGAAAACCCAAAGGTTTCGGGTGCTCAGCCTTGACCTACTAGAATGTATAACAATGTGAGACAAAATTCAGAAATTCCATGTCTCATACGTGGAAACCATAATCAATGATTTATGTCATAGATCATATTTTGGTTATTAGGTGAACCTCCCATTAGTAATTATATAAAATCCACCATAACATCTTTCTTTATCGCTAACAGAACAATAATCTGAATCTAACAGCATAGAATTCCCTTAGTGGAGAATGACCAATCTGGCATGGTCTCCCCACCATAAATAGAGTCTCTAAAGCCATGGAACTCTTTATAAAACTATTGATCCTAAAGAATAATCTTGATAAGAGAGTATTCAAACTAAACACTAGCCAAATAAACCTTATCCCCAGATTCCTGGACTCTAATATGCAATTTTGTAAAAAGAATCATTAATTTCCACTCTTCAGAATATTCTTTCACTACTTGGGTCAGAAATTTTTTACTCAAAGAATCTATGATGATGTTCCCTTTTCCCAGGGTATAGGCGATTTCAAAGTTGAAATACTATAGGTATTCCCCCCAATTCCTTGGGTAGAGATTTAAATATTTTTAGAGAAGATATAACTCAATATATTGTTGTCTAAAAACAAAGTAAACCTTTCTCTATAATTTTTATGATTCAAACTATTATGCACATGCATCATGGATATAAGTTCAAGTTCATGGTTTGGATAATTCTTCTCATGTGGACTAATATAGAGAGAGACATAAGAAATGACATGACCACCTTGGATAAGGATTAATCCCAAACCTGAACCCAATGCATCACAAAAGACCACATAGACATGTCTGGCCTCTATAAGAGTCAACACTGGTGCAGTAATAAAAATATGTATCCTCTCGACAAAATAATCCTAAAATTTCTCATCACAAGAAAAAAATATTCCCTTATAAGTTAGAGCTATCATCATAGAATACAACTTTGAGAATTCCTTAATGAACCAGAGATAATACCCAGCTACACCTAAGAAACACTAGATCTTGAAAACATTTTGTGGTTGTTCCATTATCATAATAGCCTTTAATATTTCAGAATCAACTAAAATACCATGTTCTAACACCACATGTCCCAATAATTTCACTTCCTGAATCAAGAAATCACATTTCAAAATCATGGAATAAAGATGATGATTTCTCAACAATTCCAAAAATATTATCAGATGATTTACATGATCCTCCTTAGAAATAGATTAAATAAGAATTTATTCAATAAATAATACCAAAAAGGTATATAGGTACTCATGTTATATCCTATTTAATTAATTAAATATTATAGGATCATTGGTTAGACCAAAGGGCATAATAAGGTACTCATAATGTTCACACCTTCTATGAAAGGTGGTTTTATTAACTTCAGATTATTTTATTCTCAACTGATGGTAACCAGATTGGAGGTCGATCTTTAAGAACCACTTTACACCATTCAACTGATAAAATAGATCATCAATATGTGTCAATATATACTAGTTCCTTATCTTAACTCAATTGATCTTTAAATAATCACCAAAAAGGCACAATGAACCATCAACCTTTTTAGAAAAGGGAACTGATGTCACCCAAGGTGACACACTCAAGAATACAAATCCTTTCTTTATAAAATCACCAAACTGAGTCTTCAATTATTTCATTTTAGTTGGTTCCATTTGGTAAGATAGAATAGAAATGGGTTTATTACCATGAACTAATTCGACAGGAAACTCTGCCTATCTTATCAGTGGTAAGCCAAATATGTTATAAGGGAAACATTAGGGAACTCAATGACAACTGGAGGGACATAAACACTCAAATAATCCCACTCTAGATCAAAAGAAAACATAGATATAACTTTCCCTAACTCTGGATAATAATTTTTTTCTTTAATCGACCTCAGGTCCCATTCTTCTTAGAAGATATAGTACACACCATCGGGTTTAGTGAAGGAGACATATAAAAAATAAAAATCAATATGGTCTTTATTGGTACTGATCCATTCCATCCATAATATGATGTCAAGTGGTTTCTTATTGAGAACCATAAAAATCCAAGAAAGCTCTACATCCGACAAGATAAAATCCAAGCAAGACTATGGAGACCCTTCTCTTTCTTCATACCAAGGGGTGTAGTAATATCAATCACAAAAGATAAAATATTAGTAGGGAGATTTATAATATCAACAATAATGGTTCAAATGTATGAATGAGATGAACCAGTATCAAAAGGGGTCAAAAATGAAAAATCTATAGTGATGGTACCTATCACTGTCACTAAAACCGTATCTGCTTCCTCTAAAGACTCTTCCACCGCATTAAAGAAGTTTAGTTCTAGAAGATAGTGGATGGAACCATTTTTTACGTGAAGTATATGATTTTTATATAGTTTTAGAACGTGTTGATGATCCTTTTCTACTACAATGAGTATAATAAATAAGAAATAAGTTCTATAGGGGACCTGACCATCTGTAGGAGCCATATATCTTGGGTACCTTAGTGAAAAACCTCTCATAATTCCCATGAATGCCACACTTATATAAAATCAAAGGGAATATCTCATTCACTATTGGAGGTTTAAAGAAAAATTCTATTAAGAACAAAAATGAGATTCATCATGCTTCTTATTTCCCTTAGATGGAAACACATTACCTCTGGGAGAAGAAGAAACTCCTACCAACCCTAACTTTTCATCCATGTCAATTTATACCATCGGTGTTCTATCAAAAACATAAACATGAGAAATAATCTTCATCAAAAAAATATAGAATAAATTTCTTGTTGGATTACCAACTCCAAACTTTTATCCTTCATCTTCACATTAGATATTTTCTCATGTGAGAACTACACAAGCTCAACAAAATGGTTGCATACTCTTTCATGGTCTTGTCATCCTGATCAAGTTTTAAAAACTTCATAGCCATAAACAACAACATCAACTCTGGATAGAAGTTGTTGATGAAAATAACCTTGAAGTATTTCCACTCTAATCCATCATTCTTCTTAACCATAACCATAGTGTCCCACCATCTATTGATCAATCCTTCAAGCACAAAGTTCGAACACTTCACCTTGATTTCCATAGGTGCATCCAAAAAATCGAACAAATGCTCAATCCTAATCAACCATTCCTTAGAATCTTGAGGATAATTGGATGATATGAATTTTGTAGGCTTCTAGTGAATGATATATTGATAATTAATTTGGATATCATCCCATCACGGTTCCACTATTGGAGCCTGAAAAGGAGTTTGTTGTTGTGCATGTCCTAGAACTTGGATAGTACATATGATCACCTCTACTAGATTTAGGTCCAAAAGAGGATTTCATAACTGAGGTTCATTAACATATTCCTCCTGGATTTGATTCACACATCCTCAAAATGGAATGATGATACAAAACATCAGCATACAACAAAGAATACATCATATTTAACACTCAAAAAGAGAAACAAGGGATTAGTAGTCCCAAATAATAGTGAAATAAGATTTTTATTTCAATATATCAAAATCAAAATTATTGAAAATCATATAACTAATCCTCAATATGTCTTTCCAAAACCTCCCCTAGTAACTTTAAGTTCATTACTGTGAGAGTTGTACAGGTACTCAATCACAACTACCTCTTAAGTCCTGAAAATATTACAAAACTATATACTAACATCAAGGAAATATGAAAAACATGCACCATTGATCCCACTTTTTCACAAACTAGACTAGGTACCCTAGTAACCTGATAATCAAGCTAGTCCTCACATAGAGAAAAGGGAATTCGTAATCCTCATGGGTTAGTAAATAGCACCTAGCATCCTAAAAAATGAAAGTTGGAATTAATTTTTTGAAAACATCATTGAAGAAAGATAAAAAAATTTAATTTGTATAAAAAAACTCAACAGGGATAAGTGTACCAAAATTCAAACAGGTAAAAAAACCCAAAGTACAATGGAAAACTACCAGAAAATAGGATACAAAACCCAATTTCTAACGGAAGTAACTCCCCAAGTCCATGAATCAACAGCCAGAACCACCTCTTTGTGGTGCTTTTCCACTTCTAGAATGTAAAAGGAGATAATCTACAAACACCTGAATTCACAAGTAGGGTGTGAGATAAAATCCCAGTAGGTTATCACTAAGGATTACATAATAATATGCCACATTTAATTAAACAAATAAATATCTTTCAATTTTAAATAAATAGGTTTTTCATTTCAAATGCACATTTAAACCAATGATGCTTTACATTTCAAATGATGGATAATACTTTAAACAAATAAATCACATTTAAATTAGTGTAATTTTTCTAAACAAATTACATAATAAAAAATCTTTAAATAAAATAGTTTATATAAATTCACAAGGAATGTAAAAAAATTTACTGAAATGGAATATATTCATTTCAAATAAAAAACAAGTGAGAAACATGGTCATATTTATAATGGTATGATAATTCAAGGATAAGGGACTCCACACACTCAATGTTAAATGGAAATATATTTATACCCACATCCCTTTAGTATGGACAAATGATACTTCATCAGTATCATGTCATAGATATGATATGCTACATTTATGTTTTGTAACATTATAAATTGTAGATTTATTTCCAATAATTCACTAACTTCCTAAGGCTTGCATGTGCTCTAATAATAGATCAACGATGGAAAATTTACTTTAAGACTAATTAAAATAAAATTCATTCCATTATCCATTTAAAATATTCAAATTTTCCATTTAAAACCCAAAATGGGATTTTAATTAAAACATTACTTTTCCCAAGACAAAACCCAAGGGTTTCTATCAAACGCATTTTATGCCATTTTTCAAAAATACCAAATTTAAATCAATTGAAAATTTTAAATTCAATAATTTAATTCAACAATTTAATTTTAAAACAATTTACATAAATTTCACATTTTTAAATTCAACAATTTAAATTCTATCAAATTCCATCAATTTCAAAATTACACCCTAATTCACTGGAATTAATGGTTTTTTCCAATATCAAACCAAAATCTAATTTACAAAAAAAATCCACCAATTCAATGGAATTGAGGTTTTCAACAATTCAATTTCATATGAATAAAATCCCAAATATTCAATTGAAATCAATTTAATCAAATCAGGTGATTTGTGGTTAATTAAATTGGCCAATCAAAATGGAACCACTTACCTCAAGACTTCTATACCTTGAATCACAAATCTCTAAATGGGATTCACCAATGAATAATCATGGAAAAAAGGATCCAATAATCAAAACTAGGTTTAAGATCCAAAAAAGGGTCATTAGATCTTCTAACAACATATAAATCCACAAAACCCTAGGGAGAAAAGATAGAGAGTGGGAGAACAAAAAATGGGGAGGGGAAACTTATCGGGAAGGGATTGAACTGAGATTTCATAGCTTAGATCTGGATTTTAAGATGTTTGGAGGATCCAAAATGGTTCTTGGGAGCCCCAAAACCTATGAAAAATGTAATAGGGTTGAATGAAACCCAACAGAGGAAAATAAGGATGGTTCGGGAATTTTTTAACAATTTTCAGATTAATTAACAGTCGCACATTCAGTTAGCTAGGAATGGCCACACAGATAGACTAAACCATGTTCCCTAGCCATGCACCCCTTTTTCCAAGGTGTGTGGTTTCTACTAGATGGGTGCATGGTTTTCCAAACTGTACACCAATTTTGAGAACCCCATTGTTTGGGTTTTCATGGTTTTCCTTGATTTGGTACATGGTTTGGGAAAATTGTGCACCAACCGTGCACGAGCCCAAAACATTCAAAATTTCCAAATTTCTCACCCGAAAAATACCCAAAACTAAACCCAACCATAGTATGTTTTAAAGATGGGATTATGAATACCTAAAAATAGTAATAGGATGTTACAAATATAGTATATAATATATAATAACATGAGGTAACATAATGTATATTAAAAAAACTATAACTTTATTATTCAATTATTTTTTTTAAAGGATGAAATGATTTGAACCCACTATCGAATATCCAAATCCATTAATTTTAGACTCCTTTGACATAAAAAACCCATTCTACATTGGTTCCTATATGAAATTATTATGACTTCCCAATAAAAGGTTCATCCTCAATTGAATTTTCATCTAACCCTCCAGTGGTTTAGGTTGATAATAGAATAATTGACCACTTTTAGCTTATGGGATCTGGAACATAAAATACTTGTGTTTCCTCTGATTCCATTATAAATAGTTTATATTTGAACCCTTTCTTACTAAAATCCACATTCACAAATCCCAATGCATATATTTTAATAGCACTCTTGTTATCAACCCACTTTCATTGAAAATTTGGCACTTGGAATATTTTATAACCCAAATCCCATATTTGTTTGATGAGGCAAAATTATGACATATTTACATAAATTGGATTTTATTTCCTTGGTACTAGAAACATGCATCACTTCATCCATAAGTGCAACTCCACTATTTTTCAGGGTACTTCCTTAACCATGTTCATTTGTATATAATGTACAACCTTCAATTACATAACCTTTTTAAGATAATACTTATATACTTGGTCCTCTCACTATCCATCAAATCCATTTTGAAATTGAATCTGAATTTTAATCTAAATCATTAAAAATATTGTAACAAAACCAGCCTATAAACTATTGATTATATGTATTTAATATCCATATTTCAACCCTTTATGGATTCAAATTCATAAAAATATCTTCATGGGTTTCAACTTATAGGGAAACCTCTAAACTGTTATAAAAAATGTAAAGGTGTTATTTCTCCTGATCTATAATATATATTGTACAAAAAATATTCAATAAATTCATTATCCCACAAGCTTCCTAGTGTGATTACATTTCAATAGACCAATGTTTTCCACACTGAAAAGTCATTCGGTAAATAATTAAATTACTTACTTAATAATATATCACTCTGCAATAAAAACCTTTAGTCAACTTCAATTTTTGATATACCCTTTCAAAATATTCATATACCATTCATTGGGGTACATCCATCTATAATTTATAGCACTAAATAGTCAAATATCTCTCACCAAGTGAACCATCAAGTGAACCATCATATCAAAGAGTGTTGGCAGGAATAACATTTCCAATTCACATAATATGTCAGAAATTTTCTTTTCCACATTTAGAAATTTATCTGGGTCTATAACATTGTTGCATATAGATTTGAAAAATAATAAGATCTTGGTTAATGTATAATGGATATTGTTGAGGAAAATGAAACATTAATCTTTTTTAATTAGATATTATATCAAAACATGATAATCGTGTGATTTCATACCCTTTAACTTTGAATCATTAATTGACATGATATTCTTAATATTAGGTGAACACCCCTCTAGAATCATTACATATTTCATGGTTTTTCAAAACTGATGTCTCTCCAACCTGGAAAGAGTTTGAGCAGCTGAATAAAGAAAATTCCATTTGTTCACCCTTCACTAACACCATCTCTTCCCATATTTCCATGGCAATCATGTATAACCTAGCCTTAATTCCATCCTTTGTTTTGTCGGCTGTATTTAGTAATGTTCCAATGACATTATCACATACATTTTTTTCAATATACATATCTTTATAAAAATTTATAACATATAGAAAATTCTAGTATGATTATTAAAAAATAATCACTTTTTCTAATCGGTTTTCATAAGGTTTTTCAAAAAAAGATTTACCAAAATAAGTATTAATATATTTTACTTTCTGAAATAGTTGATCACCTATTACTGGAGATGTTTTTGTTCATTCTTCTAAACACCCATCATATGATGTTATCCAATATTGTTACTTATCTCATCAGGGTATAAATCTATGATATCCTAGAGGCATATTCTTTGATGAATGCTTCAACCTAATTGAAAGTGTACCTTGTTCGAAAATGAGACACCCTTGAGTTCCTTAAATTATATATCCTGAAAAATATTCATAAGTAGGAAAGTCATTTATCATCTCGTACAAAATATATCTCAACATGAAATCTTCATTTCTGTAATCATCATACAATGTGAAACCTAAATCCCACAATTATTTCAAATCTTCAGTCAATAGAGACAAATAAACATAAATATCATTACTCAGTTTCTTTAGTTTCGATATAAAAATATATTCCATATTATATTTCTATTTCACACAAAAACACAGTGGAAAGTTATAATTTACCAATATGACTAGTCATGTTATGTGAGTGAGTCTTTCAAAAGGAAAAGGATTCACTCCATTTATAGATAACGCAAGATGAATGTTTCTCTGCTCATTTCCAAATTTAGGATACTCATGATCAATTCTCTTCCACTGAGTAGAGTCTACCAGGAGATAAAGTTTCCCAAATTTATTTATAACATATGTGTGCCACATCAATTACCTTATATTCTCCCCACTTCCATATAGGTTCTTAAACCTTAGGATTATTGGAAGGAACTATAAAACTTTCGTAGGACCCGATTCATCTTTATTTTATTGAGAATAACCCAATATTCGGAATTCATTAAGTGATTTGTGATCCTTGAGAAATAGTATATAGTCATTCAGAAACACATTTATCTTTTATAGATCATACCCATAAAATATAGCATTCATTTTCCATCATATTTTCTTCTAGGGAGCTCATTATACACTGGGAGAATGTCATTCAAGAGAGTAAGTAGTTCAGTAGAACTGGAGTCACTCCATCCATTCTCATCTTTTAAATTATACACCTTCAGCATGGATGAAAATTTTCTATATTTAGTTCAACCAACATAAAATGGCTTCTTTTACCAACTCTTTATCTTCTCAAATAATTTTGGACAATCACAAAGTTCATCTTCAACTTTCATTTTCATTTCCACAAAAGGATCTTCATCATCATTCACACCTGTAATCACATCCTTGATATGATCTTCCTCATAGTCTATACTTGTAATCATATCAAATGATCCATAAAACCTATTGTTATCCCAATCACTATATACACTCTATTTTCCCTATTTTTATTCTAAAATTTATAACTTCGATCAATTCCATGATAGATCATGTGTTCGTCCAACTCCTCTAGACCAATTAGTCTTTAATAGAAATAGTGTAAACATGGGAAATGTAATTGAGAAGGATCATATACATGATATTTTGAAAACATGATGAACTCTTTCACCCCATATTAATACACTTTTATCATACGATTGGTATCCATCCATTCTCTATTTATAACCATCCTATTTGATTTGGTTATATTAATAATTAAAAAAATAAATACAAAAAAGGGTCCATTCAAATAAGTAAAACTCAACATTTGAATGTTTCGAATAATTGCATCATACTCTGAAATAAATGGGTAATTTAATATAATAAAATAATTAATCCTCTGGTGGTAGGTTTAATCCTTTGAATTCAACCCAAATAGAAGGTATATGAGTCTCAGGAAAAAAATGAAATAATAACTATTTAAAATATGATGTTTTTGAGGATAATAGTTATTATTGAATTTTTTTCCCTGAGACTTATCTCTATAGAAGATAACGCTAAATCAGATAGAATATTTAGTTTTAGAGGACTCCATTAATTTAAACCATGAAGTTGATGTTGGATGCAAAGTATATTTAGTAGTTGAAATTGGGTAAAACATTATTTCACCTTTATCGAGAGTGAGGTTGTGAAGGATATCCTATGGGTTGGATAGAGTTAGTGACATTCCCTTCCAATGTTTTTATTATCAACTTATATTATGTAAGTGATGAATATAGTGCTAAGTAAAGGATAAGGTTTCTAGTATTGGGTTATGGCCACCCAAATTGGATTATTTCAATAAGGGATTTGTGTGAGTTTGATGAATCATGGGGAATGAAAAAAGTTTCATGGTTTCTTTGAATGGTTTATAAGTTTAGAGAAGATATATAATCGAGTAAAATTTTATTTTTCAATAAATTGAGAAGATTTATTGGGATATAAATGATTTTTGGTGAATGGTGATATAGAGATTTTGACTATAGTTTGAAACCAAAAATAGTGGAAGGAAGAAAATAGACTAACACACATATTTTAGAATTATATAGTTTAAATACATAAAAAAATCTACTAAAAATAAAATATATTTCAGTGGGAAGAAGGTGGAAATCCACTTGATGGATAAATTAAAAATGAATATGTGTTCACATTCTTTTTTCAGGGATTCTACACCAATGCACATGGTAGTAGCGTAATTTGTTGAATTTGATTAGATTTGAGGTAGTTGATTTTATTCGGTGGAGGATTCTCTAAAATGAGGAACCGACAAACTGACACCAACTCATTCCTTAAATTTCAATAGGTTTGACCCAACTCTATCACTTTAATAGTGTGGTGTGGGTCTATAAATAATTTTTTTTAGTCCAATGACCTATCTATCATTTATAATTTAAATGCTTGAAAAAGGAAATTGTAATGATATCAAAATAGATTTTTTGATTATTCCACTGAACATGAAATAGGGAAGTTGCCTTATAATAGAAATTTGGATTAGTATTGGGCGCAAGGACAATTTATGAGCATGAATTTCAAACCATTCATGGTCAGGTAATGGGTAATGTAACTTTACACAATTCAAACCATGATTAGTTATCCATGTGTGTTAACTATATGAGCTTATTTTTATTCTATAAAAAAACAATACTGATATGTTTTTGTTATGCGTTATCAATTTCAAACCCCCAATCTCATCCTTAAACAACCATTTATTTCCCCAAAGCATCTTTGACTAAGTTTACATTTTTTTTATAGGGAAATTATAAGGGTTTTCTTGTATCTCATTATATATTGAGATAAATCTACATGATATTAAAGGTAAGAAATTCAATATCTCTTTCATTCATTGACCTCTTTAATTTTTTATAAAACTGAATAAAATTACATATATGTTATAAAAGTATACATAATTTATATATGTATACAGTTTTTCATATTTATAAAGGTATAAAATTATAATATATAAAAGTAAAATTTCTGAAATTTTAATAGTATACTAATTTATAATGAATAAAATAATGATTTTATGTTAATTTATAAATCTAGAAAACTATAAAAGTATAAATAATTATTAAAATTTTATATTTAAACTATATATATAAATATGATATAATATAAAATTTATTAAATTTTTTAAAATTATAAATGATTAAAACCATAAAATTATAAATATTTAATAAAAAATTATTATTAAATTATATTAGTATAATATGATATACTATAAAATTTATAAAAGTATATAAATTTTAAATTATATACAAATATAAAATTATAAATGTGATAAAATTTGAAAATGTTAAAAGGCATTTCCATATCGTGAATTTTTTATTCAAAAATAAACTTGAATCACTTTATCCACACTTTGAATTTCATGTATTACTTAAAATTCCAAGTAAAAATTAAGAACCAATTGAAAATTCTTTTTGAAGACTAGAGAACCTTTATAAATTAAAAACATCCTTCGTAAGGGTTATTCAAAAAACTTACTAACACATGGTGCAAAAGGAAATTTAAAAACATTTTAAAACATATATTTCTTTAATATAAAAACATTTAATGTTCATTGTAAAATAGGGAGAAAACCTTTATTTCATCCTATGGATTCCCCTAAAATAATAAATACCATTATTATAAGTCTAAAACATGTATTAAAGTACCAAGAAGTCAATAGATCCAAAATTAAAGAGATAAGAATGGGGAAAACCTAGTTACAACACACTACATTCAATAAGGGAGGACCAAATCTACCAAAAGTGACTCCAAGAAACTTAGAAGAGGGATCACACATGTTAGTCCCATGAAAAAAATGAAAAAATTATTATCCCCACACCCTATATTTTGGCCTATATAATGTGTATAAAGGGGAAGACAAGTGGAGAGGATGGACAACGATAAGGACATAAACAATTAATACTAATAATTAAATAGCATCATTCCATTTTCGAGTATCATCTAGGAGATCCATTCTGTATTTAATATAAATCACATATCATAATTATTAAACAAAAAACCCATCAATTAAAACCTAGTCTCGACACCAAAAAAAAACTCCTCATGTTCGTTCAAGCTCACTATTAGAGTGATGTGTTTCTGTAAAATAAAATCACAATCATCATACAGTGCTACAAATCTAGCACTGAGGGTCATCGAGTTCATGTTGAAAGACTCATTCTCAAACTCAACCCTCACATAGATCAACACTACCAGATACAATATGGATGGTTGTTTTGGGGCCTATTCATTCATTTATTCAAGAATAATTGAATACACATGATTTGGTGAGGTGCGACTGAAGAAATAGTGAGGCTGGTGGTACTAAAAAGATAAATAGGGCATATAACTTAGATTTTCAGAGATCGATTCATCCAGAATATTAACCGGTGATCGAAATAGGGTTTGAAAATAATACTGGTTGTGGTGGAGGGGTTCATTTTCCACAAAAACATCAAGATGTGAGTAGCAGTACCCCTATGTTAGGGGTTATTTTATAAGAACACGTATAGATTTTATCAGCTCTTTCAAATTAACACTGATAAAGAGCACTTTTATCAAAGATAAAATAGAAAGCGCTGATAAAAATCCTCTTTATCAGTGTTAAAGATGAACTAATAAAGATCTAATCTTAATAATTTATTTATATTATTATATATATTAATAAAATTATTTATATATTTAATAAATATATATATATATATAAGAAATAAATATATATAATGATAAATATAAATAAACAGTAAAGAATCGAACTTAAACAATACATATTATAGAAATTTTAAAAATAAAAATCACTTAATCTCAACAAATATATTTTAGGTTTACAGTTTTAGAGAATTTGGAAAAACTCTTATAATGTAAACCCATATAGTACAAGTGGATAATTTAACTATGTTTCCATTTTTTCACCAAAACAATCATTCAAAAAAACATAGTTTCTTTCCATGATATAACACCACAATTTTTATCTTGTCCTCATTCATTTCCCTACTCATCCTTTAACCCTATGAAAAATATTTTAAATCATGGTATGAGCATAAAAATCTTATTAAGGGACATAAAAATAAAGAAACCCCTTATTCTAGTAAAAAAAAGAGAACACATTTAATGTTTCTTGATAAGATGAAACATAACATTTTCAATTGAATCACACACACACATTTTTTACAAATAGAACCTTTAAAACCCATAGAAATCAATTTAAAACTTATTTAGGCTACTTAAAACATCATATACATAAAACCCTTTTGAAAACCCATTCAATTGGAATAATGATACAGCCAACTTCTAATAATATTATTACCCAATACATTAGATATCTTCAATGGTGATCTCCCTTATTATTATCTATATCGGGCTCACCTATGAGCTAAAATGGGGATTAACCCTTCATATAACCTATATCATGATCACCTGTTTCTCATTAGCTATAACGGGTCTCAACCCTTCATATAAGCTATATCAGGCTCACCCATGAGCTATAATGGGGCTCAAAACTTTGTATAATATATATCAGGATAACAAGTGACTCCTGAGATATAATAGTGATAAAACCTTCTTATAAGATATATCAGGGTCACCCATGATCTATAATGGGGGTCAACCCTTCTTATAAGTAGTATCAAGCTCACCTGTGAGCTATAATAGGGATCAACCCTTCATATGAGTTGTATTAGGCTCACTCATTTCATATAATACCAATGTACCATTTGATGAAGAAAACAAATTTATCAATAAACCTTTTTAAAACCACTTTTAATCCCATATGAAAAACACTTTCATTTAAAAGATTCCATTTTATTTTAAAAACATTTTCAATACCAAAACACCATTTTCTTTGAAAACCCATATTTGATTCCAAAATACCAAAAAAATAAAGAATAATTTTCATTTAATAAAACATATAATATTTCTAAGTAATAAATTAATTAAATAATATTCATGGTTAATGAAAATTCATTTACATCGTGTATGTAAAGGATAGAACATTCTTTTGTTCGTTTGTTTAAACTTCCATATAAAACATGTGGAAATATTCCTTTTTAAAACCATTGTATGAAATTAAAAATAGACATAAAATTTCCATTATAATTATTTTATATTCTTATAAATGATCATATATATTTATTTCAATAATATTGGTATGGAAGAGAATATGTTTGAAATTAAATCATTAAACATTTTAAAGTAAAATTTTAAATCAAAATGTCATATAATACTTTTAATTATTTGAATAATAAACCCTATTATGGAATAAAATTTAACAAAAAATGTAATAAAATGATAATAAATAAGATCATTATATTATATGTCAAAATTTTCTGTATATACATCTCATAAAATAAGGTGGGTGTATAATATCAAAATAATCATAAATGAAAAAATATTGAGACAAAGTCCCTTATAAATATCATATCATGGAAGTGAAAATTAATAAAATGAATAGAATATGCTTCTACACTATAAATCCACATAACACATGTGTAAATACAACATAAGATATTAAAAATTCATTTCGCAAATAATATTATCACAACATAAACAATAATTAGAAGTTTAACCCAAAGAATGGTAATTAAGTTAAGAAATCCCTTACCTCACAATCAGATTCCTTAAAAAGTATTAAAAACTCATGTATAATGTTTTAAAGATTGTTATTAACTAATTTCAGAATAAAACGAAAATTTATAATACCTTATATGATGATTTAATAACATCTTATGACCCATTTATTATTAATATTTCATTATTTTCATGGTTTTAGGTTCGTTTGTTTCATGGTTTCAAAATCAGTTAATTTGTGTATAATTATGGATGTTATTGTATAATGGGATTACTAATACATAAGTGGAATTAAATAGTATTAATAAACTTCCAAAAGTATTAATGGTCACATATATCATTTTTATTTCATACATGAGGATGATTCATTAGATAAAATGTTAATGATAAATGATTAGTTTATTTTGGCTAGTTTTCCGAACATCAAGTACTAGTTTTATTTTATTTAATATTATGTTTATATATTCATTAAATAATGAAGAATATGTTATAATATACCTATTATATTATTATTTAACCATAATTATAGTTTTCTGGCCATCCATGAAGGTGTTAATGAAAAACAAACAAAAATATTATTCATAGAGATAGTTAACCGCCACAACTTAAAAAAATTGTTCTGTTTTGTTGAATAAGAGGATGTAATAAAAAATATGGATATAACATATCAAATTACAAACATAAATATATATTATATACATGATTAATTTTTTATCATGTATTTACGTATCAATGAGGTAAGGATAAAGTATAAAATTAAAAGAAACTAAGAGAGGTGTTTTGAAAAAAAAAATACCTCTTGAATATCAACTCTTTGAGAGACCCTTGAGGACCTTGGATTTTTTATTTTGGTGAGACCACCAAAATTTTTACATGGGTAGAGTGAGGAGGAGAGGTTTGGGTAGATATTTTAGGAGCAACAAGGCTTTTGAGTCTAATTGGGGTGGTGATTGGTGGTATTTATACTTGAGAATAGGTGGGTTTAAAGTGATTAAATAATGATTATTTTATATTTAAATCCAAAATAATAGAGGTGGTATTAATTTAAAATAATTATATTTTTAATTTTTTCTTTTGAGGATTTTTAGGGTCGATAAATACCTCAAAAACCCATTAAATTTTGTAATTTTTAGTTAATTTAATATTTTACCTTTTAACTTTTACCCTTGTCACTATTTTACTTATACTATGGTAAATAATTTTGTTACCACAGAAACTTTTTTATACCTAAAAATTAAATTGAAAAAAAAATAATTTATACCTTGTAATTCCAAATATTAAATATATTTTACCAAATTAAATTCACATAATTGGAAAAATTAGATTTAAAATTAATCCTGTAGAGACAATGAAAAAGCGGGTTTTTTAAGTGGAAAGTTCAAAAGTTATAAATGTTTTTATATCCAATTTCAATGTAAAATTGATTAAAATGAAATTAATTGGTTTTATTTATGTATAATTTAAATAATTTTACTTTGAAACCAATTTAGAATACAATTTATCTATATAAATAAATTAGTCAAAAACAGTTTTTAATTAAAATTTCGTATTTTTCACAATTCATCAAAAAATAAAACCTCTAAAAAATTCCAAAATTTCACCATAAGATAATTTTGATATTAATATTTTAAAAATGAATTTTATTTTTTCAAATAAAATCTATAAAAGTATTCAAATTTATTTTTAAAACAGGTGCACCATTAAAAGGTGAGAAAATTGCCTTTTCAAAAAAAATAGCTTTATGCTTAAAACTAGATTAACTCTTTTCTTAAGCCAATAAAACTTATTGTATATATTTAAAAAAATATTGAATATATAAAATATAAATTTATTTAATATATTTTAATAATATTAATTAATTTAATTTATTAAGATAAAATATCATTATTGGCATAAAATAGTTTTTTTATAAAAACACATCATTTAAATTCAATTGGTTTTTATATTAATTTATAATTAAATTTTACCATTTAATTCATGTAATAAAAATGTGTAAACTATATTTTAATAATTTTTTAATCTCATTCATTCACTCTATTCTAACAGCTAGTTGAAAACTATCACATTTAAATAATAATATTTAGTAATTTGTTTAAACTTGATGTGGTGTATCTTAGATGAAATTGTGCATACTATTTCATTTTAAAATATCAGTGTGTTACATTATTCCTCACCTTAAAAAAATCCTCATAATTTGAACTCAGGATCAAAAAACTAGGGGTTTTACTTTTTAGAAAACCTTTGTTGAAATCCCACATTGGAAAAGGGGTAGTAAAATCTCTACTTAAAAAGAGAGAAAATAAAGTATGAAAGTCACCTTAGATAACACATTATTGGATTCCATGTAGTAAAAAATGTACATGGAAGATAAAAGCTAATGATAAAATAATGATATATAGGGATAGAGAACATGGTTGTGAGAAAGATAATAATCACAAAACCATACATCTATGATTGATTTAAAGAACATTGATTTCTCAGTATGAAAAGTAATCGGATAACATTTTTTTAAATACATTTTATAGTGTTGAGGAATTATTTTACATCTGAGACTCAGAATATAAAGAAATATACTTACTTGAAAATAATAATTTCAACTTCATATTCTCTATAAATGATGAGTATTAAAGATAATATATCATACCTGAAGCATCAGAATCAACTGTTATGGATCAAAAAATCCATAAAAGAGTAATTATTTGTTCCTCATATATTAAGAAATTAAAAAACCCAAAATGGTTAGTAAAAGATAATTAAATTATCAAAAAAATAATAAACCTTTATATTAATAAAAGACATATAAATCTTCAAAATTCAATAGTAGTACCTAGTTTTCAGCATAGATTATTCAAAAAAATACCATCCTCAAAATTATGAAAAACATTCAAGACTACAATTGAAACCCTAAAATCTGAAGGATTTTATTACATAGTATTTCAATATAAATTTAATATTTATCTTCAAATAATATCATTTTCTCTTAAAGTATAATAATAAAATGTAATTTTCATAATCACATAATCATCATGATATACTAGTCATTTCCCAAAATAACAAGAATCACCATAAATCATATTTGATTCCAAAAAAATAATTCTTCCTTTGTTTCTCAAATAGAATCTCATAGTATTCTATTTACCTATATCATATAAGGTTCCCAAAATAGTGAACATCTTCCAAAATAACATCGATCACTTTAATCTCCCAAAATATCATTAATCTTCTAAAAACCCACCACTTTAACCACTAAAGGAGTGTCTAAGACTTTTAACTTATAAGCATACTTAAACTTGTAAACCCATGATGATATCTATAACTCTTAAGAAAACCATTCAAGGAAACATCCTAATCTAAAAAGTTCTCTAAACCCTTCTCTAATACCAACTGTACGAACCTAGCCTTAAAAATTACATATTCTAGTTATTTTAGAATGGAAATCAGTTTATTTTTTGAAATATATTTTAGGTTTAGAGTTTTAGATAATTAGTAAATACTCTTATAATGTAAACCCATACATTACAAGTGGATAATTTTAATCAGTATCCATTTTTTTCTATAAAACTAAACATTTAAAAAAAATATGGCTTCTTTTAATTATATAACATCACCATTTTTATCATATCCTTATCCTTGTCCATAATTATCCTTTAACCCTATGAAAAACATTTTTAAACTATAGATGAGAACAAAAATATTATTAAGGGACATAAAAATAAAAAAAACCATTAGTCCAGTGTAAATCCTGAAAACACATTTAAAATTATTTTAGAAAATGTAATAGAACATTTTCACATGAATCACACTCACACATACATTTTTCTCAATGAAATCCATTAAAATTCATAGAAGGAAATTTAAAACTTATTTAGGTGACTTATAAAATAATCTACATAAATACCTTTCAAAAAATCATTCAATTGAAAAAATCATAAAACCAGCTTCAAATATTATTATTACCCAATGTATTAGAGATATTTAATTGGGATCACCTTTGGTATAAGCTATATTGGGCTCACCCGTGAGCTGCAATGGGGATAAACCCTTCGTATAAGCTATATTGGGGATACTCGTGATCTATAATGGGGATCATCTCTTATTATAAGCTACATCGGGTTCACCCATTAATCATGAGCTATAATCAGGAGCAACCCTTTATATAATCTGTACTAGGATCACCCATTAGCTATAATGGGGTTCAACCCTTTGTATAATATGTATCAAGATCACATGTGAGTTATAATGGGGATCATCCCTTTGTATAAGGTGTATCAGGAACACCCATTTCATATAATTATCAAGTACTATTTTATGAATAAAACACATATATCGTAAAACTATTTTAAAAACTCTATTAATTTCATATGAAAACACATTCATATTAAAAATAGATTTTTATTTTAAAAAAATAGTTTCAATACCAACAAAACCTTTCCTTGAGAACCCATAATTGATTCCAATTTACCCAAAAAAATAAATAATAATTTTTATTAAATAAAACATTTAATCTTTAAAAGGAATATATAAATTAAATAATTCTTATGGTGGTGTAAAAGTTTTTTTCATTGTGTATGTTAAGGATAAAAAATTCTTTTTGTCGTTTGTCAAAAATTTCCGTATAAAACATTAAAAAAACATTCATTTTGAAAACCATTTAAAGAAATTAAAAATATATATAAAATTTACATCATAATTATTTTATATTCCAATAAATTATCATATAAAATTATTTCATGAATATCGACATGGGGGAAAAGTTTTTTGAAATTAAATCTGTAAACATTTAAATGAGATTTTTAAATCATGGTGTCAAATACCACTTTGAATTATTTGAATCATAAAACCTATGAAGGAATAAAATATAAGAAAACATTGAATAGAATGATAATAAATAAATTATTGATATTATATGTCAAAATAGGTTGTATATACACCTCATGAAAGAAGTTTGGTGTATAAAATCAGAATAATCTTCAATGAAAGGAGATTCAGATGAAGTCCCTCGTAAATATCATATCAATGAAGTGGAACTTAATCAAGTGAATTTAATATATGTATCCTCTATAAATAAACATAAAAAGTTTAAATACAACATAATATATTCAAAATTCATTTAAAAAATAATATAATCACAAGATAAATGAGAAGTTGATGTTTAACACAAAGAATGGAAATTTGGTTAAGAAATCCCTTACCTCACGTTCGAATTCCATAAAAAATGTTAAAACCTCCTGTAAAATGGATTAAATAATGTTATTAACTCATTAATGAACTATATTAAAATATATAATTTCTTATATAATTATTTTATTACATCTTAGGACGCATTCATTAATAATATTTCATTATTTTCATGGTTTCAGGTGCGTTTGTTTTATGGTTTCATGATCGGTTTATTTGTGTATAATTATGAATATTATTTTTAAATGGGTTTAGAACTATAGAATAGGAATAAAATCATATTAATTAACATATATAAGTAATAATATTCCCATATATAATTTTTATTTATTACATGATGATGATTCATTTGATAAAATGTTAATGAAAAATGTTTAGTTTATTTTGGCGGTTTTTCTGAACGTCATGAACTACATTCATTTTATTTAATATTATATGTATATATTAGTAAAAAAAATGAAATAGATTATAATAAAACTATTAATGTATTATTTAACCATAATTATTCTTTTAGGACCATCCATGAAGGCAGTAATGGAAAATGAATAAAAACGTTATTCACATAGAATGTGAGTCTCCATAACCTGGACAATGGTTTCAGTTATTTGAATAAGCGGAGTTAATAAAAGGGATGGA
This sequence comes from Viscum album, assembly GCA_963277665.1. NCBI lineage: Eukaryota > Viridiplantae > Streptophyta > Magnoliopsida > Santalales > Viscaceae > Viscum > Viscum album. Next base: position 1,583,531,797 of record OY728121.1, read on the forward strand.
TAAAAGATATTAAATTAGAAACATAAAACACCATTATAAATTATTCTGAATTTATCATGCATTTATGAATGAATTAGGTGAGGAGGAAGTATAAAAAGAAAATAAATTAAGAGATGTGTTTTGAGAATATTACCTCTTTAATATCATCTCCTTGAGAGATCCTTCAAGACCTTGGAATTTGTATTTTAGTGAGACCACTAATAATTTTAAGTTTTGATAGTGAAGACCATAGTTTATGGTTGATATTGAAGTAATTATAATGATTTTGAGTCAAAATGGTGTGGTGAGGGGTGTTATTTATACTTGAGGAGGGGTGAGTTTTATGTGACTAAATAATGATTATTTTATATTTAAATCCAACCACATTGAAGTGGCATTAATTTAAATATTTATATTATTAATCATTTTTTTAAATATTTTTAGTGTCATTAAATACCTAAAACAACCATTAAATGTTTTAATTCTTAAGTATGTTAATCTTTTACCTTTTATCTTTAACCCTTGTTAGTACTTTACTTATACTGCGATAAATAATTTTTTTACCATGATAATTTTTTTATGAAAATAAATTAAATTTACCTTAAAAAATAACTTTTCCATTATGATTCTGAATATGGAATCTATTTTACCAAATTCAATTCATAGAATTTACAAAATAATATTTAAAATTTATCCTGTAGACACAACGAAAAAGCGGGGTTTTAAAATGAAAAGATCAAAATTTCTATATGTTTTAATATCCAATTTAAAATTTAAATTTATTAAAATGTCCTAAATTGGTTTTATTATTGTATAATTTAACTAATTATACTTTAAAACCAATTTAAAATATAATTTATCTATATAAATAAATTAGTCGACAAATCTTTTTTAATTAAAATTTAGTATTTTCTCTATTCATCAAAAAATAAAACTTCTCCAAAAAATATGAAAATTCCACCCCAATAAAAATTTTATATTAAGATTTAAGAAATTAAGTTTATTTTTTAAAATAATGATTGAAAATTTTTCAAATTTTTGTTTTAAAATAGGTGCGCCATTAAAAGGCGGCAAAATTATCTTTTAGAAAAAAAAAATATAGCTTTTTATGCTTAAAACTTGATTTATTCATTTATTAAGCCTATAAAAATTATTGGATTTATTTAAAAATAGATTATTTAATATATAACAAATAATTTTCATTATTATATTTTATTAATATTAATTAATTTAATTTCTTAAGATAAAATGTTAGTATGGGCATAAATTAGTTTATTTATAAAAATACATCATTTATATTCAATTGGTATTTATTTTCATTTATAATTAATAGGTAACCAATGAATTCATTTAATAAACATTTTTAAACTATATTTCCATAATTTGGTTAATCGCATTCATTATTTCCATTCCAATGGCTAGGTGATGACTATCACATTTAAATAATAATATTTAGTCTTTTTTATGCTCTATGTGGCATATCTTCTGTGATATTGTGTATAGTGTTTCATTTTAAAATATTTGGGTATTTTATAAACATAGAAAATAGTGTTTTATTTAAAAACTAATAACTACACCATTTCTACCAATGAAAAAATTTAAAGATAGAAAATTAATTGTTAAAATATCTAAAAAAATGCTTAAAACTGCTTTGTAATATTTTAAAAAGTAAACAAAACTAAGATAAAAAAATAAATTAACAAACATCAAAGACTATAATTACTAATAAAACCATAAAACACTTTTAAATACTACCCAAATGAAATTAAAGGATTAAAAAACTACTTTTAACACCTTGGAGAATCCACTTAACCCATGTTTTCCTCACATTGAAAGGTCCAATACCTCTATACATTAATATACCAAATAGAAAATAATATGAATCAAGTGAACCAATATTTAAACTAAAAAAATTCATAAATATATTTTCACACATTAACATAAACATATAAAATAGAAAATTTAAATAACATGTATACTAAATTAAATTCAAAACACTTTATATGACTTGTCCAAATCTCTATAATGGGAAATAGAAGCAATGTTTAAACAATAAATCAAAACTTATTAATATCAAATGAATTAAAAAACACAATTCATAACCTATAAAAATTTGAACCAACTAATTTAATGTAATATAATAGATAAATTAAAAAACGCAATTCTATATATTTAAAATCATTACCAATTGGTGTAAAATCATGAATCCAAATTCATATGAAAATCAAGGACTATATTTTCTGGAAGTAATTGATGCCTATATTTGGTAAGCACATGTCATCCAATGCTAAAATTTGATTCAGATGATGTAGTTGTGATAGAGATTCATAATCAAACATGTTAAATTATCTAATTCAAACAAAATCTAAAATTAAAAATAAATAGTTCATGACAAACCAGATAAAGTTGCAGCACATCATGAACTCGATTGTGGAACTTTATAATCCAATTAAATGGAAACCACAACTCCTTTCATTTTTTGATGAACATTATTCAATAAAGTTATCATAGTTCAAAATATCCAATAATTAATTTTCAATTGAAATCATTTCCCATTCACATATTCTATCTTTTTACATGGTAGTCAAATAATAATTTTTGATCAAATTTATCATAGAAAAACATCTCTCCATAGATGCCACTATGACCCTAAAACATTTACCCCCCCCCCCCTTAAAACCAATAAAAACCCTTAAAGCCTCTAAAAACCCTAAAAGATCCTAAAAACTGTTGAAAATATTAAAAATATCTAAAACCCAAAATAAACTAAAATATTAAGAAACCCTAAAACCATAAAATCCTTAAAAAAACTAAGAAACATTAAAAAATATCAAAAAAACCTAAAAACATTGAAAAATTATAAAAACCCATTAAAAATATGAAAACCCAAACAACTAAAAAAAATAAAACCCTAAAACAACATAAAACACCAAAAAACCAAAAACTCACTAAATCTGTATAAAAATTATATCTAAAAACTAGAATATCTTGGCATAATCCTCATTTAACTAAGGTTTCATTTTCTAAATTGTAATTAGATAACCTATCAATCATATTTTATATTGATAATACATATTATAATCTACAATTAGATGACCTTATACCTCAAATAACAAATGTAATAGATATTACATATCACCTGATGTGTCTTTCTTACTCCCACGTATCATCATTATGCTTCTTATAGGCATTCCCAAATCTAGTAAAGGAATGTACCCTTTTGTATGGTCCAGTTCAATTTTAAACATCTCCTGATAACACTTATACATCTCTTAGTAACCTTTATATATCACCACTTTTTTATGTAAATTACTCTTATTTATTTCCCTTTATAGTCGAAATAACTCTTACATATTTCTATTTGTGTCAAATATGACTATTATGTGTACAAGGAGGGTTCTGGTTACCCATATGTATTCTCCCTTGGTTTCCTTTATTTATTGGAATTACAAACTTCACAGACCAGGTCATTGTATTTTTTTAAGAGTGTATCCTAGTTACTTTTAATATATACAATGAACTTCTTTTGGACATTGTTTTATTTCACCATATATCCTAGTTACTCTTATTTATTGGGTTTTGGTGACCCTTATATATTTAATTTTGTAAAATCCATGTAAATATTCTCAAGAACTAGAATATCACCAAAATTTTTCTATAACTCCTTCATCCTTCATATTACAATTTCTCCATGACATTATATTATACTTTAGAATTTCATTAAATAATATTTTCAACAAACACTACCAAAAAACACTCCAAGGGGATTTTTTCCTATAATATCCGCCTTTGGGTTTGTATACATATCAGCAATAGATTCAACAAAACTATATTTAAAAACATTAGAACTTAACAATAATATATTCTGAACCTCTTTCCCTCACATAGTGCATCGATGATTCACAAACCAATAACTCTAAGGCAACTTTTTTCAAAATATTTATGAGGAACAAGAATTAAGTAAAATATTCTTCCTAAAATGATTCATTGATATTACCGATCTTCAAAACTCTTTCAATCTACTAATCCCCTCAAATTGGAAAACAAACACTCTCCCCCATTACAAAACATTAGCAAGGAATATATCGACTATAGAAACATAAAAAGACCAATCACAACCATCTCTTAATCATGGGAAGCTTCTCATAGTTTCTCTGAAGTAACATTTGGGTAAATTATCCAATTTTTTAATGAGCCTAAAAAAACTTCTCCAAATTTTCAAAAGATATTATTAAAATTCCAAACATTTTAATTCAGTTTATTCACCATAAATTTCTAAAAATAGAAAATCTCATAGTATAGTGGGGTTCCTTTTCCAAACTATATAGTTGGGTAGAGATGGTTAGGCTCCAAGAGCTAGTAAATTATTTTCAAAATGAAAATTGATTATAACCTTTTTCAAGATATATGTAACTTTATTTTGCATTGAAAAATACTCCACTATCATTATCCCTTACTTAACCTTCTCCTTTATGAAAAGATACAATATCTTGTTATAGTTTTTCCTTAAATTATGGATATTATTTTTACTAATATTTATATCACTAGAGTTTTCATAATTAATTGTTATAATATATTTCACCTCAACTCCAACATATTTAATTTATTTCTTCATCCATAGAGACTTAGTACACACTTGAGTAGAAACAATGTATTAAAATTTTATAGTTCGCTTTGAAATGTAGTCATGCTTATTTCTCATCCAAAAAATGAAGAAAACTACCATGATATAAATCACCACCTCATATCAATTTGTGATCATGTTCTTAACTAGAACAATCCACATCATTGTATCTCAAAAACTCTCGATATGATATTATGTGATAAAACATCCTAAAATCCATTATTCCATTGATGTAACAATAAATTATATTCATTAATATAATCTTTATTTCATTGGGATAGATTTGGTACCATGTGTCTTGATATATGGAAAACAAAATCTCAATTAGTGTCACAATTGGGTATAATATGATTTTAATTATTTGACTATATTATATTATATTGACTTTATATCCTTCACCATCTCTTGAAAACATCATCTGATTGTCCATTATTGTTATCATTATCCTATAATCCTCTATTTCAAACCTCTTGATAATTTATTTGTTATAATTTTATTGAGAAAAAAATTTCTAATCCTTCCATGGGTCTCCGATAAAACAAAGAAAAATGTTAACTCCTTAATTATTGAGATCTCAAATTTGAACCTAATATATTCTTAAAATATATTCCATTGTGCCTCATCTAATCACCCAAAAATTATTTCATCTATCTAAATGTTCACTAACATCCTTTAATAATTATCTTTATTTATTTAGAGATTATGATCAATTCTACCTCACTAAATCCAATATTACCAAAATATTTATCATTATTATAACATATTAATTATGGTTCTTACTTCATCCAGTTAAATCCTTTATTTAAATGGAAAAAAATTATCTCATATTTATCAATAAAAAAATATCTAGTTTTTGAATGTGCACTTTCTACTCCAGAACTCTATTATGTAATGATTATTTGACATCCATTTAGTAGACATTAAACTTATTTTCTACAAATGGTTCCAATAAAAGTAGAATTGTTTCCAACTATGATAACAGGTAAAATTTCTCATCAACATACATAAATTTTATTTCAAACTATCCCTTTTGGACAATTATTTCTATATTTTATGTCACCTTGACATATTCTTTGAGTTTTTTTTCAAAAATTCATACTTGGTACCAATGAAATTTTCATCTTCTAACATCAGTAAAATTTCCCATTTTTAATTATTTCCAATTTGAAAAAATATTTTAATACATCAAATTAACCAAATCAACTTATTTTTAAGACTATTAAAAATACTTAGTATTTAATCGTGGTTTTTTATAAATTCTTCATCCTTCATGTTTTCACCAGAATGATCTGGTCACCATCAATATTCATTTCATTGATTTTAACCTTCCTCCTTTCCCTTTTTAAATTTTTTAAACCTGCTAGTTTTCCTCATTTTAAGATTCTTTTTCTAATACTTCTATAGGACCATGTTTCCCCAAGTATTATCTCATTATCATCTCTTTCCTCTGATATTTCATTTTTCTTTTTCTACAAAAACTTCTAATTGGATTGTGAAATCTTCTTGCTTTCAACAACATTGATATATTGAATTTCAATAATTTTTATAACCCTTTTGTTGTATAATTTTTATACCTTAATTTTTGATGAGTTCCCAATACAAATACCTTCACACCCATGAGTATAAAACTTGTGGTTGTTCACTTTATTGAGAATAAATCATTTACCACTGAAAATTAAAAACTAATTTAGTGTTATATTTTTCCCATACCATATCTCATATGGTATCTTCTCTTCATTAAAATATAATAAATCCTTATTATAGATATTAACTAATGTATATAATACTTAACTTAAATACGTATCAATTAGATCTTTTTCAATGAGAATTGGCTGAGCCATGTTGTTGATAATTTGGTTCTTCCTCTCAATGGATCTATTTTGTTGAGGATTCCTCACTATTGAAACGTGGTGTCTTATCCTACGTTTCTAAAGATGCTCATAAACCTAAATATTGTTTAATTATATACCATTATTATTCTAAAAATTCTAAATATTTATCCAATTAATCATCTACTCCAACCTATGGTATCATATAATACACTTGAACACTTTAGAATTTTGAGAGATTAAAATCATCCATTCCATTATACTATAACTATTTTAATTGGAATTCCATCAGGATTTTTAAAAATGAATAATCCATACAAAACATCACCTTTTTTAAAATCGTGTACCATTAGAGGGCCATGTTTCAGTCCTCCTCTATTGGATATGTATTTTTCAGTACCTTCCTTGGCACCCCCTTTATCTCTCAACGAGGATCTAGCAGCCAAATATTGGTGTCGAACTCTCTAATGCCTCAACTTCCGATGTAAAGGGTTAAACCAAGACCCACCTATAGTTCTCCTTATTTATATAACATATGAATGTTGGGTCTTTTAAGGTGGCTCTTACTGGTGGAACTCAATATCCCCTGATGGTTTACCTCCCTCTGATCCCCACCCACCTAATATCACTATCTTTGAAGAAAAAAATAATTCTTGGAGGGAATTATGAAATTGATTCTTTCTGGGGGTGAGATAAAGACAACAAACAAATATAATTTTTGGTATCTCATCATAAAATATGGTCATGAACAAACATACCTTTTTATTTTTTAATGGTTATTTTTATTAGGGAACCTTACCAGTCTGGTCATATTTTCATTTTAAATAAAATATCATTTTTTATTTATTTGTTCTTAAATAATGACTTCATTCATGCTTGGTACAAGGAGTATCACCTATATGAGGGAAGGTGTTTCTCATTGTTTCATTGGTCACATGATACCCACAAGTTTTGGGACTCAACCATAGCTACTTTATGGTTTCATCTTCTAATGATTCCTCTTTCTTTTTGTAACCCATCCATACTCAAGGACATCAATAACATTCTTATTCATCTTCTTTGTGCATTTAACTACACTCTTTAGTTGGAAAATGCAATGGTTTCTTTTATATTAATATAAATGTACCTCTGCTCCCCCCTCACGGAGTGCATCTTCCTCTGAGAGGGCTCGTAAATCACCTTCTAGAAAAATATGGCTATTTCTAAGATCATTGGTTTTTGTTTTCATTTCCACCAATAAATCCACACGAGGTCAATGTGTAGCAACCATATCTCTTAAAATTCCCCCATGAAGGTGTATGACGATTATGTTCACCACTCTAAGAGAATTAAATATAATCTCTATATGACTTATGGGAGACCCCATACTGTCAAAGAACCATTTTTAGGTCATACATGGATTTTATTTCTCTTATAGTAAGATCTAAATCGGGGGTGGAATAGAAACCATGACCCTCTTCCATTATTATATCATCTGTTATGGGTCGATCACTTCCATAGGTGGGTATGTAATTCTTTATTACCATGAAATATGATTCATATAATGGATCCTCTAGTTATGTTGTAGAGGGTGATCCTTCGAAGGTTGGAATTTCCTCTTTTACATATACAAGTATTCCACCTATCACTTTATCTATTTTAGGAATTATGGCACCTAAAACTGATTTCTTTATGGTTAAGGGGCTTAAACTATCATTCCCAGTAGAAATTTTAAATGGGATTTCACTACCTATCATCAAGGGTGATATGTATAGTTTCTTTTGTGATCTTCCATCTCCTATGTTCATGGAAATGGATGTGCATTTGAATTATATAGATGATCTCATCTCAATTAAAAACTAATTGAAGGATTTATTGATTATTGAAGAATAATTTATAACTCATTCTCCTTATAATTTTAACAAGAAGAAGATCAAGAAGTCCACCTCTTATAAATGGGGTATGATTACGTACTTCATATACTTAGCTTACAAGGTAAAGTCTACTTCTTGAAACATAATTTCCTCAAGTATATGATTCTACCCTCCATTTTCTCTATAACTTCTACTCTTATTTTATATTCCATGGTTATTGGATCCTTATCCAAGTGTAGGTATTTGTTTAAATTGAATAAGTTCAAAAACATCTCATTGTTCACTATTCCAAATCCAAAAATCAAAGAGGATTCTATCTAGGCCTACACTGTTAATCTTCATATGTATTTATATTTACATGAATACCCCCTCAACACCCATATAAGGATTTTATAGAATAAAAAGAACTATGTCGATCTCATTAATGTCACTTCTCAAAAAATTACTATCAAGGTCAATGAATTTTTTTTTTCTTTCATTATTTCCCTTATTTATGGTAGGTGTATTTCTAGAGATGGATAATAACATATGAAGGAGTTATGATCTTTCGATTTGGGTTCTAGTGCCCAGTAAATTGGAAAAGACTTCAACACAATCCTCAAAAAATATTTTAAAAAGGGGGAGGAATTTACCCGAGAAAGTGTACAGATGGATTCCTGGGATTTTGTTCTTATAACATCTCATGGAACTGAGTTTCAAAGTAGACTGATTTACTTGGTGTAATAACAAGAGAGGAAGTATTAGAATCTAGATTCATTTAAGAAGGTGATGAAGCTAACATTTCCATATATTTTATTCTATAATTCAATGTGTATAATCCCACAATAGTATTAATTAATGGTAAATTGTCATGTTTCAATGTTTTTGAATTATTTTGATATTAAATGCCAAAATGGTCTAATTCTAGAATTTTAACTATTTTTAATAGCTTCTGTATTTCTTGGTGCAGGTAATGTGGTACGATTCCATATTTTAGACAAATAATCAGATCTAGAAAACTAGAGTGACACAACTACACATCATGTAATATATTTACAAATCGTGGCTTCATCAGAAGAAGTGGCACTGCAAGACAAGTCGTGACATAATTTTACATTGTGAAAATAAATTACATGTCGTGTAATTACATTACATGACGTGAAATTTTTCAATATGAATTTTGGAGAACATTTCACTTAGATTCGAGATTCTTTAAAATTGAGAAATTACATTTCATGTAACCCATTTACACATCGTGATGATGGTGGAGAGCATAAAAAATAAATGTGATGCAATCAAGGATTTGATGTGATTTTCTATAAATACACCCATCGGCTGCGGATTTGAGTGGCGGGGACCATAGGGTGTTATGATGGTGTAGACATGCTATAGAAGAGGATTATTATATGATTTAATTAATAAATTAAGGGATAATATCCATATAGTGGTGGGAAGGGAATATATAATGAAGTATCCCTTTTGAGCTTGTGTTCTTCATTGTAAACTCTTTTTTTAATAATCTTAGAACATGTTTTCATGAATGAAGGAGGTCTATTTCTCCCTTGTTTTCAATTTCTCCTATTTTAGTATGGATTTGTTATTATCTTATAACTATAAAATAATTTCATTGTTGTTTAAACTTCTTTGGGAGAGGTCTCCCCATTGAGAACAATAAATTCAATTAGGCTCGGTTTGCTTGGAGGTATTTGGTTAATCGAATCACATTCATAAGCAGATAAACACACATATTTGAGGTCTTGATATGGTTTCTAGAAAAAATATTTTTATATATTTAGGTCTTGTGGTATACATTGGATAATTTAATTGGAATACATTTTTCAAAAATGATAAAGAGTGTGTATGAAGATCCTAGTTTTCCCACTGATGCCTTATTTAGCTTGTCCTTTTCAGTACGGTTTTCTTATGATTTTAAATCACTAACATAGCTTTCTTATTGCATTTTAATTTTTAGTAATTTAACATAGTTTAATTAATTTCACCCCCCCCCCATCTATATTGTTTTAATAGTTTTAAATTAGTTAGTTTAAAATAGTGATAGTAGAAAATACAATGTGTGTAAGAAGTCTCCTCAAGAGATTGACCTGGGTGTACATGCTATATTGCATACTTAGGGAAATAAAATATTAACTAGGGTAAAATTAATAAAACCGCTATCATCAATTTGGAACTATTTTGGGGGATCCAAGTTCTTTCACACACTGTTTTTCATAAAAACCCAAAAAAATTAAATGATCAAAAAACCTAAAACAAGAGCTTCATTTCATATCTTTAATTTCTTCAGCAAATATAGATTTTTATGTCGATTATTATAATTATTGGATTATTGAAAACTTTTATGGTGATACTAGTATGGAAGATACATTTAATATTAAAATAGAACAAAATTCATTAATTATTCAAGAGAATTTCAATGTTCTCGAAAAATCAAGCAAGATGGTTGCATTGCTAGCCACTGAAGTAGAAGAAGTTAAAGTCATACAGATAGAGAGAATGAAATGGAAATATATGGAGAATGACATTTTTTTCAACCCATTTTTCAATATGACATTGGTTTGTTTTAATACATACTTAGAGATCTAGTTTCCTCTCCAAAAAATTCATTTCCATCTACCCAGATTAAAAAAATAACTTGAAGTTGAAAGTTTTGGGGGAGATAAAATTTCTGAAATTTTTTTTATACAAATATAATTGATTCAGAATTGAAATATAATCTAACCTATGTAGATATTTTATATTGAGTACCATTATTACATGCCCTGGTTGAAGAATGTGCTTTTGTTTAGGATAAAATGGAGGTTCCAATCAAGCTATACACTGGTCCATGTGAAGATGATGATACAAAAGAAGAAATCCCTATAGAATCATTTGATGAACCTATACCAAAATAAAATTCAAATACCTATCTATTATCTCTACCACCCGTGGATTCCTATCCTCTAGATAAAAAAATAGGTAGAACCCCAATATTATTTTCCCTCCCACTCTTGATCTCATGTTTTCTCTTTAATATATTTTGGGGGTTGGGGTATATTTATTTTATTTGGGGGTAATCACTCCTGGAATATACTGATGGATGTTAGGAGAAATAAATTGTGGTGGTTTCTAAGTAATAAACCCTATCCACTTAGATATTGGGATTAAACCACTATGACTACCTGACTATGGGCAGTAAATAACCTACCACCCATTTAGGGGTCAAAAGAAGGATTATCCCTTTTATTTCCCCTTTCTATTTATTTTTTTTTTACTTTTATCATTTTATTTCATTTAATTATTTCAAGTTTAATGTGGTATCAGATAGGATATTAACTCAAGTATTCCACTGGAAAATAAATTCAAGTTTTATCTTTACATCTCTTTAGTTTTTATGCCCTTAATGTTTTTTGTTGTGTTGAAATGAGGGGTAGTGAAATTTAAGTGTGGGGGAGGAGTATTAACCTTTTTAGTTGTTTTTTCTTTATTCCTTTTCATTTTTTATATTTTTATTAGGAAAATAAAGCTTTAATTAAAATTATGATCATTTTTTAAACATTAATTTATTTTGAGAACATTAAAATAATTTTCGAAAAAATGGATTTTAAACGATTTTTGATGTGATAAACTTTTTCCTTGAATTGGATTTTTAATAATTTTTATATGTTTGACCTATTTTCCAAATCCATTACCAGGAACCACTAAATCAAGATATATTTATATTATTTTGAGTTTTTCTTACCCAGTTTTATATTTTCTTCCCAATACCCACAATTTCTCAAGAGAAACTTGGATTTTATGTGAGAACCATGATTTGTGATTTTTTTATTTCAAATAATTGGAATTCATGGAATGTTGTTGACATTATTTAGGCACTAAATTGGATATAAATATTTTTTCTTGAGACCCACCCTTACATCTATCCTTCATTATCAATTAGATTACATGAATTTCTTTATAGGTTTAAGCCACATTGTAAACTAGTTTTTCTTTACCTACCCTCACTCTTGGTATTTTTGTATGGATATTTCAAGTTTGAGTATAGGGGAAGGTCCTTTTATGTGTTTTATTTGGGATTTTTATCATTTTTGGGTGGATTGAGGTATGTTTCATCATTTTGGGCTGTGTATTATTAGTAAATTGGGCTTGAGTCGTCATTTTATTATTCTTTATTTGTTTCATCTAGTTCTCTTTCAAAAAAAAAGAAAAAATAGTGGAACAAAAAAAATATAGATGGGATTGAATTCCTAATTGTAAATTCTTTTATGACTCAATTCCCTCACTTAAATCAAGGTAATTATTTACATTCATTCATTGAATTCAATTTTCACCCCATTATCCATGAGAAAAATAACAAAAAGAGAAAATAAAGATGTGTCTTTCTGTAGATTTTAAAAAAAAGAAAAAGAATGGGGAGAACATGGATGATATCATTATTTGTAATCATTGATTGAATCATTTACTATGTCATAAAAAGGGGTTGTTGTGTTTAAAATTTTAAAGGGTGTTTGAGTTAATAATTTTTTGTGTTTTCACATGAAATATGAATGCATTGTACTTAAGAGTCTAGTCTATGATTTTTGGCCTTAAATTTTTAAATCAAATTAACCACCAACCCTAAGATGAAGAAATAACCTAGAAAAAGACCTCATGATTGAAGATATTTTCATGTTTTATATTATGGAGAGATGATAATTATCACAAGCCTATGGTGATACATTCACTTTCCAAGTATTATCATAACTAAAAATTCAATTTCTCTTGATTAAAAAAGTTGTATTAAATTCAACATAAGGTAGGTTGTGATTGGGATATGGATGTATTTATAAGGTTGAACAAATTTAAATATGAGAAATGAAAATTATAGTGAAATTTTTTCACATAATAGGCATGATGGAATTCAGTTTTGGATAATATAATGTATGGTTTCCCATTTTTCGATTGTCGTGTAGATTTTGATTTGAATATATGATAATTTCCCAGGAGTGAAATTCTTAAGTGTGGGGGAATGATGAAACAAAAAATTTCATATATTTTATTATATAATTCAATGTTTATAATCCTAAAATAAGGTTATTTTATGGAAAATTTTCATGCTTTTATGTTTTTGAATTATTTTTATATTAAATACAAAAATGGCCAAATTTAAGAATTTTAACTATTTTAAATAGTGACTATATTTTGGGTTGAATTTAAAAGACACTTCATGTTGTGAGCGAAGAAAATCCATGTGACACCATATTTTTGATAAAGAATCATTACTGGAAAACCAGATTGATGAAACTATACACAAGGTAATACAGCTACATGTCGTGACATCACCAGAAGAAGCAGTCTTGCATGAGAAATCGTGACATAATTTCACACTTTGAAACATAGTTATAAATCATGTAACAACATTACACGACATGTCATTTATTTAATATGAGATTTGGAGAAGACTGTGTAAAGATTATCTATAGATAAAAATCAATAAATTACTTGTTTTGTAACCTATTTACATGTTGTCCTGATGGCGGTGATTAGAAAAAATAAATGCGACTTGGACAAGGATTTAATGGGATTTTTTATAAATACACCCCTAAACTACTGATTTGAGGGGTATGGACCATAGTGTTATATGCTGGTCTAGAAATTATATATAAGAGGATAATTACATGAGGTTATCAAGACATGAGGGTATAATCTCCAAATTGTGGTGGGAAGTAAATATCCCTAGGCGTATCCATTTTAAGTTTGTGTTCTTCAATGAAAATTCATTTTTTAATAATCGTGAAACTTGTTTGCAAGAATGAAGGGGGTGTATTTATCTCTTTTTTTCATTTTTTTCTATTTTGTTCTGGATTTTTTTATCATATTATGGTAGTAAAATTATTTCCTTGGTGTTTAAACTTCTTTGGGAAAGGTCTCCCCATTGAGCTAAATAAAGTCAAATAGGCTCGGTTTCATGGAGGTCTTTGGGTAATCAAATCACATTCATATGTGGATAAAAACCCATATTTTAGTTATCGATATGGTTTCGGGAAAAATAAGTCTATATCTTGAGGTCTTGAGGTATTTATTGGATAATTTAATTGGAATAAATTTATCGATAATGATAAAGTGTTCGAAGATCGTAGTTTGTCCAGTGCTACCTTCCTTAGCTTGTCATTTTCAGTATGGTTTGCTCTTGATTTTCAATCACTAATGTAGATTTCATATTGCATTCATATTTTATGTAATTTAACATAGTTTAATTCATATAAACCCCCCCCCCCATTTATATTATTATAATAGATTTAAATTAGTTAGTGTAAAATAGTGACAATAGAAAATATAGTGTGTGTTATGAGCCTCCCCGAGAGATCGACCCCAGTGTGAACTCTATATTGCATACTTGGGTAAATAAAATATTGAATAGGGTAAGAATACTAAAAAACGTATCATTAGTAGTTTTTTTCTAACATGAATACAGACACCAAATTCTTGGGTTCATCTATCTCTCACCTATAACAATTATTATCTATTCACTCCCCATTTTCTATTAAAATTTGGGATTCTTCAATTCCAAATAATGGATTTCACTTCTAAAAAGGATGGATAGTGGATGATTATTTCATTTATATGGTCTATAACTTGTGGAAAGAAACTATATAGAGTTATACATGTGTAATGATCCAGAATAATATTCGTATATTGAAAAAAATTAATCATTGAATGGATCAATAATCATCCTTCAAGAAATTTAAAAACTTTATAGTCGACTCTAGTATGGTTGGGATAATTGTATTTTCATGATTCTCCATAGAAAATTAATCCTTATGAAATAAATATAGCTAGGGTAAGAGAGAAATGATAATGTTATATCACACTTCAGGTGGCTTGAGGCTAAAGATAGAAATATATCTTACCTTCATGCATTCATTAATGAAAATAATGTTGTTGGGGGAAACTAACCTTTAACTCTAAGATTTTTCATTCAATTGTGATGTGGAGATCATTTTCTTACATTTAGACTCAAATTTTAGGGAACATCTATTAAGAACTGGGTAAGGAGTGAGTATGGCCTTTTCTCTACAAGAAGTTGAAAACCACTCTTTTGATAATATTCATGTTTCAATTATAGGTGGTGTGATTGTTTGGATGAAAGATATTCTAGAGTAAGAATAAATATTATTGTTAATCAAAGGTCTCAAACTGGATAGTTCTCATATAATTTATGGGTTCACTAGATATTTTTATATTAAGGTTTCGTATTTCATCAAGAATGATCTAAAAGTGGAAGTGCATGATTTTTTTAAGGGTAGACCTCTTCCTTGTGTCGCCTCATTCACTATTATGGTTCTCATACAAAAATTATGCTACCCTAGTAACTTTATAAAATTTCACCCTATCATCTTGTGAAATTTATCTAACAAAGTTCTTTCCTCTATCCTTAACAAAAGTATTTATATGATCTTAACTTCACAAATATTGGATGAGAAACAGGGTTTTCTTTAGGTCAATAAAATTTAGGGGAATATTGGTCTTGACTAAGATATTATTATAGACTTTTATGGTGAATTATTTGGATTTAATTTCATGAAAAACATAGATATGGAAAATCCTATGAAAAAATCGAATGGTATTTCATATTTCTCAGGCACTGTGATTTTTCAGAACGGGCTTGTGACCTTTTCCTTCAATGCTTCTCAACACCTTATTTTTTATCTATATAATGGGAAAATGATTTGGTTTTTAAATAATATTTTTGGTCTTTTCCCATGATATCCTCTATCTCTTAGCATATTTATCTTACCCTAGGATGTTATAAGTAAAAATATAAACAATGATATTTATTAAGGAATTTTTCATTAGTTTAGAATCTCATTTGTATTTTTAGGGATACCTTATTTATTATTTTATAATGAAATGGTATTCTTCATTAATGGTAGAATAAATTATATCCAATTATTCAAATAAATCATTAGTGTCTATTGTTATAGAAATGTGAAATATATCAATGTCAACAAAAGTAGGGTTTTTATTCCTAACAAATTCTCAAGAAGGAAAGATAAAGCTTTTCAAAATAGGCTCAGAATTTCCATAAGTCATATCTATGTGGTATATTTGGGAGATACACTCTCAAATAAATGAATATGCACTCAATCATTTGAAGGTATCCTCAATAAAATTTTGGCCAAAATCACCAATTGTAATATCCAATGCCTTTATTTTGGAGGAATAATCACCCTCATCAACATTGTTCTTTCATTTATCCCCATGAATATTTTTTAGTCATTCATAATCCCAATGTTATCTCTAATAAAATTTAAAATAAATTTAATAGCTTCATTTGGGACTCACATGAGGAAGGAAGACATCACCGATCCATTTGGTCTATACTGGTGAGGACTTATAAACTGGGAGGAATTAATATTAATAAAATTGGTGATATCATACAATGAATGTATACTAAAATGGAATTATTAATAGTTTCAAGTGATTATTTATGGTTTATCCTCATTTGTAAGAATTATGAAAAATCTCTAATGTATTGAATTTAGTGAAAGGAAAAGGGATATTAGCTTTATAATAGTTTTTGGATCCACATTTATATCCTTTAAGAAAACTCCCATTGGATTGTAGGAAGGGGATATTGAATTCGGGAGAGATAATTGGGTTTTACACTCTCTATTCTTCTTTGGATTCCTAGTTCCCAACATCAGTTTCATGTAGGAAAACGTATACCCAACATTAATTTTTTTTGTGATCGATGAGGGTCAAAACTCCCTTCATTCATTTATTATTTTAGTTAAGGAACCAAATATATAAATCTTTAGTCTACATCTCTAGGGTTCCTTTAACCTTCTAGTGTTCCATGGTTTTACTCATGTTCAACAAGATGAGGATGTCTATAACAATATACTTTAGCGAAAATATATCCTAAGAAAAATGAACTTCCTAGTGCGATGTGCCCCAAAGGGTCCATTATCTATAGACATATAAGTGAAAAAGAAAGTAATATCAATGGAGTCAAAGTGATCACCATCTTTTTTGTTAAAAGAGAGTATAATTTACTCTTCTAGTTCTATCTAGGGGGAAGTATGGGATATAATTCTCAGTTTTATTCCATTGATTGTTTCCTGACCTCATTTTCTTCAGAATCTTTCTAGTGGTTCTAAATATTTTTAACATAACTAGAATTCTTCATTATAGGATATTGGGTTATTTGGGGCTTGCACAATGATGTTCTCCATCAAGGAGGAAAACCTCAAGTACAGAAGATTAAATCTAAGCCCTCTTCGTATATGGAATATGTATTTTAACTTCATAGGAATAATCTATCCTCATTGGTCACATGGAACTGGCCTTCCATCACACCTCACCCAAATTTTATTACTCCTAGGATAGTCTTGGGTCCCTAGGTGAGGTGGAAATCACTCAGCCACTGTTTCAAATTGAACTCAGAAGGCTCTAGTATATAAGGCACCCTGCATAGTGGTGGGATTGTATGAGAATTTAGGGGCTTGGTCCTCCTAGCCTTCTTAGATTTTTTTGGTAAAGGTAATTCACTAATCACTAAGTCTCGAGCATTGTTTTTAGGATTCACCCCATAATACTAGAAGAATATTACTCTTTATGTAGTAAAATTATATTCAATATTGACTATTCAGTACCTTTTGGGTCACCTCCCATGTTACTATAGAATTTCATATACCATTAGAACTTGTACAGTGATGATTCAACCAGGTATAGAGATCTTGAACACCTAGTGTGATGGGAATTACACGGTGGGCTACGTCACTTAAAAATGAGTTCAGGATGAGGTAATGATTTCCTAATCAATTCTAGATTATTCAAAAATACATTTTAATTATTTTATTAGAGTGGATTCTCATATAATTCACTATTTTAGGCCTCTATAATGTTTTGTTTTTGTTCCTCCCTTTCCCTGGCTTCCACCTTATTTAATAAAAAAATTTAAATTTTCATTCATGAAATTCTACTGTAATAAAAAATAAATAGAATATAATAACTTTGTCCATCCATGGATTTAGGTGATATTATCCCATGCACATAAATGTGCGCCAACTCATGGAATCCCATTGAATTATTTTCCATTATCTTGTATATATTCCAAATGATTTTCACTTTCTCAGAATTATCACACATGTGTGTGTGATTATATGAAATTTTAAGTATATCACAATATATTTTAGTCTTCACTAAGTCTTCCAAGGTCTTTTGGCTCATATGTCTAGGCATTTTATAGAACAACAAATTCTCATGTTCTTTAGAGAGAAAAAACTTGTCTTATTCTCCACCAATATGAATAGATTTCACATTATTAATTTTACTTGTATCATAATTATAACATCTCCACCTTTTATGATGAAATAAATATTGTCTAAATTTAATGAATTCACTAAATTATATAACTAAATTACACTTAGTAAATTGGGACCAATCACTTAAACCACCAACACATCCATGTGCCTCAAGTATTTGCCTCTAATTTTTATTTTTTAAAAGATGGTGATCTTCAATCCTTTATCATTTCTAAATTGGACATCGCCTTATTTTTCATGCATTATCCTTTTAATAAGATTTTTGTTTCCCATCGTTGGGGAATTAGATCCATGTTCAAGGATCCACACTCTATCCTATTTTTTCAAATAAATTTACATAATTCTTTCATTCTTATATTTTAGTTTCTTATTCCTCATTCTCATATGTCCTTCCTTGGGTGGTGTATAAAATTTCTCCACATCAAAAATTATTTAATCATTCATGTTTTATAATTTTGAGAATTTATTATGATTGTTTATCTTGATTTATGATTTTCTGGTTTCTATGATCTCTTTTTCTGGTTCTCCTTATCACATTTCTCTTTACCCTTGATGATAATTTCATGGATTTTTGTCCATAACATTTACATAAAAATAAACAGTTTTTAAAATCATAATAAGTGTAGTAAATTTTTCTTGCCTACTATTATTTCTCTTAATCCTTGAAATGTATTATTGTATAGAACACACATAGTTTGTTTTCTCTATCTTCTAATAATAATAACATAATAATAAAGGTTTATTATTGTGTGGTTTTTATGCTCCATTTATAACCTCTCAAGTATATTATGAGTCATACAAAGAAACCTTGTTTTGGGGTGTGGGTTCTTGTGGTTTCAAATCAATAGCCTCTGATTTTTTCTTCTCATTAATCCTCTCATTATATTTTCCCTTATTTTTTAAACCCTTTAACTTTTGGAAAATGTTTAATTTTTTTGTTATCTCCATATGTTCTCGTTTACCTCCTAGGAATTTTGTATAGTCTGAATTCCCAATTCCATGATAGGAGTTATAATTATCTATTAATTGAATATATTTTAGATTATATCCCTAACATTAGCTTTGAGATCCTCAATTAAATTAAACAGATCCTTTTCAGATTTGATTAAACCATAAATAATCCAATCCTACTCTTCAATCTTGATATTAATATTAATTTCCTTCATAAAGTTTCTATATTTTATTCATTCAAGTTTACCTTTAAACTATAATTTTAATTCTTTTTTATTGTATATAAAATATGGATTCATGTACTACTCTATTTTATTTAAATTTATTTTCCCTATAAACATAAATTTATTTAATATAATCTTCTAGTTCTAACTTGATATGTACTCTTACTTAATATTCATAACTTTCATCATTGATTTCATTTGATTGGGTTTTATCTATTAAATACAAAATAACTTCCTCATTACGGTCCTTGTATTCCTCAATCTACTCCACTTCCATTTCTTATGAGAAACCATCTTCCTGTGAAATCATACTATTCTTTTTGAAGAATTTATTACATGAAATACAATATCATTTAAAAACCTTAAATGATGTATTATTGAGTTATATATCTTCAACATCATCTCAAAACTTCTTTATATATCATGTAGTGAGGTTCCCAATATTTTCATACAAAAATAAAGCAATGGGAAGCTTATTTTTCTATTTTTCTTTTCCTCTTTTTATATTTGAGTAAAGAAAAAATATCACCTCATCTACATCCATATCCTTAGGATCATCCTCAATGTGATTTTATTCATTCACTTAAATTCCACTTCTTAAGGATTATACTTTTCCAAGGACACATTTTCATTGTACCACATCTTGTATGCAATGAGATTGATATGATGAATTCCCACCATTACCTCCTTTAGGACTTTTTCTTAAAGCATTGATACCTTTATCATAATATATGGTGGTAATATTCTTAGGATCCTATACACAATTTTGGATATCATTGAGGCTTTCTATGAGTTTGTGCATGTACCACACAATGATTTTCATGTGATCAATAAATTCATCAACAAACTCATTCGGGTGTATTATCAAATCCTTATACATGTTCCATGGATCATAATATTTAACTTCACATTCTTTCTAATAACATTCATAGATATTTATATGTTTCTCCCACATGGTGTGTGAATATTTAATTAATATAAACATCGTGTATACTTAATTTTATAAATCTTCTCTCAATGCATTGAATCCTTTGGCATTGGCATTGGTTAATTTTCTAGTAGTGATAATGAACTTTCCTCTAATGTGTAAAGAAATAGATTAGTCCTTTAGGGTTTTTCTTCCACCAATAAATAAGAGAGTATATGACATATTTTTCTTTGATTTTTAATGGAGTATCAATTTTTCATTTTATGGAGTTACTAAACTACCATAACTCCACCATTGACTCTCATAATGATTTATAATTATAAATCCTCTCATTAAGTACCATAATTATGCCTTGGTCAAATGACTTAAAAATATTCACTCCAAAAACCAAACATACAATTTCATTACCATCAGTCAACCTCAAGGAAAAATCACCAATATTTGTAACACCCTGAGATTTTTTGAAATATTTTTTGAATTAATTTAATCTTTTTGATATTTTCATTTCACACAACTCCAAAAATAGTTTTTTTATGTATATTAGAAATATAATTTTAGATTTAATTATATGAAATTAAAATTTAATCATGACCTACACTCAATATAATGGTTATATTCCTCTATACAAAACACTGAGGTATGCTAACATTTCATGTAAGACTGACTTTCCTATATGTCATGTGTAACACGCATGATTGAGTGTTACTGAACAATAAGATATTATATAATTAGATTTTATGAATACTACTAACTAATTTATTTAAATATATGGTTTTCACAAAATAAAAAATTAATTAATTACATAAAAATTATTTAGAAAAGAATATAAGAACAAATTGAATATAAAGGGAGTATTTTTATAGAAAACTATTATTATTCTCAAAAAGTTGTTTTAATCCTAATAAATTAAATTATGTACAATTATTATGTAATTTTAATGTAATATATTTTTTATATATCCAACTAAATATTTTTTAGATTCATCTAATATGTTTTATAATCACAAGAAAAGAATAAAACCAATTTAACTCATAAACCCCAATTTTTTATTAAGACAATTTTATCGCCTTTTATTGGAAAACCTATTATATATATAAATTTTGGAACTTTTATAAATATTATTTTAAAAAATAAACTTCTTATTTAAAATTTAATAATAAAAATTATTTTAGGGTAAATTTTTGGATATTTTTCTGTGAAGTTTTATTTTTTAATGAATACTGAAAAATACTGTATTTTAGTTCAAAATTGATTTTTCATCTAATTTATTTATAAGGTTAAATTACATTTTAGATTTTTTAAAAGTTTATTTAGATAATATTTTTATAAATTAATCAAATTTATGTCATTATAACCAATTCCACATTGAAATTGGATATAAAAACTTAGCAAACATCTGGTCATTTTTACATTAAAAACCTGTATTCTCGACCCGACTACGGGATTAAATTTAAAATAATTTATACCACTTATGTGATTGGAATTTAGAAAAATGGATGAAATTTTTTTAATCATAATAATTTATAATTTATACTAGGTTAAAATGTTTTTTACCAAAAATATTAGTGAAAGTAATTAAAATTAATTACAATGATTACGGTCAAATTAAACTTAATAAGGGACTATACCATAACCTTAAGGCTCAAAATGACCTATAAACTTTTTCTAAAGTAATTTAAGGGCCATATTTATACTTTATACTCAATTTTATTGAATTTTTACCACTATTTTATCCACTTATGATAAAAAACCTGGGTGGGGTTTCCTTTTTCCAAAATATAACAAGAGTGCCACTCCTCCATTATAAAATACCTCCTCTCCAACCACTTCCTCACACCTATAAAGCCACATTTTCTACATAAAACTCAGACACAATATCTCCCCAACATCATTCACTTCCTTATTGAAGCCTCTTTTTGGAATAAGGCCTTCCAAGGAAGCCCTTCGCTGCAAACCAAAAGGAGTTACCCAGTTAAGAGGTAACACCCTCTCTCGAACCCCTTTATTTTATTTTCTTTCTTCACTCTATAAATTATTATTGTTACATGATTTTATAAAAGAAATTATCATTAATATACTAGGATGTATTTATGAAAATTATTATACCAACTTTTAGACAAACTTCCATCTAATGGGTAATGAACATACTGTTTATGTGAATAGTAGACTATCGCCTCACTAAATGATGATTATTCATTTTTTCCGTTATCACCTCTCATGGTGGAAATTTTAAGGGAAAATATTTTTATATATGTTATATATAATATTTATTATGTATCTAATCATATTTAATTATTTTACAACATGTATCTTTATACTTTCCATTTTGTGTTAATATGATAATTTTGTTTGATGGAGTAGGGAATATCTCCCCCTTAAAGAAATGTGATTCAATCCTACACTACATGGAGTGTATTGAGTATGGTTTTAGATAATACATATGATATATATGATATAATGAAACTACTGTAATAATTATATAAATATATATTTCTTTTACTTTATTTCTTTCAACATAACAATTAAACAGAAATAGCGTTCATGTGTGTGTATGGCTTACTCTCTCCATGAACGGTGTATTCCATTTGATACTTATATATTCTAAAGATTATTATAATAAAAATATTATGAATATAAATTATATTTAAATAATTTTTTACATTCTAGAAATTATGATATAAATATAAGGACGAAAGATATAACAAATTAAGACACATGTGAAAAACAAAGCGGATATTACCCGAAGTGAAATATTAACATAGAATTATAAACAATAATGTTATATAAATACATGAAAAAACCATGTATGGTGTTATAATTAAAAATATTTTTCTCTGATAGAATTATAATAAATTTATATTTATTATACCATAGTTTTGAATGAGTACGATGAGAGTCAAGACATAAAGTAAGGGAATTTCATCTCACTCTTTATTTCAGTGAGATGCACACCTTATTCAACACCCACTTACTTTGTGTCATGTATATACTTACCATGAATGTATTCTATGCCTCTTATACTTAAATATATGGGTATTTATATAACCATTTTATGATATTTCTATCACGTGGTTTAAGTTACAAAAGTTACTAAATCGGTAAATTAATATTGTCTCAATTTTCCTTCTTTGAGACACATTCTATATTATACACCTATATTTTTATATGAGGTGTATAAACTTCATTTGACATGTTATAACATGAATCTCCTTATTCTCATGATATTTTAATGATCCGTGAAATTTCATTTTCTTATATGGGGGGTATGATTCCAAGTTACCATGTGGTAATTTTTTATTGAAAAAATATCACTATTTATCGATATTATTTATGATCACGTTTCCAATAGTGAAATATTATAATACATATTTCAATAAAACTCATGAATTTTATTCTTCTATGTATAGTATTTAGGTATTCACGTATTGTTACCATTTTTTCACTCTTTATTACTTAATAAAATTAAGAAAATGTTTTTAAGAAAATATTACCTTACCTCTCCCTTCGGTCGGAAATCTATGTACCTTCAAAACCATTTTTTCTAAAAAGTTTTCCAATAATATTCTAATATTTTACTATTACCTTTAAAATACTTTTTTACCCTTGTTTTACCTTTTAAAAAAAGATGATTTTTAAAAAATAAATATTTTTTTCATTTTTCAGTCGAGACACTTTTATAGCATTTTTATCAGGAAATAGAAATATTCTATTTACCAAGTACGGAATGCGAAAATTTACCCACCATAAATTCTTTGAAGCTTCCTTTTCATGTTTAAAAGGTTAATTTTTATGAATTTTTTTAATGATATTTTCAATTAGATGGTTTTAAAATCATTTTCAATCTTCTTTTATATGTTTTAAGAAAAAATGGTATTCAAAAGTTTTTCAAGATCCTCTAAAAGTTTTAAAATGAAAAAGGATTTCCAAAAAAAATTAGGATTCATTTTAATTTTTCAAGTATATTAAAAATATAGTATTCAAAGGTTTTTATGTTTTAAAAATTAGTTTTCAAATAAGAAGTATATTTTCCTCAAGAAATATTTTTTAAAAGATCATTAAAAATCATTTCCCATCTAAGATTGCATCTATTGGTGTTACTCATGCCTTTTTGGGGAAATGATTCAATGTTTCCATTCATATTATTACTTTAAATGGTTTATGTTTTATGGAATTATTTTTACAAAATATTTTTCTCTTTGACGTGTTATATGTCTATGAAACCCAATTATTTTCACAAGTTATGTATTGATGAAATTATTATGAAACCTGTTTATTTTTTCATAGGTTATGGTATGATTACATTTTTATGATACTCGTTTAATTTAATGGGTTATGATATTATTGTTAATGAATTTGAGCACATGTATGTATGATTTAATTATGAGATGGGTGGGACCTATATCTCCCTCCAATGCATTGGGTAATTATTTAAATATCATGAGATAGACATGGCTGAAATGAGGAGTGAACTCAGTTAAGTATTATAGGGTAGGAATGAGGAGTGAACTCGATTCAGTAATAAAGTTTTGTAATGGGGAGTGAAACCAGTTTAGTAAAGGACATTATCTACTAAGATAGTCTTGGAATTGATGCCTTAGATACTATGAAAATCATATTATATGCTTATGTGTGTTCAATAATTCCATTTTAATTCCTATGTTATTATTTCATGGCTTATGTTCTTTGTTTCATTATGATAAATTCCTTATCGACTATTAAGATTTATGCCATTATATATGTTTATGATCTTTGATATGAAAGGTATGATCTTCAAATGTTTTGATCATGGTCTCATACCCTTATGATCATGTTTATTCTTACATGTCTCCCTTATTTACCCTTACCTAGAATCTGAACTCACCCCTTTTATGTTTCCTTCCTCAGTTTATGAAGATATGTATTATTTTTGATGTTTCTAATAATGGTTCTAGTCATGAATAACCCAGTGGGAGATAATGAAGCTCACTTACGTACCAGTGTTTATTATTCCATGTTTCCAAAGGCACTAGACTAGTACGGTCTTCTGGTGTTTGTTTTTATTATGTTTTAAGTATTTCATAAAATTGGTTTAATATATATGTATTTCAAGACTGGTTCATTATAAAATTCAAATTAGAAAAATAATTTTTTTATTATTATAATTTTGTGATTAAAAAATTCCAATAAATTCTTGGTTCTAGGGTTATAAGCCTAACCAAGGAAATTATTCCACTCATGGGTAAAACCCCATTCTATACACATTTACAGTGTTGAAATTTTGATTCAATTCTCTATTTAAAAGTCATTAATTATTCTCATTCACATGAATAAAACAAATATTTTTAATATATTATTTATTTTTCAAGGAACACTATCATAAATAAAAATAAAATAGATCTATGACAACCTATTAGAAAATTATTAAAAATAATTAAATGAATTTATAACAAAAATATTGGTCATTATATCCTCCCAACATTTATCAACTTTTTTATGAAAATAAAAACTCAAACAAAGAGGTCAGGGTGATGAAATTGTATATTATTCTTTTGTTCTAATGATATTTTTTGAATATTCCCATTCTGAAAAAAGAAACACACCACAGGAATCAGTCACCTATAAGAGGACCTTTTTTACTGATCCTTGAAAGCTATCGGGTATTCTGTAATGGCAGTTCGATCCTTAACATCTATCTCACCCTAGTCAATAATATTTGATGGATCCTGTGTATACTACATCAGTTCTAACACATGGAAAATGCTATACCCCTGGTCTATCTACAAGGATTATTCTAGGGGAGAATCAACTTCACCTACCCTATATAAAATCTAAAATGATCTGATGACCCTCAAGGATATCTCACTAACCTGAAAAAACCTCCTCAAAATAAATCAGTGTGAGACCTTTAAGAACACTTGTTCCCCCTCCTAAAACTCTAAATTTCAATGTCTTTAATCCACATAGTAATTCTAATGGTTCTAATTTATCCTCTTATAATCATGGATCACTAGAAACTTTTCTATAATTATCACATATCTTGATCCCCATATGAAATGATTCTCTAATAACTGTCTAGAAAAGGGGAGACCAATGGTGTCTCCTATAAAAGAACATAAAATGTGTTATTCTAATAATAGTGTGGTATAAATTATCATAATATGACTCTATAAATGGAATATTATCATCACAAATAATACCAAAATCTAGCACACAATCTCATAGTATATTCTTGAGTACATAAATAGTCATTTCAGTTTGACCAAACATGCGGGGGTGGAATTCCATGTTCAAATGAAACTAAGTCCCAAAATACTATTGAAATACCCTTTATAATTGGGACATGAATCAAGTGTCATTATTATATAAAATCATTAAGTTTACTAAATTAATCCTAATGATATCATCAATTTATAATCATCTCAATGTTTACATGGAACTATTCTCTTAAATAAGAAGAATGTGTGACAATGCTTACACTCAGTCAATCGTCACCTAAACATCATCATGAACGATTTCAGATCATGGAATTACAATCTTAAAATCCTAATATATACCATCAAACCTCCACAATAGAAACATAAGAGGTTTTCTCAAACCTTCAAGAACCTAGTGGCTATCCTTTGCCTATAGATAAGTGATGAACATTGATATGAGATAAAAAACATTGCTTCATTATTATCCACTGGAACTAATTCCTAAGATCATGGTAATTCATCAATATGGATGGATATTCCATAAGAGGGAAGGTTTTAAACTCCGTTAATACCTACTCATGAATTCATATAAGAACCACTATCTATCCCTACAAGATAATGATGTGATCTCCACCTTCAAAGAATCCAACTTGTGTATCTCTTATGAAAATATAATCTTAGGTAATATCACAGTAAATATATCTATATTAGGACTCCTTCACCTGATAAAAAATTATATGGGATAACACCAATCATTTAATCTAGGTAATATATTCTTCCTCTGTGAAATATAATTATAATGAGGATAATTTCTTAAAAACATCCATCATTAGCTGAGTATGACATTTCCTATAAAGGGAATAATCCACCCGTTTTTCATTTCCCTACAGAATAGTCTATCTTGATCTCATAGTCCTTTAGGATATCTATAAACCCCATATTCTATAAATTAAGTTGTATTTATTAAAAAATATATTTATGGATCGTATGATTTTTGAAAAAAAAAACAATTACCATCTAAGAAGATAGTGCATGCACATATTCAAGGAAAACATCACATATTTTAGCTCAATGCCATGGTTTTTGTAATTATTCTCATGAGGTCTTGTTTTTCTAGACTAATACGAAATACTATATCATTTCTAAATCAGTAAGAAAACAAAAACAGACTTATAGGTACCATAGTATAAATTTTAATCCACTCCTTCCCTAGGGATCCACAAAATAATATAATTTTTTAACCTCTTCCTTAACTCTATGAAATTTTTTTGATAACACATAGACTAAAATAACGGATATCCCTTTTAGTAAATTGATTTCATAGGGGATATAATCTAGGATAAATTTGTTATAGATCACATGTAGTATATTTCCAACCAATGGAATAGATGCACCTCCATCACCATATTGGGTAGCTCCCAAGCCACCATAGCCTCAACCATCACAATAGTAACAATAAATCTTCACTCTGAGATGACATGGACTATGAAATAAACTTAATGTGTCCAAAAATTTCACTACTATATAATTTCATATAGATAATTATCACAATGTATATTTAGTATAATCCTTAAATTTATAGAATTATCCTCCTCTAATAAATAATAAATCTGGAATTCATCTAAGAAAACCACAATGAAATGATCTATATAGGGCTTAAATATCATGTTAATGAGACCCATGAAAATTATAGGGTTTTTATTCATGATTAACAACATTACTAAAATATCAAAGCTATCATGGTGACAACTAAATTTCTTCTTCTATATATCCTATTCATAAAGTAAAAGTTAGAGATAACCAAACATGATGCCAATATTTGAAAACTAATTCTATTTATTCATATAATTGAGTAGATCATTGATACTCTAGTGTGGGTATTTGTTTTTTACTAACACCTAATTTAAGTAATGACATTCAATATGAAGAATTTGAATGATTTACACTTTCTTCTAGAATATAATAAGATTTTTCTGGTGGGAAAATTTGACTCTGATAAATATTTTATTTAAAAGATCCTATAGATACACCTTCTACTCTTTGAACCTAGTTGACACCATGTAATATACTATTGAAGATATTTTTTTAGTCTTGGGGTTTAAGTCAATACCAAAATTGACTACTCAATAATCAGGAAACATAGGGACATCATCTAAAGAAACATACATATACTCCTATTCTAATGAATGTGTTTCCTCGTCTATATAATCAATGATTCCCAAATTTATAATCACAAAAAAATGTAAAATTAATCATATTCTCTTGTGGTATTCCATACTCATCCCATCTATGTTCCCCATTCAATAGTTATGGTGAAATTTTACCCATCTTATTGATGACATAAAACTCCACAATGGTAGAAAAATACCCCATCATAGATATTTGTTAACAATTACATATTGAGGATAACATAATGAGGATTAATTTATAAAAACATAAGTTCCTACTTTCAAAACAATCAATCAAACTTAAAAATTACCCCATTTAAAGTAAAACTAAAAAACATGCTTCTCGAGCATTCCCCATAATTATGGATTCCAAAATTTGGAAGACTGGACACCCCAGTCACAAAATTGAGTCATCACAATAGCAATTTTTATAGTCCTCCTCTGGTTCTCCTTTCAAACAATTAACAATAACATGATACCCACATAAAAATGAAAGTGAAAACAAAAAAAAATTATGCACAACATTGATAAATACGGTTCGGACTTGTGTCCTACATCCATATGAGAAATGGAATAACTTCTTTAATTTAAGTAGATATTAAGTTTACAAGGAAAATCAAACCTTTTAGTCATCCTACTCAAACTACCAGAAGAAATATCACCAATGACTACACCCTTTTTTCTTTGAATACTCTCCTTTTGGTTTTTTTCCTTAAGTATCCACAAATTTCACCTTTAAAGCTAGAGCATTTGGAACATGTGTGAACCTAGGATGGATTCCACATATGGGGAGACACCTCAGCCTATTTTAGTCTCCATCATTTATTTTCATTCATACATTACAAAAATGGATCACTATAATTTTTATAGAGGGTCCCAGCTGGTTATATAATTAGTAATGGAATATTAATTTCATGGAGGACCTTCTATTGATGTGAGATACTTATGATCACCAATGTAAATAACCACCTCAACTGCTAATATCTATTGAATCGTTCTCATCACCATTGAATCTTATCATTGATGATTCTTTAAAATATATACATTCAAAAATCTATAAGGAGTGCTTCTAGTACATCATATTTAATGTATTCTCATCAGAGTGACTTCCGCACATCATTTCACATAGAAACCTCTAAAACATTCATTCATCATTGCAAAGTTTTTCCTTCAGGTTACTTCACTGCATTCTTCTAAAACATGATGGAATAATTCTGATATCCTTTTGTAAGATTCACCTTTTGGTACTTGGACTCCGCAATGCTTCTATTTGATGACCTCTACCAAACCACATTCCATTGATCCTAACATCAAGGTTCCTTATTGAATTTTCTTCTGGAATAAAATAAATTTAATCATAATGACCTCTTATAGGTGAACTCTCATTCAACCATAACTCATATTTTAAAATATATACATTTATATTATTTCTATAAAGGTCCTTTTGTTGTACTTATTCCATACATTACAAGGTTCCAGTGAAATGTCTCCATCTTGTATCCCAAGTGTAACTTTCAGAGATTTCCCTTTTAGAGCTTCCACACTTGAGACAGAAACAATTTCTCACACCAAACCCAATAATCTCCCACTTGATAACTATTTTTGAAGGTTGGGTATAAAAATATTAAACTCAAAGTCCATTACCATTCTTACACCAAAGTCCTATTTTCATGGATTCAATTTATCCTTCTTCCATAGCTACTGCATGGTTCTCTACTCCATGCATCTTCTGATCGTTCAAGATCCCAATGAAATAGATCATCATTTAACAACTAGAACCATGATATTTTTTCAAATAAAATCATAAAACTCATTTTAATTTCTAAATACAATTTCTCCAATGAAAATAGGAAGATAAGTTTCCATCTTATAACTTTGTTGAACTTCTGTTAAACATGTTGTTCCATGCACCAGGTCCATGACCCTGATCTTCTAGATATTTTCTTCTGACACATTAACCATGTACTTGAAACCTGAGAGATTTAGGTACACTAAAATCTAGAAAAATCATGAAAATAGAATCTATTTGGAAATCCTACCTCTGGAAGGTATGAAGTCTTGGAATTATTAACTCCTGCTTAAAAATATTTAGGTGAAACCAAGTAAACAAGGTGCTTTTCTCCCACTACCCCATCCTAGTCCTGATCCTTAAAGGATCGTACCTAATGTCCTCCCCTTACTATGAAAATATCCCAAATATCATTTCCAAATACATATAAGTAACCAAATTATTAATCAACACTTTTTAAATAAAACACATTCCCTGTACTTGGGATTGTCCTTCCTCACGTTTTATCATGGTTGTAGTTGACTCAATCCAAAGACTTTATAAATGAGAGTAACAACATCCATCCAACTTCCAAACTTACATGTTCTCTATACTCACATCACCCAGACCAAATTAAAATCCACCTACATTATGGTTCTTCCCGCAATGGGCTTCGCGTCTCTAGGTCTTCTCCCGCCGCCTTTTTCCTCCTCTCTGCCCTGGGTCGTCTGGATCTCTTATCAGCTGCTTGCTCGATGAGTTCGTGGTGTGGATTCATCCTTTGGCAGCGTCGTGCAGGATCGTCCTCTTCGGAGAACCTCTTCATGACCTAGCCTTCTCCTCGCCCTAACCTGCTGTCTGGTTAGGGTTTCTCTCGGTGTCGCGGTGTCGGTCCAAGAGGCAGGTTCATCTGAGACCTGGGGATGTCATTGCGGGCCGTGTCATCTGCAGGTGTTGGGAGGATCTGGCTTTTGGGTTCGGTGATGAAGGCAGCGACGGGCTCTCCCTCTGTCTTGTGGGGTGGTGGTTTGTTCAGGTGGCCCTAGGATCTGGTTTAGTTTTCATCTTTTGGTTTAATTTCAGTTTTCGGAAACGTTTTTGTGATGTTCTTGATGGTGTGCGGTGGCATCGCGGTAGAGGTATGGTTCCAGTTCCCGCGACCGGTCGGGGCGAAATCATGATGTTTTCTTGTTGATTATTTTTGCATTTCTGTTGATTCAGTGATGATTTTTGGATTCGTTGTTGTTGGTGTGGTGCTGTGTGGATCACGGTTCAGGCGAAAGTGGTGTGAACTCCAGTGTTCGATGGTCACTGGTGTGTTGTTTTTGTGTTTGAGTTTGTAAATCGCTTTTTGTTTTTCATTGTATCCTTCGACGGCGACGATGGAGATGAAGCTAACTGGTGATCCGGCTGATGAGGATAAGTCAGAAACCACATGGTTCTTATTTCGAGGTAGGTCATGGCTTGAGTCGGAGCAGAAATCGAGAGGACTCGTGCTTCGAGGTCGTCGGTCTGTGGCTCAAGGTGCGCGGTTGATTTGTTTTTGAAGGCTTGAATTTGGAAATTGAGATGCGATGGATTTTGTATGGGTGATGTTTTGGATCTTTGTATGGTTACCACTTTCCAAAAGTGGATTTTATAAAATACCAAAAAAAAATTGCTGGCATTGAAGGTAAATTTCAATATAATGGATTTCCATGAGAGAAACCATCATAACTTTGAAAATCATTTATGGATACTGAAGATTTCACTCTCATCCACCAAGTTCCAGAAAAACGTCACATGAAATATAATTATCATCCTTCGTTCTCTCACACATTAGTTACCTCATGAAAACCTTGCCTTATATTCTTTATATTGTTCATCTAATATCTGGATTTCCCTCACTCCTTCCAATAATCACCTTATATAGCTTCAAAACCTATCCAAATTTCTCTATAACCATGAATCCCCGTTATCATAATTACAATAATTTTGCACAATCCCCCTACTTATGTCAATCATCTTCCATTGAATAAGGAGACCATGCCTAACCAACCCTTCTTCTGATATTGGATAAAGTGAACACTTGGAAATATTTCAATCACCTTCATCAGCAATAGGTTGGTGGAACATTCAAAAATTTTCCTTTCAGGAACCGATCTTATAATATCCAGTAGTCCTACTATAATATACATT
Organism: Viscum album; assembly: GCA_963277665.1. NCBI lineage: Eukaryota > Viridiplantae > Streptophyta > Magnoliopsida > Santalales > Viscaceae > Viscum > Viscum album. The sequence goes on from OY728121.1 coordinate 1,583,564,755, forward strand.
ATCCATCCACATAATCATATAGAATGAGGGTAACTGACCAAATTTTCCATCAACTAATAACTGATGACTTAATCTAATGCCTCCTTCCAGGAACATTCATTATTCCATGATTAAAACTTATGTAACAATCCTTGTTCTACTATCATGGCCTCCAGTTTTCTCCCTAAATTCCGAATGACTTCTATATCCAACATAAATTGAAAATCCTCTAGGGGTAATATCACTAAAATTCCCCTAGATCAGTAGCAAGAAACATTATATTTTCATCGACTTCTATCATAACTTTATTATTCTTCAAATAGCTTCTAGAAATCAACCCAACAAAAGGAATATGTTTCATGACACCTGCGGCCGGAATACTTTCGATATCCAACATCACAGTCATTACCAGTACCATCCTCTAGGTATATCCTTTTAAAAATTTGATAGACCGCCTAACCAAGAAAAACCTGATAGTATTTCATCCAATCTCAAATAGTCACTTAAATAGTGTAAGACACCTCAAGACTCCATCCGATAAAAAAAAATTGATTTCTAGAAACCCCTAAGTACCTCCACTGATTTAGAGTGAATTTCCTTAGAAACATTAATAAAATACTTGATAGAAAACTTTTCCACCATGATCTTCCACTATATTCTAAAACCAAGACCATTGATATAACTTTTTGGAAAAATAATAATGGCCTACTTTTGAAACATTCTATCAAAAGTAGCCATAATACCACCGGAAGTACAACTAATAACATTATTACAGATAATTCCACATAGAAATGGCTTCTAGAACTAGTAATACTAGGATCCCCTATCTCCAAACTAGGTTGTCATGATTTTAGGTTTTCTTCATCCTCTGGTTCTACTTTTGAGCAATGAACAAGTACATGATATCCACACAAACATATAAGTATAAACAAAAAACAAGATGAAAAATAGGGATTAACAAGGTAAAAACATACATCCCTCATACATGGGAAAATGGAATCACTTATTTAATTAAATTATAATTTAAGGTAAAAAGGAAACTCACATCTTCCAATCACCCTACTCAAACTTTTAGAAGAAGTCTCACCAATGACTGAACTTGTTGATTCTTCTGATAATCTAATTTTGTTAATTGTCCTTATGAATCCTATAACTTCACCATTGGATCTGAAACCTTAAGAACTTGTATGTTACTAGGTTAACTTCATCGGATGGGGATCCACTGGAGCCTTTGATGGGCTTTGTCAGTTCTTTCAAAACATACATTGCATAAATGGTTCAACGGCCTTCTTATAAAGGGCCCCATCTAGTCATCTAGTCAGCATAGTTATCCAAATTTCATAGAAAACATTCTTTTTATGCGAGAAAATTCTAATAACAATTAGTAATAATAACCTCAACTTATGAAATCCATTAAATAGTTCACTTTTCCATCTAATATACTCGCTATTGATTCTCTACAACATATCCTTACATAAATCTTCAATTAGTTCTTCTAACACATCATATTCAGTGTATTTTCATTAGAGAAACTTCTGAAAAACACTTCACTAAGAAACATTTATAACTTTAATTTAACATCCAGAATATTCCCCATATATTTACTTCACTACATTCCACTAGAAAATAATAGATATCCTCTGATAACCATTCAAAATATAGCCCTTATGGTACTCGAAATGCCTCCACCAAGCCTCATTATATTACTCTTAACTTCAAGATTACTTATACAATATTCTTCTAAAATAAAATAAATTCAATAAAAATAAAATAATTCTAGTAAAATACCTTTCACCCATGCTTCATCCTTAAAAATCTATCTAGTCGCATTATTTTTAGGAAGGTCCTACTAGATTCATTTCTGATATTCCATGGTGATATTTCAATGTCTCCATCTTAGTTATCATGTGCTACTTCTAGAGACTTTCATTCTAGAGCTTCCATGCTTTTTGGGTTCTGGGAGTAGTGGAAGCATGTGGTGGTGGGAAATTTATTAAAATTTATATTTATTATCATTTCTCAGAACCATAAGAGAGGATCTTTCACATCAAATTTATAATTAATTTATTTAATATATGAAGAAATGAATACCTATTCTTAGGATATTTCTTTTCTGATGAATGTTGGTCATTTTAAAAGACCCTTTTGGATTACCTTCATTGTGTTATGAGCATCCAAGGATAGAATCCCTATAGTATTAATCTGTACATTCTCCTATGATATCGGAGCAACTCCATTTGATCTTTGGGTGCTAGCATGGAAAATAAAATGTCTTGTGTTGTTCATAAATTATTTCTCTTTCTTCGGTCTTGAAGAAATATCTCTTTCTTTTATTTTTTTTGAGAGGGAGAGAGAATTAATATTCAAGATATAATTTTATATCCTTAAAAATTCTCTATTTCGATTACATCGATCAATTCCCTACACAATAGATATATCCATATATTTATAGATCTAGGGTATAGGTTTAAATAATTATTTAATTGAATTCCATCTATTAAATAATATAATAACCATTAATAAATACTATTCACATAATAAAATATTATTTTTATTATTATTTGGTTCATGACAACTTATGCAATAATATGTATTATTTAACTGACTTGTTAATTAATATATATCATCGGACTTGTACTTGGTCCATTTTAAATCCTCTAGTATTTATTGAATACCTACATAAAATATTTTACACTATTAAATACATATTTTATTCACAAAATAGAAAAATAATATTAATTAAATATTCAATAAAATAAATAAATATATTTTATACACAATTCGTTGAATAAATATTTTTTAAAATTTATGATATCAATAAAACCTGAATAAAAGTATTCATTGTTCTTGAGAATAATATTTATTCTATTCATTAAATTCAAATAGAATTTCATCAAGATCAATAGAAACACTTAGTGTGTGACCCTCTAGGATTATTTCCCATTGGCACTAGGTGGGATTACCTGAAGTCTAAGATTACTTTCTAGAAATGGTTCAAGAAATCAAAGAGAAAGAAATTAATGTCACAATGATGAAAACCACATACAAACACTCACTATGTAATATATTCTATTTATCAAAGTATCTCATCAAGCAGGTTTCACGTTCATTTCACTAGCCTAATGCTTGGTATGAATTTCCTTGCCTATGTTGAATAAACATGTCATTACACCATGACCATTTAATTTAGGGTTAAAATTATTTTCCAATCAAAGGGTTGAGATATCATATTCAATAAATATGGAAGGTACAAATCCTTCCTTGACATATACATTAATGACATGTCAAACTTAATGCACCCAAAATACCCTACCTCTCTGTGAACATATATCATCACAATTTTCATCATCAAATCTAAGTGTGCTTGTCATAACATGCATTAATGATAATATTAAAGTCTAAGGACCATTACACATGCTCACATATAGGAATATCTGATGACACCAAAACATGTAGAATTATTACTGGAAGGTATGTTCTCCTAATCTCCAATATTAGATATTTCCAAGTGAAAACATTATGAGAAGTAGCCTCATTTTTTTATGAGTACTCGCACCTGAAAGTCTAAATACAATGTGTCCCATCATAGTACATTATCCAACTATTGAAATATATTAAGAATATTTTCATAGCACTTCAAGGTTCTCATCGTAGTGGGGAACTGCTATGACCATATAAATGTGAAAAATACTATAAGACATTATTATATTAAATACATGAAAAACATTAACAATATGTAATATGATGTTTAATTAATATTCAATACATTAAATATAAATATAATAGAAGAACAAATAGTTGGTCCTGGGATGCCAATTCCAAAAATCTCCCACTTGGACTACAGCCAATTTCCTATGAATTTTAACCCACTAGACCTCACATTATAATCATGTTTCTACTGATTTAAGGATTTAGTCAAGGGGTCTTCCACATTTCCTTACTTAGAGATACTACTCACTGCAACTTCACCACACTGATAAATATACTTTAATAGATGATACTTCTTAGTATGTACTTTTTCCACTAATGTGACCTTGGATATTTTTAAATATCCATCAATACAGTATTATCATTGTAAATTATGATAAGATATTTACTACTATGTATCATTTCAAGATCTTGGATGATTTTTTTTATCCATTCAACTTCTTTGTTTTCCTCAGAAGCCCAAATGTAATCTGACTCTACTGTAGAATCTACGACTACGACCTGCTTTGATCTCTTCAATCTCACAATACCTATATTAAATGTAAATATGTATCCTATGTGGGAATTCATGTCATCTTGATCAGTTTTGAAACTAGCATCTATATATCCTCTAATGACTAGTTCCTCATCTCCTCCATAAACCAAGAAAATATCCTTAGTACACCTCAGATACTTAAGGATACTCCTGACTACCATCCAATGGAGGTCACCTAGACCTTATTGATATCTTCATACCACACATAACATGTAGGAAAATATCTATCCTAGTGAATAACATACCATACATGACTAACCCAATGGCTGGTGTGCATGGAATCCTTTCCATTCTATTTCTTTCCTCATGTGTGTAATGAAAATTTTCCTAGAAAGATGAATTCCACATGATACTAGAAAAAATATTTTCTTATATTGTTCCATAGTGAATCTATTTTCAGTTTATATACTTTGACTTAGGTTGAGAAACCTCTTGGATCTATCATGATGGATTCAGATCTCAAGAATATATATTACCTTTCTCAATTCCTTTATAGTGAAAAATTTATTCAACCATGCATAAAAAGACAGCAATATTGGTATTTCATTTCCAATGAGTAATATTTCATCAATATATACTATTAAGAAAATGAATGCAATCCTAGTAAACCATTTTTAGATATAGGTCTCGCACACATTATTTATGAAACCAAATTCCATTATGGATTCATCAAAATGAATTTTCCATGACTGAGATTATTTCTTTAATCCATAAATATATTTTTGAAATTTTCATATCTTATTGGCATAATTTGGAGTCACAAACACTTTGGGTTGTTTCAGATGGGAATATTCTTGAAGGTTCGTGTAAAGGAAGGATATTTTGACATACATTTTCCAAATCTCAAATTCATGGTATGCTGTAATGGAAATTAGAATTTTGGTGGATTTCAGTATTACAACAAGTGAAAAGGTTTCTTCATAGTTAATTCCCAGATGCTATTTAAACCCTTTTGCAACTAGTAATTCCCCGTAGGTACTCAATTGTCATTCCATGTCAATTTTATTATTCAATTACCATTTAAAACTCGCAGTATTTACATATACTGGAGGATCTAATAAAATATTGACTTAGTTTTGGTACATGAAATCCATTTCATAATTCATTGATTCTTTCCACTTGGAAGCATCTATACAACTTGATGCTTCATTATAGGTTAGAGGATAATTATTATGAACTAATAATGATTCACCATCCTCGATAATTAGAAAACCATAACATTATTGTTCTTTAACCTCTCTTGTACACCTATGCAATACCTGGGTCTCTGGAATAGTTTCTTCTCCCATGGGGCTTTGTGGAATATGTTCCTATACCAACTCTTGTATACCTTGAGCCTCAACATCATAAAATTCTATCCCACTCCCACTATCTCTTTTAGATATAGGTTCTCTCTCATGGAATATGGTGTGTCTTACCACTATAACCATTTTTCTAAGGGGTCGTATAGGCAATATATCATTGTTTCCTTGGGATATTCTATAAATGTACACTTTGTTCCTCAGGGTACAATTTTCTACTAAAAGAGGCCTTAAAATATGCTTCTCATCCCCACACATGTAAGTATGAAAATGTGGGTTTCATTCCATTCCATAATTGGTATAGTATACGATATGTCGCTTTAGTTTTCACTTGGTTTAGTATTCGTTTTGTTGTTTGTAATGAGTATCCCCAAAAGTATAATGGAATACTCACATGACTCATCATTGATCTCACCATGTCCAACGAGGTTTGGTTCCTCCTTTCACTTACACCATTCCACTGAGGCATATAAGGATGAGTGATTTGAGATAGTATTTCCTACTCCCAAACATAATCAATGAAGTCTTGATTAAAATATTCTCCACTATTTTCTAAGTGGAGTTTCTTAATCTTTTTTCCAAGCTAGTTCTGAAAATCAACTTGTATTCCTTCAATTTAAAAAAAAAGAATCTGACATCTACCTCATTAATTGGATATATTCAAATATACTAAAATCATTTGTAAAATTTATGATATATGAGTACTCACCCCTTGATTCAATAGTAAATGGTCCACACACATCGATATGAACTAATTCAATAATATATCTAGCCCTTTCACATTTCCCACTAAATAAGGATTTTTTTCATTTTACCATGTAAAAATGTTTGATAAACACCAATTTTTTTAGTTCAAAAGAATCTAAATATCCATCTTGATATAGTTTAGTTAAGAGATTTTTATTTATATGACCTAGCTAGTTATAACGACCCATACTTTACATACATTGTTAGTACTTCAAAATTGAAGTACACTTATTACAACATATAACAAAACCATGAAAGGACCGTATAGGTATAGAGTCTTTAGAAACTGGGAAACATAAACAACTAGTTCATAAAGAATCTACATTGTCTCCCATTTATTTCATCATATCTAGAGTCCCTTTTGGAATATCCTACTTAATAACCTTCTTCCTGACCTGGGGAAAGAAAACATACATAAGGGTGAGCTCAAATGCTCAGTAAGTGTAAACAAAAGAAATATAAATCACATCATATTCATAAGAACATAACATTTTGGAAATCTTACCCTGCAAAAGAGATCAAAATTTCATAACATGAGATAAATCATGGTAGTGAAATATAATCACAATAATCATAACTTAAAACATGAATCTTTGTGTCATACACACATAATCATATAGAATCATTTATTATTAGTCAATACTCATTGCCAAGACTATCTTAGTGGACAAAGTCCATTTCTGAACTGAGTTCATTCCTCGTTTCAGTCCTGTTTCACTGAACCGGTTTAACTTGCCGTTCCAGCCATGTCTATCTCATGAGATATAAAATCTTTACCCAATGAATTGGAGGGATATATAGGTCCCACTCATCTCATAATGATATCATTCTTATGTGTGCCACAAAATCATAAACCATACATCATAGCATAACCTATGTAATAAAAATGAGATTCTTAAACATCGTGACATCATAAAACAATTAATATAAGATAAAGGAATTCATAAAAATAATTCCATCACAACATAATCAAATCAATGTAATAATAGGGATAGAAATAGAACCCTTTATTATCATAGATGGAAAATAATTTTGATAAAACACTTGAACTCCATTCTTGAGGAAAATATCCTTTCTACTTCAAAAACATTTTTCCTTTCTTAACATGTCATACAATTCTAAACTCAAAGAAGTTGATTAAAAATAAACTTGAAAACTTTTAAAGGAGGCTTCTTGGAAATAATGTTTTAAAAATCCATTCATTCCGTATAAGTTAAAAAACATTCTTCTCGTACTTTTGTCGGAAAAGTCAAAAAGTACCTCATACAAAAAACGACAAAAGATTCCTTTCATATATTTTACTAAAAACTAAAAAAAGGTTAAAATTTGATTTAAAAAATTTTAGGTGGATGGAAATAATATTACATATTGAGGAAACATGGATGTGGATGATAAAATACACCCCAGTAAATTCCAAAGTATAAACAATCTCGGATAAAAATGAGATTGTGATATTTCCATTACCTTAGGTCTGATTTGATTCGTAAGTGTCCGAACCTCCTGTATAATGATTTAAATAATTTCATTGACTTATTCCATAATCATACTCAATGTTATTATATCATATATGGTCATATTCTTAGCTTATTATTAGTAATATTTCATTGCTACTTGTTATTCGGGTGTTTATTACTTTTTGTTCTTATGCGTGTTTTGTCGAATAAATTCTTATTCTTCTTTTTAGGTTATAGATACCTCATTTCCAGAATGGTATTAGTGTAATATATATCATATTTATTCACCCAATTCATTTATGTAATCATTATGCAATGAAAATCATGTATAACGAGTCGCATCACATCATGGAGACGGTATTCCGTACGTACGCACGAGCGATGATATCGTTCCCATGATCGTGGAATTGTATTGGAGTGTATGTATACTATTTCAAAATCAATATCACTTTACAATAATAATATATATTCATTCTTTACACCATTATACCCATCCAAGTAAGGTGGTGGTGGAAAATAGATTACACCACGGCGTGGAGACGGTATTCTGTACGTACGCACGCACGGTGATTTCGTTTTCCGTAGGATAGATAGATGGTGAAATAGTGTTGTTTCATACTTATAATAACATATCAGTATATGATTGATACTGATGTTATTAATTCATAATGAAACAACCAAAGAAGAAGAAGTGGAAGAAGAAATAAAGTTGAAAGAATCGGTAACGGACATTACCTCTTCTTTGAAGCGCTTCTTTGAGACCTCCTTTTCGGGCACTAAAATTGGTCTTTGAAGAAGACCAGGACCTCTAGGATGTTTCTAGGGAATTGGAGAGGAGAAATATTCAGGGTTTGGCCGATCTTGAAGGCTCAAAGTGGTGTGAGGAAGAGAGGGAGGAGGTTCCCTTTTATAAAGGAGGAGAGGGTCACCTTTGGAAAAACTAAAAATATTATTTTATTATAAAGCCATATTCGGTTTTAAATAGCTCCAAATTGATTTATTTCGAAGATAAGGTGGGTATGGGTCGAAATAATCTCATAAAATAGAATTAGGACAAGTTTAGTCTACTATTTTAACCTTATCATTTATATTTAACTTTAAGTTAAATAATTTTACTTTTACCGTGTCTTTTTGTGTTCTTACACTATAAAGTTAATAAACTTACTATAACAAGACAAACGAATCCCAAGTTGTTTATTATTAATATATATAACCTTATCTAATTAATTTTGCTGAACCTTAGATTTTTAGGAATAAAATAACAATTAATAATATAATATTTGTTTTAAAAACTATTTTATGTCAATTTTGACACTATTTAGTAATTGATTTTTTTTAAAAACATAACAAAATTATTAGTTATAAAAAAGTTAATTAAATCAATACTAACATGTCATATTTACCTATAAAATTAGTGTAATTCATAAAAAGTCTCAAATTACATTTATTTGGGTATTTATAACATCAATTATTTCAATATTTCATTAATAAGATAATTACTACATCATCTTTGTGTCATAGATAAATTAAATTATTTAATGTATAAAAATTACAAATAAAATACCATTATGTAGGAAATCTTTTTATATTTCTAATTAATATTTATAGTTGAATTTATCTTATGTATAACCCTATATTAAAAATTATGTACTTATTAAACTTTGATTTTAATTATTTTAACCCTTCTTTAAATAAATTAATAATAAATGTCTTAATCTAATCCAAGGGGGCCTAAATGGTCATATTTTATTCCTAAGGTTGTTTTTGGTCGAATTACACTTATCCAATAGAATTATTACATGTTTTGGGGTAATAATAATAACATTTTTGCCCTTAATTACCCTACTTACTTTTAACCGTGGTAAAAAAAAGTAAAAAGTTACTATTCACCAAAAATTATTTTCATCTCATTGAACCACATTTTAGTCCTTGATATTAACTGTGTCTCTCAGATTTTCTAAATTCCACTCACAGAAGTGGTAAAATTATGTTTTATGTAAATTTGCAAATTCTCCTAGGAGGTGGGTAAAAGACGGTGAAAAGTTCAATAAAATTTTTATATATCTAAAATTATTATAAAATTACTCCAATGAATTACATTGAACTTATATAGGTATTATCTATCAATTTTTACCTAAAATATATTTAAATAAAATAAATAATTATTTAAATAAAAAGTCGGTTTTTAAATAGTAACCCAGTGTTTTCACTATTCATCAAAAATTGAAAGTTTCCAGAAAAATACCAAAATTTTACCCTAGGCTAATTTCGATATTACGAATCCAAAAATGAAGTCCATTTTGAAAAATAAAATTTACAAAATTTTAAAAAGTGGTTATTACTATTCATAACGGCTAGTTTTAATAATATTTTAATAGCATATCGTTGTTTAGTGAAACTCAGAATTGCGTATGACGCAAGCTATCAAGGAAGATCTTGATTGCGTGTAAAGCAATCCAAGCTAGTGTTGTGTGTAGTGAAAGATTACTTTGATGATTTATATAAAATAAAAACAAAATATTTCTTATAAAAGTCTTAGGTGTAACATTATACCCCCCTTAAAATGAATTTTTCCCTTGAAATTCGTCACTTGTAACAAATAGATGAGGATACCTCTCCCTCATCATATCCTCAAGCTCCCATGTAGCTTCTTTTAATTGGTGGTTCCTCCATAAAACTTTCACCAAGTGAGTGGTATTGTTCTGTAGGACTTTTTTACTACGATCGAGAATCTCTATCAGATATTCTTCATAAGAAAGATCTTGTTCCAGCGGTACAACTTCTGAGCTGAGTACATGTGAAGAATCCGGTATGTACTTTCTCAGGAGAGATACATAGAACACATCGTGAACTTGAGAGATATTCGGTGGAAGCGCCAATCGGTAAGCTACCTTCCCAACACGATCCAGTATTTCAAAATGACCGATATACCTAGGGCTCAGCTTTCCCTTCTTTTCAAATCTCATTACTCTCTTCCAAGGAGATATTCGTAAGAAAACTTTATCACCCACTTCAAACTCTAAGTCTTTTCTTCGGTTGTCGGCATAACTTTTTTGTCGACTCTGAGCTGCTCTTATGTGTTTTTGAATAGATCGGACCTTTTCTGTCATCTCATCAACAAGATCAGGTCCTAATAGCTTTCTTTCTCCAACTTCATCCCAGCAAGTTAGAGTCCTACATTTCTTTCCACAGAGAGCTTCATAAGGAGCCATCTGAATACTGGAGTGAAAGATATTATTATAAGAAAATTCCACCAAAGGTAGGTGTTGATCCCAATCACCTTTGAAATCCATAGAGCAATCTCTCAACATATCTTCTAGATTTTGAATTTTCCTCTCAGACTGACCGTCTGTCTGAGGATGATAAGCAGTGCTGAAACTCAACTCTGTATCCATAGTATGTTGAAGACTTCGCCAGAACTTTGAGGTAAACCTCGGATCCTGATTAGATATAATAGAAATTGGTACTCCATGCAATCTTACCACTTCCTTTACATATATCCTGGAAAACTGATCCAGATAGAAATCCTCTCTAATAGCAATGAAGTGTGCAGACTTTGTAAGATGATCAACTATGACCCAAATAGCATTATTGCCTTTGTATGTTTTAGGAAGTCCTATGAAAAAGTCCATAGTGATGTTTTCCCATTTCCATTCGGGTATGGGTAATGGTTGTAACATCCCCTTAGACTTCTGTCTCTCAGCTTTAACTTGCTGACAAACCAAGCATCGAGAGACATATTTAGCAACATCTCTTTTCATGCCATCCCACCAGAAGTACTCTTTCATGTCCCTATACATCTTCATGCTTCCAGGATGAATAGAGAATGAACAACTATGAGCCTCATCCAACAACTCCTTCTTTAATTCGGGGATGGGAGGAACACAAACCCGATTCCTGAACTTTATTATCCCATCACAATCAAGGTTGAATTCAGGAACATTTCTCACCTTCTTTTGTAACTCTACATCTTCTTTCTGTGCCTCTTTAATCTTAACATGTATAGATGGTTGAACATTCATTTGAGAAAGATACGATTTTTCCCCTTTCATTATAATTCCAAGATCCATCCTTTGTAAATCCATAAATATTGGATCTTTTGTGATCCTCATCATGGATAAACTGGCATGTTCTTGTCGACTTAATGAATCTGCCACCTTGTTTTCTTTCCCAGGGTGGTAATGAATTGAGCAGTCGTAATCCTTAATCAGCTCCAACCATCTTCTTTGGCGCATATTCATCTCCTTTTGTGTAAAAATATACTTTAAACTTTTATGATCAGTATAAATGTCACACCTTTCTCTATAAAGATAATGCCTCCAAATCTTTAATAAAAAGATTACCACAGCTAACTCCAAATCATGAGTTGGGTAATTTTTCTCATGGATTTTCAACTGTCGTGAGGCATAAGCTATCACCATATAATTTTGCATAAGAACACACCCTAATCCCTTCTTGGATGCATCACTGTAGATCACAAACCTTTCTCCACTACAAGGCAGTGTGAGCACAGGTGCACTGGATAACCTTCTTTTCAACTCCTTGAAATTCTCTTCGCATTCCTCCATCCAAACAAACTTAACTCCTTTCCGAGTCAACCTGGTGATTGGATTAGATAATCGTGAAAAATCTTTCACAAAACGTCGATAATATCCAGCCAAACCAAGAAAACATCAGATCTCAGTTACTATTGTTGTTCTCGAACATCTTTCGATAACCTCTGTTTTTTCTGGATCCACAGATATCACCTCTTTTGAGATTATGTGACCCAAAAATGAAACTTTTTGAAGCCAAAATTCACACTTGGTAAATTTGGCATAAAGATTCTCCTTTCTCAGGGTCTTCAATATAATTCTCAAGTGATCTTCATGTTCTTCCTTGCTCTTTGAATATACAAGAATATCATCTATAAAGACTACCACAAACTGATCAAGATAGTCTCTAAAGACTCTATTCATTAGATCCATGAAGATAGTAGGGGCATTAGTAAGACCAAATGGCATCACTATAAATTCATAGTGTCCATACCTTGTATGGAAAGCCGTCTTTGGTATATCCTCCCTTTTGACCATTAATTGATGATACCCTGAACGAAGATCAATCTTGGAAAAGTATTGAGCTCCGCGTAGTTGGTCAAATAATTCATCAATGCGCGGGAGAGGATATTTGTTCTTGATAGTGATCTTGTTAAGTTCTCGATAATCAATGCAGAGTCTCATTGATCCATATTTCTTCTTAACAAACAGAACAGGTGCTCCCCAAGGTGATGCACTAGGGAGTATGAACCCCTTATCAAGATTCTCTTGGAGTTGCTTCTTCAATTCCTGCAACTCAATTGGGTCCATTCTATAAGGTGTCTTTGAAATAGGTAAAGCACCCGGTACGAGTTCTATTGAAAACTCAACTTCACGATTTGGTAGAATGCCCAGAAATTCCTCTGGAAAAACTTTGTCAAACTCCCGTACAATGGGAATATTCTTAATCGTGAGTTTCTCACCAACCATTTGAGATAAATAACCTTCATTTAGTGGAATAAAGACCCATAAGATGGAAGAAATTTCCACTGGAAGGTTATTTTCATCCTTGCATCGATAGACGATCAAAGATTGATCTGGAATATAAAATGTGACTTCCCTTCTTTGGAAATTGATATGAGATCCATATAGAGAAAGCCAATACATGCCAATAATCACATAAAATTCCACTATAGGGAGGATCACAAGATTTTCAGGAAGCACTTTCCCACAAACTTCAATCGGAGAAGAATTATAAACTTTTGATGCGACTGTTATGCCATTAGGGGTTGTCACAGCTAACTCAACATCTAATTGTTGAGGTAATACGGTGATACCCTTAGACAATTCTTCAGAAATAAAGGAGTGGGTGGATCCAAAATCAAATAAAACATTTGCTACTTTATAGTGGATGGTAAGTGTACCTTTCACCACTTCGTTATCGTAATCCACATTGCTGATAGAAATTGCATGTGACTTTCCTTTTTCTTTAGCCTTAAGAGTTTGTTGACGTCGATCATCATCAACAACCCTTGTATTAGGTCATTGATTGGCATAATTCCCCATTTCCTTGCACTTGTAACATTGAAGTGTAGGAGGTGCACTCTATGTAGCCTTTTCATTGTTCGCATAACTAGACATCTTCTTCCCATCATTGCGGCATTCAAATGCCCGATGACCTTCCTTTCCACATTTGAAACATTTACTTGTCCCTTTAAGACAACTCCCTCCATGTTTCTTTCCACACTTTGAGCATAAGGGAAACTCATCTTCTTTTCAGTGTTCTCTTTAGATTTTCCTTTGAATTCCATTTTCCTATTCTTATCAAACCCATATGACTGATGGGTTACTCCAATCTCCATCTCAACTTTGAGAGCACGTCAAACGATTTCCTCGTAGCTATTGAAGTCCCTTATGGATAACGCCCTTCGAAGACTTGGTTTTAAGCCACTAAAGAATCGATCGATATTACTCTTAGGTTGAATAATAATATCAGAAGCATACCATGAAAGTCTTGTAAAATTTGCTTCATAGGTACCAACAGATTCATCATTCTTTTGCTTTAGTTCAAGAAACTCCTTCTACATATTTGTTCAGAGAATACGAGGGAAGTACTTATTGAAAAATAAGTTCTTGAACTCGTCCCATTCCATGGACTCAATTTCATCTCTTGGCCTCATATTCTTGATAAGATTCCACCATTGATTAGAATCACCTTCCAAACGATACACTACTAAGATGACTTTATCATGTTCAGAACATTGAAGAACTGAAAATATCTTTTTAGTAGTACTGATCCATTGTTCAGCAACTAATGGATCAGTAGACCCGCTGAATGAAGGTGGATGCTGTCTCATGAAGGATTCAATAGAATGTTTCTCCTTCCTTTGCTCGTTTGGAAGTCCTGTATGATTCATAGCTTGAGAAAGTTGTGTGATCATGGCTAAAAGATTTTTCACTCCAGCACCCATAATGTTTGGTTACTCAGGGGGACAATCATTGCATTTCCCATCGCATTCCTCATTAACACGGTTCCTTCGGGTTCCGGCCATTGACTAAAACCAAGAATAATAGTATGAGCAATACTAATTATAATAGGAAAACCACATAATCAAGAATAAAATTTCACACTTAAGATCTTATCCTAGGTTATTCATGGCCATTTATGAAACACTAAGATTGTGTTCTATGCTTAGACTTATCCTTAGGATTCTTACTAAGTCTTTCACATCCTAGTTTCCAAAGGTTGAATATACCTTTCCTCTGATACCAACTATAATGACCCATACTTTACATACATTGTTAGTACTTAAAAATTGAAGTACACTTATTACAAAATATAACAAAACCATGAAAGGAGCATATAGGTATAGAGTCTTTAGAAACTGGGAAACATAAACAACTGGTTCATAAAGAATATACACTGTCTCCCATTTATTTCATCATATCTAGAGTCCCTTTTGGCATATCCTACTTAATAACCTTCTTCCTGGCATGGGGAAAGAAAACATACCGAGAGGTGAGATCAAATGCTCAGTAAGGGTAAACAAAAGAAATATCAATCACATCATATTCATAAGAACATAACATTTTGGAAATATTACCCTGCAAAAGAGATCAAAATTTCATAACATGAGATAAATCATGGTAGTGAAATGTAATCACAATAATCATAACTTAAAACATGAAGCTTTGTGGCATACACACATAATCATAGAGAATCATTTCTTATTAGTCAAGACTCATTTCCAAGACTATCTTAGTGGACAAAGTCCATTTCTGAATAGAGTTCATTCCTTATTTCAGTCCTGTTTCACTGAACTGGTTTAACCTGTCGTTCCAGCCATGTATATCTCATGAGATATAAAATCTTTACCCAATGAATTTGAGGTAGATATAGGTACCACGCATCTCATAATGATACCATTCTTATGTGTGCCACAAAATCATAAACCATACATCATAGCATAACCCATGTAATAAAAATGGGATTCTTAAACATCGTGACATCATAAAACAATTAATATAAGATAAAGGAATTCATAAAACTAATTCCATCACAACATAATCAAATCAATGTAATAATAGGGATAGAAACAGAACCCTTTATTATCATATATGGAAAATAATTTTGATAAAACACTTGAACTTCATTCTTGAGGAAAATATCTTTTCTACTTCAAAAATACTTTTCCTTTCTTAACATGTCATACAATTCTAAACTCAAAGAAGTTGATTAAAAATAAACTTGAAAACTTGTAAAGGAAGATTCTTGGAAATAATGTCTTAAAAATCCATTCATGCCGTATAAGTTAAAAAAACATTCTTCTCGTACTTTTTTCGGAATAGTAAAAAAGTGTCTCGTACGAAAAACAACAAAAGATTCCTTTCATATATTTTACTAAAAACTCACTGAAGGGTATAATTGGATTTAAAAAATTGTAGGTGGATGGAAATAATATTACATATTGAGGAAACATGGATGTGGATGATAAAATATACCCCAGTAAATTCCAAAGTATAAACAATCTCAGATAAAAATGAGATTGTGAAATTTCCCTTACCTTAAGTCCGATTTGCTTCGTAAGTGTCCGAACCTCCTGTATAATTATTTAAATAATGTCATTGACTTATTCCAGAATCATACGCATTGTTATGATATCATATATGGTCATATTCTTAGCTTATTATTAGTAATATTTCATTGTTACTTGTTATTCGGGTGTTTATTACTTTTTGTTCTTATGCGTGTTTTGTCGAATAAATTCTTATTCTTCTTTTTAGGTTATAGATAACTAATTTCAAGAATTGTATTAGTGAAATATATATCATATTTATTCACTCAATTCATTTATGTAATCATTATTCAATTAAAATCATGTAGAACAAGTCGCATCACATCGTGGAGACGGTAATCCGTACGTACGCACGAGCGATGATATCGTTCCCATGATCGTGGAATTGTATTGGAGTGTATGTATACTATTTGAGAATCAATATAACTTTAATATAATCATATATATTCATTATTTACACCATTATACCCATCCAAGTAAGGTGGTGGTGGAAAATAGATTACACCACGGCGTGGAGACGGTATTCCGTACATACGCACGCGCGGTGATTTCGTTTTCCGTAGGATGGATATATGGTGAAATAGGGTTGTTTCATAATTATAATAAAATATAAGTATATGAGTGATACTGATGTTATTAATTCATAATTAAATAACTAAAGAAGAAGAAGTGTAAGCAGAAATAAAGTTGAAAGAATCGGTAACAGACATTACCTCTTCTTTGAAGCGCTTCTTTGAGACCTCCTTTTAGGGCACTAAAATTGGTCTTTGAAGAAGACCAGGACCTCTAGGATGTTTCTAGGGAAGTGGAGAGGATATATTGGCAGGGGTTGTCCGAGCTTGAAGGCTCAAAGTGGTGTGAGGAAGAGAGGGATGAGGTGCCCTTTTATAAGGGAGGAGAGGGGCACCTTTGGAAAAACTAAAAATATTATTTTATTATAAAGACATATTCGGTTTTAAATAGCTCCAAATTGATTTATTTATAAGCTAAGGTGTGTATGGGTCTAAATCCTCTCATAAAATAGAATTTTGACAAGTTTATTTTACTATTTTAACCTTATCATTTAGATTTAACTTTAAGTTAGATAATTTTACTTTTACCGTGTCTTTTTGTGTTCTTACACTATAAGGTTAATAAACTTACTATAACAAGCCAAAATAACCCCCAAGTTGTTTATTATTAATATATATAACCTTATATAAGTCATTTGTTCGAACCTTAGATTTTTAGGAATAAAATAACAATTAATAATATAATATTTGTTTTAAAAACTATTTTATGTCAATTTTGACACTATTTAGTAATTGATTTTTGTAAAAATCATAACAGAATGATTAGTTCGAAAATAGTTAATTAAATCTATACTAACATGTCATATTAACCTAGAAAATTAGTGGAATTCATAAAAAGTCTCAAATTACATTTATTTGGGTATTTATAATATCAATTATGTCAATATTTCATTAATAAGATAATTACTGCATCATCTTTTTGTCATAAATAAATTAAATTATTTAATGTATAAAAATTAAAAATAAAATACCATTATGTATGAAATATTTTTATCTTTCTAATGAAAATTTATAGTCGAATTTATCTTATGTATAACCCTATATTAAAAATTATTTACTTATTAAACTTTGATTTTAACTATTTTAACCCGTCATTAAATTAATTAATAATAAATGTCCTAATCTAATCCAAGTGGGCCTAAATGGTCATATTTTATTCATAAGGTTGTTTTTGGTCGAATTACACTTATCCAATAGAATTATTACATGTGTTAGGGTAATGATAATAACATTTTTACCCTTAATTACCCTATCTACTTTTAACCGTGGTAAAAAAGAGTAAAAAGTTACTATTCACCAAAAATTATTTTCATCTCATTGAACCACATTTTATTTCTTGATATTAACTGTGTCTCTCGAATTTTCGAAATTCCACTCACAGAAGCGGTAAAATTAATTTTTATGTAAATTTGCAAATTCTCCTAGGAGGTGGGTAAAAGACGGTGAAAAGTTAATTAAAATTTTTATATATCTAAAATTATTATAAAATTACTCCAATGAATTACATTGAACTTATATAGGTATTATGTATCAATTTTGACCTAAAATAAATTTAAATAAACTAAATAATTATTTAAATAAAAAGTCGGTTTTTAAATAGTAACCCAGTGTTTTCACTATTCATCAAAAATTGAAAGTTTCCAGAAAAATACCAAAATTTCACCCTAGGCTAATTTCGATATTTTGAATCCAAAAATGAAGTCCATTTTGAAAAATAAAATTTACAAAATTTCAAAAAGAGGTTATTACTATTCATAACGGCTAGTTTTAATAATATTTTAATAGCATATCGTTGTTTAGTGAAACTCGGTATTGCGTACGACGCAAGCTATCAAGGAAGGTCGTGATTGCGTGTAAAGCAAGCCAAGATAGTGTTGTCTGTAGTGAAAGATTCCTTTGATGATTTATATAAAATAAAAACAAAATATTTCTTATAAAATTCTCGGGTGTTACACTAGTGGTGCCAAATTTGGTTGTGGTATGAGTCAGGTGAGGTCGTCTAATTTTTTATTTCCATTACTTGGTATTAGTAGTACTACACATAAAGACCATTATTTAATTGTTCCTTTCCATAAAAAATGTTATATTTCTAAAATAAGAAACATTTATTTCCAAATTTGAAAATACAATTATATGTATCTATTGTAGATATTGATATAATGTTTTTCATAACTCAAGGAACATAATAATAACCCTTTAAAACCAAGATGGTCTCAGTTGGTAATGTGAGGTGGTAGTCAAATATAGCTTCAAAATAAGTTTCTCTCCATTGGTTACTCGTAGATCTACATTTTCTCGTTCAATATTTATAAATATACTTGGTTTTGGTATTTTAATACATATGTGAGCACCACAAGCAGTATCTAATACCCAATTTGTATAAATAGATGAATTACACTTGATAAAAAATTTACCTAAAGATTCCCCTTACTTGTTTGGATGGGTACAGTTTTTCATCAATCAACCATTATTACTACATTTAAAAAAGATAGTATCATGTTCCCTTACTTTCCCATTGATCTTATTCTTCTTAGAAGTTCATGATGAAGCTTTGGTCTTAAATATATATTGTCTCCCTTTCCGTTTTTCACCATAATGATGGAAGGATTTTCATGCTTTATATCCTTATCTACTTGGAGAAGGAGGGTAAGAAGATATGGAATACTTATCAACATTTTTCATATTAAAATTTACAACAAAGCTAGAAAATATATTAGGGAGTGATTCCATAATGAGATCAGTGCCCAGTTATTTGGGGAGTTGAGACACTAGAACATCTAGGAAGTCAATATAGACTGTGATCTTGACTACGTGAGGCCCATCTCAAGAACCCTCTCCAATATTACTCTAAAAAATTACTTGGATATACAAATATGTTTCTATATATCTATCTCTTAGTAAATACCATAGAGGTTCTCAAACATGTTGTACACAATCATGTTTTCATGAGACTTCATGTGTTCACTATACATAGATGAAAGCATCAAACAATGAATGTAGAATGCGTATCTCAAATGTTTTTTGTAGACCAGGATCTCTTCGTCACTCCCATCTCAAGAAAGAGGATCATGAATTTAGGATTCAAGAACGTACGATTTTTGTTCATGTCATAGAACAACCCAAAGGTTTCTAAACAAATCATAGATGTTACTCTCAGTAAGCAGGCCTTCTTTTTCCAATATTGATTGTAGGGATAATGTAGATGATGATATTTCGATTTTATTTTAAAATTAAAAAATATCAGATTATTAGTACTATTCTTGATTACAAATTATGTGAGTGGTAATAAATTAATTGATTTTATAAATTTTTATTATATATCACAGTATTTTATCAATTCCCAATAACCCTCACCATTGAACTCAAAATGTCTAGTTTTTATGATATTATAGTGGAAAGTATGAATATTACCCTTCACATAATCCCAATGAGGATTGTTTCGGATACTTGAAGGTATTTAGGTAGGCATGTCTTTTCCAACTGTGGACTTTCAACTCCGTTTTCTGTTGAGTAGACTCCCCTATCATGAAATCATGACATGGATTTACTCAACACTTTCCTAAAAGTTACATAAAGTCTATAAATGGATTCTTATCTTGATTTAAGATGGTTAATTCAACCCATAACCTTCATAAGAACTCCACATTAAAAGTAAGTTTCCTAATGAGGGTTGGTTGAACACTTATTTTCAAGGATTTAATTTTTGATCAATTAATGGAAGTAAAAGTATGACTTAATATTTAATTGAGGTATTTTAATTAATTATGTATAAATTTTCATCTTGTTTTTTCCTTTTCATGTATTGTTAATATTAAGTGGGTGATTCTTAATTAATTAACCATGATGGATAAAACATTTATGCATAATTCATTTATTAAATTTTTGTCTTTTCATGTTAATACTTTATTTATTTGATCATAGCCTCGCATCCATAAATTAAATAATTTAATATATATAAATAATTAATTAATTGAATGCCCCTTTCAAGAGCTTTATCTAATGGTTGATTTAATGATCGGACACAAAATCAACCTCTGACCTAGGGTAAATAACTCTTATTGCCAGTCTTGGCATGAGTTACATAATTCCAACTATCTACCAATGTATCACATAAGTTGGAATCATAATGGTTCTCTCTCAAACATCCTCCATGTGGCTTAGGATACTCCATTCATTACATGCATTTTTGCCTCACACACAGGTGATGGGAACCAATGGATTGGTTAAAGGGGAATTACATAAATATCCTTGTACAGACATGTCATACATAATAATGGAGGTAGGGATGACATGAAGAGCATCATATTTAATTTAATAATAAATAATTTAAAACTTAAAAATTAAATTAAATTAAAACATCCAACACATACATAAGTCTTTTTCAAACTCATGAATGGTCATACATGCAACGAATACACAAAAGTTACTAGCTAGCATTCATTTATTTATTTTTTCTTTACTACTAAGATGTATTCACTTGCATTAATTAATTAATTAATTAATTAATTACCTTTCATATTAATGATCATCCAAACTTAATTGAAGATACCCATTATTTATGGAATTCATGGAAAATAAACAGAAGAACCAATAATGACATATTTATTATAATAAATTTATTGTGAATTTAATATTCCTTAAAACCATTATTAAATTTTCAAACTCACATTGGTGTTCCAATAAATAAAATTAGGTTTTAATGATATAATTTTAAATTTAATTTAATTTTTAATCGTGTAATTTAATGGGAGACTACACAGAATATATAGACTAGTTGCACATTGTGTATCTCGATTGCCTAGTATCTAGGGTACACTCTTGGGTTTGCATCATGTACCTTGGTCGGACTATACGGTGTGTACATACCAGCTACATGTCATGTTTTTTTCTTACCATGTGTCTGGGATGCATGCATGGGTCTTTGATGTGTGTTTTAAACCTGGTAATTGGAGAACTACATGTCATGTACACCATATACATGCCATGTATATCATAAGTACTCTATTTTTTCAGTCTCAAATGGTTTTGACTGTGTATAATGATGAAACAGATTATATGATTTATGCAACAAACTTGTTTAGACTATATGGAATGTACATAGATACATTCCATGTAATCCGAAAACTGTGTGCTAGGTTGGTTGGTCAATACACAACATACACCACATGTAATTACTATCTGGAACACCACATATCCCATGGTGAATCTAGATGCAGTGAACTAGGGAACACAACATGTACTTATGAGTACATGTCATGTAACCCTATCTTACCGGCCAAAAATTGGCAGTTTCCTGATGGAATCTTGGTTTGTTCTTCATCTATTCTAAAACCTTTAAGAAAATGAAGAACTGGAAGAACCATGATTAATTTATTGAATTATGTTAATTTAAATCGAATTAAAGAAAGAATAACTTTAAATGAAAATCTTACAACAATTCCACATAGATCAGCAATCAAATAAATAATTATAATTTTAAATGTGACTGCTCTAAAACCACTTATTGGTTTTGGGCATAGTGGAATTATGTGGTGGTGGGAGATATATTAAAATTTCATTTAATTATTGTTTCCCAAACCATGAGTGAGGATCTTTTATGTTAAATTTATAATTAATTTATTTAATATATGAATAAATGAATACCTAGGATTATAATCTTTATTCATTGATGAATTTTGATCATCAAAAAATAAACTTTCAGATTGCCTTTCTTTCACTATGAGGATCCAAGGATAGAATCCCTCTAGTGGTGATCCACACATTCTCCTATGATCTCTAAGAAATCCCTCTCGATCTACAAGTTCTATCACAGAGAATCAAATGTATTGTGTTTTTCTTCTTCATCTATTGTTTTCCAGTCCTGAAGAAATATCTCTTTCCTTTCTTGTTATTAAGAGGGATAGATATAAAGGATTCTAGAGAGAATTTGTTGTGGGAAACAATTATCTATTTCAATTTCACCGATTGATCCTATATACACTATACATAACCATCAATTAATAGAGCTAGGGTTTAGGTTAAAAAATTATTTAATTTCGTATTGTCCATTAAATAATATAATAAACTTTAAAAATCCACACGCCACCTAATAAAATAATATTATTATCATTTTGTGGCACACACCAACTTGTGCAATAAAAATTATTATTTAACTAACCTGTTAATTAATATTTGTCACCACACTCCATCTTGGTCCATTCAAACACCTCTATCATTTATTGAATACCTGAATAAAATATTTTATTTTCTTAAAAAAAAAGTTTATTCACAATCTAGAAAATAAATATTTATTAAATATTCAATAAAAAATTAATATAATTTATTCAAAATATGATGAAAAAATATTTATTTAATTTATGAGATCAATAAAAACATGAATAAAATTATTCCAATATCTTTAGAATAATATTTATTCCATTAATGAAATTAAAATAGAATTTAATAGATCGACAGAAACACTTATTATGTGACCTTCTAGGATTCTTTCTAATTGTCATTAGGTGAACTTTCCTAAAGTCCAAGAATAATATCTAGTAATAGGTTAAGGCACCCAATAGAAATAACATAATGTCACAATGATGAAAACCACATATGAATTCTCATTGTGTAATATAATCTATTTTTTATAATATCTCATCAAGAAGGCTATACATCCATGTCACTAACCTATATACTTGATATGTATTTCTTTTACTATCTGGAATAAAAACGATGTTACACCATGGACATATAATTTAGGTTGATAGTTATATTCTAATAAAAGATCTTAGATGTCATCTTCTATAAATATGGAAGGGAAAAATCCTTCCTCGGCTTATCCATTAATGAAATTTCAATAATAATGCACCCAATGTACCCTACCTCAATGTGAACATATTTTTTCATAGTATTCATTATAAAATATAAGTGAGTGATTCATGAAATTCATTAATCATAATCTTAAAGTCTAAATACCATTACACTCACTCGTATATAGGAATATCTAATGAAACCAAAACATACGGAATTCCTACTGGTTGTTCTGTTCTCATAATATTTTATCTTGGATATTACCAAGTGTGAACTTTATGATAATAATCTTCATCCACTTATGAGTACTCACACCAGACGGTCTAAATACTATATATCCCATCATAGTACATTATCCAACCATATGACTATATTAAGAATATTTTCTTAGAACTTCAAGGTTCTCATTATAGTGGGGAAATGTTATGACCTTATCAATGTAACAGATACTCTAGGATATTATTACATTTAATCCATGAAAAAAAATGAATAATATGTAATAATACTTTTAATTAATATTCAATTCATCAAATATAAATGTAATAAAAGTACCAAACGATGGTCCTAGGACACAAACTCCAACACACTTGGCCCAAGAAAATTTCAACACCAAATCCAATAGATTCCTCTCTAATATAATGAGATCTTTAGAAAACATATTTCTTTAAAAATTTATCTCACACTATCAACTGATGAGAGTAATATTGAAATCTCCACCGGTAGGGGTATCTAGAATAAGGGGTTGGTCTATTGGATATATAGAAATATAAACTCAAAAATAAATAATAAATTAATAAATTAAGGAATCAAAACCATATCATTGAGTTATAGTAAAAAATTAGAGAATACCTAAACAAATATTTGATCATGTTGTGTGTGGTCTACTTAAATACATCAATCACTTATATCCAACCTCTATCCTAACCTCCAACACCATTTAACTATCGAGGTTCTTCTTTGGGTGGGGTTAGTGGATGTGGATCAAAGAAAATTCCACACAAAGTTTCTCCCACGCCAATAGCTCCTATTCCATTGCTAACTCTAGGAGGACCACCCTGTATACCTTGAGGAAGTCCCCAGTTATTGTGTAGTCTCTATCAGGGAGGTAAATTATAGAATCCCAAATCGTACATAAATAAATATTACATCTTATTATATGAATATTCAATATATAACATTAAAATCCATTCTAGAACCTTAAATGTTTAGTATCTTCCTAAAGTATATACATAAAAAAAATTTCCTGAAATGTATTTAGCATATCCCATAAATTTCTTATTGCATTAAAACCTTCTTCTGTATGCCCTACTAAAAACAATTCTTAATAACATGGGGAAAGGAAATATAAGAATGGGTGACATAAAATTCTCAGTAAGGGTAAACATGGGAGATATCAATCGATGATCATATGAAAGAACAAGATAAGAATAATGGTATGAGATCCTGATCATAACTTATAAAGTTCAAACATAATATAACATAGATCATAAACATTATTTATGTAATGAAAAATTATCATTTCAAAATACATGAATCATAAGAGTGAGGAATCGTAAAAAAATCAATCATGATCTAGGATTTCAAATCATGAGAATATCAATATTTCATAAGAGTGTGCTGCTATAATAGGCATAAAAACTATATAATGTGTTAAGGTTAACTATTGAGACCATCATATCATATTGGATGAGGCATTACCATGTGTTTCTCATATCATAGTGGATCATGAAACAACACTTGTTTCTCATATCATAATAGATAAATCATCTCCCCCTATTACCCATAAAATAGTGGATCAGGCATCCCAACTTATTACCATAGTGGATTGAGCACATCAACTTGTTTCCCATAATT
Source organism: Viscum album (assembly GCA_963277665.1). Classification (NCBI taxonomy): domain Eukaryota; kingdom Viridiplantae; phylum Streptophyta; class Magnoliopsida; order Santalales; family Viscaceae; genus Viscum; species Viscum album. The sequence goes on from OY728121.1 coordinate 1,583,590,284, forward strand.
ATATCACAAGATATAAGGATTTAACTAATGAATTAGAGGGATATAATATACATACATATAAAATAATTAATCCATATATGTGTGTGTTAAAATTTCAAAAACCATTCATCATTTCAATATATAATAACCCTTCGAAAATAAATTTGTTTCATATAGATCTCATCATAACTTAATTAACTCATAGGAAATAAATATGTTTCATAGAATCATCATAATCATAATTATAAGGATCCGACCTTATTTAATTACATAATCGTTATTTTAGTCAAGAAATCACTTCCTTTTACATTATGGATCTTTTCAAATATATAGATTTAGAGAATTGGTACATAATACATTCATAACATTACACATTATTAGAGAGTGGATACCATAAAAACAGTTTCCATTTTTTTCAACATATAAAACATTAAAGCTTAAAACATGATTTCTTTGAAAATTATTCATAAATTTAACTTGTATTACTTATTTTCCTTACACATCCTTGTGACCTATTAAAATCATTTAAAAAACATGGGATGAGCACAAAAATCTCAGTAAAGGATGTAAAATAAGGAAAGAGCACATTAGTCCATGAATACTTGTAACATATGAAACATTTTTAAAAGACATACTCATAAATCATATATACATACTTTTTGAAACATGATATATCCACAATATTTACACAATACATAAGAACATAAATATAACAATCAAGGTATCTTGGGGAATTACTTAAATAATCATGTAACCCTCTCAGCTACCTTATAATTTGTGTAACCATCCTAGTTACACTTGGAGTAACCATACAACCGACCTACAACTTAAAAATACCTAATGAATTGAATGGAAATATAGGTCCCAACCTTCATCATAAACAATTCCAAAGATCCATAACATAATCATACAACATGAATAATTTCATAAAAACATTTCCTTTGAAATTTTGTAAAACAGAATTTTAAGAGGATTTTAAAAGAAAAGCCCCCTTATAAATATAATATAATTCAATTGAGAATGAATTTAGTGGATGAAATATGTATATACAATATAAATAAATATATATCAACATAATATAAACATAATTCATCAGACAAATTTTTTTAATAAAACACAATTAACGAAGTATAAAGTTAACCCAATGAATGGAAATCGGGTTAAGAATTACCTTACCTCGGGCTTGTATTACTTAAAACTTGTTTAAAACTCATGTATATTGGTTAAAAGAGTGTTATTAATATCTTAAAAAACATATCCATCTTTATAATACCTTATATGGTCATTTCATTTCATAATTTCACCCTTTAATTGTTAGTATTTTGTTCCTTGTGTTGTTTTGGGTGTGTTCTTTACATGTTTTCCATGATTGGTTCATGATGATTGTTCTTGTCGATTGGAAGTGAAACTCCAGAATTGTAATAGAGTAGTATATAAATATTTCTAGAACCATAAATTATACCATTTATCATTTTTAATTCTTACATGATGATGATTCATAAGTTAAAACATTAATGATGTTCGTTTAGATCATTTCAGTGGTTCTTTGATAATAACAACCTCATTTTTTATTATAAATTAAAACCATGTGTAAAAAATAATTCTAGAACCAAGTATGATAAAAAATACATATATTATAACCTGGTTCAACCATAAAAATGGTTTCATGACAAGTCTTGAAGGAAGTAAAATAAATTGAAATCACATCATCCACGATGTTAGTAAATCAACACATCAGGGACAATGTTTTTAATTCATTGAATAAGTGGGAGAGGAGAAGAAGATTGATGAGGAATTTTACATGAACATGAGAATATACAGAATATAAAAGATTCTAGAGCTTTCATACCTCTTGGATAAGAGGAGGTGAGGAAAGAATAATAAAAGAAAGGAACTCAAAATAAAAGAAGATTTGAGAAATCCCTTATGAAAATTCGGCAGCCTAACAGCGTCACATAAAATTTCATAAAATATTTTGATGAGAGAAAGGGGGTATCTCATCACTATTTCATAATATGGGTATTAAAGCATATATGGAATGAAATATCCTAACATAATCCAAACTGAATAAAAAATAATAACATAAAATGAAAGAAAGGAAAGAAAACAAAAGAGGATGTTTACCTCTTGATCTCTTCTCCTTAAGATCCTTCTTAAGGCCATTATTTTTTTTGTTTTGGTGAGACCAACAGCTCTAGGATGTGGGGAAGAGCCTTGGGAGGTGTATTGGGCTGAACCTAGGTAAGGATCAAGCCTTGAGAGGTGTGGGAGGAAGAGATGAATGAGGGTGGTATTTATAGTGGCGGAGAGGAGGTATTTAACATTATTTTAATCATTATTACAATATTTTTTCTCAAGACTACGAATAATCATAATTAATGTGACCTTAAATAGTGATAATGGCATGTGAGTTCGAACCAAATGGTCTTACATCATCCTTGCATCACCTATGATGCAGTAAATCAAGTATTTAGCATTATCATATTTTATCGTATTTTACTATTCAGTAAAAAAAAAGTTGGTTCCATTAGACTCCAAATAACATACAGAACACAATTGTAGATTACCATTTTTCAAAATTAAAAACATATAGGTAGTAAAATTATGTTTAAATTCATGTTATAATTATCTACTTAAAACAAATTTTCATGTATTTCAATTTATTTTTAGAAAACCTTGGTGTATTACATTCTCCCCACCTTCTAGAAATTTCATCCTCGCAATTTTATTTACTTATTAAACAAGTGAGGGTTCCTTTCTCTCATAGAATTTTCAGACTCCCATGTTGCTTCTTCTACCATGTGGTTTCTCCAAAAAATCTTTACCTGGTGGATTACCTTATTCTTAAATACATGTTCCCTTTGATCAAGGATCTGAATTTGTTTCTCTTCATAAGAAAGGTTCTCTTCCAGTTGAACTTCTTCTGGGATCAAGACATGTGATGAATCTAGTACATACTTCCTCAACATTGAAACATGAAAAACATTTTTTACCTGAGATAAACTTGGAGGCAAATCTACTCGGTATGTAATTGTTCCAACTTTCTCCAAAATTTCAAAAGGACCGATGAACCACAGACTTATCTTCCCTTTCTTACCGAAACACATCACACTTTTCCAAGGGGAGATTTTATGGAAAATATGGTCACCTACCTCGAAAGAGAAGTCTTTCCTTCTGTTATCTTCACAACTTTTATGGCTACTCGGAGCTGTCCTCATGTGCTGCTAGATCATATTCATTTTCTCAGACACTTCCTCTACTAATTCTGGCCCCATCAACCTTCTTTCACCAACTTCATCCCAAAACGCTAGAGTCTGACACAGCTTTCCATACAAAGCTTCAAAAGGTTCCATCTGTATACTAGAATGAAAACTATTATTATAATAAAACTCAACTAAAGAAATATTTTGATCCCAACTTCCCTGATAGTTCATTGATCAAGCTTGAAGAATATCCTCCAAAGTCTGAATTGTTCATTCTGACTGGCCATCTGATTGAGGATGAAAATCTGTATTGAAATGTAGCTCTATGCCCAACGACTTCTAAAGTCCCTTCCAAAAGATAAAAGTGAATCTAGGATCCTGGTCAGATACAATGGAAAGAGGAACTCTATGTAACCTGACAATCTCCTTGAGGTAAAGTCGAGAAAGCTGATCCAAATACATTGTATCTCGAATAGAAATAAAATGTGTAGATTTTTTCAACCGATCAACAATAACCCAAATCACATTTTTACCTCGATAAGTCTTTGGTAGTCCCACCGCATATTCCATGGATACATTCTATCATTTCTAATCTGGAACTAAAAAACATTGTAGCATCCCCTTTGGTAACTTTCGCTCTGCTTGAACCTATAGACATTTCAAACATTTCATGGTAAAATCAGCAATATCTTTTGTCATTCCTTCCAACCAATAATATTCCCGAAGGTATCTATACATCTTAGTACATCCAGGATGAATTGAAAATTGAGAACTATGACATTCAAAAAACAAATATTTCTTCAAATGAGAATCCCAAGGCACACACAACCTTTTTTCCAAATTTTAAAACACAATATTTATCGAGGTTAAATTTTAAAAGCTTTCCTATTTTAACCAATTCTACCTTTTTCTGTAGCTCATGGTCTTCCATATGCACTTGCATAATTCTATCTGATAATGATGACTGCACTAAAACCTGAGAAAAAATAGAGTTATTTCTTGCACCAACAACTTCTAAGACAAAATTAATTAAATAATTAATCAAGGTATCATGTTCCAAACATAACATGGTTAATGATTCATGATGTTTTCAACTCAAGGAATATTCCAATTTGTTTTATTTTTTTGGATGGTAATTGATTGTTAAATCATAATCCTTTATCAGTTCAAACCATCTTCTCTAACTCGTGTTTAATTCCTTTTGAGTGAATATATACTTCAAACTTTTATGGTCAGTATATATTTTACATTTGGCTCCGTATAAATGATGCCTCAAAATTTTCAAATAAAAAAATCTTAGCTTCCAATTCCAAATCATGAGTGGGATAATTTAACTTAGTTTGTTTTAGTAATCTAGAAGAATAAAAACTTACCAGATCATTCTGCATCAAAACACAACCAAGTCCCTTCAAAGAAGAATCATTATAGATTACAAACTCACTATTTTGTGAAGGCAAGGAAAAAACTGAAGCATTAACCAATATCTTCTTCAATTCCTAAAAAAACATCACATTATTATGTCTAGATAAATTTAACCCCTTTTCGTGTTAACTTGGTTATCAGGCTAGATAATTGTGCAAAGTTCTTAACAAAACATCGGTAATAACTTTATAATCCATGAAAACTACGAATCTATGTAACATTTTTAGGTCTTTTCCATTCATCAACAACCTTTGTTTTGGTAGGATCAATTGTTATTCCATTCTTATTTACAATGTTCCCAAGAAAAGAAATTTTTTGCAACCAAAAATCACACATGCTAACTTTTCCATACATTTTCTTTTCTTTTAGGGTTTGTAAAACAACCCTTATAAGTTTTTCATACTCTTATTTACTCTCATAAAATACCAGGATGTCATACATAAAGACAACCAAAAACTTATCCAAGAACTCATGAAATATTCTATTTATTAGATTCATGAATACTACAGGTGCATTAGTTAACCCAAATGGAATAACAAAAAATTTATAATGCCCATATCTAGTTCGAAAGGCTGTTTTCGGGATGTTATCTACCTTCACCTTTATCTGATGGTATCCAGATCTTAAGTCAGTATTGGAAAAGTACTGAGCTCCTTGGATCTAATAAAACAAGTCATCGATGTGAGGAAAAGGATAATTTTTTTTAACAGTGATGTTATTCAAAGCTCTATAATCAATGAAAAGTCTCATGGAACTATCTTTATTTTTAACGAACAAAATAAGAGTTACCTATGGTGAAGTTCTAGGATGAATGAAGCCTTTATCAAGAAAATCCTTCAACTAATTTTTCAATTCAATAAGTTCTATTTCAGCCATATCATATGGGGGTTTTGAAATTGTATTAGCATCAGGAACTAATTCATTTGTGCACTCGACTTCTCGATCATGTATGAAAAAAGGTATCTCATTAATAAAAACATCAAGGTATTCATTTACCACCGGCACATCATCAATATGAATAGTTCTCTTGTTTTCAAAAATATATGAAAAATAACTTTCATTTCTATCTTTTAATAGTTTTTCAGCTTCCTGATATGTTTTCAATTGTATGGGTTCATTCTTACATACAAACTGAAACTCTTTCTGAAAAAAAAACTTCTTTATCTCTACAGTTAATCTTAGCATGATAAACAGAAAGACAATCCATTCCCAGAATAAAATCAAACTCAAATAAGGGTAAAACAACAAGGTTTGCAGGTAAATTCTTTCCAAAAACCACAATAGAAAGATTCTTATAATTCCTCTTTGTTATAATATTTTCTCCTTTTATCTTAACAACAGGTTACGGTCTCATTGGTTGAGGTGATATTTCCAATTTACCAAAAAATTTCTCAGAGATGAAAGAATGTGTAGACCCCGTATCAATAAAAACATTAGAAAAATCTAAGTAAACAAAAAAAATTAATAGATACAACTTCATTGGATGTCTCAGCATCTGATGATGTAGTCGCAAAAGATCTCACTACAACTTTCTGCTTACAGTCTGGCCTCTTTGCATCATTTGGATCTCTCTTTGGGAAGACATTTTCATAGTGAACCATCTCACCACATTTAAAACACATTATAGTTTTCTTATCAGGATTAGTCTTAGGATAATTTTCATTACAATCATAGGTCATATATCCAAAATTACCACATTTAAAACACTTCCCAGTTTTTCTAGGACATTCCTCAGGGATCTTCTAGGCACACTTTTCAAAAAATTGAAACTGGATTTTATTACCATCAGATTTATTTGGTTGATTTTGACCCATCACTTTCTATCTGGACCTATTCTTCTCCTTGTTTCCAAAATGCATGTGATCATCCCCGAACTCCATCTCTACCCTCTCAACACATCAGACAAGTTTCTCATAACTTTTGAATTCACAGGAGGTCAATGCCCTTCGACACCTTGGATTCAGTCCGAAGTAAAAGAAGTTGATTTTGCTATCAAGATCTAGAATAAGATTTAGAGAATACCTCACCAATCGGATGAAGTTAGTTTCATACACAGTCACTAAATCTTCCTCCTTTTTCTTCAATTCGATGAATTTCTTCTCCATCCTAGGTCACACCACCTTTGGAAAATATTTTTCAAGGAAAATACTTTTAAATTAATCCCTCTTTAAGGCATCAATATCCTCTCTATCCCTGATATTATTTTCCATTGACCACCACTGATCAGCTTCACCTCCAAAACAATAAATGGATAGACATACCTTTTGATTATCTGAACAACCCATTACATCAAATAGCTTTTCAAGGGCTTTAATCCACCCTTCATCCCCTACTAGGTTAGAAAATCCATTAAAAATCGGAGGGTGTTGTCTCATGAAATGTTCCACTATTGTCATCTTCCATTGTGGTACCTCTAGTTTTTCTCTTGAATGGATGCCACCACCGTTTATTGCTTTCATTATCTGATCCATTACTATCACAAACTACTAAGTTCCAATCCCTACCATTCCGGGTTGCAGATTCGGAAGGATTTCATCCTATTAGTGCCTCCCCTCTTCAGTTTCCCTATTTCTTCTATGGATAACCATTCTAAACAAACATTTATTAGATAAATAAACATGGTAATATTTAAATGATATAATATTTCAAATTAATCATATTGTAAAAATCATTTATGGTATTCTTTTAACATCATCCTAACCCCTAAAGTTATCTAACCCATCCTTTGATACCAACTATAAGGAACCGGCCTTATTTCATTACATAATATTGATTTTATTCAAGAAATAACTTCCTTTTACATTGAAAATCCTTTAAATTTTATAGATTTATATAATTGGGGCATAATACATTCATAACATTACACATTATTACAAAGTGGATACCATAAAAACAGTTTCCATTTTTTCAACATATAAAACATTAAATATTAAAACATGATTTCTTTGATAATTCTTCAAACATTTAACATGTATTCCTTCATTGTATTAAACAACCTTATGACCAGTGAAAATCATTTAAAAAAACTTTGGATGAGCACAAAAAGCTCTATAAGGGATGTAAAAGAAGGAAAGAGCACATTAGTCTATGAATACTTGTAACGTATGAAAACATTTTTAAAATACGTACTCATCACTCATATATACTTACTTTGTGAAACATGATATTTCCACAAGATTTAAACAATACATAAGAACATAAATATAAAAATAAAGGTATCTTGGGTCATTACTTACATAATCTTGTAACTCTCTCGGCTACCTTATAATTTGTGTAATCATCGCAGTTACACTTGGAGTAACCATATGGGTGACCTCCAACTTAGACATACCCAATGCATTGGAGGGAAAAATAGGTCCCACACTTTATCATAAACAATGCCCAAGATCCATAATAGAATCATACAACATGAATAATTTTATAAAAACATTTCTATTGAAATTTCGTAAAATAAAATTTTAAAAGAGGATTTTAAAAAAAATACCCCTTGTAAATATAATATAATTCAAGTGAGAATGAATTGAGTGGATGGAATATTTATATACCCTTTATATACATATAAATAAACATAAACTAAACACAATTCATCATGAGAACATTTTTAATAAAACACAAATAATGAAGTAGAAAGTTTACCCAAATAATGGAAATCGGGTTAAGAATTACCTTACCTCAGACTTGTCTTACTTAAAACTTGGTTAAAATTCGTGTATAATGGTTAAAAGAGTGTTATTAATATCTTACAGAAAAATATCCATCTTTATAATACCTTATATTATCATTTCATTACATTATTTCAACCTTTAATTGTTAGTATTTTTTTCCTTGCATTGTTTTGGGTGTGTTCATTACATGTTTTCCATGATTGGTTCATGATGGTTGTTCTGGTCAATTGGAAGTGAAACTCCATAATTGGAATGGAGTAGTATTTAAATATTTCTAGAACCAAAAAATATACCATTTGTCATTTTTAATTCTTACATGAGGATGATTCATAAGTTAAAACATTAATGATGTTCGTTTAGATCATTTTAGTGGTTCTTTGATAATAACGACCTCATTTTGTATTATAAATTAAAACCATGTGTAAAAAAGAATTCCTTAACCAAGGATGATACAAAATAAATATATTATAACCTGGTTCAACCCTAAAAATTGTTTTATGACCAGTCTTGAAGGAAGTAAAATAAATTGAAATTACATCGTCCACGATGTCAGTAATTCGATACATCACGGACAATGTTTTTAATTCATTGAATAAGTGGGGGAGGAGAAGAAGATTGGTGGGTAATTTTCCATGAACATGAGAACATCCTGAATATACAAGATTCTAGAGCTTTTATTCCTATTTGATAATAGGAGGTAAAGAAAGAATAATAAAAGAAAGGAACTCAAAATAAAAGAAAATTTAAGAAATCCCTTACGAAAATTTGGAAGCCTAACAGCGTCACTTAAAATTTCATAAAACAGTTTGATGAGAGAAAGGGGGTATCTCATCAATCGTGCAAAATATGGGCCATAAGGGGGGTATTAAATGAAATATCCCAACATAATCCAAAGGGAGTGAAAAAGAATAACATAAAATGAAAGAAAGGAGAGAAAACAAAAGAGGATGTTTACCTCTTGATCTCTTCTCCTTGAGATCCTTCTTAAGGCCTTTAGTTTTGACCTTTTTGTGATACTAGAAGCTCTAGGACGTGGGGAAGATCCTTGTGAGTAGTATTGGGTAGAACTTAGGTAAGGCTCAAGGCGTGAGAGGTGTGGGAGGAATAGGGGAATGGGGGTGGTATTTATAGTGGAGGAGAGGAGGTATTTAACATCATGTTAATCATTATTATAATATTTTTTCTCAACACTATGAATAATCATAATTCATTTGACCCCAAATAGTAATAATTCATGTGAGTTCGAACCATGTGGTCTTACATCCGCCTTGCATCACCTATGATGCACTAAATCAGGTATTTAGCATTATCATAATTTATCATATTTTACTATTCATTAAAAAAAAGTTGGTTTTATTAGACTCCAAATAACATACTGAACACAGTTATAGATGACTATTTTTAGAAATTCAAAACATATAAGTATTAAAATTATGTTTAAAGTCTAGTTATAATTATCTAATTACAACAAGGTTTCATGAATTTTAATTTATTTTTAGAAAACCTTGGGGTGTTGCAATAATTCATCCAAAAAATTGGATGGAATCATAATATTATATCCCCTAGGAAACATTATAATCCTTAAAGTATGTTTTAAAATTTAAAAATAATATGTGTAAAAGAATATTCGAACCATTCTTTGAAAATAAGAAAAAAATATCATTTTATTTTGATAACATTTAAAATAAAATTTCCCAGATTATTTAGAAAATCATTTTCTTTGAAAATAACCATGTAAAATCGTTATCTAATATTTAAAGTAATGTATGTTCATGATGGAAACAAAATATTTTCATGTTCTATACATTGAAATAAGACATTCCTTTCATGCCATTCTCAAAAGTCAAAAAATTTATTGTTCAAAAAGAATTGAAAATATTCTTCATAAAACCTTGGAAAATAAAGTCAAAGGTAGTAAAAATTACCTTTTAAAAAATTATATTAAAGATATTTAATAAAATATTTTGTAATATTTTTGACATGGAAGAAAATTTTGGTTGACCAAAGTGGAAATAAGTTCGACATTTATTTAAAAATATTTTCTCAATAATTTTTAGTAACAAAGATAGTAAAATGATAATAATACCTAAAAAATATAGGTATAACCATATGATAATAAAATATATGGGGTTTTGTATTATAATATCAAAAAAAATTCCCTCAATATAAATTTTTCATAGATAATCTTAAAAATAAATGAGATTGTAACATAAACCCTTACCTCTTTGGTAATTTATGAATCAAATCCTCATAAAAGATATAAACATATATGGATTTTTAAATCTCCATAATTTTTATGAGAAACATCATAAAATATGTTCATTGTTAGTATATTCACCACACAATGGAAACAAGTTGTGAATATGGTATATGCCTTACGAAAATAAAAGTGATATAAGAAACCATTATCTAAAATATCGACTTTCTTCATTCACATTCAAACATATTTATAATAAATATGGATTTATTATAAATATATTATAGAAATATAATCATATATATCATACCAGATATGATTTACTTATGACATCTTATCACTCATTTATTAATAATTCTTTTTTAAAATCACTTTTTCGAATGATAACTTCTTCGTTTTTCATGCATGATTCAGTTCGACAGTCCTGATCCTCATAATTTGATTATGGTTCCATAATTTAAAAATTTTAATCATTTTATGAGTATCATATTTAATCATTATATACAATTTTATAAATATTCATATAAATTGGTGAGAAAAAATGAATTATATCACTTTGTGGAGACGGTAGTATGTGCGTGCGCACGAGCGATGTTTCCATTATTTGATGGATGAAACAAAAGAAAAGTAAATAATAATTCAAATTTACATAACTATAGTAAAATCATAAATATAATTTTATTTATTTAATATATCTTTATAAATTTCTATATGAGTTGGTGTTGTAAAATGAATCGTATCGCTTCATGGAGGTGGCAGTCCACACGTACACATGAGTGGTTCTTTCATTTCCCATTTGATGGGAAAAGGGGATGAATAATGTTATTCAATTAACATAATATCATATCAGTATATGGTATATACTGATTTTATTATATTTTAATGGTTATTATAGAATCAAGGAAGGTAAAAGATGAAGTAAATTGAAAGAGATCGGTTAAGATGATTACCTCCTCTTTGAGAAAACACCTTTGAATCTCTTCTCAAGGACACTAGGGATGGTATTTTAAGAATACATGTACCTCTATAAATTGGATAATTATGTTAATAACATTTTTTCGTATTCTTTAGAATATATAAATTTCTCAAGGTCATGTGAATAATAGAGGGGATGCGGTGTCCTTTCATAGTCAAGGAAAGGACACACTTGGAATTTCTTAAAACATTTCAATATAATAAATTATTTTTCATAAGAAACTAGAAAAAAATAAAAAAATATTCAAATATAATATATTTTATGTTTTAAATAACTCCAAAAAATAAAATTTTTACAAGTTTATGTGGAATTTTAAACCTTATCCTTTGGTTTAACCCCTTCATTAACCAATTTTAACCTTAGTTGTGGAAAAAAAATTCAATACTAAAGGGTTATAAATTTACTTATAAGCTAAAAATTATCTCAAAAAAGGTAAATTTATGAAATTTAAAACCATATACCATCCCCCTTGTACTATTTCAAAAAAAATATGATTTTAGATAAATTAATAATATATTATTTAACATAAAAGACCATTAAAGTTGTTTTAAGAACTATTCATATATTTTGAATTTAAATATGTCAATATAGGAGTTAAATTATAATATAAAATCTTTAACAATAAATTATAAATTAATATTAACCATAAAATTTATGTCAAATCATAATTATTCCAAAAAATATTAGTTTTGAAGTTTTTTAAATCATTTTCTTTGATTTTTCTACTAGCCCAAGCACTATGTCTGTATTTAAGGTAATTATACCATCCCTAAAAATTAAAAATAGACTAACATCATAAAAAATAATTATAAAAATAATCTTTATTATTCATTAATAACATCTTATTATCCCCATTTTAACATAAAAGATAATTTAAATGTAAGAGAGTTCCATTTTGGAATTTTCCTATACTTAAATAAATATTAAAGTCATTATCAATGAAAAATAGAACCAAATTTCTATATATTTCAATTTTAGATGGTTATGGTCGTAATAAGATAATTAAATATAAATAATTCAGGTGTTAGATAAATTTTTAAATCCTTATCACATTATTTTTAACCTTAATTATTCGATTTACAATTACTGGAGTGACAAATATTTACCATAATTATTGTCCATAAATCCACAAATTAAAAGATATATATTTAAAAAAAATTAAATTTAAGATTCAAAATATGTAATAAATTTTATATAATTCAATTACTATAATTTTAAGGAAATAAGTTAAAAATAAACCCACAAAACCTGACAAAAAATGGTTTTTCGGGAAAATGCATTTTTCAAGCATAAGATGATCTTACATTAACTATATGTCAAGTAATAATCATTATATGAACTCAAATTAATATATATAATATATATATATATATCTAATTTAAATCATTCACATTTAGATTTTTTAAAGTAATTAAAATGGATTAACTTTATGCACTTTAAATGGTTTTCTTAAAAAATATTTTTTAAGCATTAAAATAAACTCATACCAAAATAAAATATAATATTTATTCTTATGGAATTATTTATAATATTTTAATTATAATTTTTTTATTTCTTTAAAACCAAATCCACAATATCATGGTACTTTTAAATTATGTTATTCGAAGAAATAAATTTAGTTTTATAAATAGTATTTTTCACTTTTCACTGAAAATTTCACAAAATTTCACCCTCAGTTAATTTTAATAATATAATTTCAAAAATTATGTCCATTTTATAAAATTAAATTTTTAATATTTTCAAAAATTAATTATAATTTCCACACACAAAATGTAATAAAAATCATTTTTGAAGAAAATGCATTTTTGAAGCATAAAATGACCTTTTCTAAAAACATCAATGCTAATTAATTATTAATTAATTAATTGATTTTATTTTATTAAAAAATTTCTATATATATATATATATTATAATTTGGTTAATCCTATTCATACCCCTAAATTTAATTTCTAGGTTATAATATATCATGGTTTGTTTTATGCTCATGGTTGTGTGTCAAGAAAGCTATTGAAAAATAAAAATTTTATTTAAAAAGAAATATATTATAAAATATTACATTATAACCCCTTAAATATATTTCATCCTCTATAACTTGATTATAAATTACTATAATTAGTGTATCTTGACATGTTAATAAAATTTGTTATAGATTTTATCAAGATAACTAATTTTTATGTCACTACAAGAAAATTTAGTATTTCCTAATTATGAATTTATAAGGTGAAGTATGTATCATTATAAGACTCATGAGTTTCTCAAAACAAACCTAGATATCTGAGTGATAAATTCCAAAATGGACTCGATGGATTTATCTTACACTTAGTTGAGTTGAAAAAATATGTTACCATCAAGGTAGAGAATACAAGATAGAATACATACTTGATTTCTTTCCTTTTTATAAGCACAATTTCATCTGTTGCTTTTTCATTGATGCATTTAAACTTATATATCATTATTACACCATGAAATTAATATTCAAATGATTTTTTCATGCCAAAATCACTAAAATTAACTTTAATGGACCATAATATCCATAAAGTAATACTAAATCATTCCTTCGGTCTCTAGATATTTACCAAAACAAAAATAGTTAGACCAAGTTATAAAATATGGATAAATATTCATATTATTAAATAATCCATTTTTATATAAAACCACTACAATAATACATAATGTTCAACTTAAACCATTAAATAAATAAGTTATCTTAAGACTCCTCCAAAATCTGTATAACTAAATTCAAAACCCAAAAATTTGAGAGATTTGATCACATATTTTTTCCAAGATCAACTTTAACATTTATCCTCAAACAAACTAAAGTATATCATAATTTAACACACCAAACATGTGAATATCTTAATCATATATTCTCTTAAAATATGCTAATCCATTCCCAAAATATCCTTAATCACTACAAAACCTCAATAAAATAATATATGCTTCCATAAATATCTTCTAAAATATCCTTAATCATCTTAAACTTCCATCATATAATATCTCAAATGGGGTATCTATGCCTTTAAACTTATTATAAACCTTAAAGTTATCCCCCATGACACTTTAGGTTTATCCCATATCGCTATGGAATATCATAGTTTTCCATAGGTTTTTTCCTCTCATTCACCATAATGGTTTATAAGGAAAATTTGAATTAACCCAAGCACATCTCCCAGGAGTGCCTATCTTGGTGTGAAATATTAGGCTCACTCATCATGCATCTATGATGACCGAGTTGTTACCCAATCCAACCATTTTAGATTTATTACCCATAGTTTTATATAGGCCATAATCACATCCACATTTTTGTATCCAAACAGGGAATTATTTACTATGAAAATGGAATAATATCTACTTTACCATAACTTTAAGATATTATCCTATACTAAGACTTATCCTTAGTGTTTTCACCAAAAAAATTAACCGTAATATAAAAATATTATCTAAAACCTCCTTTGTTACTAACTATATCTACCAAATCATTAAAGGTACTGGGGTCGTAGTGGAAGCCGGTGGGATAAGTATTTTAAAAAAATTCATTGTCGGAGTGATGGAACTTGTAGTCTCTAACGATCTGAGCTCTAGTACGGTCCAAGGATCACCTGTAATTTGATAAGAAAAAAATAAAATTGATAAACATACCTTTTTTGTTCTGAATCTAAGTTCGATGTCTTTTTTTCAGTGATCTTTTCTTGTAGGATCTAAATTTTTATCCCTCAAGATCATCTAAGAACACTTTAAAAATACACTAGAGCACCGATCATCAAATTCTGGGTGCTAGCATAGAGATTTGATGATGCCTTCGACACCACGATGATCACCATATCGACGTTCCTTCGATACATGTGGGATAACTTGATCCAAACACCTGGATCGAGATCTTATATTTCTAGGAAGTTTGATGAGAAGAAGGTTTTGAAAAATGCTCCATGAATAGTCAATGATCCAAATCCACTCTCCTCTATTTATAGTGGATGTTCAAATACCTGGTTTGGGTTACCTGGCCCCCATTTATTTAACATTCACTAAATAAATATTTACAACAAACTAAACTACATCAATAGTATTTATTATTTTATCACATACATGTAATATATATTAAATATATATTACATGATAAACCCAAGACATCAACTTGACTCATAATTACTACTTAATATTAAATGAACCTGGAATATTAAAATAATATTCATTCAATTAATATTTTATCATATTTACTTAAATTGTAAATAATTTTAATAAATAAATTCAATACCAATTATTCCTTACTTGAATAATATGGATTTATTTATTTATGGGTGATTGATAACTTGTACAAAACTCGGACCCTTTGGTGAATCCCACCATGTTTGATATACCTTGTCAACTAAATAGGAATGATTATTGAATATGATATTGTGTGTGACCTTATAGTCATTTATCTCGATAGTAGTGAATAAAATACATAGACCAAGAGAGGATTCTAGTGACCCATAAAGGCTCCTAAAGAGATAAGGAATGTCATAGAAACTACAACCGACCTACAAACACGTATTGTGTACTATAATCACTTTGTCTTTAAATATCTCATAAATCAGGATGCACACTTGTGTCATCTCCCTTTTCTTGATTTATTATTTGTTGATCTAAGTAGATGAATTTATCTTTTGACTTCCTTGGACAAGGATTTATAAAGGTACTACCATCCTGATTAACAAGGCCCGAGATATATAACTTCCTTAACCCAGAAGAAAAAAATCCTTTCTTAACCATTCAACCAATGTCATACAATTAAGGATGCACCCAATACAAGCTACCTCACCATGATTTCATTATCATTTTTTCCTTGCATCAAATTATATGATCAAAAGGCACACATTGATAATGATCTCAAGTTCGGAGACCAATACACATGTCTGTAGAAAGGAACAACCAATGACACCCAAAACATGTGGGGTTCCTTTTGGTGGATTTGTCCTCATGATCCCACTACTAGAGATCGCTAAGTGAGAACTTCATGGTAAGAAGTCTCAATGCTTATGATACCTCAACACCTAATATTAAAACATATACTATGTCTAGTCAGAAATATGTTTCTAGACCATATAACCTTTTTTTAAGATTAATGTCGTAGTATATTGAGGTTCTCATTATATCATGGGATATTTTATAACATTTTTATATGAAAATTAACCTATATAAATTATCATTATATAGTAGACACTGAAATATCTACACTATAATGGTAATAATACATCATGTATATCTTACTGTATACACAATATACTAATCAAAAGAACTGTAAAATTTGGGTCTAGGAAACCCACCATTACATCACTCCCACATGCAGTAGAGAAAACTTGCTAATGAACCTTGTTATATCTAACATGATAAAGATCATGTTTCTACTGAGTAACATATTTAGCTACCAGGTTTTTCATGTTTACACCATGTGGTTATTCTTCTATATGCGACCTCATCTCCTTGAGTAAAACCTCTCAAGATATAGTATCCCTGATTATATCTCTTTTTTCAAATATCAAAACATGACATCTTGGCTAGTACCGGTAACAGAATTTTCATTATGATAAAACATTACTTTTTTAGGTGGGATTATAAGAACAGGAAAAATAATTGCATTTTATAACAGCTTCTTAGATTCCTTATAAGTTTCAACATACTCGGTTTTTCTAGGTATGGATACCATAGGATTTTTTGAGATTTTTTATCTCAAAACCTTAGCCTAACTATGATATTATATCACATTAATCAAAGGAATCCAAGTTTTTGTCCCATTATAACTATTATCCCTCCATCTCCACTTACCGAGTACATATCATTTTTACTTTACCAAGTACAATCAGATAGTTTGAACTTGTTTACTTGTAGCACTCCAGAATATAACTGATATTTTCCTACTATAAATAATATATGTCCAATATCATTTCTTTTATATATCATGGAATACGTTATTGATCCATCTCTGAGTTACATGGATCTCAACTCACCACTTAATCTCCTCCTATTCCATTGCATGCATACTTGGTGGGATTTATGCCATGTGACATTGGTAACAATTCTCTCTGGAATTGTTCCATATTGAATTTTCCAATACCATGTGATTATACTTATGATTGACTTGGTCCAAAAAAACCATTATATCTACCTCAGTAAATCATGTTCTCTATAACTTAAGTTGCTACTTTATTTCAATTAATGAAGAATAAATTTCATCCTGGTCTTAACTAAATATAATACTAAGAGTTATTTTTCCATATATTGTCGAACATATTTCACTTGGAAAACAATGGTGCTCCCACTAACCTCTGGTAGACACATGACAAAGATTCATTCTAAATGAATGCTCTAAGGTTTTTTTGCCTTGATCCTAAACTAGATTTCAATAACTTTCAACCCTTATTGGCATCTAATGGTGTCATCATCCCTTTTGGGTTGCGTCACATAGACACCTTCCATGAACGTTGAACTTGAAATCCAATGACCAATTAAAATGATCATATAAATTAGATTTGGAAAGAAAAATTCTAATGTATTTAGGCATAATAATTCGGTATAACAAATCAACCCTTATTGGTACAACACTTGTACCATCCATGTATCATATAACTTGAATGCCCACCACGTTATTCAATTTATAATCCCCTTTATAATTTGATACATGGAATCCATTATTGGATTTTAATTAACCTTATTAATCTTAGTTTTTTTACATATACTTCTCACTTGTAGGAATTATTATTCCCAATAAATAATGTATCATCAGCCACAGTGAATATAAAACCATCACTATGGTGTTAACCTTCCTACACATTATGTTTCTCTAGAACATACATGTTCCACATGCACTTGTGGAAATAGTTCTTATGCAAACTATTTTTCATATTTAGTATTTCCTAAATCAAATCCAATATTACTCTCACTATCTCATGTAGAGATGTGAACCCTTTTATAAAAATTAATCTCTCACATGACTACCACTTTTCTATATTAGGGATTTTTGTAATATCTTAAACAACCATTAGGATGATTACTTAGATGCACAATGTGTTTATCTTGATGTAAGTTTTTTTATATCCTAAAAATTTCTTTACATCCAAACACATTTTCTTATGACATTATGGATTTCCATCATACTATGACTGATATGATATCCAATTCTCATTTCAGTAGGCACATGGTTTTGGGATATCACTATTATTTTCAAAGAATTTCATGAAATTTAATGGATTTTTAAGAAATTTGTAACATTTATTCTCCTTACATAGTAACTATGATGTATAAAATGTTCATTTAGGGATTTCTCCATGCTAAATTTTTTAATCAGTGCAAATATGTAAGAATTAATTATTGATCCACCCCTTTAATATAAATGTTGTGATGTAGATAAGCTAATGTTCATTTAAGAATTACTCCATGCTACATTATCATGATTGATGAATGATTGGTTAATATATTCTTCAACATGTTGTCCTGAAGAAACTCATATCTTCTGACCATGCATATACTTCACTATCACATTCCTTATACTTAAAGAATCTTATGAAGTATATTTATCACTTGCTCTCCCTTGAAACAGTTTAGTCTCTCTGCTAAAAAAATTCTAAAATCTTTTTGGCATACCTTTATTTCTAAATGTTTTTTGTCCAAACTAAATATGTTGATAATACCAATGGTTTTTAGCTTTACTAATCCTAAATACCAAAATGGGTATATAATTGACATCCACTTTTAGTTTTTCTTGATAAAGAATTATCTTTCCACAACTGGATATATAAGTCTTACATTTTATATTCATCACTTGTCTCTTATAATTCCAGTATTACTGAACTATTTGATTGTGAGATACCACAAACAACATTCATTCCTAAACCTAGAATAACGTATCCAAGTTTCCAATGGATATATTAGATAAATGTTTTGGTTATACTCAATAAAAGTTCTTCTTGAATCATTGACATGGAAATCTAAAGTTATGTGTTTCTCACCGCTGGCATTGGAATCAACCTTTCCCAACAGCTTTGAGAATACAACTTACTTCATGTATTGTTTTTATTACATACATGGTTATTTTATTTCAATACACTTATATGAATGACATTTTATATTTAATACCATTTCAACTTGTACACCATAATAATTAAATATTAACTTGTATTTAATACTCTTATTGCATGGAGAACATTACCTAAAAGGTAATGAAGTGTTTACCCCCATCTTATTTTTTATGTAAACTTAAATGAAACTGGAGTATTCAGGTGTAAATGAGAATTGGATTTTTTGAAATATTGTGATGTTCCTTCCAATTTACATATAACCAATGTAATCATCACATTCATACCTTGCTTTAATTTCTCCTTGTAAACTTCTTAGAGATGAGTCGTCATGTGTAATATTCTATTTCCCAATGTTGTTACTACAAAAAAAACATCAGACACTCATGATAGAAATATGACATAACAATCATATGATTCCTATATGAGTCGCTTGTAAGCATTTCTACACCCTCACTTCTAGAGGTGGATTAACAGGTAGAGGGACACCAGTACCTTAAATTTCTGATATTGTAGTAGTTTGCAAAAGTGTGTGTACTACTCTGGGAAATTAATGCCATATAAGACATTGAATTTGTCCAATTTATTGCAATATTTTTATGGTATTACTTTTCATTTTCTACAAAAATAAACTTTAACAAATTTTTACTTTTTTCATGATTACTAAATTGGACTATATTGATTAATTAATTAATTAATTAAATGTCTCTCGATATTTTTGTCAAATTCTAGTAACCATTTATACTAGAAATAGAATACTCTATTGCTTGAGTATTCTGGTGGAAATGATCCTTGAACCACCCTTCTCAGTCTACAAGCTATGACAATGCCACTACTCAGAGGGTTCATGGTAGGCTTTTTACTAGACAACTGCATTAACTAATGGTTCCTTGATTTCTTGAGTGAAGTCACAACTTCTAAAATTATAACTTAATTAACTCAATGATTACCTCTAAAATAATAGAATGTTAGCTATGGATAATCCTTACTACTACATTAGTCATGTAAACCCATTACTCTCATAAAACTCCTAGATAGCAAGAGGCCAGCTCATATATGGAAAGACGAGCATGTCGAACACCCAGTTTTGTTCAAATTTGAATGATGGAAGGTGTTTAATTACTTAATATTTCATTTAGGGTTCTGTGTTTTTATCTCAACAAATGTAATCCGTTTATATTAACAGTGTTCATTAATATTGTCACGGTTAAAACTAAATGTTAATAGAAAAAAAATCATCGATACTTTATGCATTTTATTATTTATTATTTTATGTATTTTTTACTGTTATAAAAACATGAAATAATAAATAAATTCATAAAGAAAATCAACTAATCTACTGGTTTTGAGAATCTAAAATGGCATAGGTGCATCAAACCTGAGTTTTCACTTGACTCCTGATGCAGCCACCCCCCATCCATTATGTCCGCTGCTAGTCTTGAGTATTGCCGCTTCTTGGATTTTTCTACGTCTTACACTATCCGCATCTTGGAGGGGTTCATATCACATCTAGAGTACTGCCTTGTCTTGGTGGGGTTTGGGTCACGTATTTCACCATTTTAGTCAAAGTACAATAATACTCACTCGCATGCAAGGGGTGAGGGGTGTAATGTACATATGATGAGTTTGGACACATGGACCCATATAAAAATTTACCAAAAACAAATGATGATACACAGATTGTCAATTTATTAACTACTTATAACAATTATCACATGCAAGTAAGAAATAATTAAATAATTAATTAAATACATACATACATACACATGTTAGTGCTCAATACCAGTAACAATGTAAAATTAAATGCACAACAAAAATTAAAATTTCATTAAACTAAAGTATGATGGATTTTTATTTAAATTAAATAAATTATATAATTCAAATAATTTAATTATTTTAAGTCTGAAATTAATATACTTCTAATATAAAAATTAATTTTATTTTCCCATGTGTTAAAATTATTATTTTAAATCAAAAATTAATATATTATTTAATTTAATTTAATTCTAAATATAAATTAATTAAATTAATTAATTTTGATTAATTTTAAAAATGGTCGGTCCCGAATCACTATCCTTGACCATTGTGGGTTACTTTGAACTTGTGAAGACCCACAACAGGCTGTGTAGAGCTCATGCACTTGCTGATCTGGGCTAGGCATGTATTCCCAGACCTGTACCTGGTCAAGAAGACCCACCCAGCCCATTTTCGGGATGGGTCGGGTCAACCAAAGGGGTACCTCACACAGTTGGAGGTCTTGACGATGGCATAGTGAGGGTGTGGACCATGGTAGCAGTCGACCACACTCCAGGTCGCTGGATCTAGACCAACAGAGGATGAAACTGCCAAATCTAGGTGCTACAAGCTGGGATGGGGGGAGGCCGGTAGGTCCTCTATCTACAGCGGCAAAGGGGCTGGGAGAAGGCTGAGGTGCGGGCTAGGCTCACTGCAGGCGGATGTCGGCCACGAGGGTGCAGGTTGGCGGCGCTCGTAGTGATGGGTGGCTCAGTAGATGAGTCATGCGGTAGGGTGGCCTTGGTATAATGGTGAGTTGGTATCCTAGTGCAGTGGTAGAGGGAGATGCGGCTGAGGTGCAACACCAATGAGCAATCATTGGTGAAGACGTAGAAGCGGTGCGATAGGGGCCCGACTCGGAGATGGGACATTATGGGCCGGACCTTGAGGGTCTCTGGTGGAGAATGAGTGTCAGAGGGTGTTGTGGGCTGCACGACGGAGGGAAGCTGATCTCTATCTCAATTGGTGGCCAGGAGGTGGGGAACCAGGGAGTTCATCGGCATAAGTGGTCCACGGCTAGGAGGCAGCACTTCCTGGTTGTGCTAGTCGGTTTAGGCTTTCTAGGGTGGAAGTGTGGTACGATGGGGTGGGCTCACCGATAGGGGAGGGTTCCACCGTCCCTTTTCCCTTTTTTATTATAATGTTTTAACCTATCCGCAACCGCCCATGAAGACTTGTTAAAGTCTTCTTCTTCCCTTTTATTTGTTATGTTTATTGTTTTTGTTTTTTTCATGTTTGGAATTCCACACATTCACAACATTTAATAACAAAATTTTCCAAATAAAATTCCATTCATCGCTTTAAAGTTTGTCCATAATAATAATTTTTATTATAATGTAATAATAGTAATTGCTATTAAATTTTATCATTATTATTTTGATTCCACATGACCGGTGGAATATATATTTAGCTGGATAAATACTATTCCGGCTGGATCCAGTATTCACTGAAAATATTTCTAGTCTCGGTGACTGATTTGAATTTTAATAACCGAAATTAAACCACGCATGATCCATTAAGTTTTTTTCATTTGACCATAACTTGGTCATCCGAGCTCGAATCAAAGTGGAGTTGAATCCATTGTGACTGAAATGAAACCCTCTACTTAATTTAATTTCAAATTTATTCTTTTGAAGATTAGATAATTTAGGCACTTGCTCTGATAACAAATGAGGGTACCGTGGTAATAGAAAAAGCCAGTGGTTTGTGGATTTTAAATTTTTTCATCATTAGGGAGACGAAACTTGTCACCTTTAATGATTTGTGCCCCTGTACGATCTGAGGATTTCGCATAATTTAGGAAAAGCACAAAATAAAATGGAATAACATACCTACTTCATTCTAAATTCACGGTCAACATCTTCTTGTCCCCGACGATAATCGCTTGAAGGATTAGAAGTTGAATCCCTATATATCATCTACATGCACTTCAAAAATCCACTGGAGATTCGATTTTCAAATTTTGGGTGCTAGCACAGAGATCTGACGACACCTTCGACACCCTAACAATCACTGCATTGACGTGCCTTCGATACACGAGGGAGAACACAATCCGAACACCGGGATCGAGAGAATCTATCTCTAGGAAGTGGGAGGAGAGAGAATCTCTTGCAAATTATCCATGAATATTCAATAATCCAAATCCACTCTCCTCTATTTATAGTGGATGTTCAAATACCTAGTTTTGGTTCCCCATCCCCCATTTATTTAACGTTAACTAAATAAATAATTATGAAGAACAAAATTCCATCGATATTAATTATTGTTTTATTACATACCTATAATATGTATTAAATATATATTAAGTGATAAATCCGAGTCATTAACTTAACTCGTAATTCTAGCTTAATAGTATACAAAGCTGGAATATTAAAATAATATTTGTTCGATTAATATTTTATCATATTTACTTAACTTGTAAATGCATTTAATAACTAAATTCAATACTAATTATTCCATACTTGAATAATATGAATTTATTTATTTATCGGTGATCGCTTGCTTGGATAACACTTGGACCCCACGATGGAGCCCACCATATCTGATATACCTATTCAACTGAATAGGGCAGATTCTTGAATATGATATTATTTGTGACCCTCAAGGCCCTTATCTCAATTGTAGTGAATAAAATCCATAGACCAAGAGCAGATTCTAGAAACCCATCAATCCCCTAAAGAGATAAGGAATTGCATAGCAACAACAAGAAACCTATGAACACGTATTGTGTACTATAATCACTTTGTCATTAAATATCTCATAAAGTAGGATCTACACTTGTGTTATCACCCTTTTCTTGATTTAATATTTGTTGATCTAACCAGATGGATTTACCTTTCAACTACCTTAGACAAGGATTTATGAAGGCACTACCATCCTAATCAACAAGGCCCAAGATATATATGTTTCTTAACCCAGAAGCTACAAATCATTTCTTGACCATTCAACCAATGTCATACCACTAATGATGCACCCAACACAACTTACCTCACAACGATTTCATTATCATAGTTTTTTTCTTACATCAAACTACGCGATCAAGTGGAACACGTTGATAATTATTTCAATTCAGAAGACCAATACACATTTCTGTAGAAAGGAACAACCAATAACACCCCAATGTGGTGTGTTTATTGGCGGGCATGTCCTCCTGATCTCACTACTAGAGATCACCAAGTAAGAACTTCATGAGATAAAGTATTAGTGGTTATGAGCCCCCCAACACATGATAGTCAAACATCTACTTTGTCCAGTCAGTAATATCTATCTAGACCATAAGAACTTTTTTTAATATTGATGTCATAGTATCTTGAGGTTCTCATTATAGCCCGGAATCTTCTATAACATTTCTATACTTCAATTAATCTATGGAAATTACCATTAAATAGTGGATGCAGAAATATCTACACTGTAATGGTTAGAATATATCATGTATATCTAACATTATACATGATGTAGTAACCAAAAGTACTATTCAATATGGGTCTAGGGAACCCACTATTACAATAAACTTTACATAGATAAATATTACATCTTATTTGATGAATATTCAATAAATAAAATTATGATCCACACCATAACCATAAAGTTTTATATTATTATGAAACTAGATACATAAATAGCTTATCAACATCTCCCGCAAAAAAATCTCAAATTATACCCTTCATTGACATACCCTAATTAAAATCTTTCTTCGTAACCTAGGGAAAGGAAACATTAGAAAGGGTGAGCTCAGATGCGTAGTGTAAGAACTCGGAGCTTCGGTTTAAGGTACGAATCTCTTTTATGGGCTTTTTAAGGAAAAATGGAGAATCTGGAAATTTTCAAAGTACACGTCGTGTACTTTATGAGTACACGCCGTGTACTCCTCTGCCGCTCGAAGTCGTGTGCTGGTCGTGTCCAGGACACACACACGGTGTGTAGGGATGATGTGGCGGCCGCTTAAAGCGGAGTACGAAAAAACCAAGTACACGTCGTGTAATTTCTTTTTTATTTCATTAATCGGACCGGGGTCGCGCCTAATGCTCATTAACGTCTTCTTCTCCACCTAATCCCGTCCAGAGCGTCCAAGGAGGCCGATTCTTCTCTGAGCCACCGATCCGTCACCAGTTGTCTGAATCAAACTCCGTCGATTGCAGAAGAATCGGAGCAGTGATTTCTTGGTTTTTCTTTGGCCTCGTTTCCTGATTCTTTTTCTCGTGTGAGTTATCTGAGGTTGAACATTTTAGAAGTTTTTGCAGATCTACTCCATTCTAGGCCGATTCGCAGGCCGAGGTTCAAGTATATCGATCATCGAGGATCGAGGTAGGTGGTTTGTTGCCCTACGTTGAAGTTCTTTGAGTTTTGGTTGCAAAAGTGCCGGATACCCATGTATTGGGTATCCCGGGTTTAGGATTTTGATCTTATTGTTTATTTTCCCTAGATTTCTTGTTAGCTTATGATTAATTGTTGCTAATATATGCTTGGTTGCATGTTTGAGGATCACCCACAGGTGTTTCTCCCTGTTTGGTTGTTTATCGCCGTTCGACACCGTTTTCCTGTGAGGCAAACCCTATTACAATTGCTAGTTTACTTGTTATAACTGTTTGCATGTGTTGCCTGCTGTTTAAATGATTTTTATGCATGGTAGCTATTATCCAAGTAGTTGTTGAACTTACTTAGGGCTGCTGACAGTCGATTACGCACGACTGGACTGCTCGGGGCTGTGAGAACCTGGTGCAGGAGATCAAAGAGGGAATAGATGATTAAGTGCTTCCCTACAGGGTCTGTTGGTTTTAGTTTCGTATGAAGGACCTACGGGAATAGGACTTTGTGCTTCCAAAGAGTGTTCTTAGTTACACACGCATCGAGACCACAAGAGGAATTAGACGTAAGTGCTTCCTCAGAGAGTCTGTAGCTATCGTTGAAAGACCATAGGGGAATTGATGTGAGAGCTTCCCAGAGTGTCTGTGCCTTTTTTGATTACTGGACTATAGGGGTCTGCTAGTTTGAGCTACCTAGAGAGTCAGTGTGAATTTTGATGGTTGGTTGTGACGAGCCCACCAAGCCAAAGAACAAGCTTGGGTTTTGTACTGCTTGTGTTTAGGTAGTCTTTTCAGATACCTGCTGTGTTACTTGCTTTACCTTGGAGTAAAAGGCTTTGCTAGTTCCCCCTGGTTGTTTATTTAAATGAATTTGAATGGTAATTGGTAGGATCATTTAATGGTATACTCTTAGTCCATTACTGTACTTATTTTCCTTTAATTTTTCTATATTACTCACTGATAGTAGGGCACAAATCTTGTGGTGATTACCTACTGGGATTAGTCTCACACCCTGTTTGGGTCCTGCTTCTCGGCCCAAACAGATTATATGGTTGCAAGTGTAGATAGGGATTGTGGTCCTTCTACCTCAGGTACTTGATTGCTGGTTGGAGCTGGAGAGAATGAGACCGGGCTTTGGCTCGCGATGCTGTTGTAGTTGCTGTTTATGTTTATTACTTTGGTTTCAGTTGTATTTCAGCACGTTGTTTTGTTTACTTCTTTCCATAGATACGTGTACCGTCTGCATCATTATTATATCAGTCATTGCTTCGAATTTTAGTTCAGTTGTTGTATGTTGTTTACTGCTTCTGCTATTGTTTATGTTTATTCTTCTGCTGTATACTTTACCAAATGAGGGCATAGTTTCCCCACAGACTCACCAAGGCCCTCTCTGCTAGTCGGCAACCTCTGGCGTTTGGGGAAATGCGCTTGAGGTCATGTGGCGAGCCGGGTACAGGGCACCGGTTATGTGGCTCCAGATTCGGGTCGTTACACGTAGAAATGGTAAACATGGGAGGTATCAATTGATTATCATATGCAAGAATAATATAAGCATTAGGGTATTATATCCTGATAATAAATTACAAAGTACATACCCAATATATCAAAGATCATAAACATGATTCATGCCATTAAACATTATCATTTTAAAAGGCATGAATCATAAGAGTGAGGAATTAAAAAAATTAATCATGAGACATTAGTTCAAATTATAAGAATATCAACATGGTATAAGAGTGTGTCACCATCATAGGTATAGAAACTATATCATATGTTACATTTAACTACCAAGACCATCATATCATACTAACTTAGGAATTACCACTTGTTTCCTATATCATAGTGGATTAGGAAACACTTCCTATTTCAAAGATCAAAGTGGATTAGTTATCACCACTTGTTTCCCATATCATAATGGATGAGGCATCCCTACCTATTTACCATTTTGGATCGAGCATATCAACTCATTTACCATAATTATAACATGAGATATAAGGCTTTACCCAATGTATTGGAGGTTTATAACAGACCCACTCAACACATAATGAAAACTATCCATATGTTTTCCACAACATCATAAACCATTAATAATTTCAAAATATCATAACCCATGGAAAATAAATGGGCTTCATAAATATATCATCATAACTTAATTAATCCATGGGAATGAAGTTAGTTTCATAGAATCATCATTATCATAATACCTGCCAAAAAGTGGATAGAATCATAAGATCATATACCTAGTAAGACCTAACAATTCTTAAAGTATTTTTACATATATAAAAAATACCTTTAAAACAACATTCGAAACATTCTTTGAAAACATGAGAAAAATAGATTTTTCTTTGATAAAATTTAAACTAAAACTTCCTAGATTATTGAGAAAATACTTTTATTTGAAAATCACCATGAAAAAATGTAAATAAATATTCAAAGTAAATAATAGTCATGAAGGAGGTAAAAAAATTTATACCATATATGTTAAAAGAAAACATTCCTTTCACACCTTTGTAAAGAGTTTAAAAGTTGAATTGTCTAGAATTTTTTTAAAAAGATTCATATTTAGGAATTTATGAAAAAAATAAAAAGGTAGTGAAAATTTACTTTTTTAAAACATTTAAATTATAGGAAATAACTTTTATAAAACAATTTTTATGAGTATGGACATGGGAGAAAAAGTTCATCAACCAAAGAGGAAATAAGGTCACATTTTCTTTAAAAATATTTTCTCAATCATTTTTAGAAAAAAAGAGAGGAAAATGGTATTGATGCATAAAAAATCTATGAAAAAATAAATTAGAATAAAATATATGGTGTTTAAAGTATAATATCCATAAAATTTCTCTCATTGTAAATTTATCATAGACCATCCTAAAAATAAATGATATTGTAACACAAACCCTTATCGCTTTGGTAATATCTAAATAAAAAACTCATGAAAGAGATAAAATTTTATGGATTTTAAAATCCCTATAATTTTCATGAAAATAATCATAAAATACATTCATGGGAAGTATATACACCACACAATGGAAATAAGTGGTGAATTTGACATATGTCTCACCAAAATAAAAGTGAGACGAGAAACCATTACTTAAAGTGTCATCTTGCTTCAGTTACATTCGAAACTACTATATAATAAATATATATTTATTATAAATCTATTCCAAAACCATAATAATATATATCATACCATATATGATTTACTTATAACAAATTATCACTCTTTTATTCACAATTATTTATTAAAATCATTATTTCGGGTGGTAACTGCTTCATTTTTCATACATGTTTCAGTTCAACAATTTTGATCCTCATAATTTGATCATGGTTACATAATCTATATAATTTTAATAATTTCATTATTATTATATTTAATATTTATAGAAACTTTAATAACTATTCATATAAATTAGTGATGAAAAATGAATTATATCACTTTATAGAGATTATAGTATGTATGTACTCCTGAGTGATGTTTCCAATTTTTTATGGATGGAACAAGAGAAAATTAAATAATAATTCACCTTTATAAAACTATAATAATATAATTAATAAAATTTACACTTATTAAATAAATAATTATAAACATCCATATGAGGTGTTTATGGAAAATTAATCATGTTGTTTTGTGGAGGTGGTAGTCCACACGTACGTACGACTGATACTTTCACTTCCCATTTGATGGGAAAAGGGGATGAATAATTTTATTAAATTAACATAATAAAATCTCATTATATTTTAGATAATGATTTTATAATATTTTAATATTTATGACATAATTTAAGGAGTTAAATGAAGAAGTAAAATGAAAGAGATCGGTTAATACAGTTACCTCCTATTTGATAAACCACATTCGAATCACTTATCAAGGACTATAGGGATTGTATTTTGAGGAGAACATCACCTAAATAACATAAAAAATTTTGTTTATAAGTTTTTTTTAGGTTTTTTATGCTAAATGGCTCAAGGTGGTGTGAATAGTAGAGGAAAGGTGGTGTCATTTTATAGTGAACAAATAGACACACTTGAATTTACTAAAAATATCTGAATATAATAAATTATTTTTCATTTTAAAGTAATAAAAAGTAAAAAAAATTAGAATATAAGATAGGTTAAGGTTTAAATAAATTCATCCAATAAATTTTTGATAGGTTTATGTGACATTTTAAAATTT
The DNA here is from genome assembly GCA_963277665.1 of Viscum album. Taxonomy (NCBI): domain Eukaryota; kingdom Viridiplantae; phylum Streptophyta; class Magnoliopsida; order Santalales; family Viscaceae; genus Viscum; species Viscum album. Next base: position 1,583,620,049 of record OY728121.1, read on the forward strand.
ATATTTTGGTTTAACATCTTCATTAACAAATTTTAACCCTAACCATAGTAACAACTATTTCAATACTAAAGGGTTATAAATTAACTTCTAATATAAAAATTGGATCCTAAAAGGTCAAGGTATGAAATGTTAGACATATTTACATTCTCATTTTCCTCTTTAAATATTTTATATGATTTTTAAATCATTTAATAATATATTATTTTACATAAAATACCTTTAAAGTCATTTTAGGAAATATTCACAAATTTTGACTTTAAATACTTCAATATAGGAATAGAAATAGAATATAAACTATTTCATATTAAATTATAAATTATTACTAACCATAAAATTCATGTGATGCAATAATTCATCCATAAAATATTACTTTTGATGTTTCTAAATTCATTTACTTTTATTTTTCTACTACTTGTACAAGCACTGTATCAACGTTGTGTAAGAATTTAAGGTAATTATACCATCCCTAAAAATTAAAAATAAATAAAAATAATAAAAATAAAATAATTAGGATTAAAATAAAATTTTATATTCATAAATAACATATTTTTTATCCCTATGTGAACATATATGAGTAATTAGGGGTAAGAGAGTGACATTTTGGAATATTCTATTACTTAAAATAATATTAAGGTCATTATCAAAGAAAAATGAAACAAATTTACATATATTAGAATATTGGATGATTATGTTCCAACTAAGATTGTAAAGTAGATATAATATGGGTGTTATATAAATATTTAAATCCTTATCACACTATTTTAAACCATAATTACTCAATTTAACCTTACCGAGGTGATAAATATTTACCATGATTACTATTCATAATGCCTAAAAATAAAAGGAACCTATTTAAAAAAAATTAAAAATCCTAATTAAAAATAGGGAATAAATTTTATCAAATTCAATATCTATAAGTGGAATAAATAAATTTAAAAATAATCCCGGAAAATGTGATGAAAACAGTTGTATGGGAAAATGCATTTTTCAAGCATAATATTATCTTACATTAACTCTATATCTAGTAATAATCATTATATGAATTTAAATTAATATATAATAAAATATAAATTATACATTTAATTTAAATAATTCATCATTTTTTATTATTTTAAGTAATTAAAATCGATTAACATTATGCACTTAAAAATGGTTTTCTTAAAAAATGTGTTTCAATCATAAGAATAAACTTATACCAAAATAAAATATAATTTTTATTTCAAGAGAATTATTTAGATTTTTTTTTATTAAAATGTATCTTATTTTACTTTAAAAACAAATCTAAAATATAATGGTACTTATAAATTAATTGATTCAAAGAAAAAAGTCACAATATTACAAAAATCAGTATTTTTTACTATTCACTGGAAAATAAATATTTTTATTAAAATCCCAAAATTTCAACCTAAGTTAATTTTTATATTATGATTTTAAAAAATATTATTATTTTACAAAATAATATTTCTAAAATATTCATAAATTAATTATAACTTCCACATACAAAATTCTATAGAAATCATTTTTGAATACAATGCATTATTGAATCATAAAATAACATTTCTAAAAATTTCAGTTCTTATTTATTATGAATTAATAAATAAATTATATTTGAGTAAAAAAATTCTATATATATTTAATGATTTGGTTAATCTTATTAATACTCTTAAATTTAATGGCTAGGTTTTCATATATCACAGTTTTTTTAAGCTCGGTGTTTCTTGTCAAGATTTTTTTCGAACACATAACATTTTTTTAAAGAGAAATATGTTCTAAAATATTTGGTTGTTAAATCAATCCATATTATTCCCCAGATATCTTATGTTTCCCACATGGTAGGATATACACACACACACCATGAGTCCAATTCCACCACCTATATAATAATCTCTCTCTCTTGGATTGTTATAACCAATATAAGATCCCTCTACCATCTCTTTATGTGGTTAAGATCATTAATGAAGTTGTCTATGATTAAGTTTTTATATACTAAATATATTATGAAAATGTAAAAGAGGTGGGTGAATTGTATCTTTAAAAATCAATCATAACTTAAACATTAATAGCTAAAATTGATTGGTTCAAATATTAAAGAATTCATCCACACTAATATAAGAAAAGAGAGAGAGAAAAAATGAAAGGAAATAAAATATAAACACAAGAATTTTATAGTGGTTCAGATCTAAATGGTTCTACTCTACTATTCACACACCAACTCGATGTATGTAACCCACTGTAGTATATCACTTTTTAAGTAGAGTTACAACTCTTTAGATCCACCATTTTCACACCTGGCGGCTTAACCTAATTCCATTGTCCTTTAAAGGTTTAGAAAAAACCCATACTTTTAGAGGATTAGAACCAAAATATACTTTTATAGGTTCAAACTAAACTACTTTCCTTTTTTAGGTTTATATGGAACCTAATGTTTTAAGGGTGGAAAAATAACCCGATATTTTACAAATTCGAGCCCAACCTATAATTTAATAAGCTAATTCATAACCTATTAACTTTTTTGAGTTTAGATGAAACCCGATATTTTATGGGTGGAAACGAAAATCAATCTTTTATAGTTGCTTACACAACCTATACTTTCACAAGCTCATTCCAAACCTCTTATATGTTATGGTTCAAGAGAAAATTGGTCTTCTAAGGGGAAAAACTAAACTCCGTATCTTATAGGAGTGGTCCTTTACTTATTTTTTTAATGAGTTAAGAGTAACCCTGTATTATATAGGGATAGAATAAACCCATACTTCTAAGGGGATATACTAAACCCATATCTACCTTTAGTTAGGGTAATATAACCCCAAGTAATATGCACTAAGTGTGACGATAACATTGAGACCATTGTAGCACAAATAAAGAGTAAAACAATTTAAACTAATGAATGATTGTTGATGGAGATACTAGAATTTGGATCAGATAGTGATCAGGCCCTTCATGATGTTAAAATAATGAAGCTCATGCAACCAATGATTTTCTTTAGCGAGTAGTTAAATGATGAAGTTTTAACACTCGGATAAAAACTATATAACACGTAAGAGTAAAGGAAGATTCACATATCTTATTATTCACTACAAGCCTCAATATTTTTATACACCAAAATAACAATGGTAAAATTATTTACTTTAAAGGACAAAATTCTCCTTCAAAGATTTAAGCTCTAAAATTTTCATGTGGATAATGCTTTTAATTAGCTTTGATATACTATAATAAAGAAAACAATTATGTAAAAATAATCTTGTTAGGATAATAAGTAAAAAATAAATAAACATATTCATAATATTTTTGATAATTTCCTTGGAATAACCATGAATTTAGGAAAGAATAACTATTCATATTCTAAGATAATTCTAATTTGAAATTTTTATTCTTCCATATTGATCATTCTTATTTTCTAGAAAGATAATTAATATCCTTGTGAGTTATCTCTATCTTAGTATTCAATAAAAATAAATTATATATATATAATCAAGTTTAGAATAATTAATACTATAGTTAATAACCATCATTAATATCTTTGAAAAAATCCATGACAATATTTGAGAAAAACTTTTCATATTTCAACAAGATTAATTTTGAATAGCACATTTTCCAAAATATTAGTGTGAATATACTTACACACTTAATACTATGTAAATATCATTAAATTAATCACAAAACAATTTAAAATGTGTTTTCATGGGTTTTGGATAATTAATGTGTAATTTTAAAACACATAAAACACTAAAAATATTCATAATAAATGTGCTGCAAATAGAGATATAAAACATATAGAAAAACATATTATAATTCCAGTTTTATGGAAAATGTATATAATCATGAAAAACTACATAGGAAAATTTTTCTAAATAGATGATATTCATGTATCCATTTTCATATAAGATTTTTCATGTAACAAATTCTTACCACATAGCTGATTCTCACCGCGTAATTGAATTATTCACGTAGTACAATTCATCTTGTAGGCATGTTTTTGTTACCCTTAATTGAACCATACCCACTATTTAATTGTAATATAATTTTACCCTTATATGGATTCTACCCCTATATAATTGTTAGATAACATGTATTACCTTTATATGAAACCCAATTTACCCTTAAATAGGTTTTGAAAAGGTATAGGTGACTTTACTTAAGTAATGTAAGCACTCTGGCACCCTAACATGAGTATGGATGTACACAGGTTCCCTTACGCATGTATACTGGTACCCTTACCCAATTCAATCTAGAAGGATTTTACCTTTATTTGAGATTGAATTACCTTTACACAAGATTAGTTTCATTTATGTGAGATATGTAGTACCCTTACATGGGTTCAAGTTACCTTTACACAAAATAGAGAGTACCCTTTTTTAGGTTCAGTTTCCTTTATGAGCCTGTTGAAATTTTCTTTTTACCTTTACGCAACTATACCTTTTTAAAGCATTGAAATTTGAAGGTTACCTTTATATAATTAATATAAATTATTACTTACACTTACGTAACTAATAGAAAATGATACATACCTTTACATAACTAGAAGAAATTAATGTTTACCATTACATAGCCAATAAAAAGTAATGGTTACTTTTACATAACATATGTAAACTTATGGTTACCCTTACATGACATATGTAAACTCAATGTTACCATTATGCAATAATATTAAAATTATTATACCCTTACATCATCCATTAAAACTTGAATTCTCCTTTATGTTGAACTATAAAAACATGTATAAATGATATTTAAAGGTCTCAATGATAGAATTTGCTTAGGAATTTAATATGAAACCTGATGAACTTGTTATAAAAAATTAAAAAATTAAATTTGAAGGTAAATTATGTAATGAATAAAAAAGGTATAACCAAAATTAAGTAAAATTTTAAATAATACATATAATAACAAACTAAATACAATACTTAGTAAAGTTGTAAAGAATTATAATTAGTCATATTATGATATTTTACATAATAAAAAATTAATTAAACAAATGTGATCCAAGGAGATACTTCAATATTATGCCCCTTTTTGATAATTTTAAAAAAATTATACTTTCAATAACTCTCACCCATTTTGAAATTATCAAAAAGATAAAGTTTTAATAGAAAAATTATTTCATTAAAATAGAAATATTTCTCTGACATTCAAAAATGAACTCCAAATTACATTTAAACATTCTTAAAAAACAAATTAAATTTAATAATAATGAATGTAATTAGTGTATAAAACTTTATTAAATAGTAATATTTCAAAACAAATGTCATGGAGCCACTATAAAATATTCCAGCTTCAGAAATTTAATTGTATAGTAAGTATAATTTACAAAAATAGGAAAATTAATGAAAACTCCTTCATAAAAAAATATTTTATATAAACTGAAAGTTTAAACAGTAAATATAAATCAACTAGTATGTATGAGAACTATTAAAACATAAATATAACATAAAAATATGTGAATAATTTAATAATATTAAATTAAATAAATACATTCTACCTTTCTATAGATTTCATAAAAATCTGAAAATTGCAGCATATAAACACACTAAAACTCCCTCGAAATTATTAAATGTGATTCTCTATGAGTGTAACAGAATCAAAATATTTCTATTAAATAAACATAAAATTGTTTCAATATACACAATATGTATAAATTGATAATAGATAATCAAGAATAAAACATATTATCTACCCATTTATTTATCATGTTATGCACTAAAGACATGATTTAAAACTTCTACATGCCCACAAAAAAATAAAAAACAGATTCTAATGTGCATGAAATAGACTTAATACAAGAATAATTTTCTTAAAAAAAATAGAATTGAAATAATCACCCCCACCCTTAATAGATTCATTTTATATATCAATTAAAATAATATGAATTTCAAATGGAAAAAATTCCCCTCAATTTTTGCTACCTTATAATGAATAAAATATACTATTTTATATAGGAATTGAATTATAGTTTAGATAAAAATAGTGAAGATAATTTTAAGCACACATATTTCACTTGATAAAATATATTTAAAATTTTAAAACATGTATATATTTTGATCTTGAAAAACATATTCTACAAGATAAATAGATTAAAAAATGAATTAAAAATTTGTAAATTAAACGATTAAATAGTTTAAAAGTTTGGAATGAACTTAACTATAAGAAACAAATATCCCCCCCCCTTAATTTCATTTTCTTTCTTTATGAAAATACAAAACTTTCACATATGTATTTTAAAATTTCAAAAATGAAATATGTTTATATTTGATATTTTAATTAAATTTAATAATTTGAAAAATGCATATATAAAACTATGTATAATAGATTTTAGAATTAAGAACAAGAGTAAATCCCCCAAAATTGATGATTTACTTTCAAAATGAAAATATAAATGTAGTAGATAATTTTAATTCCAGTAGTAAAGACCCCCAAAAAAATCATACATTAATATCACAAGAAGCCACGAAACATGTTATAAGATATTCAAAGAATTTTGAAAATAACAAGATGAAAATATCATACTAGTAAAGTAACAACCTAATACTTTATAATATTTTCATATCAAAATAAATCTAATTTTGTTTCTTTCTTTCTTTTTATGCAACACCATGTTAAGCTTACACTACACACAACAATGAGTTGTCTTGTGTTACATAGAAGACCCAATTTTACCGAACAATAATAAATTAATAAAATATTATTAGCAGTTATGAATAATATTATCTAAGTTTTGAATTTTATATATTTCATATAACTTTAACATTCATATTATCTATTTTCTAAACATGATATAGGAACAAATTCATTTATTTAGGTAAAAGAAGTATTTTTCAAAAAATGCAGTTTTTTCACCCTTTGATGGCATACCCATTTTAAATAAAGTTTTTGACACTTTAATATATTCTATTTAAAAAAATAAATTTCTTCTTTTGAGTACGAATATGAAATTTTTCTTTGGAAGAATTTTTTATATTTTTCTGATAAGTTTTAAATTTTGATGAATAGTAAAAATATACTAAATTTCAATTAAAAACAACTTTTTTCATCAAAATAATTTCTATGGATAAATTATATTGTTTAATTGTTTTATATAATAAATAGAAAAAAATTATCATTTAATAAAATGGTTTCCATTGGCATTAATTTTACCATTAATTTTGAGGTAAAAACATTTCGTTCTTTTGTAATGTTTTACGTTTTAAAAACTCGTTTTTCATTTTGAAAACAGGATTAATTTTTAAATTAATTACTGAAACTTCTGTGTTTTGAATTTGGAAAAATGGATTCCATATTTGGAATTAGTGAGTCTAAATTATGTAAATAGGTTCCTTTTATTTTTTGGCATTATGAATAGTAACTTTAGTAATTATTTTTATTACAATGGTTAAAGGTAAATCTGGTAATTAAGGATAAAAATAATATTATAAAATTACCTTAAAACTATCTTAATCCAATTGGATTTCTAAATTATACCTTTATCATGTATGGTTTGAAATTGAACCACTTAATGGCCACTTTCCCAGGAATATGACATGAATATAATAAAAATCAATGAATGTGACAAAATGTCACACACTCATTTTGTATAAGTATATAAATTTTAATATATGAATAACCAAAGTATAAAATAAATTATAAGTATTATATATAAATATAAAATAATTTCCTACATTATATAAATTTATCTATAATTTTTCTATATTAAATAATTACCATTAATGATGATACAATAGTGACATGAAAATTATTTTTTTAATAAAATATCAAATAAATGGTTTTAAAATATTAAATTTAACATAATTTAGAATAATTGATGTGATCCACTAATTTTATAGTTTAATATGAAATTTTAGGGGTATTTTAAATTAATTTTTTATAATTTAATTTACTTTATGTATTTTATTAAAGTCAAAGTTATCAATAGTGTCAAAATTGACACTTATGATAATTTATGAAAATAATATTTCATTAAATTATTTAAAAATCGTAAAAATATTAACTAATTAAAAGGGTAATATATATGGTCTAAAATAACATAAATTTTCCATTTATGGTCCAATTAAATCTAGTTAAGTAAAAAATTACATCCTCTTAGTGAAGAAAAATTTCTTACCACATTTAAAATTAAAAAGGGTTAATTAAGAGTTAATCAAAATGATGAGGATGAAAATAACATAAAAAATTTTCTAAAATATATTGGTGTGTAATTTTAAAACCTTATATCAGCTTATCTTTTAATACATGACCTTTTGGAGTTATTTTAATATACATTTGATTTATTATAAATTAATCCTTTGAGAAATCCCAAAAGTGACCCTTGCCTTCACTATAAAAGGACACATCCTCCCCCATTTCTTTACACCACATTGAGCCTTCTAGATCAAAAAAAATCTACCCAAATAATCTCAAAATTTCTATACCCTTATATTATAATCCTGTTATAGGGAAAAAAGCCTCCCAAGGAAGCCTTTGGGTATAAACCAAAAGAAGTTACCTGATTAAGAGGTAATGCCTTCTCCAATGCTTTTTATTTTCATTTCTATCATCCGCTCCCTATAATATTATTATTCTATGATTGAATAACAAAACCATTATCCTCAACATTCTAGGATGTTGTTATACTGTGGTTTTAAACTACACATACACACACTTCCATTTAATGGGTAACGGACATATTGTTTCTATGTGCAGTGAACTACTGCCTCATGAAATAATGATTGTTAAATATTTACCTACCACCTATCATAGGGACACACCATTTATATATCATATATATGTTATGTATAATGTATTTATTCATCGGTAATTTTTATTTATAACATACCTTTATGCCTTCCAAGTTGTGTAAATATGATAATTCCGTTTAAGTATGGACTACCACCCCCACAAAGTGATATGACTCGTTCACGCTATACATGGAATGTATAAAGGATGGTTTTATTAAACCTATGAGACATATATGACATTAATATAATACTGTAATTATAATATACATTTATATAATTAGATTATTATATGAAAAATAAATGAATGTAGCGTTCATGCGTACGTACGACATACCGTCTCCATGAACGATGCATTTCATTTCCTATCTCCAAGTATTGTGGATTATTCTAAATAATTATATACTATATATGTATATATAATATTTAAATCATGTTTTAAATTTGATATATGATGAAACAATTATCTCATTAATGGAAACAACAAATAATAAGTCAAAACTTACTTGAGAAACTAAGCGATTAACACCCGAAATAATGAAAATAATGAAATATTACTAACAAATGAGTAAAAAGATATTATAAAAGGATCATATATGATATAATAAATATGTATATGGTTCTATTATGATACAATAACATTATTTAACCATTATATGAGAGGTTAACACACCCTTTACTAAAGGAAAATATAAGGTAATGGTAAATTTCACAATCTCTTTATTATCCGAGATTGTTTATACATAAGTATATATTGGGAAATTATTATCATCCAAGTACATGTTTCTTAAAATTTCTTTCAAAATGTTGTCTAAATTTTTTAAAGACATTTTTACCCATGTTTGACTTTTTATATAAAACATTTTGAAAGGAATATTTCCGTCATTTTCCAAAAGAGGTACTTTATGACATTTTCAAAAAATTAAGGAAAGAATGTTTTTTATATGACACAAGCAACCATTTTCTCCATTATGATGCCTTAAAATTTTGATGATTCCATTACAATATTTAAAGTTTAGTTTCAAAAGAAATGTTTTCTTTTATAATTGAACAACTTTTAAATTATTTCGAAGTAAAAAAAAGGATATCTCTCTCAAAGAGTTTTAATTAATTTATTAGAGTAGTTTCATCTATATCAACATACTTTGATGGATTTTATTCTTGATTGAGGTTGATTTATTATGATAAAATATTCCATATTTTATTGAAGGTTTTATGATATGTTTGACTTTGGATGTGCTATTTTTATACCATTCATGGTTTATGGTTAAAGTATTAACATTTCATATGCTAGTTTTAATATTAATGTTTATGTTATTTTTACCCTTTTCATATGAGGAATTAATTGGAACTATTAAGTGACGGTAAGGGCCCACTATAGCCCCTCGATGTATCGGTAGGTCTCATGAGAAAAACTAGATATGGACTTGGTTGAGGCCTTTCCCATTTATTTTTATATATAGATTTGGCTGAGGCCTTAACCATATAATTTTAAATGTCTTGGTTGAGGCCTTGACGGTATGTTTTAGATTTCTAGCATTATGAATTCCTTCATTATGAGATTATTTATTGATATTACATGTGATTATTCAACTATTATAATATATATGTGAATGTTTAAATGGAACTATTTGACTCATTCTTAACATATTATGTTTAATTTTATGTTTAAAAGGCTTGTGTTTCAGTTTTATACTTTCCTTAAAGTTTATGGTTATTTATGATAGATTCCACTATATTTTTTAACCTTACTAAGTATTTGAGTTTTCCCCTTTCATATGTTTTATTTTCCTAGGATACAAATAAGTTTTTTATGATTGATATTCAGGGTTAAGCTAGAATAATAATGGAAATATCAAAGAATGGATTATGTTGCATATTATGTTCTAAATTGTAATGAATGGTTCATGTATGAAATATATTTTACAAGAATGCTAAATGGATCGGTCCTTTAAGACTTTATTCCTTGTATCATGCCAATTTATTAAAATAATTCACCAGCTCTAGGCTTCTGGGGTCGAGGCGTTAGAAGTAAACTGGAATTTACAACCAACGTAACATATTTACAAGCCATATAGGTATATTAATCTGATTATAGTGCATGACAATATACCAAGTAATATAATATTAAAGATATCCATTATAAAATAGATTTAGGTTTATGTCAATCAATCTTAAAAAATCATAATATTACTCAATTTTACCAACCAAAACAAAATATAAATATGGTATCATATCAAAATAAAAAAAGGTATTCAAACCTATCCAAAATGAAATACTAAATCCTTTAAATCTCATTCCAACACACCAATGATAAAATTATAATGACATACATAGTTCAAATAAGAATCATAAATTAAATAATATGTGTGAGTAAAGAATGGATTAATTTACATTAATTATAATAACCACTTTTATGTATCAAATAAGGAGATGATTTTTAAATTTGTCCTTGATATTATAATTAGACATAAAATTAATTTTGTGAAAAAAATATTGAGTGTAATTCAATGGAAAATCACAATCATAATGAATATAAGATCCACATTTAAATAAATTAACTGAAGAAATTTCACTGTACTTCCTTTCACAAATTTATTTTTCAACATAATAGGAATAAAATAATCATGAACGAGTCTACTATATTTATCACCATATTTCTTAAAATAAGTATTCTTTCCAATATTGAAATTTAAATAAAATTTATTATAAATTTTCCTTTTCAAACAATCCTTTAAATTTGTAAAATTATCCAATTAATTGTCAAGCCTTTAATTTTTCTTTTTGAACAAATTCAGAATCATTACAAACCATTTCATGTGTGGAAGAAGCTATGATTATAATATTTTTATTTAACATATCATTTTTTTCCTTAAGATTTAAAATTTTTGTATCAAAATTCTTTAATTTAAGAGATAATATTTTTTTTCTTTTTATTAACCCTTTTATATTTTTATTTGAGTGAAACATGTATAGAAGTTATTTCCTTTGTTATATTTTCATATGAATCACACATTTTCTTCAATTCCCAATACATGGCTCATAATTTACAGAATTAATAAAATCATGAGAATAAGAACTAAAATCATTATTTTAGTTATACTTGTCACACATATATTTTGATATTTTCAATCATGATAACTAATATCACATGAACAATAATGAGAAGGTGAAAATGTTACCCTGGAATAATTTTCTAATAATAGAACATTACATATTTATTTACGACTTTTATCCTTGTAGGATAAGATTTTAAAAACACTCTATAAAGTCACAAATTTATTTTCTTTCTTATTAACATTCCTATGAATTTTGATCTTTGGACTGTTGGGTTTAAAATTTAATCTCTTCTTGTAACAAAAAATAATAATATTTGAAGAATTTAAATTCAAATATGAATTACATTGAGTGATATCTCATTCAAGAAAATGGGTTTTTTTCTTTTTCTTAGTTCAATTATCTGTTTTAATATATCCATAATTTATATAATTAAATCAAATATCATTCCTATAATCTCTTTATTGAAAGTTAGTAGTTTTATTTTTTTTACAAAATTCATGATTAGTGCTGCAAATACAAATTTGGTCAAGAATATTTCTAGAAAAATAAAAATAACTTATATTTATGACCTTATAATTAATATAATGATTAAGATAATATTATCCTTTCAAATCAAACTTATTATATTTAGGTAAAACATTATATTTAATCACAATATCCCAAAATGTAATATTAGGGTTATTTATATAATATTATATCCATATATTCTCATGAAGTTTCCTAATATTTATTAAATATAATGGCAATTTTGGATTATACCCATTTTTATTCTTTAAGTCATCCATCACTGAAAAATATCCTTCCCTTAGTCTTGTTAAGGACTTGTATAAAAAGTTATCAAAATTAATATAAACAATCTAATGATGCACAATATATATTAAAAGATCCAAAATTTGAAACCAATTAAGTGGTATCAAAAAAATTGAAAAAATAATTTATCCTCAAAGGGTTAAGCTATGATACCAATTGTTAAGTATCATATAGATCAGCTAACTAAACATTGTTGGATCTTAATAGTTTACAATGGCTCCAATAGGGATGAAATGTAGTTTAAACTAAAAAAAACCCAAAACATATTTAATTAAAAAAATATCAGACTCAGAAATAGTCCCATGATCATAGTGTATGTATCAGATCCAATTTTTTTTTGATAAATTAGATTTTTTAATCAAGCTCAAAAATAGTACAATTAAATAATTACAAGAAAGATTAATAAAAACAAACCTTCTCATACAAATACAGAGATAATATAAAACATGTTGAAACATGTAATATGAATGCTTTTAAAAAAGTAAGAATGAATTAAAAACTTTATAAAAGAAATTATAATCCTTAATATTAAGAGTTAAGGAATTCAGAAATTATGACTTAAGATATCCATAATTTTCAACCAAACTATAGGGTAGGTCTTTACACACCAGTAAATCCCTCGATATGACAATCGGAATTACTATATCTTCCAAAACCCTAGAACCCCTCAATATGAAGATCAGTGTCATCTCTGTATTTCTTAAACAATAAATCCCTTGATCATCCTGATCAGAATCACCTTTCTACCTATACTTGGAATCCCTCGATCTAAACCTTGATTGGACACATAATACAAAATAAAAACTATTCTAATTATTTTAAAATTCATCACTTGGAATCCTTAAAACAAAATTGTTTGAAAGATTAAATAGCATGAGAATGATATGTTATGGAAGGGTGATCTTAAGATGTGTTGAGTTATAAATGAATCAGCTATCATCCCATCAAATTCACTCCAATTTATAGGAATCCTCAAAGGGTCATATTTTCTGTGAATCTTAGAGTTGGTTTCAATCTCCCCAGATGTTCTTCCATTTACATCTTAGAAAAATGTTTCCATATCATGTCGTTTTTATTTCACCGCAACAATTTTGTAATAAATTATATCCAATAGAAATGATTCCAACATTCTGATTATAAATATTTGATAATCCAATGGAATGTTCTATTTTTTTAATATGATAAACTGGACTATGGTTATTATGATGGGTGTCTGTCTGATGGATATGACTTCGGTCAATCTTATGGATATAACACTAGTTAATATGATGAACATAACACTAGTTAGTCTTATGTATTAGATTAAAGAATATAAATTTTCTATTAATTTATATTAAAATTATTTATACATTTGGTATAAAAGGTTGTTTTCGTCAAAAACATTCTAAAACACTTTGGATATATATAAAGTTATTAAAATAAGGTTTTAATAATTTTTTTGTGGTTTTTAAAACTAAGTAAAGGAAAAGAATAAATTATAAACTTTCGAATCAATAATCTCCCCCTTTTCAGAAATCACCAAACACAACACTTAAAATGAAAAACTATTAACTTCAAAAAACTTACAAACCATTGTACAATTATAAACTTCAAAGGAATTATTTATAAAAAATATTACCATTTCTTATTTTAAAACTCCCTTTATCTTGATGAGTTATTTTTGTTCATCAATCTTCATATGATATGAATTATTATTACTTTGGATTCACCACCTCAATAAAATTTATTCCTTTAGATAGTTTCTTCCATTTATATTATTTCTCCCCCTTTATGATTTTCAAAAAGAATATAGAAAGTAATCTATTTTCTTAAAATTTTATAAATCATAGTACGAAACAATTTTGTTTGAATAAACATTCATAAAAGATAAAAATAAACAACATTCATCCATGTAAAATTGGAAAAAATTCAAACAAAAACTATTTAGAGAATAAATTATTCAAACTAGATATAATTAAAAAAAATTGAAATGAAAAAATGAAGATTTTAACAAAAAAATAATTATTTATTATATAATTTCTTGAAAATTTCTTTAATAATATTAAAATCCTCTTGATTCTTCTCAGATTAAGCTACTATAGAATCAATCTTGACTATCCTCTCTTCCATTACTGAGAACCTCAAATTCTATACCTTAGACTAAAAATATTCTCTTTAATAAATTTGGGACTCTTGTTTTCTTACTTTATATTTAGAAAATATTCTTCAAATGATCAAATCCATTAATTATCATCCTTTAACTTTTCTATATCTTCATTTAATTCATAGATTTCCTGATTCTGAGAGTCTGAAATATATTTAAATTGTTCAACAAACTTCAAACTGTCAGACACATCAGAATATAACTTCTCAAAGGAATCAGCTATGTTGAAAGAAACTTTCTTATCTTCAATAAAATGATCATCATTTTATTTCAAATCATCTTCAACATATCTCAACCATTATACCATATGATTGAACCTTCTTATTTGTTATTTATATTTTTATTTATAACACTTTGCTTTGGTCACATTATATTCAACTGATTCCGATAACTACTTTACTTATTCTAAATTCTCATTCAAACTATTATAAATATTCTTTCACATTGCCTCAATGTTTGGTAGATATAGAATTGAATCTGTAATTTGTTTCATAATTTAGAAAATAAAATCTATTCTATTTTTTTCTTCAATGATTGATGTGTCTAAAGAATACGATGATGCTTCCAAAATATGTGTAAGAGAATGTCTAACATTATTCTTTACTTATTCAACTTTTTCATCATCCAAAACTTTCACGACATCAACTTATTTATCAGTTTATTCTTTTTATGATACTGTTTTATGTGAATGTTGAGATTTCTATTCTTTATGTAATGATGATTGATATTTTAAAAAAACTTATTACACAATAACCTTATTAAAATGAGTTAAAAAGGAAGTATATGATGCATATGACTCTAAATAACTTTATTCCTCTTCTTCTACTTCTTCTTCTTCTAATTATTTCTCTAACAGCCTCGCAGCTCTTAAAACACATTTTCTGACCCTCTAAAAAGATTTTTTAATTTCTTATTCACTGTCTTCTTTATTGTTTCTGGAATCGATTCAAGAACGTACTTTTATACTTGAGTTTCAACATCTTATATAACTTTTTTCCCATTCCCTTATCGACAACACCTGGAACTACTGATGTTTTAATAAACACTAAATTGGTATGAGAAAATGTTCAGGAACATAGAACAGGTTGGATTACTAATAAAGGATATACCCATATAAGTTGATCAGTTGATTCTCTTTCAAATCCTTTAAGATAACTCTCCAGCATCCCAAACTTAGAAAATATTTTCTTCGTATTATTCTTCCTCTCAACCTCTTTCATTTCATCTATTGTTTTTATCTTCATATCTAAATCCTCAGCTTTATATAGTTCGAAATTAGGATCCCCTAGTTTTTTCTGAGATTTATCTGACATTATCTTCTTAAATTCCTCTTCATACATTTATTTTTTGTTTCTTATGAACCTTATAAGGATATAATTAATCTTTTATTTTATCTTGTACTAATTATTTCTCTTTGAATACTTCTACATTGATTTTTTCCTTGTCCAATTTTTCCACAAATTTCATTTGCTCTGGATTGAAAACCAGTTTCATTCTGGCCATAGTTTCCTCTTTAATAAGAGAAACATTTTCTCTAAGTGAATATGAATGATTATTTATCATAAATACTTTCATACAATTAAGCAATATCTTATTAATAAAGTTATGGAACATGAGTATTATTGACTTTAAAGATGTTTTCTTAATGGCCTTGATAACAGGAAAAAAAAATTCACTATGTTTATCTACCTCATATTGCCAAAAAATTCCAATATGAAAGTATCAAGAACATTCAAAGTATACCTATCAACTTTTCTTACTATCAAGTATCCTGGCATCTATAGAGTTAAAACTACGGAATCCATAGTTAAATCAAATACCTTTCTAACCTTCTCATACAATGAGAACAACAAAGATTGGGATTTTAAAATTTTAAAACTTCCAAGATTATCTTGAAGCTATGTGATGGAAGATATTCCTCACCATCCAAAGTTACTTCAACCAAACCATCCATTTTTAATTTTTAGTTTATAAATATCATCAAAAAAGTTGAAAACAATTACATCTGAAACATCTTGCTTTCTTAATTCTTTAGTAGAATAATATTATTTAACTATTTCTAGATACATTAAATCAAATTTATCCATGTATACATATATCTTTTCCCAAACATGAAATTTAATAACACTTTTTAAAATAGAACTATACTTTTCATAAAATGTATTTTTAATCATCATTTCCTTTATAACTTCACACTTTGAGAAATATTCAACTAAAACCTTCATAGTGAAACTGATTATAAGAATTGGACTAATGGAAAACTTTTGGAATCAGTGAGATGAGGTTAGACATCCTGTACTAAGAATTGATGTGAGACAAGGGTGACCTACTCCTTATATATTGTCTTGGGGTGAACTCTTTTCTTCCAAAGATATAACATCTCGAGTTAAAAGAACATTTGAATCCAACAATTGAGATTAAATTCTTGAATGATTTAATAAATATTATGAACTCCTAAAAAATTAATAAAACTATTTTTTAGACTACAATATTTTCTATTAAAAAAAATTATATTTATAACAAATTTAAAGTTTGTAAAAAGTAAAAAATATGTAAAAAAATATAGAAAATATAAGTAATAGACAATTACAAAAATTAAAATATTATAATATTACCTATCAAAATAAAAATTAACTTTCAGTATGATTGACCTTTTCTTCTTAGTTTTTATAACAATAATTTAATTCGATAAACTTTATAACAAAAATGTTTTCCAGAAAAAAATGTGGAAATAATTATTTAAATATTAAAAACTAAGTAATTTTTTTATTCAGGAAATTTTTTTATTCTGAAATACTAAAAAAATATTGAAAAAAGTTTTTCAGAAAAATAAAAGGTTTATAAAACAAAAATGGAATAAAATAAATGTTTTATGAAACCACAACATATGCACTCCCCCTTTTAAAAAGAGTTAATTAATGTAAAGAGATTGAATAAAAATAAGTTGATATTAATAATAATTTGTTATTGACCATTACTACATTTTTTTAATATATTCAAATCTATCAGAAGAAAGAGGTTTAATAAAAATATCTTCAAGTTGTTATTGCATTCTAATGAATTTTAAAATGATATCTTCTTTTAGTGTGTGATATAAAAGTAAATTGTGTCTTATATCTATGTGATTTTCTCAGTAGTGATGTGATGGATTTTTACTTAATGAAATGGAACTTATGTTATCCCAAAATATTTTAGTTTTACTAAAAATCATTCCATATTTAGTGAGTTTTCATTACATCCACAAAACTTTATCAAAACAACTTCCAACTACCAAATATTCAACTTCAATAGTGTAAATTTCTTTAGAGTGTTGTTTCTTACAAGACTAAGAAACTAAAGCTTATCCTAATAAATGAAAAGTACCAAAATTAGTTTTCTTATCCATTCTATATCCACTAAAATCATCATCCAAAAATACTTTTAATTCAAAATGATTTTAAAATTTTAAGGTGGAACTATATTATATTTTCATGATATATTGTACATAAGTATATAGAAAATATTAAATTTGGTTGACAATCTGTTAACTATAGTAAAATTCCAATCATTTATCTAAAATTATTTTAATCAACTGGTTTATCAGATTTATCAACATCTAAAGGATTTGATCTTTTGATAGGAGTAATAACATTTTTAGTATTTTCATATCCAAATTTCGTAGTAAAATATTTTATATACTTATGTTTAGATACAAAAGTTTCTTCTAATTTTTGAGAAATTTGAAAACCTAGAAAATAAGTAAGTTCACCGATAATTCTTATATCAAAATCCGACTTCATAAGATCCGCAAAATAATATGTTAATGATTTTTTAGTTGAATGAAATATAATTTCATCGACATAAATTTGAACTATGATGATGTTTTTAGAAACTTGTTTTATAAAAATAGTTGGATCTACAAATCCCTTAGGAATGTTGATTTGAAACAAAAATCTAGTCAACCTATCATACAGGGCTCTAGGGTTTTGTTTATGTTCATAAAGTGACTTATTAAGTTTAGAAATATTTTTTGGATGTTTTTTAGTTTCAAGAAAAGGTGGTTGTACTACATAAACATTCTCCTAAACATACCTATTAATAAATGTACACTTCATACCCTTTTGAAATAGTTTGAAATTTAAGAATGTTGTGTATTATAGAGGTATAAAAATATCTTCAAGTATAGATACCATAGAATAAGTTTCTTCATAATATATTCCATCTTATTGATTATATCCCTTAGAAACAAGTTTATATTTATTTCTAAATATTATTCCATTTTTATCATATTTGTTCCAAAAAACCCATTTTACTCCAATTAAATAATTATCATTAGGTTGTTAAACCAAAGTCCAAACATGATTTTTCTCTAATTAATTAAGTTTATCTTACATTGATTTTATCAAATATTAATCACCTAAATCCTCATCATCAGTCTTAGGTTTTAATTGAAATAAAATTAAAAATGTCCAATTTCATTTGTTAAAGAACTTCTAGTTTTAACTGGTTGAACTACATGACCAATGATATTATCAATAGGATGATTCATAAGAAACAACTAATTTATTAGGTTTACAAAAAACTATTCTTTAATAAAAATTTTAAAATAATATTGACGTATAACTTCAAAAATTTATTCTACAGTTTTTTTCTCCTGATAAAAACATTCCACCATAGGTTGAAAATCAGTTTTTGAAATAACATCTGAAGATGTGGATTGAGGTTGTTTGAAAATAAAAGGATTTTTTTATCAAACTTAATATGTGATGTTTCTTCAATAATACCTTTATTTTTATTAAAAAAATCTATATTTCTTACTAGTTTTAGTTTAATGAATCATACCTCTCATAGGGCATGGAAAAAGTAAATTTATTTTCATAATGCAGCATATAGGCTCACCATGGTTGCCTCACTTGAGGATCTTTCTCAATTGTTTACCTACTTAATCTAATTCCCCTAAAAACTTCTTTTTGGTTGTTTTTTTATTTTTTGAAAATAATGGAATTGATAAGATAATTGAAATTCTAAAAATTAAACTAACATGCGATGATGGAATTTAATTAGAGAAGAAATAACTTGACCTTTATGGTTTAATTTGTGGGTTCGAGCATTCTTCTTATTAGTGTTTAAATTTAGATTGATAATTCAATTATGATGTCTCATTAATGAATTACTATTATTTTATTTAGTGGTCAGAAATATTGAATGATTTTAGAAATATTAATTCCACCTCCTCCTATAACAAAGGTTGATGGAACATTTTAATCGAGAGTATGACATTTACCAGGACCTGGCTCCATCGTATGTTATTTCATCTACTGAATGGCTAAACATAATTGTAAAAAGAGATTATATCCAGTATAAGGGAGGGAAAAGTTTAAATAAAAGTATAGAAATGAGTTTGTGTTCGTTATTTTGGAAGACAATCTGCAAACCCAGGAACATCACCCTTTATTACCACAAATATATAAAAAACAGAAGAATTTAAGAATACAATGAATGTCACGACTCATTCCCTGGGGCCCATGTCGTGACTACCCCAAGACCGCCTTCCATAGGCTAGGGGCTGCAGACTATCACCAAAGGTATAAATCCTTAAATTGGGAAGGAATTGCCTTTAAAACGTGAAAACGCACACAAAAAAGTACAAGCTGAAAGTAAAACACTAAGTAAAACTGTATACAAAGGAGTGCTGAAAAGAAAAAGGGGCAGGAAATACAAGCCCAATAGGAAAGTACAAGTACAACTGAAAAACAAGTACAACTGAAGAAAAGTAAAACAACTGCTAGATCATCCTCTGGAAATCCTATCTGATGGGTAGGTACAGATAGCCTCCTCAGTACTCCACGTCCGTCAGTCTCCTCCATGTACCGTCTCGTCGTAAGGTCCACCTCCGGGTACCGTCCAGTCCTGCTACTCTCGGCCTCAGTCAGCATTATCCGTCGTCTGTAACCAACACAATGAGATGCGGGCATAGCCCGTGCAGGCGTGAGTATAACGATACTCAATAGGGACCCCGAGACCCTTAAGGTCTCAAAAATCCGACAAGGATAAACCACAAGTATAAATTAAACAGATAAACCCACTTAGATATATGCCCATACATACACCTAAGTTATCAAGTAATCCATCTCAATCATGAGAGAAACACAAAAGTTACTAACTCAGTTCAACCAGGATTTTCATTCACATTATCGAAACCACAACTACTAGAGAACTCCTCCTCTGTCGAGTATAGTGGTTCTGTCGCGACACCAAGGCGCTTCCCACTAACCTTGGACTATTGAGGTACTCCTCCTATCGAGTACCGTGGGTCTGCTGCATCACCAAGGCGCTCCCCACCATGGGTCTGCCACATCACCAAGGTGCTCACCCTCGTAGCCTGTTGAGGTACTCCTCCTGTCGAGTACCGTGGGTCTGCCGCGACACCAAGGTGCTCCCCACTGCGGGTCTTCCGCGACACCATGGCACTCCCTGTCGAGCTAGTAGAGTTACTCCGAGTCAAAATGGTCAGCAGTCGTCAGGTCTCAACCAGCTATTAGGCCTCTACACTATGCATGCTCGTCTTCAGGAGGATCCGCTCCATGAGCTACTGTTCGATACTCCAACTGTCACGAAGTACCACTAAAAGTATCTCAAAGGTCCACCACGTCATAGAGGTCTCAACGCAATAGAAGACGCATTAATTGGACACCCGGTCTGTGAGTTATAAGCCTTTTAGTCCCGGGGGCCCGGTTGGATTCGTGCACGAACCAACCTGACCGTATCTCAACTTTACCTCGAACTCCAGTGGGGTGTAATCAAAGGGACCATCGCGCTCCTAGAATACCAGCGCCGCTGATGGTTCGTCAAACAATCGTCCGGTGCCAAAGTTATGGCCAAAAAAGGTAAAGGGTCGATAATGGGCCCGGGTCCAGTCCGATCCGGTCGGACCAACTCGGTCAGACCGACCCGACTCGACTTATTCTGGGCCAACCTTGTCTGGGTCAACCCGGTTAGACCTGTTGGGTCTGGCCTGGCCCATTGGGTGGGCTAGCCTGTTAGGTTCGGCCTGGGCTCGGGGCCGGTTCTGCCCGGAACGTCGCGAGGGCGCAGCCCGGAGGGCACGACCGGGCAAGTACGACCAGGGCGTAGCGAGGGGGGATGCGGTCCGGCTCGGGAGGTCGGTGCGGCCAGGGCACCGGTTCGATCGGGTGGAGACCGGGCAGGCTGAAAGGTGGCCGGGAGGTAGCCGGGAAGGCCGGCAGGCAGGCCAGCGGGTGGCTGGGCAGGCCGGCAGACAGGCCAGCGGGTGACCGAGTAGGCTGGCCGGTGGCTGGGCAGGGCGTGAGGCGGGCCAGCGGGCGGCTGGCAGGCGGCCGGGCAGGGCACCAGGCGGGCCAGCGGGCGGCCAGGCAGGGCGCGGCTAGGCTGGGAGGTAGCCCGGAGCCGGGTGGCATGGGCCGGCGGCTGTGCGGCTGGGGTGGCACGTCCGGAGGGCCATGGTTCGGCCCGGAGCACCGGAGCGCTGCGGGGGCGGTGCGGTTTGAGGAGGCCGCGGGTAGCGCAGCCTTTTTCGTCATTGCCTTCATCGTTCCGTCGCCTCATCACCATGACTCAGATCGTCACAAACAAGAACGACGGAGGCGTCAGGCCATGTTGGTTTGGCCCTCACCCTCCGTGTTTATGGTGGTATCAATTGGCTCATGAAGAAGTAAGAGGACGAACAACAACTCACCGACAAACAATACCTTTCCAACCATTGAAGAAGATTCAAGGAAAACATCAACACATAAAACCCCCTACCTTTGTTTGTCATTCGTCGTTCGTTGACAGAGTCGCGGAAACTGGACAAAGAAGATCGTCGTTCGTCGCGTCCGCTGCATGCTTCCAATCCTGAGCTGCATCAGATCATTGACGACGATGCAGAGGGTAGGTCGGTTGAATACGTCCCACCTTGGTAGAAGCTCCGAGGAAGAATTCTAAGAAGGCAGACTTTCTTCATTCTTCGTTGGGAGAGTTCTTCCCTCTTCTCCCAAGTTTCCACCATGATGCCAAAGAAAATAATAATAGATAGGTTTATATATTATTTCATTGGCACAAAATTCAAAATAGTGAAATAATTTAATTGGCTCCACCTAATTAATGTCAAGGATTGGCACAAGTTAATTAGGGGAGTTGGAACAATTTAATTAAATGGAAAGTGGCACCATAAAGGATGGAGGGTGTGGAGAAACTCTCCCTCATTAATGAGGGGAGTTGAAAGGTTTTCTGCTCCAACCATTAATAGGGGAGTTTAGCCCCATGTGGTCCCCACGTCATAACATCTCACTGAAGGTTAGGTTTTTGTGGGACCCACCACCATAACCTCTCATGGGAGGTTAAGGTGTGGTGGTCTTACCTCCAATTTCCAGGAGGATATTTTAACCATCAAATAAAAATAAATCCAAACACATTATTTTTATTTAATTTAATATCTAAAAACCACCAAAACTATCTTTTATTCTCGACCAACTTCCGTCAAGGTGAAAGTATTCCTAAGAGAATACTGGTGCTGCGAGTTCAATAGTGCCCTCGAATTTCAATTCCTAGCACCGGTTCAAAAGTTATAAAAAACCTGCTTGTATGTTTACTGAACGTACCTGAAAAAAACTTCAGAAATTGATTCTGGGCACACTGGGACTCAGAATCATGCGCCGTCAATTTTCACGGACTCATAAAATTCCCATGTATTTAATAAAACAAAATTTATCATAATTTCTGGGTCTTTACATTCTCCCCACCTCAGGGCTTTACGTACTTGTAAGCTACAACTCGAACTATGGGAACAATTGGGGGTACTGAGCATGAATCTGAGCCTCCTGCTCCCATGTTCTTTCTTGGAGGTTTCCGTACGGCCAACGAATACGCACCAGAGGTATCGACCGTCCACATAGGACCCGCTCCTATCGATCCTCAATCTCCACTGGAACCACCATAAAATTCTCCCCATCGTCGAAATCCAGCTTGCCACGGTCGATGATGTGAGAAGGGTCATGCACGTATCTCCTCAGCTAGGATACGTGGAAGACATCGTGCACCCGGTTCAACTGAGGTGGAAGAGCTTAGTGGTATGCCACCTCGCCAACCCTGTTGTGGACCTAGAATGGTCCGATGAATCTCGGAGATAACTTGTCACCTCGGCCAAATATCCATATTCCTTATTAAGGTGAGACCCGTAGAAAGACGTGGTTGCCGTCCTCGAACTCCAGAGGCCTCCATATTCTATCAGCATACAACTTCTACCTTTTCTGTGCAGTCTTCATCTGTTCTGGGATGATCTGCACCTTCTCTGTGGTAGCCCATACCATCTCCGGTCCCACCAGTGCTGACTCCCCTAGATCTATCCAGCACTAGGGAGATATGCAAGGTCTCCTGTATAATGCCTCAAAAGGTTCCATACCTATGGTGGAGTGATAGATATTGTTATATGCAAACTAAACCAAAGTTAAGTGGTCCTCCTAGCTATGACCGAAGTCGAGGACGCATGCACAGAGCATGTCCTCGAGAGTCTGAATGGTCTGCTCAGTCTGCCCATCCGTCTGAGGATGGAAGGTGGTGCTTAAATGAATCTGCGTCCCGAAAGCCTCCTGCAACCCTGTCCATAGATGGGAAGTAAGCCGTGCATCACGATCGGAGACAATATATGAAATTACTCCATGTAGCCACATAATCTATTACACATAGAGGTGTCCCAAGTTCTCTACTGAACCCTTCTCTATGATCGATAAGAAGTGGTCCAACTTGGTGAGTTGATCAACGATCACCCAAATCAAGTCGTGACCCCTGCTTGTACGTGGAAGTCCTGTCATGAAGCCCATGGATATCCCATCCCACATTCACTATGGGACCTCTAAAGGATGAACCAATCCTGCTGGTACCTGGTGCTCCGCCTTCACTTGCTGACAAGTGAGGCATCAAGAGACAAACTCCGCTACCGCCTTCTTCATACTTGGCCACCAGTGCTGTCGTCGAAGGTCTTGGTACATCTTCACCACTTCTAGATGCACCGCTAGAGGGGATGTGTGGAACTCCCTCAACACTTCCTCCTGAAGTGACACTGGTACCATGGTACATCCTCTGAAGAGGATGATGTACTCCCCACCTTCAGAAAATCCATTAGGTTCCTGCCAAATGGATATCTGAGCACGTCGTGTCTTGCAGTTAGCGTCTCCATGTTGTGCCTCCCTAACTCGCTGAAGAAGTGGGGGAGTGACTGTAAGAGACTGTAGAAAGGCTGATCCGTCTCTATCCAAAAAGGACATCTGTAAGGAAGTCAGATGCTCTGTCGCCTCACCGAGAATATGTATACCAGATCTCCAACTGAGTGCATCTGCTACAACACTCCCCTTTCCAGGAGTATAGACTATCTCGAAGTCATAGTCCTTGAGAAACTCAATAAATCGCTGCTATCTTAGGTTTAGGTCCTTCTGATAGAAGATATACCTGAGACTCTTATGATCAAAGTACATGGTAAATCGCTCTCCCATCAGATAGTGTCTCCACATCTTCAAGGAGAAGATCACTGCTGCTAACTCCAGGTCATGGGTATCATAGTTCTGCTCGTGCTCTATCAACTACCAAGAACCATATGAGATCACTACACGCTCCTACATCACGACGCACCCGAGTCCGGTCCCTGATGTGTCGCAATAGACTACATACCCTACGCCTTCCTCTGGAAGCCTCATGATGGGTGCACTATTCAGCCTCTGTCTCAGCTCCTGAAAGCTCTGCTAGCATCTCTCCAACCACACGAAGGGTTTCCCCTTCTTCTTCAAGGTTGATAGTGGTGATGCAACTCTGGAGAAGTGCGGAATGAATATATGGTAGTATCCAACCAAACTCAAGAAACTCCGTACCTCCGTCACACTCCTGGGTGGCTCCCAAGAAAGTACTGCCTCAATCTTCGCTGGATCCACTGCAACTCTAGCCCCTGAGATGACATGTCCCAAAAAGTGAACCTCTCAGATCCAAAACTAGCACTTAGAGAGCTTACCATAATACTGGTGCTCTCAGAGTGTGTCCAATAATACCTGCAAATGGTAGGCATGCTCCTCCTCAGTAGTCGAGTAGATCAGAATGTCGTTGATGAAGACTATGAAAAAGCGATCGAGGTATGTCTAGAAAATCCTGTTCATGAGTCCCATGAACATTTCTGGAGCGTTGGTTACGCAGAAGGTCATAATCAAGAACTCATAGTGGCCATACCGACATCTGAAATCCGTCTTCTTCACATCCTCGTCTCAAACTCTGAGATGGTGATAGCCTGATCTGAGGTCTATCTTTGAGAACCATTGTGCTCCCTTCAGTTGATCAAATAGGTCACCAATCCTCAATATTGGGTACTTGTTCTTCACGGTCACCTGGTTCAGGTGACGGTAGTTGACACAAAGCCTCAAACTCCCATCCTCCTTCTTGGCGAACAGAATCGAGGCTACCCAGGGAGAAACACTGGGCCGAATGAATCCATTCCCCTGCAAGTCCTCTAGCTGTACCAGCAGCTCGCATAGCTCTGCGGGAGCCATCCAATACACTGGTGTAGATATCGATGTCGTCCCGGGGTACAGGTAAATATAGAATTCCACCTCTCTACGAGGAGGTAGACCTAGGACATCATCAGGGAAAACATCTGTGTACTGGTCCACCACTACAGGATAACTCAGACTCTCCACATCCACCACTCTGAGGGTAAGGCATGCCAACTGATGAGTGATCGGCTGCACTCTCCTCCGAGTAAGTTTGTCCTGTGTTGCAAAGGCTCCCTTCTCACTGGTGAAGGTAAACCTGGTCCCATCCGTGCGGTCACACCACACTTTTCACCTAATACAGTCGATCTAAGCATGGACTGTAGATAACCAGTCCATACCCAAGATGATGTCGTAAGGCCTCGACGCCGCTACTAGGAGATCCCATCCGAAGCTCTTGCCTCCTAGAGTAAGCTCACAATGCTGGAACTAGTCTGTAATTGATGATTCTACTCCCTTAGGAGTCTCTACCTGTAAAGATCTAGCCAACGACTCCATCGGAATCTCCGAGCTCCGAACAAGGGCAGTTTAAATGAAAGAGTGTCTGACACCTGTGTCTATAAGTACTGTAGCTAAGATGGAGTACACACAGATAGTACCTCGAATCATCTCCAGAGCACCATGATTGTAAGCCTCATCTTCCTAGAGCTAAGCTCTCCCCTATCCACCTGCTCCCTGCGGTCTGGGTGGACCTCCCAGTGGTGGTGGTGGTAACACCTCAAAACATCTTCCACCGCCAACTGCACGACCAGCTCCTCTGCCACGTCCTCCTGCTTCCTGTAGACCACCTCGATCAAATATCTGTCTCTAACTGGGCGGTCCTTCAACCGTCTTTTGATCATCCAAACAACGGGTCGGACAGTCACAAGACATGTGACCCTACATGCTGCATGAGTAACAATGCCCGCTCTTGGCATGTCTGGATCTATCTCTAGTGCCCTGCACAACTGATCCCAAGTCATACGGTCATCCACCCATGGTTCTGGTCTTCTTGGACCTCTGTGAAATCTATCTACTACCAGCTATAGAAGACTTCGCTGCATGTCGAATAGTGGTAGGTCTCGCTCCTGGAGACTTCTCAACAAGGAAACTCTCCACTAAGAGGGCTCACTCCAACACCCATGCCTGTGTCGGGATGATGAGAGAGATCATCGAAGATATGATCGCTCGCCTGAGTCCCTGCTCAAAGGTCCGGGCCCTGAAGAATGGGTCTCATATCATATCTGTAAAGTAGCGTGAGAGGTTGGTGAAACTCACTAAGTATTGAGCTACAGTCTTGCTGCTCTGTTGTAGATGAAGTAATTCCAGAATACGCACTGTGCAGAGAGTCACTGGAACAAACACCGCCCGAAATAGGCTCTTGAAGTCTGCCCAGAGTATTGTCACCTCGTCATGCACCCGGAGCATCATGCTCCACCATCTACCTATTCCTTCCTATAGAAGGATGGAAGCAAGAGTCACCATGAAGTCTGCTAGTGTCCCTAATAGTCTAAAGACTCTCACCACAGCCTCCAGCCAATCCTCAGCTGCCTGCGGATCTGTCTATCCCCTGAACCTGGGCAGCCTCTAGTGCTGGAAGTCGTGCAATGCGCTCAAGAGGTTGCATCATATACTGTTGGGGCTGGTGGCATCGGTGGCCCAACGGGTAAAGGTACCATTTGTGCCTTCACTGGAAAAGTTCCATGCACCAAGGGCTTGTCGCTCGGTGGGATATCTGTGCGTACAACTCTCGGGACTCTCGCTGGTCATCCGAGGGGAGGCATTCTGAAAGAAACAAATGCGACACGGTCAAAAGATTATGCCTGGTGAGATGACCTGGTCGAGATGACTTAAAGAAAACTTTTGAAAACATACATGTAATCAGTGTTTTCATACACTGAGTCAGAAATCAAAAGTCAGGATCCTGGTGTATGGATACGTCAGCTGCCACACCAACACTGGACTCCCTAAACTGAAAACCACACTCGGTACCCTTAACACTATTTCTTCACAGAAAAGATCAGAGTCCTAAGTTCTGTGGTAGAACCGACTCCTCTGATACCAATTTGTCACGACCCGTCCCCTGGGGCTCGTGCTGTGACTACCCTAAGCCCACCTTTCATAGGCCAGGGTCTAGCAACTAGCACCAAAGACGTAAATCCCTAAACTGGGAAGGAATTGAATTTAAAACTTGAAAACTCACACAACAGAGTACGAGCTTAAAGTAACACACTAAGTAAAACTGTATAAAAAGGAGTGCTGAAAAGAAAAAGGGGTCGGAAATACAAGCCCAACAGGAAAGTAAAAGTATAACTGAAAAACAAGTACAACTGAATAAAAGTAAAACAGCTGCTGGATCGTCCTCTGGAATTCCTATCTGAAGGGTAGGTACAGATAGCCTCCTCAGTACTCCATGTCCATCAGTCTCCTCTGTGTACCGACTCGTCATAAGGTCCACCTCCGAGTACCGTCCAGTCCTGCTACTGTCGGCCTTAGTCAGCGTTGTCCATCGTCTGCAACCAACACAACGAGGTGCGGGCATAGCCTGTGCAGGGGTGAGTATAACGATACTTAGTAGGGACCCCGAGACCCTCAAGGTCTCACAAATCCAACAAGGATAAACCACAAGTATGAATTCAACAGATAACCCCACATAGGTATATTCCCATACATATACCTAAGTTATCAAGTAATCCATCCCAATCATGAGATAAACACAAAATTTACTGACTCAGCTCAACCAGGATTTTCATTCACATTATCGAAACCACAGCTGCTGGAGAACTCCTCCTTTGTCGAGTACAGTGGGCCTGTCGCGACACCAAGGCGCTTCCCACTAACCTTGGACTGCTGAGGTACTCCTCCTGTCGAGTACCGTGGGTCTGCTGTGTCACCAAGGCGCTCCCCACCGTGGTTCTGCTGCGTCACCAAGTCACTCCCCACTGCGGGTCTTCCGCGACACCATGGCGCTCCCCACTGGGCTAGTAGAGTCACTCCGAGTCAAAACGGTTAGTAGTCGTCAGGTCTCAGCTAGCTACTAGGTCTCTACACTATGCACACTCATCTCCGGGAGGATCCGCTCCACGAGCTACTGGTCGATACTCCAACTATCACGAAGTACCACGAAGAAGTTTCTCAAAGTTCCACCATGTCATAGAGGTATCAACACAACAGACGACGTGTTAATCGTACGCCCGGTCTGTGAGTTATAAGCCTTTTAATCCCGGGGGCCCGGTTGGATTCGTGCACGATCCAACCTGGTCGTATCTCAACTTTACCCCAAACTTTAGTGGGGTATACTCAAAGGTATTGTCGTGCTCCAAGAATACCAGAACCACTAACGGTTCGTCAAATGGTTGTCTGGTGCCAAAGTTATGGCCAAAGAAGGTAAAGGGTCGATAATGGGCCTGGGTCCAGTTCAACCCGGTCTGGGTCGACCCGGTTAGACCTGTTGGGTCTGGCCTGGCCCATTGGGTGGGCCAACATGTTAGGTTCAGCCCGGCCTGCTGGGCCTAGCCCAACAGGCCGCGTGGGTGGTTCGGCCCGGGTTCGGGGCTGGTTCAGCCCGGAGCATCGTGAGGGCACGACTCGGACCGGAGGGCGCGGCCAGGCCGGTTCGGCCAGGGCGCCGCAAGGGGAGATGCAGGATAGCTTGGGAGGTTGGCACGGCTAGGGCGCCAGTTCGGTCGGGTGGCGACTGGGCAGGCTGGCAAGCGGCCAGAAGGCAGCCGGGCAGGCTGGCAGGCAACCAGGCAGGCCGAGCAGGCCGACAGGCAGCCAGGCAGGGCGTTGGGCGGGCCAACGGGCGGCTGGGTAGGGTGTCAGGCAGTCCAGTGGGCCAGGGGGCGACTGGACAGACCAGAAAGCGTCCGAGCAAGGGGCCAGGCGGCCAACAGGTGGCCGAGCAGGCCGACAGGTGGCCGGGCAGGGCGCCAAGCGGGCTGGCGGCGGCCAGGCAGGGAGTCAGTCGAGAGCTGGGTGGCACGGGTCGGTAGCGGTGCAGCCGAGGGGGCTCAGATGGAGGGTCGTGGTTCGGCCCGGAGCACCAGAGTGCCGCAGGGGTAGTGCGGTTTGTGGAGGCCGCGGGTAGCATGACCTTTGTCATCGCCGCATTCGTCGTTCTGTCACCTCATCACCATGTCAAAGATCGTCACAAACAAGGACGACGAAGGGGTCAGGACATGTTGGTTTGGCCTACACCCTCCGAGTTTAGGATGGTATCAATTGGCTCATCAATAAGTAAGAGGATGGACACCAACTCACCCGCAAACAATTCTTTTCCCCCCGTTGAAGAAGATTCAAGTAAAACATCAACATGTAAAAACCCCTACCTTTGTTTGTCATTCGTCGTTCGTTGATGGAGTCGTGGAAAGTAGACAAAGAAGATCGTCATTCTTCGTGTCTGCTACACACTTCCAATCCTGAGTTGCGTCGGCTCATTGACGACGATGCAGAGGGTAGGTTGTTTGAAGACGTCCCACATCGGTAGAAGCTCTAAGGAATAAGTTGAAGATGGTTGGCGTTCTTCATTATTCATTGGGAGAGTTCTTCCCTCTTCTCCCAAGTTTCCACCAGGATGCCAAAGAAAATAATAATAGATCGGTTTACCTATTATTTCATTGGCACAAAAATTAAAATGGTGAAATAAATTAATTGGCTCCACCTAATCAATGTGAAGGATTGACACAAGTTAATTAGGGGATTTAGCACAATTTAATTAAAGGGAAGGTGGCCCCATAAAGGAGGTAGGGTGTGGAGAAACACTCCCTCATTAATGAGGGGAGTTGGGAGGTTTTCAGCTCCCGCCATTAATAGGGGAGTTTAGCCCTGTGTGGTCCTCACGTCATAACCTCTCGCAGGAGGTTAGGTTCGGGTGGGACCCACCGCCATAACCTCTCATGGGAGGTTAAGGTATGGCGGTCCCACCTCCAACTTCCATGAGGAGATTTTAACCATCAAATAAAAATAAATCCACACACTATATTTTTATTTAATTCAATCTCTAAAAACCCCAAAAACTATCTTTTATTCTCGACCAACTACCGTCAAGGTGAAAGTCTTCCTAAGCGAATACCGGCGCTGCGAGTTCAACAGTACCCTCAAATCTCAATTCCGACCACCGGTTCAGAAGTTATAAAAATACCCACTCGTGTGTTTACTGAACGTATCTGAAAAAAACTTCAGAAATTGATTATAGGCACACCGGGCCTCAGAATCTTGTGCCGTCAATTTTCACATACTCGTAAAATTCTCATGTATTTAAGAAAAAAAATTCCATGGAATTTCCGGGTCTTTATAATGAATTAGAAAAACCACTTACCTTCCCCAGGTCATGCCTTGAGTTAACCCCTCATTTTATAGGGTGAGAGGTCACTATGTAAAATAAAAAGATAAGATAAGAATAAAATAAAAGAATAAAAATAAAATTAATGATCATGAAAAAATAAGAATAATAAAAACACAAATATTAAATCAAAAAATAAAAGTGGAATAAGAAGAAGAAAAGGAATAAAATAAGGAGAATAAGATGAAGAAAAATAAGAAGGGTGTGTTGAAGAAGACATAAAAATAAAAACCCTTATTTAATTATATTTTATTTAAAATAACCTAAATTAAAATTACATTTAAAATAAAACTAAAGTAAAAAATAAAAAAAATAAAAATAAAAAAAATATATGGGTGAAACAGCTTCCCCTCTAGAACCTATCCTCCAAAATTTGTATCACATTATACCCACTATATGGATGAATATCTCCATGGGTTATTATTATAATTTTTGAGAAATTTATTTTTCTATTAACCCTCCATATTTAAAAGATATTGGAAAAGTATTAAATATGTTATGACACAATTAATGAGTCTAACTTTTTCAAGCCAAGGATTCCCAAAATCTTCTTCAAATTTTGAGCATTCACTGGTCGTATTAATGAAATAATATCTCCATTAAATTCAATTTTCAAATGTGGAATTGTTTTCTCTTTAAAATAAATTTGTAATATCTTCAATTGGATGTATTTATCCTGAATTATGACTCACTTATGGAGGTGGGATCCATTATGTTGGCAAGAAATCATTTTCAACTTGATTGATTTTTTTGGACTATTGATGTAATAATTTTCTCTATCACCATAAGAAGAAGTTTAATCCCACAAAATAGGTAATCCTAAAAAGATAGAATCACTACAATTTGATCAATATTTTAAAATTTATTCTCAAAATACCAAAGTGGTAGAAATTTGTTAAAATTCCAAAATTAAGAAATTTTCACATTTTATCCCCAAAAACACAAAAAATACAAATATGATTTAAACAGTCTCAAATTTATTTATTGGAAGGTTTTAAATCAATTAAATAAATACGAAAAATTATGAAACTATTGTCTCTATTTGTTCCCCCACACTTAAACTATACTTGTCCTCAAACATAAATCTTAATGTTAAATTAAAGAGGTTACTCATTCTACCAATATTCAAATTTCCTAGTGAGAAATAAAAAAATAATCAATGTTAAATAAAATTTTAAATTTCTACATAAAATGTAAATTTAATTTTTCATTTTCCAAATAGACAATTAATTCTAGTATTTTACTCTCTCCCTTTTGAAATTTTGTAACTTCCTCTTATATTCATTCAAGTTTCTCGATTTACTATTATTAAGAATACCAAATCCTGATATACCTCTCTTTTTAATATTTTTCACTCATCATTTGTGATGTTAATTCAAGTATAGTTATGCTCATATCATTAATACATGCTCTATATACATAGTATTGTAAAGTAACTACTTTCTCCACTTTGTAAAGATAAAAGTCACATAAAATCATGAGGGATTACATTAAAGATTCAAAGGACTCTGAGGCTTAAAATTGTTACGAATTAAAAATTAAAGATTAAGAGGAGGTCAATATCTAAAGTAAAGTGAATGATATCAAAATTAAAGTCTCAACAAAATTACCCCTTCAAATTTTCACAACTCCAACTTCCCCAAACTCAAAGTAAGGTCATGATCAAAGTAAATCATAATGAATGATTTGTTTACCCACTTGATTTTTATCTCTAATTTTATACTTTTTTATTTTTAAATGAACATTTTCTATTTTTTTCTTATTTAAAAAGTTATTCTTGAAATAAACCTCACATCCATCACTTAACCGCATATTATAAAAATCATCGGTCCAGTAATGTTGATTTTTGGTTTTTCCAAATCGCGACCCATTTTTCCATTTTTTTAGTTTATTTTTTCCATTTTCTATTTTTTCAAGAGGGGAAAAATAATAAAGAGTACAGTGAATATAAACCATTCTCAATACACATATTTATCACCCCAATGCTTCTTCCTTACAGTTCATTTTATCCCTTCCACCATGACTCCCTTCACCCCCATACTTAAACTTTAAAATATCATGAAAAATACTAAGAGGTGGTTAGAAATGGATAAAATTGATTGAAACATGGCTCAACCATAATAAGTTCATTCATGGTTTCTATGGTTTAAATAATTATTTAATTAAAGGTGGTATTTTAAGGATAAGGGATTTTAAAAAGATGTCTCGATAATTTTAATTGTGTTTTTTATAGTCATAAATTTGATAAATTCAAATGCATGTTAGATGAGGTGGCATGTCCCAAGATCACTCAATAAATATGAACAATAATTAATAGGAAGTACTTGGTCTATAAATCCGATCAGGAATGAGAATATGAAATTGTAAAATCACTTAAGACATGATTAATAATAAAAAATTAATTCACAAAAATTTTAGAAATTCAAAGTATGAAAAATGACTGGGAAATTTCATTTACATGAATAAACCAATTCCCTCAAATCACGAGTCATCATTTGAATATACATGTTTCTCTTCAATCATCTAATTATCCATTTTACTCATTAAATCTGATTAACATTGAAATATAAAATATGGAATCACAGGATTCCTAAGAACCTCATTTCTCTTAGATAATTCAAGTAAAGCGTAATTCAAGAGTGGGCATGAAATTTAAATTTAAAGATCAAAAAATGTTTTTGGACAAAAATGTAGGTAGTTTAAATGTATAAAAAATAAAATTTACCGCTATTTACCATGAATCTTAGTCCATGTATTCCACTATTTAGGGATTCTTTCTGTCACTATGAACCTATAAAATAGAATTAATAAATTAAGCACAAGGATCATGTTATTTAGCCTAAAAAAGATAAGAGGTAGTGGGGATTCATGCTGTAATAATTCATTATAATGAAAGTGAAATCAAAATTCCTAGAAAAAATGAAAAATTAATATTCTTCTGATCCCCCAAGTGGACCTTTAATTTTTACTACCTCCAGAGGGTAGTACCAGCTGTTATCCAAAGTTTGATGTTGGGTGGATCTTCTTGTACTTAAACCACCATATATTGTTCTTCCCAGTTTTGAATTCTTCTTACATGTTAATTATGAATCCATGGATAGAGTAAACCATATCCATACACTTAAAAATTAAGTATATCTTTCATGGTAGTGGTAGGATGAAGTGTGGGTCATCCTCTTCCTTGGTTGCTACTTGTGCATCCTTCTCTACCTTGTCCAGTATCGGCTCAAATTAGGTTGTATGAATTGTAATTTCAAAAGTAGGGTTAGAATGTATTTTTAATTTGAAACAATTTAAACATGAAGAATATAAATCTGAATTCCCCATTTTTCTGTGAGCAACCTTTATATTTATTTCCTCAAGCACTGCTACTTAGACTTCCTCATGGGCTTCCTTAAATGTATTTCCATAAAATTCACGGATCTCCATGTGTTCCTTAATTGGTTAAAGTAAATTTTCTTCATATTCCTCTAAGGAATGGAAATAATTTACCAAATAGGAAAATTAAAATTAATAAGGAGTGATAATCAAATAAAATTGCATAATATATGAAAAATAATTTAAAATAAGATCATCTCCCTAATTTGTTTTTGGTTCAATCACTGACTCACTGATGAGTGCCTCTTGAAAGTGAGTCTTAGTATATGGAAGTAGGTATTTAGGATCCTCTATAATTTCTTAAAATAACACCACATGGGTGGTTTCTATATCTTAAATATCCATCAATAGGTAGTTAGCGGCTAATTTTTCAATCTTTTATATGGAAAGATCTCATTGTATTTCATCTTCTTCCCAGTTGCTCCAAAATTGATCTGAATCATTTACCATATTTCTATTAGCACATATATAAGAACTCATATCTTATTTTCACTTTTTTTCTTTTCTGGTGTTTTTGAGGAAAATGAGGAGTTTCTGTAAATTTTTGAATTACACGCCATGTACATTATGAGTACATGCCGTGTACTCAGTTACAACGGGCATTCGGGCGTTAGTCGTGTAGCGGCCATGCACACGACCGTGTGTGGTGACCTAGAGACCGCCTAATGTGAGGTCTGATAAAGGAAAGTATACACCATGTACTTCAGAATTACATGTCGTGTACTTTCTTTTTTTTCATGAAATGCACTAGGGTCGTGTCTGACGGACAGAAATCCCTCCTTCTAGGTTTGGTTCATCCAAGAGCGAGAGTATGGCCGTGATCTTTCCCTGAGTCCCCGATAGAGCATATGACCTCTGATATGAATGCTATTGATTATGTTGCGATCACCTCAGTAATCTCTTCCTTCTTTTAGAACTTCATTTCCTGATTTCTCCTCTTTATCAAGTTACCCTACATTGAATTTTTTAGACGTTTTTGTAGATCTAAGGTGTTCTTGGGAGATTCAAGGCTTGAGGTTCACGTATATCAATCTCCCCACACCAAGGTAGGTGGTTTGTTCCTTTTTATTGAAAGTATTTGAGTTATATGTGCAATTTTGTCCAATACCCTTGATTAGGGTGTTGCGTGTTTACCATTTTAACCTTGTTAATTTCCTACTCTGCTGGTATGCGCAAGTAGAGGTTAATTGGATGTGAATAAGGTTGATTGTTATTCATTGGAAGTGTTTTCCCATTCATGTTCTGTTTATGACTGTTTGGTCATGTTTATCCCATTAGGCTTCCTTGATGTTTTCCCATGCCTAGTACTGTAGTATGGAGTGATTATTTTATTTGACATGATGGATATGTTGTATATTGTTTAGCCAAGTAGTTCTTGAGGATTACTTTGACCGTATTGCATTGTTATGCTCATTGAATTACAACGGGCCGTGAGAACCTGGTGTTGTAGACTATAAGGGGAATTGACCGTGTGAGATTCCTGGGAGAGTCTTTATAACTTTTGATTATAAAAGGAATTGACCGTGTGAGCTTCCTCATAGATTCTTTATCACTTTTGAATATAAGGGGAATTGACCATGTTACCTTCCTCAAAGATTCTTTATTTATATTAGACTATAAGGGGAATTGACTTTGAGTGCTTCCTCAGAGAGTCTTTTTTATATCCTTGTAATTTTAACCATAGGGGTAGACTGTGTGTGATTTTTAGAGGGTTTCTTGTGTTTCTAGGTAGGACTAGAGAGGATAGGCTGTGAGTACTTCCCAGAGGGTTAACTATTTTTGTTTTCCTACTTGATTAGTTGTTTACTTGAAATATGAAACTGAATGCTTTGAAACTGTAGGATTGGTTACTGTTGAGTACTTCCTGGTTTACTGCCTTCTTTTTCTTATTACCTGCCATATATTCACTAACTGTTAGGCACAGATCTTGTGGTGGTTTACTGATAGTATTTAGTCTCACACCCTATTTGAGCCATGATTTTGGGCCCAAACAGGTTATATTGTTGCAGGTATAGATAAGGGAAAGCACCCTTCTACTTCATGTACTTGAGTGATTTGGAGCTGGAGAGCATGGGACTAAGCTGAGGATTGCAATGATGAGGAGCTATCATCTGTTTTCTTTTGTACTTTGGTTTAGTACTGTTTGTATTCTATCATTGTGATTTGTTTGGCTATTTTCTTAGATATATGTATCATGCATCATTCATATATATATGTGTGCTCTAGTTTATTATTTCTAATCTTCCACTATTTTATATCTGTTTTACTTCTGCTACGTTACTCTGCCAGTGAGGGAATAGTTTCCCCACTATCACACCCAAGTCCCTCACTTCTAGTCGGCAGCCTTTGGAATTCAGGGAAATGTTCTTGAGGCTATGTGCCAACCGGGTATGGAATGCCTCTGGGCGGCTTCCAGAACTGGGATGTTACAAAGTGGTATCATAGGAATTCCTTTCTTCTTGACTTAATATTTAGAGCCTATAGTCAGGGATAGGACGGAAATAGGTACTTGGTAATAAGTTGTGCTCGGGAGTAGCTAACCCATGTACAAGGAAAATCCAATTTACCTCGTTTATTGCAATATTTGGCTTTGCAATTTTACAGTTGATTTGATTTCACCATTGGGTGATTCACATGTTTTGCGCTGTTATTGTGGGTGTTATTGAGGTTCTATTTCTATTGCAACCCGATGAGATAAGGGTATGTAATCTCATGAATCATATAGGCACTTGATAGAAATCAAATGTCATGCATTCTTTCCATTCCATTTAGGGTGCATTAGCGATTTCATATTGTTTTGATAGATGTTGTTTTAGATATGCACTCTGTTGTGATAGATGCCTTGATAGAATACCTGCTTTTGATAGGGTATTGCTTTGTATAAGGCTTTCTTTGAATGAACGCCAAACTTTGGTTCTTGAGGTGTTACGGGCCCTTATGGACTGATATTTGGTGGATCATTTCCTTTTATTTCTTACATATGACATGTATAAGATGCCAAGATTCAATTCTCAGGGAGTATGGGTCCTTAAGGATTGGAATTTGGCACTTAAATGATCATTTCAGTGTTTTTCTGGGCTCCAGAGTAGTTTCTGAGGCTTACTGTCTAGAAAAACCCAGAATACACCCTATGTAGTTTTGAATACACACCATATGTTCTTCTGTTCGAGAAGAAATTGTTTTTCTTAAGTACACACTATGTACCGCATGTACACGCTATGTAGCCTCTAACCGTGTCTCAGACTGTGTGGACAGGGACACGGGGTTTAGAAATCTTTGGTAGGACACGCCGTGTACCGGATGTACAAGCCCTATTTTAGACCATGTAAACTAGACCTATCACTAACAACACGGGTTGGTTGAGTCTCTTCTAATACACGTCATGTCCATCTGAAACATGCCATGTAGTGTGAGTCATGTATCTGGCCGTGTCACTTACAACACGGGTCAATGAAGCTTGTCTAGTACATGCTATGTCAGGAGAGAACACGTTGTGTAGTCTTATTCTAGGAGAACCGTGTGGGTTAGTCATGTAGAAGGACTTGGGAAAGGGAAGAGAATCCAAGTACACACCATGTGTTAGGAAAACACGTCGTGTGTATGGGGTGCTACATGACTTGGGTTGGCAGAAGTACACACCCATGTGAAAGGCTTAAGGGAACACGCCATGTAGGCATTATACACGCTGTGTATTCTTGTTTTGTAAAAATTGAATGATTTATTTCTCTTGTTCTCTTCTTATTCTTCTAGGTTTCAGTCCCAGTCAATCTTGATCTGAGGTGTGCACTTGACCTTGCAGATTCATGCAATCGATATGTCCTCCGGTTGTACGCCAGTTACAGGGTAGTGATCAGACACCAGATATGGTTGATCAGGAACTGCTGGAAGATCCTCCAGTTGTTCCAGTCTTGGAACCAACTATTATACCTGACACAGGTGCCAATGCGCAGTTCAGAGAGGGCCTTCTAAGGATGATGCAAACATTTCAGGGAGCACCGCCTCCTTCCCCATCGATGGCAGAACTGACGTAGGTCTTTCAAAAGCAACATCCTCTAACCTTCTCAGGGGATAAAGAGCCCCAGGCTGCAGAGTCATGGCTGGAATCCATGTTGAAGATCTTCGAGAATCTAGAGATGCCTCCAGAGAGGAGGGTGAAACTTGCTACATACATGCTTTGAGACTCCGCCAAGAGGTGGTGGGATGTGATCTCAAAGGTGGGACACTAATAGAATATGTCTTAGAATGAGTTTCAGCACACCTTCTACGATTAATTCTATCCAGAGACCTTGAGGCCCGATTGAGCTAAGAGTTCATCAGTCTGGAGCAGGGTACTCTTTCTGTTATGGAGTATTCTTCTCGCTTTACCGAGCTGTAGCACTTTACACCCTTTTTAGTGGGAGATGATTTGTTCCTTGCATAGAAGTTTGAGTATGGTCTTAGGTAGGATATCCGGTCTCAGGTGAACATATTCAAGTTGACTTCGATATACTCTATAGTTAACCAGGCACTAATCACAGAGCGTAATCTGAGGGATTCTGGAGCTGTGGGCTAGGGCAGTTCAACATCCAGGGTTACTAATTCTCCGACCGATAACAGGAAGCACCGTAGGGAGACTACACGAGGAGATCATAGTAGGCGGGATGCATCATCTTGTATCTAGGTGGTGTGCTACCAGTGTGGGAAGAGCGGGCATACGAGGCCACTTTGCCCGAGGGACCCAATGGAGTGCCGATCTTGCAGCAAGATGGGTCATCTTCAGTGCTTATGTTAGTTTTTTTCACCAGAAACTGGTGAAATGGGTTCTTTGATGACTCCTCATTCAAGAGCAGCACCACCAGTTTCTCACCAGTCGGGTTACTGGAGTTCTTCTAGCTGTTCAGGCCGAGGTGGAGGTTTTGGTTGTGGTAGTCAGTTGCCAGGATTTCAGC
Organism: Viscum album; assembly: GCA_963277665.1. Classification (NCBI taxonomy): domain Eukaryota; kingdom Viridiplantae; phylum Streptophyta; class Magnoliopsida; order Santalales; family Viscaceae; genus Viscum; species Viscum album. The sequence goes on from OY728121.1 coordinate 1,583,659,921, forward strand.
GACAGTAGGTTAGATCAGCTCAAAGTGGTCAGGCAGGGTCACAGGACTGCGGTGTAGGTCAGGATTTTGCAGTGGAGAAGACCCAGCAGGAGTAGGATCCCAGACCTTATACAGTTTGAGGTATAATATTAGTTGCCTCAATTTTAGCTTTTTCTCTTTTCGATAAAAGGGCTTCCCATAGCTTTATATCTGTTGCTATTTTGGAGAGCCTTGGACTCTGTATCTTTTCTTCTGCTGATATCTTGATGCTAGAAACTCTATTGGGGACTAGAAAGGCTAGTGTGCATCAGTGTAAGGAGTTCCCTCTATAGGTTGGTGGGTGTCACTTTTTATGGGACCTCTATGTCCTAGAGATGACAGGCTATGATGTCATTCTCCGGATGGACTGGTTAGTTCCCTTCCAGGAAGTCATCGATTGATATCACTGCAGGGTGAGTTTTACATCACCATATGGCGAATCGTTTCTTCATAAGGGTGAATGGGATGTCCAGGCGAGCAGAGCAGGACCCGAGCATCATGGGTTGAGAAGAGTTACAACCCAGATTGCTAGTCTATATCTGGATGACCAAGGTACTTCACAGTTAGACTTTCCTCTAGTGGTGGATTGTTTCAGGGATGTCTTTCCAGAGGACTTTTTAGGTTTGCCTCTGAAGAGAGAGGTGAAATTTTATTTTGATCTTGTGTCAGGGGTGACACCGGTGTCTATTCCTCCTTATAGGATGGCTACACCAGAGTTACAGGAGCTCAAGAAGTAGTTAGAGGAGTTGTAGGTAAAGGGTTTCATCCGACCCAGTACTTCTCCGTGGGGTTCGCCTGTCCTATTTGCAAAGAAGGTAGACGGTACCCTCGGGATTTGTTTGGATTACTGGAATATGAACCAATTGATGTTCAAGAACTGATATCCCTTCCCGAGTATTTATGATCTCTTTGATCATCTTCGCAGAGCCCGGGTGTTCTCAAAGATTTAATTGAGATCTGGTTATCATCAGTTGTGCATGAGACCATATAGTATACCTATTACAGCTTTTTGGAGCATGTATGGTCTATAAGAGTTTGTGGTTATGCCGTTCGGTCTCACGAACGTGCCTGCAATCTTCATAGAGCTGATGAACCGAGTGTTCCATCCATACTTGGATTCTTTTGTGTTGGTCTTCATGGAAGATAACTTGGTGTACTCTCACACTCGAAAAGACCATTCTACCCATCTTGAGATCATTCTGAGTGCACTGAGAGAGCATCAGTTATATGCTAAGAACTCAAAATGACACTTTTAGATAGATGAGATTCACTTTTCGGGTCATGATATCTCAGTGTCAGGAGTATATGTTGACCCAAATAAAGTGAGAGCAGTAGTTTCCTGGGAGTAGTCAAAGATCGTCTTTGAGGTACGGAGTTTTCTAGGGATGGATGGTTACTACAGACGTTTCACACAGGACTTTTCACGTTTAGCAGCACCACTGACGGGTTTGACTAAGAAGGGTGCAAGGTTCTCATGGTCATATCCTTGAGTCAGCCTTTCAGGAGCTGAAAGAGAGATTAACTTCATCACTGATACTAGTCTTGCCAAAGCTAGGAAAGAGCTATACTTTTTACTGTGATGCTTCAGGTATCGGGCTGGGAACTGTGCTTATGCATGGGGAAGGAGTCATCATGTATGGGTCTCGGTAGTTGTGGCCACATGAGAGGAACTACCTGATGCATGATCTGGAGTTGGCTCTTGTTGTTCATGCTCTACGCTGTTGGAGACATTATCTTTTGGGAGAACATTTTGTGGTTTTCACCAACCACAAAAGCCTCAAGTACATCTTCACTCAGCGTGACCTAAATTTGAGACAGTAAAGGTGGGTTGAGTACCTTCAGTCTTTTGACTTTGAGCTTTCCTATATGCCTGGGAAATGAAATGCAGTGGTTGATGCACTGAGCAAGAGGACTCAAATACAGATAGTTCCGGAGGCTAGCAGTGAGTGTCAGCTCATGGCTCTGTTCTCTGAGATTCATTTGGAGGTTCATGACAGATAGGGGCAGACGTTTCTTTCTTCTATAGCTGTTACCTCTACTCTTCTTGATTGAGTGTCAGTGAGGCATCTATCAGATTCAGAAAGCCTAGTACAATGGTAAAGTGTGTAAGGAGAGGACCCTATTCCTGGATGGACCAAGGGTGAGGATGAGATCTTGTGTTTCCAGGGGTGTGTATGGGAGCCAGCAGACATACGCGAGGAGATGATGCAAGACTTTTATTCCTCTATTTGGGCAGTTCATCCCGGTGTCTCCAAGATGTATCATGATCTATACCATCAGTATTGGTGGCCTAGTATAAAAATAGATGTTTTTGGTTTCGTTATGAAGTGTTTAACCTGTCAGCAGGTGAAGGCAGAGCATCAATAACCAGCAGAGATTTTTTAGTAGTTAACCATTCCTATGTGGAAGTGGAATGATGTCGTGATGGATTTCATGATAGGGTTGCGAAGGTCACCTCGAGGGAATGATGCAGTATGAGTTGTCATTGATAGAATCACGAAGGTTTCTCACTTCTTTAAGATCAAGGAGACCTTCAGTGTTGATGATCTAGGATGGTTGTGCATCCAGGACATTATGTTCTTACATGGGGCTCCACACTCCATTGTTTCAGACAGAGATGCACGTTTTACATCTCGAGTCTGGAAAGGGCATTATAAGGCTTTGGTTACACAGTTACTTTTGAGTACAGCTTACCATCCCCTGATTGATGGCTAGTCCGAACGTACGATTCAGGTGCTTGAGGACATTCTACGAGCAAGAATTTTGGATTTTGGAGGTTCTTGGGAGAGGCACATACCTCTTGTAGAGTTTTCCTACTATAATAGTTTTCAAGAAACTATTCAGATGGAACCTTATGAGGCTTCTTATGGTAGTCCATGACAATCAACCTTATGTTGGCTAGAGGTAGGAGAGATATCTATGTTGGGACCTCGTCTTGTTCAGGAGACCACAGAGAAAATAGAGTTGATTCAGAATAGGATGGCTACTGCACAGTCTCAACAAAAATCTTATGCTGATCAGCAGAGATGACCTTGGGAGTTTGAGGTCAGGGATCAATTTTTCCTGCGTGTCACATTGAGGTTGGGGCGCAGAAGGATTAGGAGATAGGGTAAGCTTTCGCCAAGGTATGTTGGGACATTTGAGGTGTTGGAGAGAGTTGGTCCGGTTTCCTATCAGTTGTAGTTACCTCAGAGGTATCGGGCTATGCATGACGCCTTCCATGTTTCTCAGCTTCAATGTTACTTCTCAGACCCATCTCATGTCTTCCGACCCGGGGAGGTTGAGTTAGAAGTGGATGAATATTTTGAAGAGCATCCTATTTGGATTGTTGATCGAAGTACAAAGGTTATTTGTGGCTGGTCTATTCGTCTGGTGAGAGTGCTATGGTAGCACAGGTGAGTACAGGATGAGACTTGGGAGAGGGAGGCAGATGTACGATCACAGTGGCCAGAGCTGTTCGGGGTTTCTTCTTTTACACCACCTTTCTAGGGAAATTTGGGGATGAATTTATTTAAGGGCGAAGTTTTTAAGAACCCGGATCTTCTTTTGAGATATGTTTTTCTTTTTTGGGGTTTTTGAGGAAAATGAGGAGTTTCTGGAAATTTTTGAAGTACATGCCATGTACTCAGTTACCGCGGGTAGCCGGGTGCTGGATGTGTAGTGGCCATGCACATGACCGTGTGTGGTGACCTGGAGACCACCAAATGTGGGGGCAGGTAAAGGCAAGTACATGCTGTGTACTTCAGAAATACACGCCATGTACTTTTTTTATTAAACACATCGGGGTCGCGTCTGATGGATAGAAAGACCTCCTTCTTGGTTTGGTTCGTCTGAGAGCAAGAGTACGACCACAATCTTTCCCCAAGCCCCCAATCGAGCATCTGATCTCTGATTTGACCATCATCTATTTCATTGGGATCACTTCAGTAACCTCTTCCTTCTGCTAGAGCTTCATTTCCTAATTTCTCCTCTTTCTCAAGTTATCCTTCGTTGAATGTTTTAAACATTTTTGTAGATCTATGGTGTTATTGGGAAATTCAAGGCTTGAAGTTCACATATATCGATCTCCCCACATCGAGGTAGGTGGTTTGTGCCTTTATGTTGAAATTATTTGAGTTATATGTGCAATTTTTGTCCAATACCCTTGAACGAGGTGTTATGTGTTTACCATTTTAACCCTATTAATTGCCTGCTTTGCTGGTATATGCGAGTAGAGGTTAATTGGATGAAAATAGGGTTGATTGCTATGATTTGGAAGTGTTTGGCCATTCATGTTCTGTTTATGACTGTTTGGTCCTATTTATCCTCTTAGGATTCCTTGATGTTTTCCCATGCCTAGTACTGTAGGATGGAGTGATTATTTTATCTGACATGCTTGATATGTTGTAGACTATTTATCCATTAGTTCTTGAGGTTTACTTTGACCTTATTGAATTTTTATTCTCATTGACTTACACAGGGCCATGAGAACCTGGTGTAGTAAACTATAAGCAGAATTGACCATGTGAGCTTCCTCAAAGAGTCTTTATCACTTTTGACTATAAGGGGAATTGATCGTGTGAGATTCCTCAGAGAGTCTTTGTCACATTTGAATATAAGGGGAATTGACCATGTGATCTTCCATAGAGATTATTTATATTAGAATATAAGGGGAATTAACTCTGAGTGCTTCCTCATAGAGTCTTTGTTATATCCTTGTAATTGGAACCACATGGGATGACTTTGTGTTTTCCTACTTGATTAGTTTTTTACTTGATATATGAAACTGAATTCTTTGAAACTGTAGGATTGTTTACTGCTGATTATTTCCTTGTTTACTGCCTTATTTTGCTTATTACCTGCCATATATTCACTAACTGTTAGGCACAGATCTAGTGGTGGTTTCCTACTCGGATTTAGTCTCACACCCTATTTGGGCCATGATTTTGGGACCAAACAGGTTATATTGTTGTAGGTATAGATAAGGGAAAGTGTCCATCTACTTCAGGTACTTGAGTACTGTGGATCTGGAGAGCATGGGACCAAGATGAGTCTTGCGATGCTGAGAAGATGTCATCTATTTTTTTTTAATTTGGTTTAGTACTGTTTTTATTCCATAATTTTGATTTGTTTGGCTATTTTCTTAGACATATGTATCATGCATCATTCATATATATTTGTGTGCTCAATTTTATTATTTCTAATCTTCCTTTATTGTATATATATTTTACTTCTACTATGTTACTCTGCCAATGAGGGCATAATTTCCCCACTGTCACACCAAAGGACCTCGCTACTAGTCGGCAGCCTCTGGCGTTCAGGGAAATGCTCTTGAGGCCATGTGACCAGCTGGGTACGGAACGCCTTTGGGTAGCTTCTGGAACCGGGACGTTACAACATAATTCTTTATCTTCACTCTCTAGATATTCATGGTACTCCTTGATTTTATCTTTGATATTTTTGTTGTTGTTGATGTTTCTTAAGTTGGGTCTCACCCTCTTGGATGTCCACAGAAAAAACAAGAAGTACTAAGGGAACTTCTTCTAGTTCAGGTTGAGGTTGTTTGAGGTAAACATGTGTCACTTTCTCCATTTGGATCCTCATTGAATATATATTTCTATAAATAATGTTAATTTATCATCTAAATCATTTTTAACAACTTCTTTTTCTTATTAAGTCTAAGAGTAATTGCTCTATGAAGAATAGAATCAGTTCAGATACATCATAGAAAAATAATTTTTTTATGTTTTTTTATTCAATGAAAATTATTTAAAATGTGAAAAATAATAAAAAATAAATCATTGATTAGATCCCCAACAACAGTGCTAGTTTTGATTCAATTATATTACAGGGTGTGGGAAAAGAAAATTTATTTTCCTAATATAGCACAAAGGATGATCTGGGTCATCTCACTTGAGATGCTTTCTTAGTTGTTTACCTACTAAATATAATTCACCTAAACAACTTATTTTTTTTTGTTTTTACAATTTTATGAAAAAAATTGAATTGAGAAGATAAATTAAACAATAAAAAGTAAATTAACATGCAGTGATAGAATGTAATTATTGAAGAAAGAACTTTTCCTTTTTGGTTAGGTTCATGGGTTCAATCATTATCCTTGTTGGTATTGAAATTTAGTTTGATAATTCAATACTGATATTTCATTCATGAATTAATATTATTTTATTTAGTGGTGTCAAATATTTAATACCTTTAGAAATCTAAATTCCACCTCCATATTTAATCAAGGATGATGGAACACCTCAATCAAGAGTATAATATCTCCTAGGACTTGGCTCCATCATATTCCATTTAATATACTAAATGGCTTAAATCCATCATATTAAGATCTTGTTCCAATAGAAAGGAGGGAAAATTTTTAATGAAATTATAAAAATGAGTTTGAGTTTAGTTTTGTGGTGGAAAATCACCACACCTTTTCACATCACCATTTCTCACCACAAACATAAATAAAACATAAGAATTTAAGAATAGAATGAATTGGAAACACCAATTACCTCCCCTGGGCCACACCTCAGGTTATCCCCTCATTTTTTAGGGTAATAGGTCACTATGGAAAAGGAAAGAGAGAATATAATAACTAAATAAATGAATAAAAATAAAATTATTGAGGATTATAAAAGAAGAATAAAAACACACACATGAAATCACAAAATAAAAATAGAAGAAGAAGAAGAAAAGAAGGAGAACAAGATGGAGAAGAATAAGAAGGGTGTGTAGAAGAAGACACAAAAATAAAAACCCTGAATGAATTAGATTTTATTTAAAATAAACTAAATTTCATTTAAATTAAAAATAAAACCGAAGTAAACAAATAAAAAGAAAAATAAAATATGAAAAGAGATGGGTGCAGAAGCTTCCCCTCTAAAATATGTCTACTAAATGTTGTCTCTGGTTATACCCAACATATGGATTAATGTCTTAATGGTTCTTTATTATAAGTTTTTAGAAATTTATTTTTCTATCAAACCTAAAAATTTCAAATATATTATACACAAATAAAATAATTTATCATAAAATTAATGAGTCACAATTTTTATAGTTGAGAATTCCCTAAAACATCCTTTATTTTAAAGAATTAAATGGTCATATTAATGATTTAATATTTCCATAAAATTCAATTTTCAAATACATCATCGATTCCTATTTAAAATAAATTTGTAAAATCCTTAATTTGAATTCTTTATCCTAATGTATGCCTCAATTATTAATGTGGAGTCCATTCTGTCAGCTAGACAGATTTTTCGACTTGATTGATTTTTTTGGGCCTATGAATGTTCTATGTTTATTTGTCTCTAAAAGAAAAAGTTACAGAACAAAAAATAAATAATAATAAACATATAATCACTCCAATCATATCAATATTTTAAACCTTATAATCAAAATATCAAAGTGATAAAAACATGTTAAAATTCTATAATTAATCAATTTTCACATTTTAGCCAAAAACACAACAAAAAACCAAAAATTATATAAACATGATAAAATTGATTTATTAAAAGGTTTTAAATAAATTAGTTACATATTGAAAATGATTAAAATATTATCTCTATCAAGTAAACTAAAAATATTCCTTCATCATATTTTTGTGAAAATTTACGTAAATTATCTTTAGTATTCAAAATGAATACTTTGCATCCAAAATTTTTTAAGAAATAAAGTTTTTGTTTCCTTTTGATCCGAAAACCTTAATGTTTTTTATTAAGAAAGGGTCTTATTAAAACTAGATTTATAGTATAATAGATATATCTAGCTACTTTAGACTAAAAAGTTTTATCCAATATGTATTTACTCAGCATGGTTCTAGTAATATCATGAAGAATTATATTTATTCCTTCAACTACGCCATTTTTAGGGTGTTCTAGGTACCAAAAAGTTGTGTACAATACCTTTTTTACTATAAAAAGTTTCAAAATAATAATTTAAAAATTCTCCATTTTGATCACTATGAATAGTTATCAAGGAGAGGTTTTTCTTATTTTTAACTCTAACTATAAAATATTTAAAACAAAAAAATGCTTCAGATTTATTTTCTAGAAAATATACCCAAGTATATGTAGTGGAATCATCAACTAAAACATATACCCCATATTTTTCACTAATACTTAATGTTTTTATAGGACCAAACAATTCTATTTATACTAACTATAAATCATCAAAAGTTCAAACTTCACTAATAGATTTAAAAATTGACTTTTGTTTCTTTCCAAATTGACAAGGATCATAGACTATTGAAGTATCAAACCTATATTCTGATAGATCCTTAACTAGTTTTTTCTTAGACAACTTAGCTAAATTTATAACATTGTAGTATCCTAATATTCTATGACATAACCAAGACTGGTCTTTTATTTCACTATTAAGGTAGATCTAATCTCCTAAGGTATTTTAAGTTAAGTTTGTAAACATTCTTATGCCAATTGGTTCATAGAATAAATTCATATTTTGAACTATGAATAGTAAATTTATCATTCCTAAATTTCACAAGATAACCCTCATCACATAATTTCATTATTATAATAAAGTTGTGATTTAGTCCTAAAAAAATATAACATTTGAAATTAAGGATTTTACAAGAAGAACAATGTTACCTATACTAATAATCTATCCTTGGTCATTATCACCAAAAGTGACTTCTCCACTAATCATATTTATAATATTATTAAGGAATTTTTTTTATATTCATGTGTCTAGAGTAACCATTGTCTATATACCAAATATTTTTTTTGTTGATAAATTATTTATTTTATTTAAAAAAACATTAGAATTTTAGAACCTACACCTTCTTGGGTCTAGTATTATCAAAAAGTAATATTTTAAGAATCCACATATTTTAAATTTTAGTATGTTGAGAAAATTTTTATTCTTTTTTAAAATAAGATTTAAAAAATCATAAATATGGAATTTTTTTTAAAGAACATTTGTTCTTCTAGTGTCCACCACTTTGACATTTAGTGAAAATGGAGCACTTTTAGGAAAAAGTAGTTATTATTAAAAATAGGATTTATATTAGTAAAATTCATTTTAGAAAAATCTCTATGATGTCTTATTTGATTATAAATCCCATAATAATTTTTATTTATAGTGGTAAAATTTGATAGAAATTTTTTTAAACTATATATTTCATAATTTAGTTTTATAAATAAATTTTTATCCTCAATAGAAGTTGTATTATAACTATTTTTTAAAATATCATTTTGCAAACTTATTTTCTCAAAATTACACTTTTCAAGTTCTTTGAAAATATCTTCTTTTTAAAATTTATGTTTTTTAAGTTATTTAGAAAGATGTGATATCTTAGTTGTTAAAGTGTAAATCCATGAATTTTATTTCATGGGTTTTTCTTTAGAAACTTCAAGTTTTTTAGAAATCTTTAAATTTTTATTTTTTAATCATTTATTCATCTTGAAAATAATTTAGAACTTTGTAAAGTGTTATTCTCATTATATGAAGAAGATTCATCATCACAATATACAAAACTATTATTATTATTATCACTATTAGGATTATTTTCATTTAAAGTAATATTTTTAAGATATTTTATAGTTACCTTGTCCATGAATCATTTTTTATCCTTTAGAATTTATGCATAGAATATGATACTCTTCTATCCTGAACTTTAAATGCATGATGAATTTGCATAAGAATTATCTCCTCTACTTTCACTCCAAGTATCTAAAGCTTTCAAGATTTTTCTGTTCTAATTCTTACTATACTTCTTAAAATTCCTATAAAAATTTATTTTCTTCTTATCCTTTCTCTTCAACTTTGGACAATATTTTCTAATATTTCTAGTTTTCTTATATTCATAATATATCACTTCTAAAGAATCCTTCTTATCAATTTTATCATTATGATTCTTCTTATATCTATACTGAAGATCCTTTTTACCAACTATCTTATTCCTTATTCTCATAATATAAGCTTGTTCATTTCCAGACAATTCAGATGAACTAATATCTGGATCAAAAATAACTCTTTTCTTTTGAGAATATTTTTCAACTTTCTCAATAAATTGAACTATACTTGAAACATTTGATGTAGTTGCAAAAGAAACTCATCCATTTTTCTTTTTAATTTTCTCTACATCTCTTTTCAGTATTCCCTCATACTAAATGAGGTTTCCAATATGATCATCAAGAGTTATATTATTAATCCTTCTTGTTTCATCCAAAGTATTTCTCTTTTATTCCCACTCTCCAATAATTATATCAATAATCATTTTCACTAAGATTCCATTTTTATGATATTTTTCACCAAGATATTGTAAACTATTTACAATAGTCATAAAACTTTGGTGCATCTTGGATACAATTTCACCCCATATAATATCAATAGCATGATAATTAGATCTAAGGATAAAACTTATTATCTCAATAAATTTAGAATTTCCAAAGTGAGTTACCCAAAATTTCATCCAAATACTATGTTCATCTTCATAAGATGAAATCTAAATATAAATGTTTCTCATCATAGACCATAATAGAGTAATCATTACTATATAATTAAATTGATACTCTGAATTTTCTTGATTAGTAAAAGCAGTAACTTTCTTCTCTGGAATCATATAATTTCTAGACAACATCGCAAAGTTTTCAACTCCAATGTTAATAACACATGTTTTGATTATATATCTACAATATTCATAATCATTACCATAAAAAATTGGTGGTCTCATAGGATTAAAATTATAAAGAGTACCAACATTTAATCCTATCATATTATAGAAATAGAAAATATTTCAACAATAAAAGTTAGTTTAATAATAGTTTATAAACCCATAGTTTAGAGAAAAAATTAATACCATGTAGTAGATAAAAAAATTAAAAACTCAGCAAGTAAATCAATACAACCTACTCTAATACCAATTTTTAGATCATAAGTGTTTATGATGGCTATAATATGGGGGTCAATTATAGCTTAAAATTTTAAACTAACACAAAAAATAAAAATATTTAGTTAAAAAAATACCATAATATGCAAACTTCCAATTATCAAAGTGTATGTATTGGATCCAAAAGTTTTATGATAAATCGAAGTTATTAATCGATCTCAATGATATTCAGAAAACACAATTATTGGAAATATTATTAAAAATGAAATTTATAATGTAAATGAACATTGGAATATAAAACATATTGATACAAAAAATTTGAAATATTTTAACAAAGAATTACTTACAAGCATTATAAAAGAAATTCTACTCTTTAACCTTAAGAGTTAAGGAAGTCAAAAATCTGGACTTAAAGATATCCATAGTTTTCAAGATTATATATGTTAATTCTTTATACACCATTAAATACCTCAATATGATTATCAGAATAAATCACACTTCTAAAATAGTAGAAGCACTTTATATAATGATTGGTGTTGGGTTTATCTTTCTTAAATAAGAAATCCCGTAATCATCCTGATCAGAATCACCTATCTTAGACTGAATGGCCCGAAGGCCTAATTTTTTTTATGATTTTTCAATGAGCCCCCTTTTATGGATAAAAGGGGAAATCTTACATGACTTCAAGGACATAAAACATTAAAACAAATCTAAGGTGAAAACCCAGAACAAGTCTACAAAGAAATACTCCTCCCCAACATCATCATCAATATGGAAAACCTCCACCAATGAATGACTGTCATCTAGCTGTCCCGTGCAGAAATACATGGGCCTAGTACCGATTAGAACACTAGTCAGTTTAATGGGATAGACTCTAATTCAATCTTATGGAACAGATTAAATAATATAAAGTTTATATTCATTTATTTTAAAACTATTTCTACATTCAGTAGAAAAATATTTTTTCTAAAAAAATTATAAATCACCTGGGATATATATAATGTTAGTAAAATAATTTTTTAAGAATGTTTTTTTATTTTCAAAAAAAAGGATAGGAAAAATAGAGAGGGTAAAATTTAGACTCAACAAACTTATCCTTATAAGAGCTAATATTTGATACCAATTTTTAGGCCCCGAAGGGACGATGACAATTAACAAGAGGTGGGAGAATTTTATTTATTTAAAAAATAGTTAGACTTTAAACTTTAAGATCAGAAAGTGGTCATTTCAAATATTAACAATTAAACCAAGACGATATTAAAAAATAGAGATAAAAGAAAATTTGATAAATTAAAATATGAACATAATAATTTTATAGTGTTTCTAATCCAAATTATCCCACTCCACTCTTTCAAACACCAACATATTATATCAGACCCACTATGGTAAATCCCATTTGAAGAAGAGTGAAAACTCTTTACATATTCTTTTTTCTCACGTGGTGGATTAACCTAATTCTATTTTATTTTAGGAGTTCTTATAGAAACCTATATTTTTATAGGATAAGACCCAACATATACATTTACAAGTTTAATCCTAGCCTCTTTCCTTTTTTGGGTTTAGACAAAACCAAATCTTATACAGGTGGAAACCTAACCTATACATTTATACGTGTAGACCCATACTAGACATTCACAGGTTAATTCTTAACTGATTTCCTTTTTTGGGTTTAGATAGAACATATGATTTTATAGGTGGAAACCTAACCCTGTATTTTATAGATGTAGAACCAAACTATACTTTCACACACTCTTTCCCAACCACTTTTATGTTACAGTTCAAGAAGAACCCAGACTTCTAAGAGGGAAAACTAAACCAGACTCTTATAGGCATGGTTCTTTCCTCTACTATTTTATAGTCTAAGAGGAACTTTGTCATCTAAGGGGATAGACTAAACCCAGTCTTCTAAGGGGATATGATAAACACAAACATTCATTTTTTTGGTTAGTATAACCCCATGTAATATACACAAAGTGTGACAATACAACATAGACAATTATAACACAAATAAAAAGTAAAATAATTTAACCCAGTGAATGATTGTAGATGGATATGCCGATGTTTGGATCAGATAGTGATCAGGCCCTTTGGGATTTTGAAATAATGAATCTAGAGAAACAGGTTGTTTTCTTCAATAAGTAGTTGAATGATGAATTTATAGGACTCAGTTTCAAAATATGAAGCACATATAATAAAGGTAGAGTCACATCTATTATTATTTACTCCATGCCTTAGTATTTTTATAATCCAAGATAATAATAGATAAATTCTTCACTTTAAGGTCCATGATTTTTTTTATAAATTCTAGCAATAAAATCTTCACATGGAGGTAGCTTTTAATTAGCTTTGAAATACTATAAGAAAGAAGACCATGTTGTAAAAATAATCTTATTAGGATAATAAGTAATCAATAATAAATGTATCCATAATGGTTAATGGTAAATTCCTAGGATTACTACCTAAATTTATGTGTGACTAACTCTTTATATTCCAAAATAGTTTTAATTTGAACTTTTCATTTATTTTCAATAATAAATAAAGATAATTAATATCCATGTGATTACCCTTATGTAACATATATAAACTCAATATTTACTTTACACAAAACTATTGTGACACCCAACAGGTCACTAGTATGTATAATCATGAGTTTTATTTATCCTCGATTGAATTCTTGGACTTACGGGGTACTGAGGTTGAAACCATTGGTTTTGTGGGAGACAGACCATAGCACACAGTTAGCACACATTTTTTTAAACTATGTGGTAACCATACGAGAGGTGATGATGTTTTTTATAGTGCGGGTTTACATGCTTTGATCATGATTTATCAAACTGTGTGACACCCCAAATAAAACTGTGTAGCCTATATTGGGTAAACTATGGAACCCACATGGCAGCGCACCGTTTTCCTAACTGTACGTCCAAACCATGTGACCCTATCCATATCATTGAAAAGTGTGAGTTTTATCATTTTACCTTATCTATTTCTTAAGATTTTTTGGTTATTTTTTTCTTTCCCCATGCATGAAACCCAGCCTCCTTAACATTGGATCACTTTCCCTCCTTCCTTTGTGGATTTCCTATTGGTTTCTTAGTGGTTAGGCTTGAGGTAAGTTTATTTCTTCTTGTTTTCCTCTTCCTTTCCCATAATTAGGCCTTATTATTCTATTATTATAGAGTTATGGAATCCCAGGGGTGGTGTTTAAAAAATTTATGGTTTTTTATGGGGTTTTTTAGTTTTATTTCTTGTGGCTTGGGTGTGTGAGGCTTTTCCCCCCTCTTCTGGGTGGTCTTTGTCAAGGGAGATGAGATTTGGATGGAATTTGAGGTAGGGGTCTATATTTAAGGTCATTTTCCTGAAATAACATAAAATTTAAAATTTAAATGAGTTTTTATTGTTTAAATTTCCATTAAAATGATTTATTCTTGGTGTGTATTCCATGTTTGATGTGTTTCATGGATTGTTTATGCAGTTTTGGTATTTAAAGAGGGTTTTCCAAATGGGGGTTTCATGTGTGCACCCCAAGAATTTGATAAAATTACTAGAATAGATTTTTTAATTTTAAATTGATTTCTAAAGTGGTTTTACAAATTATTTTACCTTATAAATGGGGTTTTGAAAAATTATGCATGCTTGTTTATGAAATGGATTGTATTACGATTTTTTTGATATGGGAACTTTTTTTTATTATGTTCTCATGGAGTATCACATCGGTTAATAGGGGGTGATAAAGAGGTGTGTTCAAGTAATTGTGTGAGGATTTAGAAGGAGGACCGTGAAATAATCCATTTTCTTCTAGGGAACTAAGTGAGCCTTTGGGTAGGAATACCATGTGGGCTTCCATGTTGGTTGTCGAGATACCAAGTTAGCTCTTGGATTTGGGCCCAATAAAGACTATGAGAGCTTCCATTGCTTAGATATCATAATTTTTACTCAATCACATTATTACCAATGGCTAGATCCCCTAAGTGCACCTTATTTATGTTTTATTTGATATTATACTTTATGAATTTGATTAGATCCATTTTATGTGAAGATATGTGTTATGGATATTTTTTCATTTTCAATTTATATTGTTATATGATTTTGATTTCATACTCACCTTTATTATTACTTTTGGTTATATTTGATCATGTTTTGACTTGTTTCATTTTTTATCTATTCGATCCATGTTTGGAATTTTTGTGGGAAACCATGTTTTTTTAAGGAAACCCAAAGTTTTAAAGGATTCCTTGAAATTCATTTGTTTTCAAATGGTTTTGTATTGATTTTTTTTCAAACTAGTTTATTGGTTTTCATAGGTAAAATCCTTAAACACATTCCTGGTGGTATCCAACTGGGCTTTGTTCCTCAGACCCTTCTTAGTTCCTATGGGGTGTTTGGAGATTTCATTTTGCAGGACATAAGTAAGGGAATTGTACCATGTTATAGGGTGGCTATTCTTGATTACTAATGTAAAGTGTTTTCTGTAAGTGACATGGTCTCACAAGGATAGACTCATGTGGAGTCATTTTTGTTTTTTTACCAATTAGCTTGTACTTTGGGCTTGTTTAGCTTTATACCTTCTCTTTGATTCTGGGTTTGTTTTTGAGATACCATGTATATTTATATGTCCTTTTATGTCATGTTGGTATTTTGATGTATGTCATTGCTTATGATATCTTATTATCTTATTATATTGATTATAATTATATTCATGTGGTCATTCCATTTTATATATGGATCATCTCCATTTATGAATGGTGAAACCATTCCCATGTGTTAGTTAGTTATGCCTAGAGTTTTTCCCCAGCCCGTGGTGATCAAGAAAATTCTTTGGGCCGTATAGAGGGAAGACTTTGTGATGAGTTGGGTCAAATCAGATTGGTTCATTAGAAAATGGTATTAGAGGCATTTTATTTGGTATTTAGTGGTAATTTGGATCTAAGACAATCAGGACTCAAGAGGTAGTAATGGGGGAGTCCCTAGCTAGCTCTTCTTCGTATCGAAACTTGAGTTTCCATGGGTGGTTCGAGATTGTGGTTATATTTTAAAACTATTTATGTATTATATTTATAATTATTTTGATCCTTCTTGGTTTAATTTTCACGTTATTCCCATGTTAGGGGGGTTTGGTACTTTTGTTATGGTTTGATGTTGTATTGTTATTGATGAATCTTGTGCTTTGTGTCTTGTCGACAATGCCTCCCCAAAGGACCACATCTAGGTGTAGAGAGGATGCAGTGATGAGTAACCTAAAGGAAAACTCTCCCATTGATCTAGATTTGGTTAATTTGGTTATTTTTCTGATCTAAACTTTGGGTCAAGTGGGTGTTCATGAGAATACATAGACCATGGACAATTATCAATAGTTTTCAATTCAAAATTTGTTAATGTTTCATGAAGACAAGGGAACTAATAATCTTGAGAAGTGGTTGGATCAAATTTGGAATATATTTGAGTTTTTGAAGACCCCTCAGACCTATAAAGTGGTATTTTCCATGTAGGTTATATAAGTACATGGTTAAGAAGTTGTGGGAGTCGATTGTTCTTTTAGGTAAACATGAAGATCTTGTGTGGACCACCTTTAAAGTAGAGTTCAATTGGATGTTCTACCTAGATACCATGAGAGCGGTGATGGACCATGAGTTTATAAAGATGGATCAAGGTGATCTGTTAGTGATTGATTATTCCACCACATTTAATGAGTTGTTTCTTTTATATCAGTATCTTCTCACAAATGATAATATGAAGTCTTTATATTTTGGGATGGTCTTGAGGCTAGAGATAAAATTCATGATCATTTTTCTGTGTCTACTGACCGATTCAGAGGTGGTTGATAAGGCAGTGATGGAAGTAGAAAATTTTAATTTCAATAAAGGTTCCATTGGTGTTCCTACAGTGGAAAGTAGCCAGAGTTCTTCCTCAAGGAAGATGTGGGGTGGGATGAGTCTCAGAGTGGCAGTGTACAGAGTGTCCAACAGTGATTGAGATCAACTTCTATGGATATTGTGGGGAATATTCCAGTTGTCTTTTATAATTTTAGTAAGGTAGGACACACTAGGATGATGTTCCCAGAGACTCTAAGTATGTTCCACCAATGTGGGTAGTAAGTTAATATCTAGATATTTTTTTAATTGTCTTCATGTGGGAGTGGTGTAGGCTCTATTTTCTTGAAGGGCTATCAAGTGCAGTCATAGACTTCCAAGGGTGGGGGATCTCGTCCTTGGGTCAAGGGGGGTGCTCATAAGGAGAAGAAGACTCAGATTTGGTTTGATCTAGGGTTACTCAAAGAAAAAAAGGTCATTTCATAGGACACGAATTTTGGGCCATCCATCATTCAAGGTACGATGTTTATTACTTATTTGATAAAATCGTAGGTTTTTTAACACAGGTGCATACCATTCTTTCATTTCACTTAATTTGATTGATTATTTGTGTATGCTAGCTAATTTGATGCCTTATTCCATGGATTTTATAACCCCATTGTGTAGGGAAAAGGATCAAGGTTTTATATTCCCAGAGTGTCGTGTAATGGTAGCTGGTGTAGAGGTCATTTGGGAATTCATTGTTTTGGAGTTGTATATGTTCAAACTCATTATTAGCATGTATTGGTTAGTTATCTTCAGGGAGATTTTCAATTGTTATCATCTTAGTGTAAAGTTCCTTACTTCTGAAAAGAGCACCCACTTATTTTAGGGGTGAGTGGGATCCATGGTTGGGGAGGGTGGTAACAGTTTCTTCAGAGTTTGGGTTGATCTCTTTCCAGTTATCTAGGTTTTTTCATGAGGATTTTGAGAATAATTCTTCGAGTGAACATCCAATGGTCATGGGTTGGTACCAAAACATGTTTGAAGAGGATTTATTGGGATTAACTCCCTAGATAGAGTTCAATTTTAATATTTATCTACTCCCCAGAATGTGGTCGATTTCCATGCCATCTTATTTGATGATTCTAGATAAGCTGAAGGTGCTGAAAGTTCAGCTATGAGATCTTGGGGGAAAGGGTTTTATTAACACTAGCATGTCACTGTGGGATTCACCAGTGATATTTTCAAAGATGTAGGGTGGTAAAATCTGAATTTTTATAGACTACCCTATGCTTAACCAGGTGATAGTAAAGAATAAATACATGTTTCCCAAAATTTATTATTTGTTTGATCAACTCAGTGGGGCCCTATGGTTTTTGAAAATTTAACTCATATTGGGGAACCACTAGTTGAAGTTAAGGTAATAGGATGTTCCAAAGACCACTTTCCAAATTTTATTTATACATTTTGAGTATTTGGTTATGCCATTTTTTGTTTCCAATTCTCTATCTATTTTCATGTCACTAATGAACCTAATATTTTTTTCTTTTTAAACTCTTTCATGTTCATGTTTGTATATGAAATCTTAGTGTATTAAAAGATGGAGTAAGAGAATGTGATCTGTGTAGAGGTTATTTTGGGTGCTTTGAGGGAGCACTGCCTATATTCCAAATTGACTGAGTGCTAGTTTTGGATTCATTAAGTGAATTTTCTGGTTCATTTTATTTCAAATTAAATAGTTTTAGTGGATCCAAATAAGGTTTGAGTAGTCATTTCTTGGGATAGTCCCAATAATGTGTTCAATATCGGTAGATTTTGGGTATTGTGTAGGTATTATAGGAATTTTTGGGGACTTCTCTAGGATAGTTTCTCCCTTGATGTATTTGACTAAGAAAGGGGTGAATTTTTAGTGGTATGAGAAATTTCAGAGTGATTTTGAGTAGTTACAAACCAATTTAAAATTCACTCCTATTTTGATTCTAATTTATCCTCGGAAAGATTATGTAGCCTTTTTTTATTCTTATAGTGTGAGTTTGGGGTGTTTTCTGATGTAGGATGACCTTGTGGTGGCTTATGGCTCATGGAAGGTTTTCCCACATGAGTGGAATTGTCCCACCCATGACTTGGAATTGGAAATTGTTATGCATGAACTGAAGATGTAGAGACATTACCTCTTTAGGGAGAGTTTCATAGTATATTTGGATCACAAGAGCCTAAAGTATATTTTAAATCAGAGGTACCTAAATCTCCAGAATAGTAAATAGGTGGATTACCTTTAGAATGTTTATTTTGAGATTTCATATATGCTCAAAAATGGAAATGTGTTTGCTGACACTTTGAGTAGGAAGCTTCCAGTGCAGGTAATTCGGGAATCAGTGGACAAGTGGGGTCGGATGAGATTGTTTTTTGATCTGATATTGGACATGTAAGAAGATGGAGAGAAGGTATTCTTTTTCAGTGTATAGATTAAACCCTATCAATTGGTTGAGGACTGAATAGGCATCCAACCTTGAGTTCCATCAAATAAGAAGTTCCTTAAATAATGGGGAGACCTTGGGTGATTGGTATTAGTCTCCTAATGGTTCTATTATCTTTTGGAAGTGGCGGGTTGTTCCTTTTTTCTTTGAGGTGGAAGTTTATTCATGGGCCACATTATTCTAGTTGGTTCATTCACCCAAGGGTGATCGATATGTTTTGTACCTGGATAAGGCAGTGTTAGTGGCTCAGGATGAGACATACTATGGTGTACTTTGTCTCTAGGATCTTCACCTTCCAGAGGATAAAACATGATCATAAAATACCATCCTAGTTTTTTCAGACACTTATCATTCTAGTTTAGAAGTAGGGTGAGATCTCTCAAGATTTTTTGATCGTTCTACCATGTACTCCGAGTTGGAAAGATTCGATATGGGTGACTGTTGATCATCTTGAAAAATCAACCCACTCTCTTCCCATTGTGTATTTGAAAAAGGTATAGGACCTAATATGATTTTATGTTCGAGAGGTTTTTCAGATTCATGGATTTCCCTTAGCGATAGTGTCCTTACATGATTCTCATTTTACATATCAATTTTCGAATGGACTCCAAGAGTCTTTGGGAACCTAGTTTTGGTTGAGAACCACATATCACCTGAAGACAGATGTCCATACTGAGCGAGCCATCCATACTATTTAGGATATGTTGCGGGCATGTGTTCTTGATTTTTATGGTTCATGGGAAAGGAACTTAACATTTTAAGAGTTTTTATATAATAATATATATCATGCCTCAACCAATATGGCCCCATTTGAGTCATTTTATGAGTTCCCATGCCAATCCCCTTCGTGTTGGGATGAGGTGTTCAATAATTCTTGGTTTGGACCAAGCAATGTCTAAGAGATGATGGAGGTAGTATGGTTGATTCACAAATTTCAAGAGAAATATACGATCTTTCAGAATTCATGTGAATACTCCAAAAGTCATCCTTTGAAGTTTTAGGTTGGTGATTAGGTGTTTCTATAGAAATAAGTTCAGTTGGGTCGTAGTCAGTTGGGAAAGTAGGGGATGTTGGCATCATGTTATGTCTGGTCATTTTGGGTTGTGGAGTATCTTGGGAAGGTATCCTACCAATTGGAGCTTCCATAATGTATTATATTTATTCATTAAATGTTCCATATCTCCCTTATAAATAGATACTATCTAGACCCACCTCATTTTTTAAAGTGGGAAGATTTAGAGTTAGAGCCAGATGCCACCATTTTGGAGTATCTTGTTCATGTTGTGGATGTCCAGAACAAGGTTCTCTATGGGAAGGTGATTTAGTTGGTCTATGTGATTAGGTAGTGTGATGGAAATATCCATGATACATGGGAGTGAGAAACTTAGTTGAGGGAGTAGGGGCCTCACCTTTTTTCTTCTAACGAAGCATGAGGGCTTTCTAGGGGTAAAAATTGGCCTAGTGGGGATTTTCTGACACCTGTTGGGTCATTAGTACATCTAATTTTGATTTTAATTTATCCTTGAGTGAATTCATTGAGTTTCTAAGTTTTAGGGGTTGAAACCATGATTTTTTTGTGGAGACATACTAGGGAGCATGGTTGGTGAATGGTTAGCACAATATTTGTCTAAACCATGAGGAAACAATGTGAGGGGTGTTGTATTTTCTAACAATATAGTTTCACACTATTTGAGAATGGTTTGTAAAATTGTGTGACACCCAAAAGAGAACTATGCAACCTATTTTGGGTGTAAATTGGTTCTCAAATGGTTGGCTCACAGTTTTCATAAATGTGCAGCCAAAATGTGCTACCTTGTCTATCTCATTAAAAAGTGTGAATTTAATATTTTTTCTTTATCCATTTCTCAAGGTTTAAGGGTTATTTTATTCTTCCCCAACACATTTAGATAATCCTATTTGTCCATAGATATCTCCCTCTCCTTCCTAGGTGGATTTCATCTTAGTTTTTTTGTGGTTTGGCTTTAGGTATGTTTTTTATCTTTATTTCCTCCCCCTTTCCCCTCCTCAAGACTTTTTCTTCCATTTTCATGGAGTTGTGGAACCCTATAGGTGGTGTTGGATGAATTTAGGGTTTAAAATGGGGGTTTTGGATTTATTTATTATGTATTATGTGTGTGAGGATTTTTTCTTCCTTTTCTGGGTGGTCTTTGCCAAGGGAGGTGAGCTTTTGACCGAATCTGAGGTATGTGTATCTATTTAAAGGTGTTTTTCATGGAATACCATTAAATTTATAATCACCTTTAGTTTTTATTATTTAAATTTTCGTTATAATGATTTATTCTTGGTGCATATTCTCTATTTTATGTGTTTTTTGGATTTTTTTGGTGATCCGTGTATTTAAACAGGGTTTTCCAGATGGGGGTGGCATGTGTGCACCCCATGTGTTTGATAAAATGGATCAAAGAGATTTTTTGATTTTAAAAATATTTATAAAGTGGATTTAGAAATTATTTTACCTTGTAAATGGTTTTTTAAGAAATTTTGAATTATTTTTTATGAAATGGATTGCATTCTAGCTTGTTTGATATGGTCACTTGTTTGTGATTCTGTTGGAATGAAGTAGCACATGAGTTAATTGAGGTGTAAGTGAGATGTTTTTTCAAGGGACTGTGTGATCCATAGAAAGGAGGAACATGAACGACTCTAATTTTTCCAAGGGGATGAGTGTACCTTTAGGTAGGAAGATCATGTGAACTTCCATATTGGTTTCTGGCAGACTATGTGAGATATTGGATTTGGTCCTGAGGAAGCTCGTGAGAGATTCCATTGCTTATCTAGCATGTTTGTTACTCACTCATATTATGCCCGATGGTTAGAGCCCATATGTACACATTTCTCATGTTGGATTATTTATTATTATTTATACTTTTTATTAGTTCTATTATAATGTGATAATAAAAGTTATTCCCATTTGTTTAATTTCTATTAATATAGTTATATGATGTTGATACATTGATCGGCTTTATTATGGATTTTAGTTATGTTTGAGCATGTTGTGCCTTGTGGGATTTTTTATCTATTTTATCCACGTTTGGAAATTGT
Organism: Viscum album; assembly: GCA_963277665.1. Taxonomy (NCBI): domain Eukaryota; kingdom Viridiplantae; phylum Streptophyta; class Magnoliopsida; order Santalales; family Viscaceae; genus Viscum; species Viscum album. Next base: position 1,583,682,105 of record OY728121.1, read on the forward strand.
TTTTGGAAAACTAGGTTTTTTTGGAAAGGGAATACAAATGAGTTTAAAAGGTTTAATTGAAATTGATTTTTTTAAGTGGGTTAGTTTTGAATTTTTTTTCAAATTAGTTTTTTGGTTTCTCTGGGTAAAATCCTTAAATATATTAATGGTGGTATCCAATAAGGATTTGTGACTCACACCATACTTGGTCCCTTTAGGGAATTTATAGATTTCATTTTTCAGGACATAGGTAAGGGAAATGGCACTATGTTATAGGGTGTCTCTTATTTATTATCAAAATCTAGTGTTTTTTTGAGGAGAACTGGTCTTTCAAGGATGGAATCATGTGGAGTCATTTTTTGGTATTATGTACCCATTGGGTTGTACATGGGCCTTATTTGGATCTTTAACCTCCCTTTGACTTTGGTTTTTTTTGAGATACCATGTATATGGATATTTCCTTTTAGGGAATTTTTTTTTACTTTGATGTATGTTTTTTTGTATCTATTTACATTATGTTGTTGTTTCTAATGATATTAGTGTTTCATCACATTTTATAGATGGTTCATGCTCATTTATCAGTGGTGAAATCATTCCTAGGTTCTAGGTTGTTATGCCTGGTGCTTTTCACTGGATCATGGTGATCAGGAACATGCTTTGGTCCGTGCAACATGCCAACTTGGGTGACGAGTTAGGTTAACCTAGATTGGTTCGTTACAACTATGAAAATTATTCTACCCTTATTTAACCCATTAAAACATTATGTTTCCTTTACATAACACTGAAATAACATGTATAAAAGATATTTAAGAGTCTAAATGATATAATTATCTTATTAAATCAATATGAAACTTGTAAAAATATATTATAAACAATTAAAACATAAAATATCAAGATAAATTAAGTAATAAATAAAAATTTAAATCCAAAATTAAGGATACTTTTAAATATTTCATATAATAACAAACTAAAGGTAATACTTAGTAAATTTGTGACAAATTATAATTAATAGTAATATGATATTTTGAATTTATCAAAACATATTTAAATAAATGTGATCCAAAGAGCCACTTCAATATATGTAACCCAGGCAGTTAACTTCAATGAGCTATTATAGATAATTATAACACTATAAACCCAAAGAAATCTCCATTTTTCAAACAAAAAAACTCTCAATCACCAAAGAATACTTCAACACAGTAGCATAGGTGGGAATATATAAGGTTATGACCCTATATCTAATATATCATCATAGTACATGCTAAAATGTATGAGCCTAGAGATAAATATCATGAATCATACCATGAGAGTACCTCATGAGGTCTGTGAACCTTAAAGAAAACTAAAATACCATCATGCTTCCTTTTTAGAGGTCCAACATCTATTAAACCCACACCATAATCAGGGTCACTACATTGTGATCCTCCCTGAACAAGTGATCAAAATCCTACCATTGTATATTGACCTCATCATGAGTTTGTGAATTCAAAAACAAATAGCATCCTACTCATTGTGAAGAAGGTTCATATCAAGAACCACATTCTATTTAGTGGGTGTCTTGACCATATGGAAAAAATAAAAAACTAACACCAATTTGTCTTTAGTTTCCTCATCGCCCCTAAGAACCTAGGATCACATTATCTCAAGAAATCATAAAATTCACTTATCATGTGGTTAGTCTCATCATACTTTATAGGTACTACTAGTTTTACTCTGGGTTGGTGTATTCTCTATCAAATATGTTTTGGATCTACTCTTTTCTCCATTGGTGGGGGAAAAACCTCCCTATTTAATTCCTGTATAGAAGACTCATTAATCAACTTATCAACGATTGGAGTCTAACTTACTAGAAAATTTCCAATAAGGCCCTGACTCTGTAGATGATTTGTCTTTCTATGAGGCAACATATTACATTAGAAAAGATAAACCCACTATTATTAAATCATATCTAGAAGTTAAAACTCATGAAGAACATGAATTTAATCACAATCAACATGTTATATAATGTGAATACCTTCTCATTTAATCCTTCAACTAATGTACTAGAATTTAATATAAAATAGTAGATTATCATAACCATGGTGAATGATTATGTCATCTAATCACAAAAATCATTGGGTTACCTAATCTATTAACTGACCTTAGAACCCCTTAAGACCATCTACATAAGTATCCAAAACCAATCCTCATAAGACTATTAACTCCAAAATCTCTTCCAAAGACTTGAACTACTATGATATCATTCTGAAATGGCCATACCAACTGATACCCCACTAGGGTTGATAGTAAGCTGAGTGTGCCACACCAAGCCCACCTCTAATAAACTAGTGACTGGAGATCAGCTCCAACATGGAATATTACACATATTGGAATCCTTTTCCTATAACACTATATACAACCACAATAAGTTTTTATGGATCTATTTATAATTAATAAATATAGTGAAATAAAAAGGAAACCACATTCTCAAGATCTACCCCATATGAAACTAAAACCAATATATATAAAAAATGAAAAAACGATATACCTTACACTGATGATCGGTGCTCCTACTATCTTCCTTGATATATTTGAGGAAGATCACTCAAATGTATTCATAATAATCCCTTATTCATGGTGCATCCAAGGGGATGATGTGAATCCCTCATCACATGGGTAGGACTCTCCTTAACTCCACATCATGCTAGTGACTATAATGGAAAAGGAAGAAGAAGATATATTCATGGAGAATTTGAATTGGAAGAGGCTTAGGTAGTCATGTCTAGTCACCATATCATGGAGATAACCTCCTTATATATACCTTGGAGAATCACCCAAGTTACTATGCATTAAATCATACGTTATGAAATGTATTATTTATTCTTGGGGTTTCCAAACATTTTCTAACCCAGTATGGGTTGTCATTGACAGACTCACGAAGGTTTCTCACTTCTTTCCGATCAAGGAGACCTTTAGTGTTGATGATCTGGGATGGTTGTGCATCTAAGAGATTATGCACTTACATGGGGCTTCACACTCCATTATTTCAGATAGAGATGCATGTTTTACATCTTGAGTCTGGCAAGGGATTTAGAAGGATTTGGTTACACAGATACTTTTGAGTACAGCTTACCATCCCCAGACCGATGGCTAGTCCGAGTGTATGATTAAGGTTCTTGAGGACATGCTACTAGCAAGAATTTTGGATTTTGGAGGTTCTTGAGAGAGGCACATACCTCTTGTGGAGTTTTCCTACTATAATAGTTTTCAAGAAACTATTCAGATGGAACCTTATGAGTCTTCGTACGGTAGGCCATGCCAATCACCCTTATGTTGGCTGGAGGTAGGAGAGAAAACTATGTTGGGACCTCGTCTTGTTCAGGAGACCACAGAGTATATAGAGTTGATTTAGAAGAGGATGGATACTGCACAGTCTCGACAAAAATCTTATGCTGATCAGCGAAGATGACCTTGGGAGTTCGAGGTCGGGGATCAGGTTTTCCTGCATGTCACATAGAGGTTGGGGCGCAGAAGGATTAGGAGACATGGTAAGATTTCTCCGACGTACGTCGGGCTGTTTGAGGTGTTGGAGAGAGTTGGGTCGGTTTCCTATTAGTTATAGTTACCTCAGAGGCATCGGGCTATGCATGATGTATTCCACATTTCTCAGCTTCAACATTACTTCTCAGACCCATCTCATGTCTTCGAACCCAGGGAGGTTGAGTTGGAAGTGGATTCATATTTTGAAGGGAATCCTATCCAGATTGTCGATCGAAGTACGGAGGTTCTATGTGGCTGGTCTATTCATCTGGTGCGAGTGCTATGGCAGCACAGGCGAGTACAAGATGATACTTGGGAGAGGGAGGCGGATGTACGATCACAGTGGTCGGAGCTGTTCAGGGTTTCTTCTTCTATGCCACCTTTCTAGGGAAATTCGGGGATGAATTTATTTAAGGGTGAAGTTTGTAAGAACCGAGATCTTCTTTTCAGATATGTTTTTATTTTTTGGTGTTTTTGAGGAAAATGATGAGTTTCTGGAAATTTTTGAAGTACAAGCCGTGTACTCAGTTACCGCGGGTAGTCGGGTGCTGCCTGTATAGCGGCCATGCACATGACCGTGTGTGGTGACTTGGAGACCACCAAATGTGGGGCCTGGTAAAGGCAAGTACACATTGTGTACTTCATAAATAAACGTTGTGTACTTTTTTTTATTAAATGCATTGGGGTCATGTCTGACGGACAGAAATCCCTCCTTCTAGGTTTGGTTCTTCCGAGAGCGAGAGTACGACCGCGATATTTACTTGAACCCCTAATCATGCATATGATCTCTGATTTGACCATCATCTATTTCATTGGGATCACCTCGGTAACCTATTCCTTCTGCTAGAGATTCGTTTCCTAATTTCTCCTCTTTCTCAAGTTATCATTCGTTGAATCTTTTAGATGTTTTTGTAGATCTATGGTGTAATTGGGCGATTCAAGGCATGAGGTTCACGTATATCGATCTCCCCACACCGAGGTAGGTGGCTTGTGCCTTTCTGTTGAAATTATTTGAGTTATATGTGCAATTTTTGTCCAATACCCTTGAATGGGGTGTTCCGTGTTTACCATTTTAACCCTGTTAATTGCGTGCTTTGCTGGTATGCGTGAGTAGAGGTTAATTGGATGTGAATAGTGTTGATTTCTATTCTTTGGAAGTGTTTTCCCATTCATGTTCTGTTTATGACCGTTTGGTCCTGTTTAGCTTATTAGGATTCCTTGATGTTTTCCCATGCATAGTACTGTAGGATGGAGTGATTATTTTATCTGACATGCTTGATATGTTGTAGACTATTTAGCCAAGTAGTTCTTGAGGTTTACTTTGACCGTATTCCATTTATATGCTCGTTGACTTACATAGGTTCTTGAGAACCTGGTGTAGTAGAATATAAACAGAATTGACCGTGTGAGCTTCCTCATAGAGTCTTTATCACTTTTGACTATAAGGGGAATTGACCGTGTGAGCTTCCTCAGAGAGTCTTTGTCACTTTTGAATATAAGGGGAATTGACCGTGTGAGCTTCCTTGGAGATTATTTATATTATACTATAAGGGGAATTGACTGTGGTTGCTTCCTCAGAGATTCTTTGTTATATCCTTGTAATTTGAACCACAGGGGTAGACTGTGTGTGCTTCCCAGAGGGTTGTTTGTGTTTTTAGGTAGGACTAGAGGGGATAGGTTGAGAGTACATCCCAGAGGGTTACCTGTTTGTTTTTTCCTGCTTGATTAGTTATTTACTTGATATATGAAACTGAATGCTTTGAAACTACAGGATTGGTTACTACTGATTATTTCCTTATTTACTGCCTTATTTTGCTTATAACCTTCCATATATTCACTGACTATTAGGCAGAGATCTTGTGGTGGTTTCCTACTCGAATTTAGTCTCACACCCTGTTTGTCCCATGATTTTGGGACCAAACAGGTTATATTGTTGTAGGTATAGATAAGGGAAAGTGCCCATCTACTTCAGGTACTTGAGTGTTGTGGAGCTGGAGAGCATGAGACCAAGATGAGGCTTGCGATGCTAAGGAGCTGTCATCTGTTTTCTTTTTTACTTTGGTTTAGTACTGTTTTTATTCCATCATTGTGATTTGTTTGTCTATTTTATTAGACATATGTATCATGCATCATTCATATATATTTGTGTTCTCCATTTTATTATTTCTAATATTCCTCTATTGTATATCTATTTTACTTCTACTGTGTTACTCTTCTAATGAGGGCATAATTTCCCCACTATCACACCAAAGGACCTTGCTACTAGTCGGTAGCCTCTGGCATTCAGGGAAATTCTCTTGAGGCCATATGACCAGCTGGGTATGGAACGCCTCTAGACAGATTCTGGAACCGGGATGTTAAAACATAATTATTCATCTTCACTCTCTAGATATTCATGGTACTCCTTGATTTTATCTTTGAGATTTTTGTTTTTGTTGATGTTTCTTAAGTTGGACACACCCTCTTGGATGTCCATAGAAAAAACAAGAAGTACTACGAGAACTTATTCTAGTTCAGGTTGAGGTTGTTTGAGGTAAACATGTGTTACTTTCTCCATTTTGATCCTCATTGAATATACATTTCTATAAATAATGTTAATTTATCATCTAAATCATTTTTAACAACTTCTTTTTCTTATTGTGTCTTAGAGTAATTTTTCCATGCAGAATAGAAGCAGTTCGGATACATCATAGAAAAATAAAATTTTTATGTTTTTTTATTCAATGATGATTATTTAAAATGTGAAAAATAATAAAAAAGAAATCATTGATTGGATCCCCAATAATAGTGCTAGTTTTGATTCATTTCTATTGTAGGGTGTGGGAAAATAAAATTTATTTTCCTAATATATCACAGAGGATGATCTGGGTCATCTCACTTGAGATGCTTTCTCAGTTGTTTACCTACTAAATATAATTCACCTAAACTACTTATTTTTTGTTTTTTTACAATTTTATGAAAAAAATTGAATGGAGAAGATAAATTAAACAATAAAAAGTAAATTAACATGCAGTGATAGAATGTAATTATTGAAGAAATAACTTGTCCTTTTTGGTTAGGTTCATGGGTTCCATCATTATCCTTGTTGGTATAGAAATTTAGTTTGATAATTCAATACTGATATTTCATTCATGAATTAATATTATTTTATTTAGTAGTGTAAAATATTTAATACCTTTAGAAATATAAATTCCACCTCCATATTAAATCAAGGATGATGGAACACCTCAATCAAGAGTATAATATCTCCCAGGACTTAGCTCCATCATATTCCATTTCATCTACTAAATGGCTTAACTCCATCATATTTAGATTTTGTTCCAATAGAACAGAGGGAAAAAATTTAATGAAATTATAAAAATGAGTTTGAGTTTAGTTTTGTGGTGGGTAATCACCACACCTTTGCACATCACCCTTTCTCACCACAAACATAAATAAAACATAAGAATTTAAGAATATAATGAATTGGAAACACCACGTACCTCCCCTAGACCACACCTCAACTTAACCCCTCATTTTTAGGGTAAGATGTCACTATGGAAAAGGAAAGAGAGAATATAATAACTAAATAAATGAATAAAAATAAAATTATTGAGGATTATAAAAGAAGAATAAAAACACACACATGAAATTACAAAATAAAAATAGAAGAAGAAGAAGAAGAAAAGAAGGAGAACAAGATGGAGAAGAATAAGAAGGGTGTGTAGAATAAGACACAAAAATAAAAACCATGAATGAATTAGATTTTATTTAAAATAAACTAAATTTCATTTAAATTCAAAATAAAACCGAAGTAAACAAATAAAAATAAAAATAAAATATGAAAAGAGATGGGTGCAGAAGCTTCCCCTCTAAAACATGTCTACTAAATGTTGTCTTCAGTTATACCCAATATATAGATTAATATCTTAGTGGTTCTTCATTATATGTTTTTAGAAATTTATTTTTCTATAAACCCTAAAAATTTCAAATATATTATACACAAATAAAAGAAGTTATCATAAAATTAATGAGTCAAAATTTTTATAGTTTAGAATTCCCTAAAACACCCTTTATTTTAAAGAATTCAATGGTCATATTAATGATGTAATATCTCCATAAAATTCAATTTCCAAATACATCATCGATTCATATTTAAAATAAATTTGTAAAATCCTTAATTGGAATTCTTTATCCTAATGCATGCCTCAATTATTAATGTGGAGTCCATTCTGTCAGCTAGAAAGATTTTTCGACTTGATTGATTTTTTTGGGCCTATGGATCTTCTAAGTTTATTTGTATCTAGAAGAAAAAGTTACAGACCAAAAAATAAATAATACTAAACATATAATCACTCCAATCATTTCAATATTTTAAACATTATAGTACAAATATCAAAGTGATAAAAACATGTTAAAATTCTATAATTAAGAAATTTTCACATTTTAGCAAAAAACACAACAAAAAACAAAAAATTATTTAAACAGGATAAAATTTATTTATTAAAAGGTATTAAATAAATTAATTACATATTGAAAATGATTAAAATATTTTCTCCATCTAGTAAAATAAAAATATTCCTTCATTTTATTTTGGAGAAAATTTACATAAATTATCTTTAGTATTCAAAATGAATACTTTACGTCCAAAAAATTTTAATAAATAAAGTTTTTGCTTCCTTTTGATCCACAACACTTAATGATTTTTATTAAGAAAGGGTCTTATTAAAACTAGATTTATAGTATAAAAGATATATCTAAATAATTTAGACCAAAAATGTTTAGCCACTAGGTATTCACTCAGCATGGTTCTAGTAATATCTTGAAGAATTATATTTACTCTTTCAGCTACGCCATTTTTATGGTGTTCTAGGTGCCAAAAAGTTGTGTACAATACCTTTTTTACTACAAAAAGTTTCAAAATAATAATTTAAAAATTCTCCATTTTGATCACTATGAATAGTTATAAAGGAGATCTTTTTCTTATTTTTAACTCTAACTATAAAATATTTAAAACAAAAAAATGCTTCAAATTTATTTTCTACAAAATATACCCAAGTATATGTAGTGGAATCATTAACTAAAACATATACCCAGTATTTTTAACTAATACTTAAAGTTTTTATAGAACCAAACAATTCTATGTATACTAACTATAAATCATCATAAGTTCAAACTTCACTAATAGATTTAAAAATTGACTTTTGTTTCTTTCCAAATTGAAAAAGATCATAGACTATTGAAGTATCAAACCTATATTCTGATAGATCCTTAACTAGTTTTTTCTTAGACAACTTAGCTAAATTTATAACATTGTAGTATCCTAATATTCTATGACATAACCAAGATTGGTCTTTCATTTCATGAGTAAGGTATATCTAATCTCCAAAGGTATTTTAAGTTATGTTTGTAAACATTCTCATTCCAATTGGTTCAGAGAATAAATTCATATTTTGAACTATGAATAGTAAATTTATCATTCCTAAATTTCACAAAATAACCCTAATCACATAATTGCATTATTATAATAAAGTTGTGCTTTAGTCCTAATAAAATATAACATTTGAAATAAAGTATTTTACAAGAATAAAAATGTTACCTATACTAAAATATATCCTTGGGAATTTTCACCAAAAGTGACATCTCCACCAATCATATTTATAATATTATTAAAGAATTTTTTTTTTCTATTCATGTGTCTAGAGTAACCACTGTCCATATACCAAATATTTTTTTTGTTGATACATTCTTTATTTTATTTAAAAAAACATTAGAATTTTAGAACCCACACCTTCTTGGGTCTAGTATTATCAGAAAGTAATATTTTAATAATCCACATATTTTCAATTTTAGCATGTTGAGAAAATTTTTATTCTTTTGTAAAATAATATTTATAAAATCATAAATATGGAATTTTTTAAAGAACATTTGTTCTTATAGTGTCCACCACTTTGACATTTAGTGAAAATGGAGCACTTTAATGAAAAAAGTAGTTATTATTAAAAATAGGATTTATATTAGTAAAATTCATTTTAGAAAAATCTATATGAGGTATTATTTGATTATAAATCCCATAAAAATTACTATTTATAGTGGTAAAATTTGATAGAAAATTTTTTAAACTATATATTTCATAATTTCGTTTTATAAATAAATTTTTATCCTCAATAGAGGTTGTATTATACCTATTTTTTACAATTTCATTTTGTAAACTTATTTTCCCAAAATTACACATTTCAAGTTCTTTCAAAATAAAATATTTTTAAAATTTATATTTTTTAAGTTATTTAGAAAGATATGATATCTTAGTAGTTAAATTGTAAATCCATGTATTTTATTTCATGGGTTTTTCTTTTGAAACTTCAAGTTTTTTAGAAATATTTAAATTTTTATTTTTTAATCATTTATTCATCTTGAAAATTAATTAGAACTTTGTAAAGTGTTATTATCATTAGATAAAGAAGATTCATCATTACAATATACAAAACTATTTTAATTATTATCACTATTAGGATTATTTTCATTTAAAGTAATATTTTTAAGATATTTTATAGTTACCTTGTCCATGAATCATTTTTTATCCTTTAGAATTTATGCATATAATATGATATTCTTCTATCTTGAACTTTAAATGTATGATGAATTCACATAAGAATTATCTCCTCTACTTTCACTCCAAGTATCTAAAGCTTTCAAGATTTTTCTGTTCTAATTCTTATTATACTTCTTAAAATTCCTATAAAAATTTATTTCCTTCTTATCCTTTCTCTTCAACTTAGGACAATATGTTCTAATATTTCTAGTGTTCTTATATTCATAACATATCACTTCTAAATAATCCTTCTAATAAATTTTATCATTATGATTCTTCTAATATCTTTAATAAAGATCCCTTTTACCAACTTCTTATTCCTTATTCTCATAAGATAAGCTAGTTCATTTCTAGACTATTAAAATGAACTAATATCTAGATCAAAAATAACTCTTTTCTTTTTAGAATATTTTTCAACTTTCTCAATAAATTGAACTTTACTTGGAACATTTGATGTAGTTACAAAAGAAACTCATCCATTCTTCTTTTTCATTTTCTCTACATCTCTTTTCAGTATTACCTCATACTGAATGAAGTTTCCAACATGATCATCAAGAGTTAGACTATTAATCCTTCTTGTTTCATCCAAAGTATTTCTCATTGATTCCCACTCTCCAATAATTATTTCAGTAATCATTTTCACTAAGATTCCATTTTTATGATATTTTTCACCAAGATATTGTAAACTATTTACAATAGTCATAAAACTTTGGTGCATCTTGGATACTATTTCTCCCCATATAAAATCAATAGCTTGATAATTAGATCTAAGTAAAACACTTATTATCTCAATGAATTTAGAATTTCCCAAGTGAGTTACCCTAAATTTCATTCAAATACTATGTTCATATTCATAAGATGAAATCTAAATATAAATGTTTCTCATCATAGAACATAATAGAGTAATCCTTACTATATAATTAAATTGATACTCCAAATTTTCTTGATTAGTAAAAGTAGTAACTTCCTTCTCTGGAATCATATAGTTTCTAGACTACATCACAAAGTTTTCAACTCTGGTGTTAATAACACATGTTTTCATTATATATCTACAATATTCATAATCATTACCATAAAAAATTGGTGGTCTCATAGGATTAAAATTATAAATAGTACCAAAATTTAATCCTATCATATTATAGAAATAGAAACTATTTCAACAATACAAGTTAGTTTAATAACAGTTTATAAACCCATAGTTTAGAGAAAAAATTAATACCATGTAGTAGATAACAAAAGTAAAAACTCAGAAAGTAAATCAATACAACCTACTCTAATACCAATTTTTAGATCATAAGAGTTTATGATGGCTAAAAGATGAGGGTAAATTATAGCTTAAAATTTTGAACTAACACAAAAAATAAAAATATTTAGTTAAAAAAATACGATACTCTACAAACTTAAAATTATCAAAGTGTATGTATTGGATCCAAAAGTTTTATGATAAATCGAAGTTATTAATCGATCTCAATGATATTAGAAAACACAATTATTGGAAATATTATTAAAAATGAACTTTATAATGTAAATGGACATTGGAATATAAAACTTATTGATACAAAAAATATGAAATATTTTAACAAATAATTACTTACAAGAATTATAAAATAAATTCTACTCTTTAACCTTAAGAGTTAAGGATGTCAAAAATCTAGACTTAAAGATATCCATAGTTTTCAAACTTATATAAGTTCATTGTTTATACACCATTAAATCCCTCAAAATGATTATTAGAATAACTCGGACTTCTAAAATAGTAGAATTACTTTATATAATGATTGGTGTTGGGTCTATCTTTCTTAAATAAGAAATACTTTAATCAGCCTGATCAGAATCACCTATCTTCATATTCCCATAATCCCTCAATCTAAACCTTGATTGAACATATAATAAAAAATAAAAAATGTTCTAAGTATTTTAAAATTACTCACTAAAAACCCTTAGAACAAAACTATTTGAAACATTACAAATCTAAGAATTATATGTTTAGGAAGTGTGATCTTCAAATGTGATGAGTTTCAAATGCATCAACTTACAGATCCTCAAATATGCTCTTCTTTATAGGAATCCTAAAATGGTCATATTTTTTATGAATATAGGAGTTGGTTGAAATGAACTCAGATTTTCTTCATTTGAAATCTCAAATTTTTTTTATCATATGTCGTTTTTTATTGAACCATTATAATAATGCAATTAATTCGGTTTGATACAAATTATTCCACATTTTTTATTATAAACATTTGATAGTATGGTGGACTATAATACTTTTTAATCCAATAAACTAAATAATGACAAGTCTTGTGGATCTGAACTATTTTCAATCTAAGGGATATGACTTCGATTAGTTTGATGAATAGAACACTATTTAATATGATGGATAGAACACTAGTCAATTTAATGCACTAGACTCTAATTAAAACTTATGGATCAAATTAAATAATCTAAAGTTTATATTCATTTATATTAAAACTATTTATACATTTGGTAGAAAAATATTTTTTCTAAAAAAAAATTTTAAATCACCTGGGATATATATTATATTAGTAAAATAATGTTTTAAGAATTTTTTTTTATTTTCAAAAAAAAGGAAAGGAAAAATAGAAAGGGTAAAATTTAGACTCAACAAACTTATCCTTATAAGAGCTAATATTTGATACCAATTTTTAGGCCCTGAAGGGATGATGACAATTAGCAAGAGGTGGGATAATTTTATTTATTTAAAAAATAATTAGACTTTAAACTTTAAGATCAGAAAGTGGTCATTTCAAATACTAAACAATTCAACCATGCCAATATTAAAAAAGAGAGATAAAATAAAATTTGATAAATTAAAATATGAACATAATAATTTTATAGTGTTTCTAATCCAAATTATCCCACTCCACTCTTCATACACCAACATATTATATCAGACCCACTATAGTAAATCCCATTTGAAGAAGAGTGAAAACTCATTACATAATCCTTTTTCTCATGTGGTGGATTAACCTAATTCCATTTTATTTTTGGGGTTCTTATAGAAACCTATATTTTTATAGGAGAATACCCAACATATACATTTACAGGTTTAATCCTAACCTCTTTCCTTTTTTGGTTTAGACAAAACCAAATCTTTTACAGGTGGAAACCTAACCTATACATTTATACATGCAGACCCATACTAGACATCCACATGTTAATTCTTAACCTATTTCCTTTTTTGGGTTTAGATAGAACATATGATTTTATAGGTGGAAACCTAACCCTGTATTTTATAGGTGTAGAACTAACCTATACTTTCACACACTCTTTCCTAACCACTTTTATGTTACAGGTCAAGAGGAACCCATTCTTCTAAGAGGGAAAACTAACCAGACTCTTATAGGCATGGTTTATTCCTCTACTATTTTATAGTCTAAGAGGAACTTGGTTATCTAAGGGGATAGACTAAACCTAGTCTTCTAAGTGGATATGATAAACACAAACATTCATTTTTTTGGGTAGCATAACCCCCTGTAATATACACTAAGTGTGAAAATACAACATAGACAATTATAACACAAATAAGAAGTAAAATAATTTAACCCAGTGAATGATTGTAGATGGATATGCTGATGCTTGGATCAGATATTTATCAGGCCCTTTGGGATTTTGAAATAATGAATCTAGAGAAACTGGTAGTTTTCTTCAATAAGTAGTTGAATGATGAATTTATAGGACTCGGTTTCAAAATATGAAGCACATATAGTAAAGGTAGAGTCACATATATTATTATTTACTACATGCCTTAGTATTTTTATAATTCAGGATAATAATAGATAAATTTTTCACTTTAAGGTCCATGATTTTCCTTTATAAATTCAAGCAATAAAATCTTCACATGGAGGTAGCTTTTAATTAGCTTTGAAATACTATAAGAAAGAAAACCATTTTGTAAAAATAATCTTATTAGGATAATAAGTAATCAATAATAAATGTATCCATAATAGTTAATGGTAAATTCCTAGGATTACTCCCTAAATTTATGTTTGACTAACTCTTTATATTCCAAAATAGTTTTAATTAGAACTTTTCATTTATTTTTAGTAATCAAGAAAGATAATTAATATCCATGTAATTTCTATCTCTCAATATTTAGTAAAAAAATACATGATATATAGATAATCATGTTCAGAAAAATTAATATAGCAGTTAACAATCCACATTAATATCTTTGAAAAAATCTATGATAATATTTGATACAAACTCGTTATATTTCAATCAGTTTAATTTTGAATATCGCACTTTCCAAAATGTCAATGTGAATGTCCTTATGAACTTAATCCTATGTAAATCTCATTAAATTAATCATAAAAAATAAAACATGTTTAAATGAGTTCTTGATAATTAATGAGTAATTTAAAAATAATAATAAAAATATGCATAATAAACTTACAAAAAGTTTAGAAATAAAACATATAGAAAAATAGAGTATATTCTAGTTTTCTGAATAGCCTATAGAATCTTACAAAACCATGTATGAAATTTCCTATAAATAGGTGATATTCACATAGTCATTTTTATATAGTAGTTTTCATATAGTCGATTCTTACCAAAAATACAATTATCAACATGTAGTTGAATTATTCACATTCCCAAATTTATCACATAGGAAAAAAATTCTACCCTTACATGAACCAAACTTGTGGTGTAGTACTAAGAGAATTTTACCCTTACATGACTTAATACCCTTAAATAAGTATCATAGAACCTAGATTACCTTTAAGTGGGACCTAGGTTACCATTACACGTGTTTTAAAAAGGTTGTGGTACCCTTATGTAGGCAATGGAAACACTTTGGTACCCTTATTTGGGTATGGAATTACACTGATACCCTTATACAAGTATAATGGTACCCTTCGTAAGTCAATCCTAAAAGATTTTACCTTTACATGAGATTCAATTACGTTTACACAAGATCTGTTTCCTTTTCATGAGATAGGTTGTACCTTTACGCAGGTTTAGGTTTCCATTATGTGAGATAGAGAGTACCCTTATAAAAGTTTAGATACCTTTACATAACTATTGAAATTCAATGGTAACCATTACACAACTATTTACTTAACTTTACGCAACTATTCCTTTACACAATAATTAAAGCTCAAAGGTTATATTTATGTAACTAATATAAATTTTTACATACCCTCAGAAAACTAAAAGAAAATGATACTTACCTTTATGTAACTAGTTGTAATTAATGGTTACCTTTACATAGCTTATGAAAAGTAGTGGTTACATTTACATAACATATATAAATTTATGATTACCCTTACGTAACATATATAAACTCAATATTAACTTTACGCAACACTATTATGACACCCAACAGGTCACTAGTATGTATAATCATGAGTTTTATTTATCCCTGATTTCATTCTTTGACATCCTGGGTACCGAGGTTGAAACCATTAGTTTTGGGGGAGAGAGACCATGGAACATAGTTAGCACATAGTTTTTTTAAACTATGTGGTAACCATAAGAGAGGTGTTGATGTTTTTTATAGTGGGGTTTTACATTATTTTAGCATGATTTATAAAACTGTGTGACACCCCAAATATAACTGTGTAGCCTATATTGGGTAAACTATGGAACCCACATGGCCAGCGCACAGTTTTCCTAACTGTACGTCCAAACCATGTGACCCTATCCATATTATTGAAACGTGTTAGTTTTATCATTTTACCTTATCTATTTATTAATATTTTTTGGTTCTTTTTTTTCTTTCCCCATGCATTAAACCCAACCTCCTTAACATTGGATCACTTTCCCTCCTTCCTTTGTGGATTTCCTCTTGGTTTCTTAGTGGTTCAGCTTGAGGTAAGTCAATTTCTTCTTGTTTTCCTCCTCCTTTCCCATCCTCAGGCCTTATTCTTATATTATTATAGAGTTGTGGAATCCTAGGGGTGGTGTTTGAAAAATTTATGGTTTTTATGGGGGTTTTTAGTTTTATTTCTTGTGGTTTGGGTGTGTGAGGATTTTTTCTCCCTCTTTTGGGTGGTATTTGTCAAGGGAGATGCGATTTTGATGGAATTAGTGGTAAGGGTCTATATTTAAGATCATTTTCCCTAAAATAACATAAAATTTAAAATTTAATTGAGTTTTTATTGTTTAAATTTCCATTAAAATGATTTATTCTTAGTGTGTATTCCATGTTTGATGTGTTTCATGGATTGTTTAGGCAGTTTTGGTATTTAAAGAGGGTTTTCCAAATGGGGGTGGCATGTGTGCACCCCAAGAATTTGATAAAATGGCTCAAATAGATTTTTTAATTTTAAATTTATTTCTAAAGTGGTTTTAGAAATGATTTTACCTTGTAAATGGGGTTTTGATAAATTGTGAATGCTTGTATATGAAATGGATTGTATTGAGATTTTTTTGATATGGGAACTTGTTTTTTATTATGTTCTCATGGATTATCACAGTGGTTAATAGGGGGTGATAAAGAGGTGTGTTCAAGAAATTGTGTGAGGATTTAGAGGGAGGACTGTGAAAGCCTCCATTTTCTTCTAGGGGACTAAGGGAGCCTCTGGGTATGAATACCATGTGAGATTCCATGTTGGTTGTCGAGATACCAAGTTAGCTCTTGGAGTTGGGCCCAATGAATACTATGAGAGATTCCATTTCTTATCTATCATACTTGTTACTCAATGACATTATTCCCAATGGTTAGATCCCCTAAGTGCACCTTATTCATGTTTTATTGGATATTATACTTTATGCATTTGATTAGTTCCATTTTATGTGACGATATGTGTTATGGATATTTTTTCATTTTCAATTTATATGGTTATATGATTTTGATTTCATACTCACCATTATTATTACTTTTGGTTATATTTGAGCATGTTTTGACTTGTTTCATTTTTTATCTATTTGATCCATGTTTGGAATTTTTGTGGGAAACCATGTTTTTTTAAGGAATCCCAAATGGGTTTTAAAGGATTCCTTGAAATTCATTTGTTTTCAAATGGTTTTCTATTGATTGTTTTTTCAAACTAGCTTTTTTCCTCACACCCTTCTTAGTTCCTATGGGGTGTTTGAAGATTTCATTTTTCAGGACACAAGTAAGGGAAAGGTGACCATGTTCTAGGGTGGCTATTCTTGATTACTAATGTAAAGTGTTTTCTAGAAGAGACATGGTCTCACAAGGTTGGACTCATGTGGAGTCATTTTTGGTTTTTTGTACCCATTAGGTTGTACTTGGGACTTATTTAGCTTTATACCCTCTCTTTGATTCTGGGTTTGTTTTTTAGATACCATGTATATTTATATTTCCTTTTATGTCATGTTTTTATTTTGATGTATGTCATTAATTATGATATCTTATTATCTTATTTTATTTATTATATTGATATTCATGTGGTCATTCCATTTTATAGATGGATCATACCCATTTATGAATGGTGAAACCATTCCCATGTGTTAGTTAGTTATGCCTAGAGTTTTCCCCAACCCATGGTGATCAAGAAAATTCTTTGGTCCGTATAGAGGGAAGACTTTGGTAATGAGTTGGGTCAAATAAAATTGGTTCATTAGAAAATAGTATTAGAATCATATTATTTGTTATTCAGTGGTAATTTGGAGCTAAGACAATCAGGACTCAAGAGGTAGTAATGGGGGAGTGCCTAGCTAGCTCTTCTTCGTGTCGAAACTTGAGTTTCTATGGGTGGTTTGAGATTGTGGTTATATTTTAAAACTATTTATGTATTGTATTTATAATTATTTTGATCCTTATTGGTTCAATTTTCATGTTATTCCCATGTTAGGGGGGTTTGGTACTTTTGTTATGGTTAGATGTTTAATTGTTATTGATGAATCTAGTGCTTTGTGTCTTGTTGACAATGCCTCCCCGAAGGACCACATCTAGGTGTAGAGAGGATGCAGTGATGATTACCCTGAAGGAAAACTCTCCCATTGAACTAGATTTGGTGAATTTTGTTATTTTTCTTATCTAAACCTTGGTTCAAGTGGGTATTCATGAGAAGACATAGACCATGGACAATTATCAAGAGTTTTCGATTCAAAATTTGTTAATGTTTCATGAAGACAAGGGTCCCAATAATCTTGAGGAGTGTTTGGATCAAATTTGGAATATATTTTAGTTTTTGAAGACCCCTCAAACCTATAAAGTGGGATTTTCCTAAACATGAGGATTTCATGTGGACCACCTTCAAAGTAGAGTTCAATTAGATGTTCTACCTAGATACCGTGAGAGCGGTGAAGGCCCATGAGTTTCTAAAGATGGATCAAGTTAATTGGTTAGTGATTGATTATTACACCATATTTAATGAGTTGTTTCTTATATATCAGTATCTTCTCACAAATGATAATATGAAGTCTTGATGTTTTGAGATGGTCTTGAGGCTAGAGATAAAATCCATGATCATTTTTCTGTGTCTACTGATCGATTCAGAGGTGGTTGATAAAGGAGTGATGGAAGTTTAAAATTTGAATTGAAATAAAGGTTCCATTGGTGTTCCTTCAGTGGGAAGTAGCCATAGTTCTTCCTCAAGGAAGATGTGGGGTGGGATGAGTCTCAGAGTGGCAGTGTACAAAGTGCCCAGCAGTCATTGAGATCAACTTCTATGGCTATTGTGGGGAATATGCCAGTTGTCTATTATCATTTTAGTAAGGAAGGACACACTATAATGATGTTCCTAGAGACTCCAAATATGTTACACCAATGTGGATAGTAAGTTAATATCTAGAGATTTTTTCAATTGTCTTCATGTGGGAGTGGTGTCGGCTCTATTTTCTTAAAGGGCTATCAGGTGTAGTCATAGACTTCCAAGGGTGGGGGATCTCATCCTTGGGTCAAGGGGGGTGCTCATCAGGGGAAGAAGACTTAGATTTGGTTTGATCTAGGGTTACTCAAGGAAAAAAAGGTCATTTCATAGGACACAAATTTTGGGCCATCCATCATTCAAGGTACGGTGTTTATTACTTATTTGATAGAATCAGAGTTTTTTTGACACAGCTGCATCCCATTCTTTTATTTCACTTAATTTGATTGATTATTTGGGTATGATAGCTAATTTGATTCCTTATTACATTTATTTTATAACCCCATTTTTTAGGGAAAAGGATCATGGTTTTATGTTCCCTGAGTGTCATGTAATGATAGCTGGTGTAGAGGTCATTTGGGAATTCATTGTTTTGGAGTTATATATGTTCAAACTCATTATTATCATGAATTGGTTGGTTAGATTCAGGGAGATTTTCAATTGTTATCATCTTAGTGTAATGTTCCTTACTCCTGAAAATATCACCCACTTATTTTAGGGTGAGTGGGATCCATGGTTGGGGGAGGGTGGTAACAGCTTCTTCAAGGTTAGGGATGATCTCTTTCCAGTTATCTAGGTTTTTTCATGAGGATTTTGAGAATAAATCTTCCAGTGAACATCCAATGGTTATGGGTTTGTACCCAAACATGTTTGAAGAGGATTTATTGGGATTACCTCCCTAGATAGAGTTCAATTTTAATATTTATCTACTCCCCAGAGTGTGGTCGATTTCCATTCCATCTTATTTGATGATTCTAGATAAGCTGAAGGTGCTGAAAGTTCAACTATTAGATCTTGGGGGAAAGGGTTTTATTAACATTAGCATGTCACTGTGGGATTCACCAGTGATATTTTAAAATAAGTAGGGTGGTAAAATCTGAATTTTCATATACTACCCTAATCTTAACTAGGTGATAGTAAAGAATAAATACATATTTCCCAAAATTTATGATTTTTTTGATCAACTCAGAGGGGCCCGATGGTTTTTGAAAATTGACCTGAGATTGGGGAACCACCAGTTGAAGTTATGGTAATAGGATGTTCCAAATAACACTTTCCAAAATTTTTTTATACATTTTGAGTATTTTTTATGCCATTTTTTGTTTCCAATTCTCTATTTATTTCCATGTCACTAATGAACCTAATCTTTTGTTTCTTTTTAAACTCTTTTGTGGTCATGTTTTTATATGAAATCTTTCTGTATTCCAAGATAGAGGAAGAGAATGTGATATGTATAGAGGTTATTTTGGGTGCTTTGAGAGGGCACTACCGATATTCCAAATTGACTAAGTGCTAGTTTTTTATTTAGTAAGTGAATTTTTTAGTTCATTTTATTTCAAAGTAAAGAGTTTTAGTGAATCCAAATAAGGTTTGAGTAGTCATTTCTTGGGATAGGCCCAATAATGTGTTCAATATCGGTAGATTTCTGGTCTTGTGTAGGTATTATAAGCATTTTTTTGGACTTCTCTAGGATAGTTTCTCCATTGATGTATTTGATTAAGAAAGGGGTGAATTTTTAGTGGTATGAGAAATTTCAGAGTGATTTTGAGTAGTTACAAACCCATTTAAAATTCACTCATATTTTGATTCTACTTTATCCTAGGAAAGATTATGTAGCCTTTTTTTTATTCTTCCAGTGTGAGTTTGGGGTGTTTTCTGATGTAGGATGACCATGTGGTGGCTTATGGCTCGTGGAAGGTTTTCCCACATGAGTGGAATTGTCCCACCCATGACATGGAATTGGAAATTGTTATGCATGAACTGAATATGTAGAGACATTACCTCTTCAGGGAGAGTTTCATAGTATATTTGGATCACAAGAGCCTAAAGTACATTTTAAATCAGAGGTACCTAAATCTCCAGAATATTAACTAGGTGGAGTACCTTTAGACTTTTTATTTTGATATTTCATATATGCTCAAAAATGGAAATGTGTTTGCTGACACTTTGAGTAGGAAGTTTCCAGTGCAGACAATTCGGGAATCAGTGGACAAGTGGGGTCTGATGAGATTATTTTTTGATCTGATATTGGAAATATAAGAAGATGGAGAGAATTTATTCTTGTTTAGTGTATAGATTAAACCCTATCGTTTGGTTGAGGACTAAATAGGCATCCAACCTCGAGTTATAGCAAATAAGAAGTTCCGTAAATAATGGGGAGACCTTGGGTGATTGGTATTAGTCTCCTAATGTTTCTATTATCTTTTGGAAGTGGAAGGTTGTTTCTTTTTTCTTTGAGGTGGGAGTTTATTCATGGGCCACATTATTCTAGTTGGTTCATTCACCCAAGGGTGATCAATATGGTTTATACCTGGATAAGGTAGTGTTGGTGGGTCAGGATGATACATAATATGGTGTACTTTGTCTCTAGGTGATTCACCGTCTAGAGGATAAAACATGATCATCAAAGACCATCCTTGTTTTTTCAGACACTTATCATTCTAGTTTAGAAGTAGGGTGAGATCTCTCGAGATTTTTTGATCGTTCTACCAAGTACTCCGAGTTGGAAAGATTCCATATGGGTGATTGTTGATCATCTTGAAAAATCAACCCACTCTCTTCCCATTGTGTATTTGAAAAAGGTATAGGACCTAAGATGATTGTATGTTCGAGAGGTTTTTCAGATTCAGGGAGTTCCCTTAGCGATAGTGTCCTTCAGTGATTCTAATTTTACATATCAATTTTGGAATGGAATCCAAGAGTCTTTGGGAACCTAGTTTTGGTTGAGCACCACATATCACCTGAAGACAGATGTCCATACTGAGCGAGCCATCCATACTATTTAGGATATGTTACGGGCATGTGTTCTTGATTTTGATGGTTGATGGGAAAGGCACGTACCATTTTAAGAGTTTTCATATAATAATATATATCATGCCTCAATCAAGATGGCCCCATTTGAGTCATTTTATGAGTTCCCATGCCAATCCCCTTCGTGTTGGGATGAGGTGTTCAATAATTCTTGGGTTGGACCAAGCAATGTTCAAGAGAATATGCAGGTAGTATGGTTGATTCACAAATGTCTAGAGAAATATAAGATCTTCTAGAATTCATGTGAATAATTCCAAAGTCTTCCTTTGGAGTTTTAGGTTGGTGATTAAGTGTTTATGCAGGCATAAGTTCAGTTGGGTCGTAGTCAGTTGGGAAAGTAGGGGATGTTGGCGTCATGTTATGTCTGGTCATTTTGGGTTGTGGGGTATCTTGGGAAGGTATCCTACCAATTGTAGCTTCCATAATGGATGATATTTATTCATGACATGTTCCATATCTCCCTTATAAATAGATACTATCCATACCCATCTCATTTTTTAGAGTGGGAAGATTTAGAGTTAGAGCCCGATGCGGCCATTTTCGAGTAGCTTGTTCATGTTGTGGATGTCCAGAACAAGGTTCTCTATGGGAAGGTGATTTAGTTGGTTTGTGTGATTAGGTAGTGTGGTGGAAATAACCATGATACATGGGAGTTAGAAACTTAGGTGAGGGAGTAGGGGCCTCACCTGTTTTCTTCTAACGAAGCATGAGGGCTTTCTAGGGGTAAAAATTGGCCTAGTGGGGATTTTGTGACACGTGTCGGGTCATTAGTACATATAATTTTGAGCTTAATTTATCCTTGAGTGCATTCATTGATTTTCTGAGTTTTAGGGGTTGAAACCATGATTTTTTTGTGGATACATACTAGGGATCATGGTTGGTGAATGGTTAGCGCAATATTTGTCTAAACCATGAGGAAACCATGTGAGGGGTGTTGTATTTTCTGACAATACAGTTTCACACTATTTGAGAATGTTTTTTAAAATTTTGTTTCACCCAAAAGAGAACTGTGAAACCTATTTTGGGTGTAAATTGGTTCTCAAATGGTTGGCTCATAGTTTTCATAAATGTGCAGCCAAAATGTGCTACCTTGTCTATCTCATTAAAAAGTGTGAATTTACTATTTTTTCTTTATCCATTTCTTAAGGTTTAAGGATTATTTTATTCTTCCCCCACACATGTAGATAATCCTCATTGTCCATGGAGATCTCCCTCTCCTTTCTAGGTGGATTTCATCTTGGTTTCTTGGTGGTTTGGCTTCAGGTATGTTTTTTATCTTTATTTCCTCCCCCTTCCCCTCCTCAAGACTTGTTCTTCCATTTTCATGGAGTTTTAGAACCCTATAGGTGGTGTTGGATGGATTTAGGGTTTAAAATGGGGGTTTTGGATTTATTTATTATGTATTATGTGTGTGAGGCTTTGTTCTTCCTTTTCTGGGTGGTCTTTGTCAAGGGAGGTGAGCTTTTGACCAAATCTAAGGTATGTGTCTCTATTTAAAGATTTTTTTCGTGGAATACCATTAAATTTATAACCACCTTTAGTTTATACTATTTAAATTTTCATTATAATTATTTATGCTTGGTGCATATTCTCTATTTTATGTGTTTTGTGGATTTTTTGGTGATCTGTGTATTTAAACAAGGTTTTCCAAATGGGGGTGGCATGTGTGAACCCCATGTGTTTGATAAAATGGATCAAAGAGATTTTTTGATTTCAAAAGTATTTATAAAGTGGATTTAGAAATTGTTTTACCTTGGAAAGGGTGTTTTAAGAAATTGTGAATTATTTTTTATGAAATGGATTGCATTATATCTTGTTTGATATGGCCACTTGTTTGTGATTCGGTTGGAATGAAGTAGCACATGAGTTAATTGAGGTGTAAGTGAGATGTTTTTTCAAGGGAATGTGTGATCCATAGAAAGGAGGACCATGAACAACTCCAATTTTTCCAAGGGGATGAGAGAACCTTTAGGTAGGAAGATAATGTGAGCTTCCATATTGGTTTCTGGGAGACTATATGAGATATTGGATTTGGGCCTGAGGAAGCTTGTGAGAGATTCCATTGCTTATCTAGCATGTTTTTTACTCACTAAAATTATGCCTGATGGTTAGAGCCCCTATGTACACATTTCTCATGTTGAATTATTTATTATTATTTATAAATTTTATTAGTTCCATTATAATGTGATGATACAAGTTATTCCCATTTGTTTAATTTCTATTAATATAGTTATACGATGTTGATACATTGATCAACTTTATTTTGGATTTTGGTTATGTTTGATCATGTTGTGCCTTGTGGGATTTTTTATCTATTTTATCCTTGTTTGGAAATTGTTTTTGGAAAACCACATATTTTTTGAAAGGAAATACAAATGAGTTTAAAATGTTTAATTGAAATTGATTTTTTTAAGTGGTTTAGTTTTGAAATTTTTTTCAAATTAGTTTATTGGTTTCTCTGGGAAAAATCCTTAAATATATTAATACTGGTATCCAATAATGATTTGTGGCTCACACCATACATGGTCCCTTTAGGGAATTTCTAGATTTCATTTTTCAGGACATAGGTATGGAAAAGGGCACCATGTTATAGAGTGTCTCTTATTGACTATCAAAATCTAGTGTTTGTGGAGGAGAAATGGTCTTGCATGGATGGAATCACGTGGAGTCATTTTTTGGTATTATGTACCCATTGGGTTGTAAATGGGAATTGTTTATATTTTTACCCTCCCTTTGACTTTGGTTTCTTTAGAGATACCATGTATATGGATATTTCCTTTTAGGGAATTTCTTTACTTTGATGTATGTTTTTTTGTATCTATTTATATTATGTTGTTGTTTCTAATGATATTAGTGTTTAATCACATTTTATAGATGGTTCATGCTCATTTATCAGTGGATAAATAATTCCTAGGTTCTAGATTGTTATGACTAGTGCTTTTCACTGGATCATGGTGATCTAGAACATGCTTTGGGTTGTGCAGCATGCCAACTTGGGTGACAATTTGGGTTAACCTAGATTGGTTAGTTACAACTATGAAAATTATTCTACCCTTACGTAACCCATTAAAACATTATGTTACCTTTACGTAACACTGAAAGAACATGTATAAATGATATTTAAGGGTCTAAATGACATAATTAGCTTAGTAAATCAATATGAAACTTGTAAAAATATATTATAAACAATTAAAACATAAAACATCAAGATAAATTACATAATAAATAAAAAGTTAAATCCAAAATTAAGGATAATTTTAAATATTTCATATAATTACAAACTAAAGGTAATACTTAGTAAAGTTGTGAAAAATTATAATTAATAGTAATATGATATTTTGAATTTATCAAAACATAATTAAATAAATGTGATCCAAAGATCCACTTCAATATATGTAACCTAGGCAGTTAACATCAACAAGCTATTATCAATAATTATAACACTATAAACCCTATGAAATCACCATTTCTCAACCAAAAAAACTCTCAATCACCAAAGAATACTTCAACACAGTATCATAGGTGGGAATACGTAAGGTTATGACCCTATATCTAATGTCTCATCATAATACATGCTAAAATGTACGAGCCTAGAGATAAATATCATGAATCATACCATGAGAGTAGCTCATGAGGTCTGTGAACCTTAAATTAAACTAAAATACCATCATGCTTCCTTTTTAGAGGTCCAACATCTGTTGGACCGACACCATTATTAGGGTCACTGCATCGTGATCCTACCTGAACAAGTGATCAAACTTCTACCATTGTATATTGACCTCATCATGAGCTTGTGAATTAAAAAACAAATAGCATCCTGCTCATTGTGAAGAAGGTTCATATCAAGAACCACATTATATTTAGTGGGTGTCTTGACCATATAGAGAAAATAAAAAACTAACACCAATTTTTCTTTAGTTTCTTGAGGATCCATCCCCCCTAAGAACCTAGGATCCCATTATCTCAAGAAATCATAAAATTCACTTATCATGTGGTTAGTCTCATCATACTTTATAGGTACTACTAGTTTTAATCCGGGTTGGTGTATTCTCTATCAAATAGTTTTGGATCTACTCTTTTCTCCATTGGTGGGGAAAAAACCTCCCTATATAATTCCTATATAGAAGACTCATTAATCAACTTGTCAATGGCTGGAGTCTAACTTTCTAGAAAATGTCCAATAAGGCCCTGACTCTGTAGATTATTTGTCTTTATATGAGGCAATATATTACATTAGAAAAGATGATCCCACTATTATTAAATCATATCTAGAAATTCAAACTCATGAAGAATGTGAATTTAATCACAATCAACATGTTATATAATGTGAATACCTTCCCATTTAACCCTTCAACTAATTTTATAGACTTTAATGTAAAATAATAGATTATCATAACCATGGTGAATGATTATGTCATCTAATCACAAAAAACATTGGGTTACTTGATCTATTAACTGGCCTCAGAACCCATTAACACCATTTACATAAGTATCCAAAACCAATACTTACAGGACTATTAACTCCAAAATATCTTCCCAAGACTTGAACTACTATGATATCATTCTGAAATGACCATACCAAATGATACCCCACTAGGGTTGATAGTAAGCTGAGTGTGCCACACCAATCCCACCTCCAATAAACTAGTGAATGGAGATCAGCTCCAACATGGAATATTACACATATTGGAAGCCTTTTCCTATAATACTATATACAACCACAATAAGATTTTATGGATCTATTTACAATTAATCAATATAGTGAAATAAAAAGGAAACCACATTCTCAAGATCTAGCCTATATGAAACTAAAACCAATATATATATATATATAAATGAAGAAACGATGTACCTTACACTGATGATCGGTGCTCCTACTATCTTCCTTGATATATTTGAGGAAGATCACTTAAATTTATCTATAAGAATCCCTTATTCATGGTGCATCCAAGGGGATGATGTGAATCACTCATAACATGGGTAGGACTCTCCTTCACTCCACATCATGATAGTGTCTATAATGGAAAAGGAACAAGAAGAGAGATTCATGGAGAATGTGAATTGGAAGAGGCTTAGGTAGTCATGTATAATCACCATCTCATGGAGATAACCTCCTTATATATATAACTTGGGAAATCACCCAATTTACTATGCATTAACTCATACGTTATGAAATGTATGATTTATTCTTGGGGTTCCAAACATTTTCTAACCCATTAGCTAATTCATTTCCCCCATATGTATCATCTTATGAAATACTTATTAATAATAGGACTATATGAGATATATTTTAATTTTAAACTTTAAAATTTAGTTTCCATTTCCAATCATAAGATTAATATATTTTTTATTACATGAATCATAATTCCTTATGATATACCATTATCTTGCACTATGATAGGCCAAGGGTGTAACATAATATCATATATCATACATTATGATATGCCCAAATTAAGAATATGGAATGTTTTGGTATCTTAAATGTAAAACTATATGACATATTTTTGTTTTACATTATGATATATCTTTAAATACATCACATGTATCATGGGTTTAGTGAATATCACCAACAATATCTCCCTTGTACTAAATCCTCATAAACTTAGTTTCATTTCACCTTAAATTATATCCTATAGAATAAATTTTTTAATCATAACCAAAAATACTTTTTGATATCTTCTAAAACACTTATATAATGATTCATTAACTTCACTTTTTATTACAGTGTATGTAACACATCATGAATACCCATCCAAAAAACCTTTAGGATAAACTCTAAAAAGGTTTTAGAGTATATCTCTAAGTAAAAAATAAATCCCCATTAATTAAACTATAAAGTGTTACCCCACAAACATTTTTATCTATGAAAACATGTATTAATTCCCAAATTCATAAACATAAGAAAATAGATGGATTTAGTCAAGCATAAGTACAACTAAATCTATTAAAGGATATATAATTGTCTCCATCAAACATATGTATCCATATACCTATTTCCAAAAGTTATATCATATCCATAGATTTATTTTCATATGCTTACTTTGTCTAACACATCGAGTAACAATAAGATATTGAGCATGTTAATCGTTTATAGCTACTCATATGTTCTCGATTTTATAAGTATAAAGTGATCAGGTCAATGAATATATATCATATCATTCACTATTATGGAAGATCGCATCACATACCCCTAATCCAATGGATAAGAATATCACATGTATTATCTAGGTATGGTCATACACGTCCTGGGCCTATCTTATTTGAGGGTGAATACTTCATACTCATCATACAAGTATAAAAATCCCATCTTAGTTATACTCCAACCAATGATATGATTATAAAAAAACCAACAATTTCTTGATTAGGTTATCCTTAAAGCCTCCATAATAAAGGTATCATAGTATAAAGGTTCTCATTCTAGGTATATCACCAATATTAAGTGTTAGATAAATATAAATATAAACCATGCACCCCTAGTATAACGAAGACATAGTGTATGACACTCCATGATGTATACTTGGGGGGTCATCTTGCATACAAAACTCCTTTCTTCCCTAGTGATCATATTTTATATCTCTATATTAAATTTTAGCAATGCTAAAATTAACATTTCATCATATCCTGTAAAACTTTGTGATGAATATCAGTTAGATATAACTCAAATTCATACATTGAGTGGATAATTCCGGAAATATATACACCAACATGAAATTTAGAGACTGACTTTTGTATTAACTTGATATATTTTATATCCTTAAATTATTTTAAGAACATTAACAAAAACATTTACAAGTTATCATATAATCTTATCCCATATGATTTTCCGCCAAAATAACCTTATTTTTATAAGTTTTAGGCCTTATTAAACTCATTAAAAATATATGTAATTCCTACCACATCTCTATACATGTATATAATAAAACCCTCATACTAAATTATTTATTTATTAACATCTATGGAGTAATCTAATTTGAATAACGGTGAGATTTATGAATCATGTTCCTAATTTTCAATTCTTTGAACATAGTATTCAAACTTCTTAATGTCACAACACAAAATTTTATGATGATAACAAATTATATTGTCTACTTGGAACTCATTATAATTCCATCATCATTATTATTCTTGGAACCTTCCTATCAAACGTTTTCATTGAAATATTTTGGCAAGTAATGTTACTCTTTAAGTAGAACTATTAATGATATACCCCTAAAATTTTAAGATATTATGTAATATTCACTTAGTTATGGTGAATAAATGTAAATATTTATATTTCTTTCCTTACCAACACATCCTAAACACTTTTAGGATAATAAGAGACATTAAAATTTAATTTTTACTAGAATATTATTTTTTTACATAAACTTATCTAAGTCCAAACATATTCCCCAAAGACTCTTAGAAAACAATTTTTTTAGAATATAAAACTAATATGGAAAAACTATTTTATGTTTTGAAAATAACTATTATATACATTAGTGGGAATATTTATAAATAAAATACTTACATTCATATATAGTATGGTATTCAATGGGTTTAGAGTAGTGTATATAAAAGAAAAAATTATTATTTATAATATGCCATCGATGGTTGTGGGATCAAATAACTTATATTTTAATAAACATATAGATATAAACATTTATCTTGGATAAATAATTTTTATCCTTATCCTCTTATCAATAATATTATAAAATATAATGAATCATAAACCATGTGTGTAAAAAATTTCAACTAACATAACTCTTTGTTAACATACAACTTTTTATATCTTATAAGATAAATGAGATAACATTAAAAATACTTTAATAAGATCCATATGATCATGATATATTCATTTTCTAAAATTCCATGACTCAGAAACCATTTTATTTATTAATAAAATTCAAACTATAAACTCTTTTAATTATTTACTTGATATTGAATGTATGAATATTTTCAACTCTTTAAAAACATATAGTTGATATAATATTCCATTAAAATGGAGGATTGATTTTAATACCATCGATACCTAATATAGAAATTATGCATAGCTTCCCAAACTACTTCTAGTATCCATGGAAATTCTATCATACTTAAATATATTCATACATTCTTGATTATAACTTTAGGTTTCAATGAACTTGGCTGAGTTTTTTAAGGAAACATTTTTATAAATTCCAACTAATGTTTTTTCTTATGTTTTGAAATTTTACCAACTTAACTTTTAAATAAAACATCACATAATAAACATTGAATTATTATTTCATCTATCCTAAACACTTTGAGAAACAATTTATGGAATACATTCACATTATCAGGACATTTACAAAAATAAAAATAGAATACATTCCTTAACTAGAATAATACATAAATGAAACCTTCAGTATGATTAAATCATTATCACAATCAATAATATTTATTATATGAGTGGTGACTAAAGTTATTTTGGAAAATTTTCATCTAATCCTTTTTGAAACATTTATTGAAACATTATATGTTTTCTAAAAACATCTAAAATAACTTGATAATCAATATTACATTTTGGTTACTAAGGATGGTATTAGGTTAACACAAAGAGTTTACACCCATCATAAAAAAAATTCATCATTTATAACTGGTTATTAGTGATGTAATATCATTAAAAATAGTTATTTATATTGTAATTCAATTTTAAATAACCCATCATAGAAAATGATATCACAATTATTATTATTGGTGACAAACGATCACTAATATGCTACGACCTAACAATTTTTCGATGGAAATAAGGATCTATCACAAATAATATTATAAAAAGGATTTAAAAATATTAAAAATACAATTTAGAAAGTTTTTTTGTTATAAATTATGAAATTTCAATAATAATATTTGAGACAATATTTTAATACATCTCAAATACTAATCAATAATGCTTTTATAGTGGAAAGAATATTTTTTCACAAAAACTGTATGTGACAGTATTAAAATTCCATTTCAAATAAGTGAAAATAAAATAAAATAAAATAAAAACTCAAATAAATTAAGTATTATAAGAAACCAATAATATAAATAATAATAAACATTCAACACATTATATATTTATCTAAAAATATATAATAAATCCACTGGGGGAGGGTGATCAGCTGTAGGATCTGGTGGAGGGTGATCATCTGCTAATTTTTCTTCTCTTATTACAGAAATTGTTTATCATACTACCAAAAAAACTCTTCCTACTCTATGTGAAATCTATATATAGTATCATCCTAACCTCAAATACTATACTCATACTATGTAGTAAATAGTGATTCCATATAATCTCACTTCATGTTGAATGATAATATCACCGCATTACCATGATAACTGGCTGACATTGATCATGAACTAATATCGATCACCTAGACTTTATTGAAACCAGTAATGGTCACCAATATCTAGGACATATTATTGAAACCTATATCATAATATACATCTCCCAAGATCTCATTCTAACTCTCCATTGTGAATTAATTCATAGCCTCATCTATGTCCTCCAAGTGTAATTATTAATTAAAAATTAAAAAAAAACTAGTCTGAATTAATTTTAAAAACTAAAAATAAAATACTAACAAAAAATTGATTTTTTCTTTGAATATTAGTCTATTATATAGTACTATAGGCATAGATATTCATTTAGACATTAAACTTTAAAATATATCTATTAATATAAAACTATATAAATATTCTGTGGAAATGTTTTTAAAAGTATTTATAAATTAATAATCAATGTTACTTACCATAAGTAATCAATGTATGATAAACGTATAACTCTTGAGTCTTAGTGTGACCTCCTTCCTCCTATGGTTCTATCAACCATGGTTTTACCTCCTCTATAAAGTCTTTATTATTTAGTAGGAGAGAAATAAATCCCAAGCCTAGGTAGAGATGTAGTTAGCTTAATGACACATACAAGACTCATAAAAAATAGTATAAGCTATCTCAATGGATCTTATTCTATGGTTTCATAAAAATTGATGATAATTTTCACACATAAAAGTCTCTCATACCTCATGGATAGAGGATCTCATGCTTTCATCAATCAGAGACCATAAAACCACTAAATAATTCATAATATCAAGTTAATATTAAAATAAATATCATATAAAAAATATTATTTATTTACATATAATCCAATGATTGAACATGTGATATTAAACATTAGTGGGAATCTAATCCTTGGAAACACATTCCCCCAAAAAATAATTATATAAAATCACACCTGGATTCCCAATTATAATATAGGAAAAAATAATAAAATAACAACTTATAATCATAAAATTAATATATATATATATATATATATTAATGATAAATTAAATAAAATATATAATTAAAATTTCATACAAGAGTGTGGATTGAAATAAAGAGGTTGACGCTGCTTGGGAATATGGTATGGAATCATCAATCTGGGTGACACCTCCTATTATACATTGTAGTGATGATATGTTATGTTTCATATGAAGGGTCATAGGGATTATCACGAATAAGTATGGAATTGGTGGGAGAATAATATAACTCATCAGAATCCTCTTAATAAATCATGAAATAAAAAATAATATTACTTATAAATAATTTTTAATACATATATCTAACATAAAAAATATACATATATTTATTGAAAACTAAAAAAACTTATATTGATTAATATTATAACTAGAATGTAATACATCAATATTAATATTCTTCTTCATATTCATCTGTGATAATGTCTTAATTTTAATTTTCAACACCATAAATTACCATTTTGATCATCTCTTATTGTCTCAAATTCATTGGTTACATCATACACATTATATGTACCATCAAAAAATAAATTTAGGTTATTATCATTGATATTTATAACTCTTATAGAAAGATATGTATTCTGTGATGTTTCCTAAAAAAATCAATATTTTAAAATTACCTAGAACCACTTTCATTTTCAATAAATTTATTGTCATTGGATTTCATTTTTATTACTCTTAATTGGTCATTTAAATCTCTCAAAGTGGAATAGAAATTTTCAAAATAAACTTGTGGTGTATGATTTACAAGAAAAAATGTTTCATTTTTGGAATAACACTTGTATATTTAAGTTCAATGACTTCATTCCATGGATGAACATGCATTCCTCACTTAAAATCAAACCAAGTAAATTTAAACTTTTTTATATAATTTTATCTCAGATAACATAACTCAATTATTTCATCAAAAATGGCTTAAAATCTAATATAACTTTCTTTTTAATGGGTTTCTTTAAAAAACACTATTATACATTGATTTTTATGATTTATCATATGTGATTGTATGAAATCTTAATCTATTAACCACATACACATGATAATATTTTACCAATTTGGATGGTGGGTTACGCAGTGCACATAATCAATTATCAATTTTATTTCTATATTTTGGTACCATAAAAGATAAAAAATAATAATTAATGTATAAAATAAAAAAATACTACATATGTTCAACTTTAAACAATTTAACTTACCATTATTTGAAATCGGTAGGAAGAATTATGTTGTCGAAATTACTCAAGATGAGTCAGTTTAATTAATGTGAATTGTTTATTAATATGATCATCATATAATTGAAAAAAGAATATAAGTTTACATTTTAAAAATATATTAAAAAATATTGGTAAAAGTAAAACTTATTACATAAATAATGTTATGTCTTAAAAATTGAGTATAATATACATATGAGTAATGTTTTATTAGTCATCTGAAAGTCACCATTTATGATCACCAAAAAAACAAATCTCTTGATGATTAAATATGGATAATAAAATGTCTATTAAATCATTAAAATTTCCTCCATTTCTACCAATTAAATTATTTTTTTATGGGGATTCATATTGAATATAATAAGATCTGAAGTTTTAAATTTCCTCATACAAGTACCCTTATGTAATTTAACCTTCAACTCATGTTTTATTACATATCTTCTTATTTATTTTTTCCATAAATATCTCATATGGGTACATCCATTAGAATTTATCAAACCAATACATTTTTCTTCAAAAAAAATGTGATATTAAATGTTCTATTGAATCAAGTAAGACCAATAAGAATTATTTTTTCCAATTTATATAGAATTAGAATAATATATTTTTACAACACTGTATCATATTCTATTTTTTTATTAAATACATCTCATAAAGAATATAATATTTTAGTTAACACATCTCAATTCAAAGAATTAAATAACCCGCTAACAAAAAGAAATTAATATTTCAATTAAGACATGAAAATCAAGAATTTTTAACCTAATAATAAGAACAATTTTTATGTAGTGAGAAAAATTGGAATCCTATCCATATATTAACTACAAACATATAATCCACTAATAGATTAATAAATTAATTTCATTATATTATTCATAATATACATTTTCCTTTATTAAATTTCATGATCTATATTTTTTTAAATAACTCAAGTTCAGAATATTTGTAAATTTGGTGAAGATCTAATTGTGATTTTTTAATAAATTTAGTCATAATAAGTGTGTCTAACAAAAAATAGAATATATTATAAAAATAAGTATTTTAAATATGAATTACATCTAGTATATGACAGACCAACAAATCAATCCAATATTTTATGTCCCAAAATTTACTTTCCTTTATCCAATTTATATCTCTCCAAAAGACACCTATTTTTATTGGTTTTCAATTAGTCCAAAATTAATAGGAGATAATGAAGAAATGGTAGATTTTACTTGAATACCTAAGATAACTATTATAGTTCCTTCACTTTTAACTATACCTTTAGTAAAATTATTTATATTCCTTTAAAATTGATTATTCTCATAAACAAGTCTCTAATAAAGGATTAAAAAATAAAATTTTCTTCCAATTAAATGAATAAACTCTTAATTTTAACACATATAGTATGGATATGATTTCTGGACATATATAATCCATCCGCATAACATATTTTATTTTGTAAAGTCACTGATTTTCCTCATTATTTTTTATTTTAATGTTATTTTTTTTTCTATAATAACATCCTATATGGTTACACTATCACCCCAAAATAAAATTAACTCATCAATCAGCGGGATCAAATAAACATAGTTATTCTTGTATGGATGTCTTAGAATGAATAATTATAAATAGATAAATGATTCCTTAAGCAATATAAAAAGAGGAAATTTTTATGTTAGTATCAAAATAGGCTAAAAAGAATATTGACTACTGTAAGAACCAAATGCACAAAAACCATCAGAAGAAATACATAAGCATATGTTACAAAGTTCTAAAGTAAAATACAGATGCACTTAATAAAAATAACTATTTCATGTTGTACATTTAACTAACAAATCATATTCATCCAAATATAAGATACAATCATTTTCATATGCATGTTTTACATTTAACTAACAACTCATATTCATTAGAATATAAGATGCAATCATTTCAAAAAGAAAGGATCATCTGATAACTAATACCCAAATTGTAGACTAAATAATTTATTTCATATAAATTTGTAGGTAGTGAATTCCCCACGAGAAACAAAGATTTAACAAAAGAATATATTTGATCAAAATAACTATTTCACAATCCAAAATTTGATTTAATATCCATAAATTATATAACAGTTTCTAATTTTCTAATCTTTCATGCAGGATAAAGAGGCCCCTCATAAAAATTCAAAAAATATTAAAATTGAGGTGGATCCAATTTAGGATTTGAATTATAATTCTGATTTTTAGTTTCCTAAAAGTATGGTTCAAAAACCTAATGTACTGAATTTTGAAATTTTGATTGATCTTCACCTGAAAAAATTATTTTCTTCCAAAATACATCTATCATGTGGATACCAAAAATAATAATATTTTTGAAAACCCAAACACAATAGATGAACCCCGACGTTATAAAAAGTTTCAAATATCCTAAGATCACATTTCTTACATAGACGCTTAATTATAACTTCTGTAACCAATTCTATACTTGAAGATGCAAATGATGCAAATGTTTTAATACCCTCAATCTAGACAATATTTGTACCAAAACCAAGTGTATTTTTATAATGATTTATCCAATCATGATCTCATGATAAAAACTAGTGTCTATTTCAAAGGATCATAATTTTCTAAAAATAGTAAATAGTTTATTATATAAAATTTTATTTTATCATAAAGTAAATAAATTTTAAAAAACATTACCTAATTTATTTTCACTAAATCAATAGTGATTTTTTGACATTGAAATAACTTTAGAAAAAAATATATATTATTTTATAAGAATCATTAAATTTTTTAACTTAAGTTTCAAGAAATGAAGGATTTGGACTATAAAGGAAACTCAAAAATAAAATATAGAAACACAAGCCCGTTGCATAGAAGTTCTTTCACATAATAATCATTAAATTAAAATTTAATTACTTTGATAACTTTTCAAATAGTTAATTATTTTTTGTAACATTTTTTTACTTTTTAACTTGTTTTAATATTTTTTTTCTTCCTAATTTTATTTTTAGTAGGTAATTAATTTTTTGAATATATTATTAGTTATTATTATTTTTAAGTTTTAAATTATTTATTATAAAATTACAATGAATTAAAAAAAATATAAATTCTTAAATAGTTTTAGTAACAGTTTTCTAATAATTTACAAAAATATAATTATTTTTTAATTATTTGTCATAAAATTACATGTATTTTCATATATATGTAAAAACTAACTGTGATGGATATGATTTTTTCTATTACAATTAGTGTTTTTTGAGATATTATGTTAATATTATATTATATATTCTTTTCTGAATTGAAAATACTTTTCTACACTAGTCAATTATCGGTGGTTCATATATCCACAAAAACTATTTGAGAGTAAATATTTATCTATCACAAATATTCATCATTATTGTAGGTTTTTTATATTAAAAATAAAACCATCGCAAAAAAATATTTATCTTTTACATTTATTTTATTTCTTAAGTTTTTTTTCAATTTACACTAATTTTTTATGATTTATGAAAATATAAATAATTTGAAAAAAAATTAATATCTTTTTTTCATTATTTATAAATTTTTTATTTATAAAATATTTCATTTTAAAAACATTACACTAAAAATTTAGTAATTTAATAATAAATCATACTTTATTTATAAATTATTATACTTATATTCTATTAATTTTAATAATTTATAATAATTTTTAATTTAAAAAATACATGGTATTGTTTTTATTAAATTACAACATTTTCATAATTTTTTCCCTTATTTTATGTAATATTTTTTATTTTAGACTATTTTTTATTACTTAAATTTTTTTATTACATTACTATAAATTATTAATTATTATACTTCTAAAACAATTTTTATCCTTTATAAATATATAAAATAATTATTAATTTGATGTGATATTTATTTTTTAATCATATTGGTATATAATAAAAAATATCAAATTTAAACAATTCTTGTTGATATAATTTTATTAGTAATTTATAATAATATTACTATTTAATATGTAAAGAGCCTTAATAATAATTATTAATTATATTTTTTTTGTTTTTTACATTACTAATTTGTATTACGAAATTATAATTTTTTTCTGTTATTTTTATATTTATTTGAACAAATATTACTCATTTATAGATATTTATTATAGTGATTGATTATTCATCTATTATTTATTATTATTTATTTTATATTATTAGTTACTGCTAACATTTTTTATTTAGGATTACTTTTTTATTATTAAACAATATTTTTTTAATTTATTATAAATTATTATTTATTATAATCTAATAATTTTTAAATTATATTTTTTTTAAAAAAATATGTAATTTCTTATTATTTATCGATTTAAATTAAAGAAAGATTATTTATAATAGAATTATCATTACTTAACTAAAATATTATCATAAAAATTAGTACTAAAGATAATTTTAAATTATAATAATTTATTATTTTTTTCATTTAAAATCCTAATAAAATAAACAATTAATTGTATATTAGTTAAATAAAAATAATTAATTACATGGCCTGAAAAGATAATTAGTGCCTAATAAATTAACTTAACTAAAAGGTGATAAAAAATAACAAATTTTATAATAACAAAAGAAAATAAAAAATTCAATTAATAAAAATTAAAAAAGGTTTAAAAGAGTTCCTTTAGGTCTCTGTTTATAGATTTGGAATGCAGGGAGCTTGAGGAGCTTTAAGAGAGTTATTTTTAATATAGAATAAGATAATGAGGGGAAAATTGTGTTTGGGGAAAGATTGGGCGCATTCTTATATATTCAAAAAAATTGATGGAAATTTTCAATGGACAAACCCCCCATAAAATTTTTGTCATGTATTTATTTGTGTTGGAAATTTGTGGTAGAAAATGTTATTAGTGATGAGTATTTTTTGAATAATGATTAATCCATTACAAATAGTAGCCACCATATTTACATTTTTTAACTTTTATAAAAAGTATTGGGGATCAACTAAATCTAATATAAATAATCTACCATTATATAAAAATGATTATACACTTATTATTCATTATGGAATATTTAATTTTTCATAAATAATCACTCTTTATGAAAGACTTTATAATTACTTCACAAACAGTTCATTTCCAGATTATTTGTGATGGAATTATACATACCATCACAAATAATGACTATTTTATGGGCTATATAACTCAATCAAAATCAATCCTAACCTCCCAGAACTATTTTAAATAGAATGTTTAATTCCATCACAAATAGTTGTTCATGCTAAAGTGTGATCTTTAAAATAAAACATATTTACAACAAGATTCATTTATGTCACAAATATTCAAACATAATTATATTATTTATGATTAATAATTTTTTCTATCCCAAAAAAGTGTTTCTGAATAAATTTTTATAACAAACACTCATTCCTTGTGAATGAAAAATCACAAAATGTTGTTTTTTTATAGTACTTGATTAAGAATAATTATCAAGACATTATATCAGTCTAGGATGTTACTTCTATTAAGCTCTTATTTTCTATAAGATTGATCCCAAATTTAATTTAGATTATGATGGTTTTATATATTTGAAATATAATATTTTATTATATGATTATCATGTTTTACATTAATTTAATAATGATATTTATTGAATGTGATCCCACTAAATAGATGACCCCACTTTTAAATTCATCATATCAAATAGTATGATAAGATCCATATTTCACAAAGAAATGTGTCCTCTTTGGCATTCCCCCCGCAATTTATCTATTTAGGTAGGCCATCATTCCAATCATATCATGTATAAATCTTGGATGCTTGAGTAGATAACTCTTTTTCCAATCCATAATAATGATAAATTCAGCACCATTCCTTTGGTATCCTAACTTCTATAATTTCCTAGGTAAGTGTAACCCAAAGATCACAGTGGTAATTTCATGTCTAACCCTTAGGGTATTCCATATCCATCATGACTTGAATAATATAATCCATGGTGACCCTTTATTGATAGAACCTACCTCATTGAATGATCAAGGTCATGATATGTTACCACATTGGAAGTAATCTAACAACTACTAATATTAAAGTGGATTTAGTATCACCATCTTATATCAAGTTATTTCTTTTATATGCATGAATTTTATAGATGATTAGTTTTGGAATCCTTTTCCTCCCCCAAAATATATGGGTTTAAACCATATTGATGTGTATCTCCTTACACAACTCATATCTTGTGTAAGAAACCTGAATTAAAATCAAACTATATTTATTCATATGCAAGTGAATCTCATGTATAAGGTACATGAAATCCTTTAAATCCAAGACTTAAAATATTATTAAATGAATAATCCACACAAAATTAATCTTATAGTAACAGATTAAAAACCCCACTTTTATAAACAAGGCACAAACCTCTAGTCTGGTGAGTAGTATGACCTAAAGTCCATTCACCCAAGGAAACTTTACTCAAAAGAGACCTCAAATCCATTATAATTCTAACACCTAATATGTATAAACTATACTTATTTTTTAATTCAAGCTCATAACCTAGTACCATCCAATATCAAGATTGATAAAAACTAAATTGATTATCATACCTAGTATATAACTCTTTATATACATTTATGAACATTTATAAAAGCGTTTTAACTCCATAAACTAAATCATACACATATTCATAATATAATAATTATAACCCTGAAAAAGGAATTAATAATACTAAATAAATTAATAAATCATATATTTAGACAAGAGATAAATATTCAATGAACAATTCATAAATAAATAAATTATAAACAAATTATAATATTAGCCATATAATATATAAATTCCATAATTAAATAAACATAAAACTCTTTATATTTATATCCAGTATAAAATCCTTCATATTAACATTTTATATGACATTTTACATAAAAATTTTGTATTTGAAATATAAAAATAGGATATATGAACTACTCATTAATATTTCATAAACATCCCAAATATTATATATTTATTATTTTAACCATGATCCTATCAATTTTCAAAACCCATTTTGACATGGTTTAAATAATTCTTCAAATAATGCATTTCATTTTAATAATTCAAATATTAAATAATTATGAAAAAGTATTAATTTTAATATAAACCCTTTTATATTTTTTCCTTATTTTTTAATTTATAATAATTTTTTAAATTTCACTTATAATTTCCATATAAACCATTTATATTCAAAATTTAAGTCTTGCCTTATAAGTTGAAAATTTTATTTAATATTAAAAATGGATATTAAGGAATATTTATTTATTAAATATTTCATAAACGTTTAATAATTAATTATAATCAATCTATAATTAATTAATTTATAAAAATTTTATAAATTAAATAAATATCCCAAAATACCTATTTTATGATTTATAAACCATTTAATCCAATTCTACATTAAATATTAGAAAAAATAATTTTTTATATATACTGTATTCTATGATATTTATATATCATAATGAGAATTTTGACTTATTTATTTATCATTTTTTATGATAGATAGTGTCTAGTTTCGAAATTTCCTTGACACCTAGAGTGTTCTATCTTACAATATCGCTTATATCATAAAATTGATATGAGGATTTGTTTTTTGGAAAACATAGAATAGTGATATCACCCTTTATGATTCCCTATGTCGTATGTTTCAACGTATCAAAACCAAATAATTACAATTGAGTAATATCCTTTGATATCATATATCATACGACATGACACTATCGTGGCCTATGTTATTGCATATCATATGGCCAACAACAGTTCAAAATTACGATCATTTTTTACCATTGATTGATTGATATCAATATTATATGAAAGTTTCTTCATTTTAAATATGTTTTCTAGAATCAAATGATCATGATAGGGATTTGATACCACTTATTTATTTATAAGGATCAATTATCCCTCAATTAACATAAAAGAAGCAATAATAAACCACATTCTCAATATCAACCATTTGATTCGATTTGATATCCATTCACATTTGAAAGTGGTTGGAGAAATGTTTTTGTTTCTTTAAATAATAAAATTTCATGAAAAGTATTCATTTGGAAAATTTGGTAATAATTTGATCTTATTTTTACTTGATATTTCATGTGAATGGGTTGTTTAAGTAGTTGGTAAGTTATCCCATGGAGTGTGAAGAATGTTGTATATTATATCTATGTGAAGAAGTTGAGAAGGTTATATGTGAAGTTACATACTATGTATTATCATATAGTGAAGACGTATATTACATAAAGAATATATATAGATGATGTATAAAGAATAACTAAATATTTTATGGTATTGATGTCCCATTTAAATGCTATAAAGAGTATTTATATACTGCGTAAATCCTTAGAATTGTTTTGGTGATGATTGAAGTTGATTTTAAGTTATTCTAAAGTAATTTTAAGTGGTTATAAAGTATTGAATAAGTCTATAAAATGTTGGTAAAATTATGGGTTTTGGGTTGTTATAGATTTGATAGATTAATCGATACATAAGAGCCTTTCTATATTGTAGATTTATATAAAATTAAAAAGGGCTTGATGCGTAAGAGTCTCTCTAAAATATTACTCAGTTATTGTAAAAGTAATGAGTTACAAAGTGATATGTAATGGTAAGGTTATTGATATGTAAATTTCATCATGGTGTTAAAGGAAATAAGTAATATTACCCAAAAGGTGGGTTGACTATTTGGAAAAGGACTGAGCAGCCCTGTGATATGTAAGAGTAACTTACTCATATGTAAGAGTACCTCTATGTTATAGAATGAAAATTTGGAAAAGTGTTGAAGATGTGTGATATGTAATATTTACTCAGATGTAATAGTACTTTTTCTTTTCACACTGAAAATTAGAAAAGTAAGAATCTACACTAAGATATGTA
Organism: Viscum album; assembly: GCA_963277665.1. NCBI lineage: Eukaryota > Viridiplantae > Streptophyta > Magnoliopsida > Santalales > Viscaceae > Viscum > Viscum album. The sequence goes on from OY728121.1 coordinate 1,583,724,100, forward strand.
AAGGTCAATAATCGATATGTAATGGTCAAGATTCAATATGTAAGAGTCGCTCAAATTGAAATTTTAGCAAACTATTGAGTTACAAAGAGATATGTAATATTTCATCGTATATTTCAAAGAATATTTCAGGTTTATTAACATGATACATAAAGGTCAATACTTTACAAAAAATGTGATATTTCCTAATTGAAATATTCTAAATAAATATTAATTTTTTAATTTTTTGATGATCTTAAATGGATTAAATATCATGGTTATAAATTTGATTATTCATGATTCTAGTATAAAATATTTTTGTTACATGAATAAAGTGGTTGTGACATCAAAATATCCACTACACCATGATAGTTCTTCTACATGATATCATGAAAAAAAATAAATTAAATACTTATGGTGATTGAGGAAGTTTAAAGGAAATAAACCATGATATTTAAGGGAGATCATGAGGAAGAAAATGATGAGAATTTTGAGAAGTCAAATTTTGGAAATTAGTTAGATATTATTTATTATTCTGTAACTATGTTTAAATTATTAAAGATTGAGAATTAAGGATGTTATCATAGATGCATCTTGGTCATGTATTTATGCATTTAATACTGAGAATTATATTATATAGACTAAAATAATAATGATGAAGAATTTATGTTCGGATATAGAATGGATTTTCATATTCAATTTATGGAAACAATATCCTGGAGATATGTTGAGAATATAAATTTTAAAAGAATAAGTGGAATATATTATCAATTTAACCTAGAGAACTAGTCCTTCTATAATATTGAATATTCACTGTGTCAAAGCTAGATAAATCCAATGTTGTTGTAAGAAGATCATACTTGTGCATTAAAGAAGAAGATTATAAATAGACTGATTAATTTCTATTATTATCATTTAGTCCAAAAAAGATTAAGTGAGAAGACTAGCCTATGATTCCTTATATTATTAGTTCCAATTGAGAAATTCAGGATATGATATCTCTATATCATAAGGACTTACCTTATATCATAAGGTTGTAAAAAAACCCTTGATATTGTTGAATATTTATTAAGGAGATTAGAATATTTGTATTAATAGAGACCCATTCTACTTTACTAATCACATTTAATAAAGTATCCAATAGAAATTAGTAATTGTAAAAGAAGTCCTAGTTAGTTCCAGAGCCTGATAATAGCAATTTAGTGCTTGAATTACACATTGTTGGTTCTATGAGTATAGGTTATAGGTTATCCCCTTTCTTGAAATTCATTTTAATAATAAAGGAATAGGTTGTATGCCAGTGGGATAATAACTATTTTACACTAGGTATGTAGTCATCCATCATGAAGGGGAACCAAATTAACACATTATCTTGTGTCTTATTATATTGATTTCTTATTTACTATTGTATTCATGTTGTCCAAAGTGAAAGAAAAGATATATAGATCCATTCACTAAATAGGCGTAGAAGTAAATACAGGGGAAGGTTTTTATTTGTAAACATTCATTCACACGAATTCAACGCCCCCCCCCCCACCATCAGCGTGGTTTCACAAATCCCTGTAGAACAGTAATGGACACCCAAAAAATATTTACATCACCCATATCAACAATATATTGGATGATATGATACTTGAGAATGATTTTTTTCCTTTGGTGAGATCAATATTCCATCAATAGATAAATAACTCCATTTTTATTACTGTAAATCTTGATTTCTCCCTCGATGCCAGGAACCACCCCAAGTTTAGTGATAAATTTATTGATACAAATAGCTCCCTTTGTAGCATATGATGCAGCGATGTAATCTACCTCTATTTTCATCTTCTATTGTGTATTGTTTTGGAACATTTCCAATTGATCACTCCACCATTTAGGGAAAAAGAAAACCTATATTGAAATATATTATCAAATTATTTAGATTTGAAACTAGAATAATTGTAACCCCTTAGATATAGCTCATCCTCTCCCCCAAAGACCGATAACATGCCCTTACTTATTCATGAGTACAAAATTATGTTCTTTATAGAAATCCAATGACTCTCAATAGGATTGGATTAGTATATTCTAGTTATGATAAAAGTATAAGAGACATCAGGTTGATTACATAACATATAATAAATTATAGATCCTATAGAAGACGTATAAGGAATATTATCCATCCCTTTTAACTCTATATAAGTATTTTAAATCTTTCTAAGATTTATTCCATGAAACTGGTAAATAATTCTTCTTAGAGTTCTCTATTATAAACCACTTTATAATTTTACCAATATATGTTTTTATACTTTATCCAAGAAACCTCTTAGATATATATCAATAGATCTTTATACCTTGTATATAGTTTGCTTCACCCAAGCCTTTCATTGAGAAGTATTTTACCAACAACATAATTATAAAATTTAGAGTCAGGAAATAATTTATGATAAATATTATATCATCTACTTAAAATATATAAAATACTACAATACTCACAATAATTTTATTCTATACACAAAAAAGATCCATGTTTTTTATGAAACCAAACTCTTTGATCGCATCATTAAACTGGATATTCCAACTCTGAGACACTTGATTCAATCCATATATTAATCATTATAACTTTCATACCTTATAAGACTTCGTTGAATTGTAAAAACCTTATGTTTTATCATATACATATCAATGATTAATTCTAAATAAGGAAAGTTGTTTTGATATCCATTTGATATATCTCATAATCATAATGAGCTACTATGGAATGAAAAATCTAAATGTGATTTATCATAAAGACTGGTGAAAACATCTATACATAGTCAATACCATGATTTTTTTAACTCTTCACCACTATGTGAGATTTATAGGTAGACTCTCTACCATCTATATTAGTTTTATTGTTAAAATCCTACATTTACCCTATGGGTCTCATCCATTCAGGTGCATCCACTAATTTCAAAACATAGTTAGTGTAAATGGAGTTGATCATTTAATTCATTCCATTTATCCATATTTCTAAATTATAACTCTCAATGAACTCCTAATTCATTTCAAGTTCATCATCTATAAACATATCTTTATCAAAATTATCCATAATAAGTCAATATCTCTTAGGCTTCTAATGAATCCTACCTGGCCGTAGAGGTTCTTGGGTAACTAGAATCAGTTATTCTTCTACAACTCTTTGTGCAATTGTCTCAACTTCCATCTTAAAAAAATACTTTTTGTTAGTCTTGAACTTATCTAACTTCAAATTTCATACCATTGAATAATTGATTTATATTTTCCTCCTCAAGTAAAACACCATGTTGTGAGACAAAAACTTTTTGTATAGAAATCTAAGATTTTCATACATAGATATTATATCTTTCTAGATGAATATTGATTACATTACATAAACACACACCTAAGGATCATAAAGGTATAGTTAATTTAAAAACATGTAAACATAAACAACTGGTTAATAAGAGTTCTACATCATATCCCACTTAGTTTATCATAAATATAACCCTTTAAGATATATCACACATAATACATATAATCCTAAACTGGGGAAGAGAAAAATAATAAAGGGTTAGCTCAGATGCTCAGTAAAGGTAAACAAGGGAAATATATAAAAATAACACGAGCATAAGGGTATGATAACATGATAATAACATATGAAAATCATACTCTACATAACAAAGATCAAAATCTTGAGTCATGGAATAAATAATGCCAGTTCATAGGACATGAATTATAAGAAAATCAATGAATATGATCCATGAGAGCATAACATTTACATAATACATAGAATTCTTGCATACGCATAATCATAGAAATTTATTTCTATAGTAGTCAAGTCATATTTCCAAGGGTATCATAGTGGAATGGGTTCACTCCACAAACCATCCTAGTAGTCAAGGTTTACTACCAAGACTATCATAGTAGAAAAAGTCTCTTACTGAACTATCTTCACTCCCAATTCTAGTCCTATTTATCTCATGAGATGTTAATATTTACCCAATTAATTAGATGGAGATGTAGGACCAACCCATCACATGACAAAAATCATAAAAATTTGTTCCACCAGATTATAAAACATTCATCATATAAAAACCCATGAAAATAAATGGGTTTCATAAATATTTGATCATAGAATAACCTATGGAAAAGAAACAAGTTTCATAATTATTTCAGCAATTCATCATAGAATAACCCATGGAAAAAATAAGTATATTTTATAGGAATTATATCATGGTATAACCCATGGAAAAAAGAAGCATATTTTATAGGAATTATATCATGGTATAACCCATGGAAGAGAAATAGGTTTCACAAAAATCTTATCATCATGAACATAAACCATTTAGAGAATGAAGAAGAATGGTATCCCTGGGGAATATCTCTATAAAATCATAAGTAACATCAAAGGATGTCGTCTTAGATGGAAAATTGTTTTTAAAGATCACATTGAACATATATTAATGAAAATAGAATTTCCACTTTGAAAAAAAAACTTTTTAAAACAAAAATCATTTCAAAATATTTTTCTTTTAAAATAACCTTAAAAACTTATAAATTAATTTTTAAAAAAAATTAAAATTTTCTTGATGAAAATAGCCTTCCTACTTTTAAAAGACTTTTTAAACCTTAAAGAAATGATCATTTTCTTTGAAAATAACCTTAAAAATTTATAAAGTAAGATTTAAAAATCTTCTAAAACATTTCTTGAGTAAAATATCATTTCCACTTTTAAAACAATTTTTAAAACATAAAACATTTTTAAAATTCTTTTATTTAAAAATAAAATTGGAAAATTATACAAGAATCTTTAAAGATCATTTAAAACATTTATTTAAGAAAATATCCTTTTCACTTTTAAAATCATCTTTTTAAAACTGAAAGTTCAAAAAAATTAAAAAAATCCTTGAAAATGACCTTTGAAATTTATGAAGAAAGATTTAAAAAACAGTGTGGTTATGATGATGGGAAATTTAGTTTATGTCTTACACATTAAAACAAATAGTCCTTTCACATTTTTGATATGTTCTAGAAGGGCATTGTTTATAAAATGACTTGAATTTTCCTCTTAAAAAACTTTATAAAATATAAAACATGGGTGAAATTTTCTTTAATAAATCCTTTTGATAATTTCAAAACATTTTTCGAACATTTTTCGAAAACCTGGATATGGAATAAAATGCGTTTTCCACCAAAGAGATAAGTAATGATTTTTTTCCTAAAAACGTTATTTTGGTCTATTTATTCTTTTAAGAGAAGAAAATTAAATGAAAAAAATAATAATTCTCCAGAAATAACCATAGTAGAATAAAATACACGAGTTTCATTAGATATAGATCATAATATTTCATCATTGGAATCATATTCATAAACAATCATGATAAATGACGAGAATATAACATAAAAATGTTACCTTTTTGGTTAATTATAATCATAATCCCCATGAAAGAATAACATTAAATGAAAATTATAATTTGATGATAATAAATCAATTCATGATATTACATGTCAAATGGGTCTTATATACACCTCATAAAAGAAGATAGGTGCATAAAATAACATATGTCCCAAAGAATAAAAAATGAGATAAAAATCCTTTACCACTTTGGAAAGTTTCGAATCATAATACACATAAAATGATATAATTAAATTAAACATTAAATATCATTAAAATAAGTAAATTCATGATATAACATCTCAATGTATTAGTATATACACCAAACCAAAGAAACGAGTGGTGAATATGACATTTGTCTCCCATAAATAAAGGAGAGACTAGAAATCTCTTAACTTGAGTCTTGAATTCATTAATAAACATCCAAAAATACTATATAATAATTATAGGTTTATTATAAATCTATTATAGAACCATAATTATATATATCATACCATATATTATTTACTTATGACCTTTTTTTACCTGTTTATTAACAATTCCTTTTTAAAATCATGTTTTGGGTAATAATTGTTTTCTTTTTCATGTATGTTTTGATTTTATATTTTCAATACTATTAATTTTATCATGGTTCCATAATCTACATAATTTTTACCATGATATTAATATAATATATATTCATTATATATTTATTTAGAGTAATGTCACGACCCGTCCCTCGGGGCCCATGTCGTGACTACCACCAGCCCACCTTCCAAAGGCCAGGGGTTAGCAACTAGCACCAGAAAGGCATATAACAGAAAGTGGGAAGGAATTTCCTTTAAACCTGAAAACACAGAGACCAAGAACATGACAATATGCAAACCAAAAAGTAAAACTGCAACAGTAAAAGTGTGTACTGAAAGTAAAGGGGCTCTAATACAATCACAACTGAAAGATACAACTACAATAGACAATATCTCCTAAGATCATCCTCCATGGATCCTACCTGAAGGGTAGGTACAACTTTTCTCCACAGCTCTCCACATCAACTAGTCACCTCCGTGTACTGCCCGGACCTAGCTCCCCAAAGTCTCATCCAAGCTACTCGTCATCTGCACAAGGCACAACAAGGTGCGAGTGAAGCCCATGTATGGGTGTGTATAAAAATACCTAGTAGGGACCCCAAGACCCTTGATGGTCTCTCATAGTCACAAAAAGAAAAACCAAAAATCATTATCTCAATCACAAAGCACAAAGAAAGGACTCAACTCAAACCAGGTATGCAACTTAGAGTTCAGGAATAAAGATGATTAGTCTTAAGCTATATCATTTTATTATGTTAGGAAGTTTCCATAACTAAACCACAAAGGATTTGTTCCATTTTCAATCCACACAGGGTCGTATATCGCTGATCCATGATGGACCGCTCTAGGGATGGTCCTCGTCGGGTCACGCACTATTGATCCACAGAGGGTCACTAGAATGTTGATTCCCATAGGGTCACTATGATGTTGATTCATAGAGGTTTGCTATCATGGTGATCTACAAAAGGTCGCTATAATGACGATCTACACAGGGTCCAAATGATTATTATCTACATAGGGTCTCTATAATTTTTATCCACACAGGGTCTCTATAATATTGATCCACATAGGGTCTCTATAATGTTGATCCACACAGGGTCTCTACAATGTTGATCCACACAGGGTTTCTATAATGTTGATCCAAACAGGGTGTTTATAATTCTAATCCACATAGGGTATCCATAATTCTGATCCACACAAGGTCTCTATGATGCTGATCTACACCGGGTTGCTATAATGTTGTTCCACACAGGGCCGCTCTTGAATTGACATCCAGCCACAGGATTCCCCGCACCCGATGTGCTTGAGTTCTGTAGTATCTGCTCCTCAAGATATCGGTTGTGCCTCAAATTCCACAACATTCCAAAAAATAGTAAATCAAAGTACTGCCATGTCTAAAGGGTCTCAATGTGACAGACGATGCGTCAATCAGACGCACGGTCTGTGAGTTATAAGCGTTTTAATACCGAGGGCCCGGTTGGATTCAGGTTCAATCCAACCCAGACGTACTCCAACGTTTTTCAAAACTCAGGTGGAGTATCTCAAAAGGATCATATTTTTCCAAGTATTCTAGTGCCATAGATGGTTTATCAAACCAATTTATGGTTTTTAAGATACGGACTTTTAAGTATATCTTGGCTGAAAAGGGACCAGGTCCGGTCCGACCCGGTCGGACCGACAAGACCTCCACCAACCTGGGCCAACCTGACCTGGTCCGGGTCGAACCGACCCAGTCTGGGTCCGACCCGGCCCGGATTGAACTAGCTAGGCCACTGCTGGCTCAGCCCATTGGGCCACAGGCTGGCCCGACATTCCACGGTTGGGTGCAACCCACCGGGCGACCCGTCCTGGTGGCTGTCATGGTCCGTCACCTGGGTGACCGCCCCCTTCCCAAATGGAAAATCCATTCAGGTTAAGCATCCAATGGTGCCACATGGCACTGCCCTCCTATCAGTGGGTCCCCTCTGCCACTGATTTGAAGTCGCAGCTCTTCACCGTGGTGCGCAACGTCGCGCCACCTTCCGCCAATTCGGCCGGCCGAGGGTCGGCCGCCCCTACCAACCACCGTGGTGCGTACGTGTTCCACCTCCATCTATAGCCTGCGATAGCCAGCCACCGTTGTAGCCCACCAGTGCAGCCGCACCGATTCCATGTTGGCGGAACTTTTGTGTGCCACCAAGTGAGATTCAATGGTCTTCTTTCTCTTCTGAACGTGCCTATAGACCTCCCAAGTTACTACCGTCATTACATGGCTCCCAGATTCTGGATTCCATCGAGTTGAAAATCCATCCCTTGAAGAATGTTAAAAAAAGAAGTGATCGAGGGTCTGGGCCTTATTCATTTGGCCCACACCCTTCGCTTTAGCATCATATCAAGTGGATAATAATTAAATCATCAAAGATAAACTAAAACCCATTCAATACTTCATCGATTCGTCATGTTTTTCAAGAATGCAGAAAAGAAAAAATTCTCATGAATTTAAAAAAAAACCCTAGCTTGGATTCGGAGGAGAACTTGTGGTTGTGTAAGAAGAATCCAAACTTGATGAATCCACCGACGTTCATCAATCATGGATCGATTCCTACAATGTTGTTGTCCAATACTTCGTTCTTCGTTGGTGGAAGATGTTTCAACACTTCGTTAGAGGTTCCTCCTTTACGTGTCAAAAACCCAATCCTGAGACTCATTTAAATAGAGGGGAAGGCTGATTAACATAATGAAAGATTAATGAGATTCATTAATGAATGAACCTCTAAACTCTCAATGGTGTGGTTACAAAATAGAAGAGTCAAGCCGTTAAATGGATTGACAACTCAGCGGTCTCACCACCGCCGCTCAACCGTTGGTAGAAATATAAAATAACATTTTTATGTTATTTTATTATTCTTCAAAAAGTTCGAAAAACTATATTTTTCTCCTAAACTACTGTGGTCTAAGTTAAGCCTCCCTTAAGATAATCTCTACATAGTGGATTCAATGGTTCCCTCATATTTTTAATATAATCACCAGTTCAAAAGATAGAAAATGTCACCCGCACGTTTACTGAATGTACCTAAAAGAAAATTCGAAAATCTATTTTGGGCACATCGGGCCTCAGAATCAAGTGCCGTCAATTTTCACAGACTCATAATAATCAAAAATAATTTTAAAAAAATTATATGAAATTTCCAGGTCTTTACAAGTGATCCATTAAATTTAGATATAGAAAATTAAATACACCATTCCTGGCGAGGGTAAGTCGTACGTACGCATTAATGTTTCTTCCATTTATCTTGAAAAATGAAATTAAGTAAATTTAAATAATATATTAACTTTAAATAATAATTTTTATTTCATTTATATCATATATATTCAATAAATTTACCCATATTTCCCTCTATGAAAAGCATTAGTGAAAAATGAATCGTGTTGCTTCACGAGGTGGTCGTCTGTCATACACATGAATGATGTTATCGTATCCCCAACGAAATAGAAAGTAAAAAGGTATATGTGATATAATAATTTATAAGTATAATTATATTAAAAATATAATATATATTCATTTAATCTATCCTTATTACCATCTAAGTTAAACAGAAATTAAAAACACATCGCATAGGTTCGCAAGGCAGTAGTTCAACGTTCACATGAGCGATGTTATTATTTTCCAATGAGTTGGGAGGTAATAAGTTATATGTGGTATTATAATTTTAAAGTTATAATAATTTATAAAATATTATCTATAAACATTAAATCCATCATTATATCCATCTCTTAGTGGTGGTGATGGAAAATAAATAATATCAGTTTGTGAGGTGGTAGTTTATTGTTCACATGATCGACAATTTCATTTCCCATTTGATAAAATAGATGATGGATATAGGTTATGAAATTAAAATAACAACATATAAGTATATTTTTGGACAATATTTTTATTATATCATCATATTTTAAGTGTATTTTAAGGAGTTAGAGGAATAAATAAAATTAAAATGCAAGTTTAAGGACTATACCTCTTCTTCGAAGAACCTCTTTAGGTTTACACCTAATCCAAATTAGGATGAATTAATAACATAAATAAGGCCTATATTATAAGGGTATGTAATTAAGTAATATATTTGGGTTTCTATTAGCCAAACCAAATTGTTTTGGAAGTTTGAATAGGAGAGGAGATGGGTGGCCTTTATATGTAGGGGAGAGGATACGTAATGAAATTTTGAAAAGAATAAATTGTACCAACATTTTTCTCATGAAAAAGGATCGAAATGAGTAATTATAAAAATTTATAGGTTATAAGGTATAAATATGACCATAAAATTTGTTTTTTAAAATTATCTAGGTCATTTTACCTCATATCTTTTTAGTTTAATGTCTCGGTAAACCCGTTTTAACCTTAACCGTGATAATTAATTTTCACTATTTTTATAATTAATTTTGACCATAAATCAAGTTTACATTATTATATGACATAAATTATGATTATTATAAATATTAAATCCATTTATCCAAATAAAATTCATAGTAGTATAAATTAATTTAAAATTTAATATACATACGCGACGAAATAACGATTTTCCAAAGAGAAAATTTTCAAATGTTCAAAATATTTTTATATCAAAATTCAATGTGAAATTTATTATAAGAACCTAAATTAGATTAATAAATATATAATTGAACTAAATTTAATTTTAAAATTATATCAAAATAAAGTTTGTCTGGTAAATACTTTGAATGAAAATGTAGTTTTTAATAAAAATCAGTTTTTCACTATTTACAGAAAAAATTATATTTTTAGAAAATTATAAGAAATTAAATCCAAAATAATTTTGAAACTATGATATCAAAAATTAATTTAAATTTTTAAAATATATTTTCTAAAAGTTTCCGATATTAATTTTGAAATAATTTCAAAAAATTTGACAAAACTGTTTTTTAGAAAAATATCATTTTAAGTGTAAAATTGGATTTATTTTTATCTAATATATAGAAAACACATAATATGAAAGTAAAAAATTTGATATAATATATAATATATATAAATTTAATTTTAAAAAATCACCAAAAGGTGTTTTTTTTTTATTTATTTAGGTAAAATGTGTTTGGGTGTAGAAAAATGGTTTTTTAAAAAAATATTTTCTTTATTTTTAAAAGGTTTTTATTTTAATTTCATATTAATTGGTCACCAAATATTTAATTTTGTATACATGTTAAAACTATATATTTTTATTTTTTTAATCCTATTCATACTCATCATTCTAATGGCTAGGTGATAACTATCATATTAAATAATAATATTTTAATAGGGTGTCATGTTTTGTTAAATATCGATGTTGTTTATTGCATAAGATATTGAAGAAATTAAATTTAATCAGAAAAAAATAAAAAAATCTCAGGGTGTTACATTATACCCACCTTAAAATTAAATTTTTCCTCAAAATTAAGTCACTTTTATCTAAAAAATGAGGATACTTCTTCTTTATTACATCCTCAGGTTTCCATGTAGCTTCCTCATGATGGTGATGTCACCAAAAAACAATAAATAGGTAATAGGTCTTGTTTTGAAGAACTTTCTCTCTATGATCTAGAATCTCCATCAGTTGTTCCTAATAAGAAAAAACTTCCTCCAACTGTAGGACCTCTAAGTTTATTACATGTGGTGGATCTGGTATGTACTCCCTTAGGAGAGATACATAGAACACATCATGAACCTGAGAGAGGTTTGGTGGGAGAACCAAAAGATAAAATATCATCCCAATATGATCCAGAATTTCAAAGTGACCCATATATCTAGGAAATTTTTACCCTTATTTCTTCCATATAAAAATTCATAAAAACACATTCTCACCTACTTCAAATTCTATATAATTTTTTCAAGTATTGGGAAAACTTTTATATCAACTTTGTGCTACCCTTATGTGTTGTTAAATGTCCCTAACCTTATCTTCAATTTATTCATCAATCTTAGGTCCCAATAGATTTATTTCTCCAAATTTATTCTATTATGTTAGAGATCTGTACATCTTCCTACTGAGGGATTAATAAGGATCTATTTGAATTCTTTAAGTAAAAGTTATTTTTTAAGATCCCTAACCTGAGATAAGTTATATAAAAGATTAAATTTTTGGTTTATGGAATGTTTTTTGGTAGTAGGACTGGCCTCAGTGGTTTCTTGAGGGATAAAGGCATGGAAAATTAGGAAAAAAGTCCAATATGTGTTGAGAGCAGTGTTGACACATGGTTAGTAGTAACCATGCACCATAATCTTGCAGCCTGTAGAAGGGGTGTTCATGGTTAGGGAAACCATACAGGGTGGACTAGGAGACCATATGACTTGATCTCCCCTTGGACAATGGAAAATTCATGGCCACCATATGGTTTTCCAAATTTTATGGGTGACTAGGAAAACTGTGCATCTCAGTTTCCTCTTGGATAGAGGGAAACACACATTTGGTGCACAATTTGGAAAACCATGCGACCAAACTGTATGCCTCATTAAAAGTGGGGTTTTTTCCATTTTTTCTTCTGATATTATTTATTTCTCCACTAATTTTCTCCTTCATTCTACCCCTATATCTAGGGTGATAAACTAGCAGTCTCCTCCTCCCCCTTGGGTGTTTATCCTTCAATTCTTATACATTTAGAGTATCGATGGGTGAAAATAGAATCTTTGGGTAAGTCTTTGAGTTTTTTTCATTCCATATTCTATAAGAGGATTTTTTGGTTTTTTTCTCTCATAAAAAATCCCTAAGCCCCTTATTTTACATGGTGTTCTTCATCTTAGTGTTTGTAGCTAATTTAGTTTCAATCAATGGTTGTTTTATTGGAAGTAATCATTTATGATCTTGAGGTATGTTGTCTATAAGATTTTTACCATATTCATTATGTTTATATATGGGTATTTAATCATTCCATGTTTCTTCATTGCTATTTTTTATGTATTTGAATAAGGAAAATCATTTTGGTCATTAATTTGAGGTGTGATACCCTTCATGGACCTTGTTGGATCTGTTGATGATTTGAAACAAAACCTAGGGATACTCATGGGGTATGAAAAATCCTTGAAAATGAATATATGAATTGGTAAAAGTTGATTTTGGTCTATTATGAAATTTAATGGGTTGTATTTCATAATTTTGTATATGGTCATGGTTAAAGGGAAAATTAAAATTTTAATATTATAGCTTTTAGAAAGGCCTAAAGGGTTATTAAAGATGGGTTAAATGATATGTTTTGGATTTTGATCAAGTTATGGTTTCCAATTAAGGAAAAATGATGTTTTAAAACCATGTAATGTTTTAGAAAGGAGGTGTTGACCTCAAAGTTTTTGAAAGGGGATTCTTATTATATTTAAAATGGTGTTTGAATTGTGTGTGTGTTTTATACTTGTGGAAATTTCATTGTGGTTTCTTTTAATATATGGAAGGTAATGGGTGGAATTTTTTATTTATTGAATATTAAAGAAAAATTCCATTGTTGATGGGTTGTTTAAAAATGTTTAAGTGGTGTTTATGATATTTTGAAAAGTTTTTGGGTCTTAATGTGATGTGTTTGGTTTTAAAGGTATGTTGGGGTGGTTGTAAATGAAGAGTGATTAATGATATTGAAATTTGTTAAATTATGTGATAAATATGGAAATGATTAATAAATAAATGGTTAGGGATGGTTGTACATGACATTCGGAATCCCAGTTGGATTCATAGACTGATGCTCTATGTTTACTGAATTGTGACTAATAGTTTGGGGTGTCGGACTGACACTCCAGTCCCCAGTTTTGGGTGAGCAAGACTGATGCTCCAGGTTCCCTGGTGCACCATAGTTTTTTAAGAAAATGACTGACAATCCTGAACCAAAGGGTATAGACATGGAGTTCTATACCAAGGTTAGGATTTTCAGACATGGTTTTTTGAGTCCGGGTTGGATTCATGGACTGATGCTCTATGTTTTCTAACATGTGACCTAGTGGTTGGGATAGCTGGGCATGGAGTTTAGGATCTCAGTTGGATTCTTTGACCGAGGCTCCTTGATTTCCAACCTGTAACCCCTAGGATATATATTATGGGTACCCAGACTGATTCTTTGTGGTACACTAGATTAAATTAATTAATAAATGAATTACTTTGTTAAATAAAATAGTATATTTCCATGGTGATGATATGAGGAAACTTAAATATGTAAATGGCTAATTAATAAATTTATAAATGTAAAACCTTTTCCCTCTTATTTTTTATTTATTTCCTTCACCTCAATTATATGCCTACACTATTATATAGACTATATATTTCTTTAGACACCATTGGTAGTGGCCTATTGAGTTATAGTCACCGCCTACTTAGGACACCATGTAACTTAGGTACCTGAGCAGATGCTACTTTTTTCTCTCATAGGTTCATGATAGGGACCTGGTATTTGGTTTATGCATTGGATGATGGGTTAGAGCATGGAATTCTAGGACCATGTTTAGGATACTTTATGGTTTTAGGATGGGGATTATTTATGTACGACTTCCTGACCTATAATGTATTCATCATATTTTTATATCATGTGTTACTTGTTTACTTGTTGGATCTTGTAGTATGCTATCAATTATATATTTCTACTAGTAATTATATTTGTTGTTATTATTTCTATTGTGTTTTTACTCTAATAACCAGGTATAGTCTCCCCAATGTATCCCTATATACCCATGTTTCTAGTCGAAATCCAATGGCATAAGGGGAATCACACCTGAGGTCATGTGGTTCTCTAGATCGAGGCATTGGTTGTAGTGGATTCTAAGATAGGATGTTACAAAGTGGTATCAAAGGTGGTTTCTTTTGTCTTACTATATGGTCTATGGTATACAGTAGACTATAATCTTTTCTGGTCCTAGTAATGATTTCATTTCTTGGTTCTTGCAACCCCACGTATGTTGGAAAAAACAAGTTTCCATGGGTGATAATTGATGTTCTACTTTATGCTTTTATAGTTTATTGATGTTTCTGCCTCAAGTGGTGCGCTTTTATGTGATGTTATTGATTTATGAGGTTTTATCTCTTGTCCTGGTATAGAAATAAATGGTGTGTGGGTTCATGCATCATGTTAGTTACATAGTATTGATAGGTTATCTATATGTTTCCTATGATTGATAGTTTCCTAGAATTCATATTCCAGTGGAGTACTTTTTTTCTATGGTTTATTCTTGTTGGTCTTCCTTTGAAATTTTTGTTAATGAATTTTTTTTTAAATATGAATTTGAAAAAAAAAATCATATTTCTGAAGTGCTAGGTAATAAAAATGTTTTAGAAAGTGTTAATCCTTGGATTTTTAAAATAAAAAGGGTTTTGAAATTGGATTATTTGGTTTTAAAATTGAAATTTTAATTAAAGGTTAATTTTTAATGATGGAACCTTTGGGGGAACTAGGAAAGAGTATCCCTTTTCTTGTTATTGGAACCTATGTATGTTTGGTTTTGGTAGTGACACTACTCTAGTTTTAAGACCTTGTTTATGGGTCATGACGATTTTTTAGGTTTTTGAGGTGTGGTTAAAGGGATGATCTTGTGGTAATTTTTGTAGGTCCATAACCTTGGGGTTGTGAGATGTTTCCCGATAATGTGTGTGCAGTGACCCTTGTGGTTTGAGATCTTGTGAGTTGTGTTTTTGACCCTAGAGTTGGTGTTTGGATCATGGTTCTGATGTGTGTGTGTGTGTGTGTGTTAGTGTCTTTTTTGGAGAACCCAAAGTAAATGGTCACTTGGTGTGCTAGATGCAGTGTGTTTCGAAATGGGGGCAGGAGTGTCGACCATGAATAATGACTTGTTGACGTTTGATTTGTATGGTATATAGGGAGAGCCAGTGGCCCTTCCTAGATGTGACTATAGTTGTGGTAGTTGGGATAATTTGACCTTCTAGGGTGGCCCAGGAGAGGGTTCATCCAGGTTTCTAGATTTTTTGTGGAGTGTATGGCATAGGTGGACATTTTGGATGTTAATAGTGGAGGACATAGATTGAAGTCTAGTGAATATTTATCCTTTTGGGATAAGTGGGAAGGTAAATGGTTTTGGAGATTCAACCTGAGTTATGATTATGCATCAGTGGTTTTAGAAATTGAGGGAAACCTTGGGGGTGGTTATCCCAGTTTTGTCGATTCCTTGGAATGTGAATCATGGGTGGGTGCTTAAAAGGTGGAATCAATGCATGTTAAAAATAACACGAGTGATTTTAGTTGGTTATAAGGTTGGTTTCGGAAGAGGTAGGGTCATTTGGGTGTCATAGCCATCTATTTGGAAATAACCAATTAAGGAATTGGTGATGAATTTGGGAAAATAATATAGGGGTGACCCAGGTGTGGATTTATGCTTTTATCATGGAAGTGACACTCTAGGTTAGGGGTAGTCATGTGTTTGAGCTTGTTTTTATGAAGGTTTGGGATGATGGATTAGAACATTGAGAATTCCTTGAGTCTGATGAGGCAAACAGACCAGGAGGCATGGTTAATTATGTAAGTAGGTGTATGGTCCTAACTCCTATGATGTATGTCACATGGAATATTGAGTTGTGTTTAGTGAATAACAGCAGAAAAGTGTGTGACCTTGAGGGTTATAATGAATAACAAGTTTTTGGAATGTTCTAGAGATGCATGACACCATTTAGGATATCTAAACAGATGGCTCACGCATAATCACTTGTTAGTGACATCAATGATGGGTCAGTGGTGGTGGTACTCTTCATTAACATCTTGGTGTACTTACAGACTCAAGAAGATCATGCCTAATATCTTGATATCATCCTGGATACATTTAGAGAGAGTTTGTCTATATGCCAAGATACATAAGTTTTTATTCTGGTTGGATGAAAGGAATTCTTGAAGGTTTCACCCTTGTATCAGGTTTAAAGTGAAGTTGTGTGGTGGGTGGTGCACTACCATATATCCCCAAGTAAGGTGTTTGGGGTGGTTACATGTTGGTAAATTCTAAGGGTGTCGTTCTTGAAATTTGAAGATGGGTGATGGTTAATAATTCATTTTTTCACTTAAATGATGGAGATATGGCCACATTTTCTTCAAGAGATCTATTGTAATAGAGGTGTGCACCATGGTGGTTGGAATTTCATGAGGATAATGGTGGTAAAGAAATTCCTAAGGTGGGTCTAGGTGTTTCATAAATATATATGTGAGGTAAAAATTTTGGATTAGATGTGGTGTAACTGAAATTCCAATGAAGAACATGTGAGGTACATGTCTGGGTTCCTCGGGAAGGCCAGGTGGGTCTTGGATGTGGGGGTTGGTCGAGCCAGGAATTAGCTTTGCGGATCTAGTGGATCTAAAATAATTGTGAGGATCTATTTTTAGATTCATTGAGGGGTGCATTTATACATGACAACAACTCACAGGAATTGGGGTTTTGGTGTAATAATCTCATTAGGAATCAGGAATGGACTCTGGTAGTTGTGTTTATATTATCTTTTAATGACCTTATGTTTAAAGGCATCTTGACCAAGTAAGGTGGGGACGTGCCAACAGTAAAATTTGGGCATCTCTGGGATGAGTCGGCTAGTGATGTCCAACTCGGCTGAGTAAAAGGAATGGATATGGTGAATTGTGAGCCACCTTTTTTTGTAATTTTGAAGTGATAATTGAATTTCAAGGATGGAAATGGGTTTGAAGAGGAACTTGGTTACCTTTAGTTGGTGTATGGATGGTGTTTATAGCACCCCAACCAGATTAGCCACCCAAAAAGTTCTTTCGGGATGACTTCCACCAGCCTTAGATGCACCTCCTCATACTACAAAGGATACCAAATATAAAAGAGGGTGTAAATGAGTGATAGTGGGGAGAATATACCCTCTAGTGATGATATATTAATGGTCCAATATATATAAATATAAATCAGCATAAAAGAAATAAAGACAAACTCGAACCAGTAATCCACCTAGGGTGGATGTACAATCAATAATTGACAATAATGGAATCATAACTAAAAAATAATTGGAAAATAAATAATCAAGCCAAACATAAATTTTGTAGAATATAAAATAGAACATGCATTAAAAATAGGTCATACATATAATAAGAATAAAAGGGCCTCCCATGGATGATCACTGTGTATAAATATACATATATCATATTAACACAAAAAAGAAAACAAAACAGAATCCCATTAGAGGCGAGAACCTCAAGGTCTCTATCCATCCATCTCAGGCCAACTCAACCACTAGGATCCATCTCTAGATCCTGAACCCTTACTTGAACATATAAGCATAAATTCTACACGCATCCCCAAGGGCCCATATAGGGTGTAAAAATAAGTCTCAGTAGGTCACCACCAATGTGTCCCTACCATGAATTATTGATTAAGTAGTTTTATAATAAAATAAGGAAAATTTTAGTTCATGTATATAAATAATCACAAGATTCCCTAGTGCCCAACAACCTCCAGGAAGCTATCACCTCCTTCATCCATCACCAGAATAACTGAGGATGATATGATCCTTATCCCATGGCCCAAGGTATCCCTTGATGTCATATCATCCCAGGTGAACCCTCAAGTTCCACCTTAAAATAATTCACTCGTTACCTTGTTCCATTAACCAAGTAACCGATGTTATGAAGGTACACCCAATCAAAATAATTTGGCCCCTCAGACCCCTCCTTTAAAAAACATATCGGCTCGAAGCCTAATGGTTGAAGGTACAATAGTATTTTTCCTCAAAATAATATCACCATTGGTTCAATTATTGATGTCCTAAGGAATCTCGATACCCATCCTCCAGAATAAGTCTTGGTCCACTGGCCTCAAGAATGGTGAGCCTCATCCCCCAACCAACAATATCAACATTGTCATCTAATGGATCCTCACCATCCCCATAGATTTATATAGAAATCACCCCCAACCATTTACTAATATGAAACTATCAATGTACTCTACCCACATGAGTTGTCAAAACCACCACATCATTGAGTCAAACTGTGTGCACAGGACTCCAAACAGTGTTTTGACCAATACAGATGAGCTAAAATCACCAAGAACAACCAAATCCACACCAAATCCAGTATCTCATGCTCCTACAAAAACATCAATCAAATACAATGGCCATTCCATCCCATAAATATCAATCAATTCCCTCAACCTGATGTCCTTTCCACCTTAACCGATGATTGAGTCTCTCAACTTGTGATTACCATCACTCATAGAGACTGAGCCTCACCTAACTTGAATATTACATCGTCTCATCTTAGGTGGTCATTTCTACCTCTATCCTCGGTCCTCACCCTTCACAATCTCATCACAAAAACACACACACACACACACACACATATATCAATTAAAATAAAAAAACAATTTAATTAAATTGAATTGAAAAATTCAAATTTATAAAAAAACTAATCAATTTAATATAAAGAATACCCCCAGTCCAACTTTCAAAGGTCAAGAGACTCTCACATGGATCAAACCACTTGTAGTCTTGTGAAATAATACCCATTATTATCTCACAAGGTTCAATTTTTTAAATTAAAATCAACCATTAATATTATAGGGTCTTTCTCGTTCAACACAATTGTGTGCTAAAATCTGCACCCCCAAAACACTCATGAAAACACAAAAAAATATATACACCACCTAACTCATATTTGTAGACAAAGGCACATATGATCTTATTCTCTAACCCAAATTGATTTAATAGAAATTGACGTTTTCAATGAACATAATGAAAATAGGGAAAAATGACTTGAATGTATTTAGCAGTTTGTGAGGTGAGAAATAAGTAAAATAGAAGCAAGGGGAAGGAGAGAGTCACTGATATGGATCCAATTCCACAAACAGCTTGAAGAAAGGATCTTGGATGAAGGAGGTAGCTCAAATACAAGGGGATTAGGAGAAGGAGGGTTCCTCCTTATTATGTGTGACACATAGAGGAGAAAAGAGGAGAAATTTAGGTTTATAAAAGATGGGAAAATTTTCAAAATTCACCCATTTAACAAGTCTCGCAATTAGATCACATGGTTTAAAAAAATATGAAGATCATGATACTTAGGAGCGAATCCCCACATGGTTATCCCATATGGTCAGGTCTAACCATGAAAAAATTGTGCATACTATAGTGCGAGGGTACTACCCAAAAGGAACTAACTGTATGGATTGCATACAGGTTGCCAAAACATGTGGATGAACTCTACTAAAAATTTCAGAGGTCCTTCATAACCATGTGGCTCACCCTACATGGTTTTTCCAAATCATGCCCATTATAAAAAAGGCCCACATGGTTTTCACTAGGATGCATCACGGTTTATGAAAATTGTGTCCCTCAGCCTAAATATCTCTAAGAAAGGGCCTTCAAGCCTCTAACACACCCAAAACTCATTCGAACACTCGAGGAATTTGAAAAAACTCTAAAGCCATTAAATATACAAGGTTTTGGGTTAAAATAAAACTGATAATTGGGTTTTTATTAATGAGGGAAGAGTTGGAATACCCACCAAACTCTAAAAAAGTTCAAAATGGGCAAGGAATTCGATGCGATCTAAAAAATAGGGATGTTACAACAAAGGAGTGGTAGTGGGGAGACTACATCCTCTGTTAATGATATATTAATGGTCGAATATATATAAATATAAATTAGCAGATATGAAATAAAGATAGTCTCTAACTAGTAACCTGCCCCTGGAAAAAAGCATAGTCAATAACAGACAAGAGTGGAATCATAACTGAACAACATCAGCGGAAAATAAATAATCAATCCAAACATACCATTTATAGAATATAAAACAAAAAATGCATTAAAAATATTTCATACATATAATAAGCATAAATGGTCCCCCATGGATGACCTCAGTGTATACATATACATATAACATTTTAAAACCAAAAAAACAAAATAGAACTCTTGTTGAGGCAAGAACCTCAAGGTCCTCATCCATTCATATCATTCCAACTCAACCACTAAGATCTAGTTCCAAATCCATAACCCTTACTTGAACACAGAATAAAAAATTCTACACGCATATCGAAGGGCCCGTGTAAGCTGTGAGAATGAGTCTTAGTGGATCACCACCAATGTGTGCCTACCTTGAATTTTTTATTAATCAGTTGTATAATAAAATAAGAAAAAAGTTAGCACATCTATTTAAATAATCACAAGATTCCCTGGTGCTCAATAGCCACTAGGTGAACCCTTAGGTTCCACATCCAAATAAATAACCCATTTCCTCATTCTATCAACCACGTAACCAACATCCCATAGGTATACCCAATCAAAAGAATCCAGTCCCTCAAACACCTACTCGAAACCTCCCATTGGATCAAAGCTCGATTCCTAGAGGCATAGCTAAATCTATCCTCAAAATGAAATCATTGTCTGTTTAATAACCGAAGTCCCTAGGAATGGTGATACCCATCCTTCAAAATTAGTATTATCCCATTGGCCTCAAGTACAACGAGCCGCATCCCCCAACCAATAGCCTCAATGCTATCATCTGAGGGCTACTCACCATCCTTGCGGATTTATATAGAAAGAAATCCAAACCATTTACCTAATATGAAACTATTGGGAGACTTTACCTACATGAGTGGACAAAACCACCTCATCACTGGGTCAACCTATGTGAACATGACCCCAAATGGAACTTTTTCCAACACGGGTGAGCAAAAATCACCACGAAGAACCTAAGACACACCAACTGAATCACCTCATGCCCATATGACCACATCACTCAAATCTCATGGCCACACCATCCCATAAATCTCGGTCCATGCTCGCAACCCAACAGCCTTGCCACCTAAACCGAAAACCGATTCTCCCAACCTGTGATTATCATCACTCATAGAGCTCGAGCCTTTCCTAACCGGATGATTACATCATCACATCTAAAGTGGTCATCACCATCTCTATCCTCAGTCCTCACCTATCAAAATCTCATTAAAACAACTCATATATATATATATATATATCAATTCAAATAAAACTAAACAATTCAATGAACCTGAATTGCATAATTAAAATTAATAAAACAAAAAAATCAATTTAATTTAAATAATACCCCTGACCTAACAGCCCAATGTCCAGAGCCCCTCACATGGATTAAACCACTTGTAGTCTCATTAAATCATGTCCATTGGTATCTCATAATGTTAAATTTAATTAATTAGAAGAAATCATTAATATTACAGGTTCTCACTTGGTTAACACAATGGTATACTAAAATACATACCCCCAAAACACTCGATAAAACACAAATAAAAGTATGCACCACCTACCTCAAAGTCCTAGATGTAGGCATGTCCGATCATAGCCTCTAACTCAAAATGATTTGAGAGAAATATATGTTTTAAATGAATGACCTGAAAATAGGTCAGAGTGACTTTCATGGATTTATTTGTATGATAGATAAGATAAAAGGAAAACAGAGACATGGGGAAGGAGGGACTCACTAACATGGATCCAATACTGCAAATGTCTAGAAGAATAGAGCTCAAACAAAGGAGGTAATTCAAATCCAAGGGGAGGAGGAGAAGGATGGTTCATCCTTGTTGTGCATAACCCATAGAGAATAAAAGAGGAGAAATTTAGTTCTATATAAGTAGGGTAAAATTCATAAATTCACCCTTTTAATGAGTCTCACGGTTATCTTGCACAGTTTTCTAAACTGTGTGGCTCCTGCTTCTTGGGATAAAAGATTCATAGGGTTAGCCCACATGGTTTGGACTAACCGTGTGCAAACCGTGTGTTCCATAGTACAGGGGTACTTCCCAAATGGCACTAACTGAGCTTCTTGCGCACGTTTTTTCAAACCATGTGCAAAGCATGTGGATTCCCTCTGTTAAAAACTATAGAGTTCCCACACATCTGTGTGACTCACCCCACATGGTTTTCCCAAACCATTCCTAGTAAAAAAAATGGCCCCATTATTTTCACTATGAGGCTGCATGATTTATCCAAACTATGTGCCTTAGCTCACACTTCTCCAAAATAGGACCTTTGATCCATTGACACACCTGAAACCCATCTAAACACCCAAAGAATTTTTCAAACATCTAAACCCATCCAAAAACAATGTTTTATGTTAAATAAAAACTATTAATTGGGTTTTGATCAATTAGTGAAGAGTTTGTATACCCACCAAACTCCAAAAAAATCAAAATGGTCAAGGAATTCAACCCTCTCCAAAAACCTTGGACATTACAGGGGGGTGTATCTATTTAGGTTGGTTTAGATGGAATGGATGGACACTAATTTTGGATGGGGTCCTCATGGTTGGTTTTTTTTTTGAGTTTGAAAACATGTTGAGGGTATTATTGAAGATTGAGTTGAGGTTTTAGGGTTCCTTTTTTAATGATGGACATCCCATACACCGAAAGATGGTGGTTGTGAGCTAGATGATATTGTGGGGAGCACCATAGTGGGTAAGTGGTCATTGGATGACATGATAGTTGTTTTGGGTTGGATGATCTTTTGAAAAAATTCACCTTGGTGTTTTTGGTTTTAGCAATGGACATTGGATCAGGTTTTGAATGGTTGGGTGCTTGAGATGAGTGTTTTTCTTTAGTTGTGTTCTGGATGTTTAGATATGGAATGAGGTCATTCATCCTTGAGTTGTAGACCAATGTGGGAAGTAAATATTGTTTCTTTGGTCTAATTGTTGTGATGGAATGGTTGTGTTTAATAGGAAACTATAGAGATAAAAGTTAATAAGTGGGCCAGGTAGTCTAACTATTTGTCTTGGAGGTTTTGTGATGCTGGGGAATATAGCTGGAGGACGAGCTGTTATAATGTGTGGAGGTTGTAAGATCTTTAACCTTATATAAGGTACGTCTCATATTGAAATTTTGTTTTATGGACTGTTTTCCGGGACTAGGATAGGCCTCAGGGGTGTCTCAAGGGTTTAGGGTATAGAAATGTTGTAAAAGAGGTCAATCTATGTTAACAGAATAGTTGGATCCTGGTTAGTAGTAATCATGTTCCATAACCGTGTGGCATTTATATTGGGTGTGCAGGGTTAGGGAAATCGTGTAGTATAGCCTAGGAGATCGAATAGCTTGAGCTACCCTTGGGTAGCATAAAATGTACATCCACCACATGGTTTATCAAACCATGTGGGTGACCAGGAAAATCATGTAGCTTAGTTTCCTCATAGATATATGGAACCACAAAGTTAGACCATGGTTTAGAAAACCATGCATCCAAACCATATGCCTCATTAAGATGGAGTTTTTATCATTTCCCATTTAAATATTAATTCTTTCTCCCCTGATTTTCTCCCCATTCAACCCCCTATAGCTAGGGTGAGGAACCAGCATCCTCATACTCCATGGGTGTTTCTCCTTCAATTCATAGGAGTTTGGAGTGCCGTTGGGTGATAATCGAAGATCTGGTTAATTTTTCAACATGGTTTCCTTCCATTTTAAGGAATAGTATTTTTTGTATGTTTTCTCTCCTGAATCCAAAAAACCTTGTTTTTATAGGATTTTATTCATCTTAGTGTGTGTGGATAGTTTAGTTCAAATCAAGGGTTGTGTTTGGGCAGGTAATCATCTTTGAGCATAAGGTGGGTGGGATATAATATTTTTTCCATTGTCTTGATGTTTATATATGTGTATGTAGTTGTTACAAGTTTCTTCCTTACTTCATTTTCATGTCTTTGGTTAATGAAATTAATTTTGGGCTTTAATGTGAGGTGTGAGACCCTTCATGGACCCTGATGGGTTCGTCGATGATTTGAAACCAGACTTAGAGCTACCCATGGGGTATTCCAAACCCTTAAAAATGATGAAATGAATGGGAATATTTGATTTTGGGTAATTATGAAAATAAATGGTTTGTATTTGAGAATTTGGTATGTGGAATGGATAAAGAGAAAATTGAAATATTTATATTCCAAATTTGAGAAAGTCCTAAAGGGATTATAAAAATGGTTTAAATGATGTGTTTTGGATTTTTATCTATTTATAGTTTCCAATGAAGGAAAAATGATGTTTTGAAACTAGATAATTTTTTAGAAAGGAGGTTTTGACCTCAGAGTATTTAAAAGGTGGTTATTATTAGATTTCAAATGGTGTTTTAATTGTGTGGGTTGTTTATACTTGTTGAAATGTTATGGTGGATTCTTTTAAAGTATGAAAGTGAATGGGTGGCCTTGGCTGTGTTTTGAATACTAAAGAGAAGGAACCTATTTTAAGGGTAGTTTCAAAATGTTTAAGTGATGTTTATGGAATTGTGAAAAGGGTTGTGTATTAATGTGATTTGTTTTGTTTTAAAGGTCCTTTGGGGATATGGTAAATGAATAATGAATAATGATATTGAAATTTGTTAAATTATGTGGTAAATATGGAAATGATTGATAACATAATGTTTGGGAATGGTTAGACATGACATGATGAATCCTAATTGGATTCATGGAAAGATGCCTCATGTTTGTCGAACAGTGGCTAATGGATTGGGATTTTGGATTTTGGGTGGGACAGACTAATTATCTAAATTCCTCGGTGCACCATAGTTTTTTAGGGAAAGGACTGATGCACCTGATCGCAAGTGAATGGAAATATAATTCTATATCAATATTGGGATGGTTGGACAGGTGTTCCGAGTCCTAGTTGGATTCATGGACTAATGATATTTTTTTTTACTTGTGACCTAGTGGTTGGCATAGTCAGAATTGAAATTTAGGATCCCTGTCGGATTCTTGTATGGAGGCTCCTTGATTTCCAACCTTTGAACCCTATGATATATGGTATGGGTACCTATACTGATGATATATGGCACACTAGTCAAAGTAATCGATAAATGAATTCTATTGTGAAATAAAATGGTATATTTCAATGGTTATGATATAAAGGAACGTAAAGATGTAAATGGATAATTAATAAATATTTAAAATAAAAAACCTTTTTCCCTTACTGTTTTTTTATATCGTATACCTCAATTATCTTCATGCACTATTGTATAGCCTGGATATTTCTTTAGACACAATTAGTGGTGGCCTACTGAGTTGTACTCACACCCTACTCGGGCCTCCTGGAACTTGGGTACTCAAGTAGAAGCTAATTTTTTTCTATCAAAGGTTTGGGATAGGGACCTGGTGTTTTATTTATGCATTGGATGATGGGTAAGAGCATGGGATTCCATGATAGGTTTAGACATGGGACCATGTTGGGATATATTATGGTTTTGGTATTGGGGATTATTTTTTATGACTTCCTAACATGTAGTGTATTCATCATATTTTTATATCATGTGTTACTTAGTTACTTGTTGTCTCTTGTTGTATGCTTTCCATTTATTGTTATTTCTGGTAATTATATCTGTTGGTATTATTTATGTTGTGGTATTACTCTGATGAGAAGTTATATTCTCTATAATGTATTCCTATAGACCCGCACTTCTAGTTGGTTGCCTATAGAATATGGGGAGGTGCACCTAAGGTCATGTGATTCTCTGGATCATGGGAACCAATTTTAGTGGTTTTGGGGCTGGGAGGATACATATTGTTGTAAGAAAACTCAACTAGAGGGAGTTTTTGATCTCAACTACCTTTAAAACACATAGAAAAAGATCTTAAAATATACTATGGGGTTTGAATTTTTCCTTCAGAATGACCATCTTTTTTAAGATAATATATGGTGATGAATCTCAACTCTGTATTAAGAGTTTTTTGAAGACTTTTCTAGAACTTCTAGATAAACCTCGGATCCCGATCAGACATAATGAAATGTGGTACTCCATGAAACCTTACTACTTCATTAATGTATATCCTAGAAATCCGATACAAAGAAAAATAGTCTATATTAGTAACAAAGTGTATTTAATTTGTAATTCAATCGATTATAGCACATATAGAATTGTTCCCTTTATAATTTTTGGAGATTCTCATGAGAAAATACATGGTGATGTTTTCTCATTTCCATTTTGGTGTAAAAAATTGTTGGATAATCTGATTAAACATTTTTCTCTTAGACTTAACTTTCTGGCATACCAAACACCAAGATACATTATTAGGAATATCTCCCTTCATGTTACCCCACAAAAAGTACTCTTTCATGTAAGCCATTGGTTGGATCTATACACTTTTTCCCCTATAGTTGTGGGTTCAAGCCCCAAATCTTTACTAGATGTGACATGTTGCCTCCCAAAATACAGGTTATCCTTTTTCCAAAAATATATTAATATAATTATCAAGTTATAATAACCCATATTTTCCACAACATCCAAGATATGATAAACCCTAAAGGTTACCAATACCTTTAATCTTATCCCCAAAAATTTGAAGGAGTTATTCCTGAAATAACTTTTTCACTAAAACATATACAAAATCAAAGGGGTGTATTTTCATAAATGACTCCCAAAATATCCTTAATCGTGATAAACACCTATCACATAAAACTTCAAAATGGGTGTCTAATAATTTAAACTTCTGACCAAACTTAAACTCCTA
Source organism: Viscum album (assembly GCA_963277665.1). NCBI lineage: Eukaryota > Viridiplantae > Streptophyta > Magnoliopsida > Santalales > Viscaceae > Viscum > Viscum album. Next base: position 1,583,751,397 of record OY728121.1, read on the forward strand.
AACCCATGATGGTGTCCATAACTCTTAAGTTAATCTTACATGGAGGCATATATGCTTCCAAAATTAATAAAATCCTTAGATGTTTCATGATTCATATAACTGAAATACCCTTGATAAAATAATTCTATATCATAATTCTTTAATTCAAATAAAGAAATACTTCAAACATTTATTCCTTAAATAAGATCGTATCTTATAAAAAAACATTTCAATTGAAATATTGATTTCGTCTTAGAACTTATAGAATATCAAATATGATTTCATTATTTCAGAATCCATGTAGAGGGAGATAATCATTGCTCATAATCACATTAAATTTCAATAAAGTATGAAAAATTGGATTTCCAAATAAAAAAAACATGAAATCCCTAGATAAAGAGTGAAAGATAATTTCCCCCTAATTACCATTAATTATTTCATCTATTATGTTTGTATAAGATTTAACTTTTTTCCTTTTTCCTTAGAGGTTATTGTGACTTATCATCTTCATTATCCATTAGATTGGATAATTGATTTGTATAATACCCAAAACCCTCACACTTGATGAATTGGAGTGTGGGAGGGGCATTATGTAGAGATTTATCTCTATTTTCATTATTAGCTAACTTCTTCCCATGATTTTAAAATTCTATTTTTTATGTCTTTTATTTCTACACTTAAAAAATTTACAAATACCATTAATACAAGTTCCTCAATGTTTCCTACCACACTTCGAGCATAAAAGAATCCTCATATTCTTCTCTCTATTTTTTATAGTGTTTCCCTTGAAATACATTTTTCTTTTGTTATTAAAACCATGAGATTGATGGGTAACTCCATTATCCATTTCCAAATTGAGGGATCATAAAATGATTTCTTTATAGCTACTGAAGTCCCTTATGGATAAATCCCTTAATAGACTTTGTTTTAACCCACTAAATAATCAATCAACCTTAATTTTATGTTGGGTGATAATTCTTAAATCATACATCAAAAGTCTTGTAAAGTTTTCCTCATAGGTACTAATAGATTCATCATCCTTCTTGTTTAACTTGATTAATTACTTCTCCATTTTCGTATGCAGAATATAAGGGAAGTAATTATTGAAAAATAATATCTTAAACTAATCCCACTCCATGGAGTTAATTTTATCATGTTTCCTCATATTCTTGATGAAATTCCACCATTGATCTGCATTTCCTTCCAAATGATAGATATTTAAAATGACTTTTTCATGTTCTAAACACTAGATAATGGAAAATATATTTTTACCAATAATGATCCATTACTCAGAAACTAGTAGATTTTTGGAACCACTTAATGATTATGGGAATTTCATCATGAATGACTCAATAAAACATTGTTCCCTCCTTTGATCGTTTGGAAGTTTAGCATGATTCATATCTTTGGAATGTTTTTTGAGCATAAATATAAGTTTTTCTATTCCATATTCAATAAGATTTGGTTGATTAAGAGGAAAATAATTACATTTTCCATTACATTTAGTATTAACACAATTATTTTAGGTTCCATCCATTGACTAAAACCAAAATCATAGTGTGAGTAAAAATACTCATACTAGGAAACCACATAATCATAGATAATCTCTTATAGTATGTCTAAATCATGAGACCTTATTTACAATATATAAAACATTGGGCTTAACCTAAATAATTCATATAAATTACTTAAATCTTTCATGATGGTTCATAAATATTTTTTGAATTTCAAAAAAATTTCCCCTAATAGTGTCAAACCAGGTGCGCAATAAGGCCCTTTATTATGTACCATGTATTTCTCGAGTCATTCCCGAATCAAATTTTTCAAAGTTACTACCCCTGGGTATATCTGTTCCAAAACCTCATCCACTTGTAGTATCCAGATATGAATGTATTTCTAGAAATCCACTCACTCTATCCTTAAACAATATTCCAATATTTTTTTCTATATGTAGAATTATCCTTAGAGTTATCCATAGACATATCCCTAGGGATATCACTAAATTTTTTACATCATAGTTTCTAAAGGTTGACTAAACCTATCATATGATACCCACTATAGTGACTCAGAATTTTCATACATAGATATTACATATTTTTAGATGAATATTTATTACATTACCTAAACACATTCCAAAGGATTGTAAACGTATGGTGCCTTTGTAAAATTGGAAATGTAAATAACTAGTTCATAAGAGTTCTAAATTATCTCCCACTTAGTTCCTTATAAATATCACCCTTCTTAAATATATCACACATAATACCTATCATTATAACCTATGGAAAATAAACATAAGAAAGGGTGAGATCACATCTCATTAAGGATAAACATGGGTAATATGTAAACATAATGAGAGAATAAACGTATGAGAACATGAGAGTAACATATGAAAACCATACCTTTCATATAAAAAATAAAAACACAAGATCCATTACAAAAAATATTGAAAATTTATAAGACATGAATCATAAGGGAATCAAATAAAAAAAGCCACGGGATCATAACATTGACATAGTTATAGAATTGTGGCATACACATAAGCATAGAACTTCATTCCAATAGTAATCAAGGATCACTTCCAAGGATATCATAGTGGAATGGTTTCACTTCCCAAACCATAATAGTAGTCAAGGTTCACTCCCAAGACTATAATAGTGGACAAATTCCCTTATTGAACTAGGTTCAATCCCCATTAAATTTCTATTTATCTCATGAGATATCAATATTTACCCAATTCATTGAAGGGAGATATAGGTCCCACCCATCACATAATAAAAATCATGAAAATTTATTTCACTAAATCAAAAAACATCAATCATATCAGAACCCATGAAAATAAATGGGTTTAATAAAAATTTCATCATTGAATAACCTATGAAAATGAAGATGTTTGATAATCATTTTGTCATTTTATCATAGCATAACCGATAGAAAATTAAGCGTGTTTTATAATCATTTTATCATGGTATAACTCGTGGAAGATAAAATAGTTTCATAAACATTTTCTCATCATGAACAAAAAACATTCAGAGAAAGAATAATAATGCTATCCTTGGATCATATCCACATTAAAGCATAATAAATATCAAATTATTTCATCTTATATGAAAATTTATTTTGAAATATTACCTGGAAGATTTATTGAGGAAAATAGCCTTTCCACTTTAAAAAAATATTTTTAAAACATAAATAATTTTCAAAACACTTTTCTATGAAAATAAACATGGAAACATATAAAAACTATTTAAAAATATTTTAAAACATTTCTTGAGGAAAAATAGCATTTCTAATTTGAAAAAACTATTTAAAACTTAAAACATTTTCAAAATAATTTTCTTTTAAAAATAACTTAGATGCTTATTAATAAATATTTAAAAAACATAAAAAACATTTCTTATATAAAATATCCTTTACAATTTGAAAAAAAATTAAAACATAACACATTTTCAAAATAATTTTATTTAAAAATAACCTTGGATACTTATAAAAGAACCTTTAAAGATAATTTAAAACACTTAATGAGGAAAATATTCTTTCCACTTTGAAAATCACTTTTTAAAAACTAAAAGTTCACAAAAAATTGTGAAAATATTTTTATTTTAAGATAACCTTTGAAAATTATATAAGAGACTTTAAAACATTGTGTGTTTATGATTATGGGAAATTTTATTCATGTTGTACATGTTAAAACAAATATTCCTTTCACATTTTTGGAAAAATCCAAATGATCTATATTTGGAAAATAAAATGAATATTACTTTTAAAAAAATTTTTAAAAATTAATAAATGGGTAAAAAAATTCCTTAATAAATCCTTTTGATAATTTTAAATATTTTTTTAACATTTTTAGAAAACATGTATATAGAAGAAAAAAGTTTTTTTTACTGGAGATAGAAATAAAGATGATTTTTCTTAAAAATATTCTTTCGGTATCATTTATAAATTAAGTGAGGAAAATTAAATTAAAACATGAATTATCCATAAATAACAATATTATAATATAATACATTATTTTATTGAGATATAGATCATAATATTTTATCATTGGAAACATAATCATAAATAATCTTGATAAACAAGGAGAATGTTACCTAAATCCCTTACTACAATGGTAACTTTGAACCATAAGCCCTGTGAAAGAATAAAATTAAATTAAACTTATAATATCATGATAATAAATATATTCATTATATTAAATTTCAAAGGGTCTGTATATACACTGCATAAAATAAAATAGGTGCATAACATAATGTATGTCCCATAGAAGAAAAATTGAGACAAAAATCCATTACCACTTTGGAAACATTAAATTCATAATCCTCATTAAAGGATAAAATTAACTAAAACATTAAATATCAATAAAATAATTATATTAATGATATATAATGTCAAAGGTTCATTATATACACCACACAAATGAAAAGAGTGGTGAATAAGGCATATGTCTCCCAGAAGAAAAAAAAGAGGGACTAAAAATCTCTTACCTTAAGTCTCAACTTCCTTCATAAAAGTTCAAAATTTATGTTTAATAAGTATATGTTACATAAACATAATTATATATATCATAACATTTATGATTTACTTATGACCTTTTATTACCCATTTATTAACAATTTCATCTTAAAACATGTTTAGGGTAATAACTGCTTTGTTTTTTGTGTATGTTTTGAATTGATATTTTCAGTAATATTACTTTTATTATGGTTCCCTAATCTCAAAAACATTAACCATGATATAAATATAATATATATTCAGTATATATGTATTTATATTAATCCATAAAAGTTAGATATATAAAATGAAATGTATCGTTCATGGAGATGGTAAGTCGTACGTACGCATGAATATTGATTAAATTTATCTCGAAATATGAAATGAAAGAAATTTAAAGAATATATTACCATTAAAGAATATTTTTTCCCATATATATAATATATATTCATTAAATATTCCCTTATTACTTTCCATGCAAAGAATTAGTGAAAAATGAATCACATCACTTCATGAGGCGGTAGTCCACCGTACACGTGAACGACATTATTGTATCCCCCATGGAATGTAATGTAAGAATTTATATTGATATATAATAATTATATAAGTATAATTATGTTACAAATATCATATATATTAATTTAATCAATCCATATTATCATCCAAGAAAAACTAAAATGAAAAACTCATCACATCGGTTCGTGAGGCAGTAGTCTGCCATACAAATGAGTGATGGTGTTGTTTTCAAATGAGTTTGAAGGTAATAAGGTATAACTATTATTATAATTAAATAGGTATAATAATAACATAAATTTCATATATAAACATTAAATCCACAATTATATCCATCTATGAGAGGGGGTGATGGAAAACAAATAATATCGGTTTATGGGGAGGTAGTTTGTCGTACACACAGTTGACAGTTTTGTTTCCCATTTGATAGAATAAGATATGGATATAGATTATGAAATTAAAATTATAACATATGATTATATTTAATATACTGGTGATATTATATCAGAATATTTGAATAATATTTTAATGAGTTGGAAACTATACGTTTTCTTTGGAGAACCTCTTTTGGTTTACACCTAAAGCCTTATTAAGAGGTATTTTTATTAAAAATAAGGCCTATAGGATGTGGGTCTGTAATTAATTAAGATATTTGGGTAGTAATTGTCCAAAAAATAGTTTTTAAAGTGTGAATAGGTGACTAGAGTGGGTGTCCTTTTATAAGTTGGGGAGAGGAAACACGTGGAATTTTTGAAAATAATAAAGTGTACCCATGTTTTTCACATGACAAAAGGATAAAAATGGATAATTATAAAACCTAGGAGATTATAAGATCTAAAAATGGCCATAAAATGTGTTTTATAAAAGTTTCTATTTCATTTTACTCCTTATATTTTTAGTTTAACCCCTCAGTAAACTTGTTTTAACCTTAACCATGGTAATTAATTTTTAATGTTTTTACTATTAATTTTGAACAAAAAATAATTTTACCTTATTATATAATATAAATTATTATGATTCAAAATTTTTAATTCATTTTTCTATATTCCTTTTACATAATTTTCATAATTTAATTTAAAATTAAACTCGTTGACATGACGAAAAAGTAGTTTTCTAAAGAGAAACTTTTTTGAAGTTTAAAAAGTTTTTATATAAAAATTCTATATGAAATTGATTAAAATTACCTAAAATTGATTAATAAATATTTAATTTTACTAATTTTACTTTTAATAACATATAAAAATAAAAAAAATCTTGTAATTTATTTGAATAAAAAGACGTTTTTTAATAAAAATCAGTATTTTTCACTATTCACTGAACAAATTATCTTTTTCAAAAAATTATAAAAACTTCACTCCATGATAATTTTGAAATTATTATTTCAAAAATAAAGTTTATTTTTTAAAATAAAATTTCTAAAAATTTCAAAATATTAATTTTAAAATAAGTGCGCAGAATGCAATAAAACTATTTTTTAGAAAAATACAGTTTTTAAGCATAAAATCAGATTTGTTCTTTTATCATGTCTAAAAATACATAATATGAATGTTGAATATTTTATTTAATAAATAATATATAAATTTTATTAAAATAATTCACCAAAAAATATTTGATTAATTTTTTGATCTAAAAGAAATTTGTGAGTTGAAAAATATATTTTGAGAAAAATAATTTCTTTTATTTTAAAACGATTCTTATTTTCATTTATAATTAACTTTTTACTAAAGAATTCATTTTATATAAATGTGTAAACCATATATTTTTCATAGTTTATTTAATCTTATTCATACTCACCATTCCAATGGTTAAGGTATAATTTTCAAATTAAATAATAATATTTTATTAGTATGTCGTGTTTTTTTTAAAACTCAGTGTTGTATGTACGACGAGATATCAAAGAAATTAATTTTAATCAAAAAATACCTAAAATCTATGTTTGTTACATTTTTATTATTAGTATTATAAAATTAATATCATATTGTCTCTTTGGGATAATGAATGAACATAATTCTTATTATTTAAAGCTAATTTTATCAAAATCTAAACGTTGTACATATGCTTCACAACCCCAAATCCTCATAAAAGACATATTAGGATGTTTCTCAGACCCTATATCATGTGGTGTTTTTATAACTACCATATATTGAATTTGGTTAAAGTTATAATGTTTATGTTTTTAAGTAATATCCCTATAATTAAATAGGAAGGTCACACTGACTTGTCATCATTCAAACCATGTCCAATAGGATAAGATCCCTCCTCATAGACACATCTTTCCAATAAAGTGTTCTCGGATGAGTGAGTTTTGAAATAATTATATAATCTATCAAATGATTAGTGAATTCCTAGATCAATTTTTAACCACCCTAATCCAATCTAAGAATCTTAATACTTTTATCTTGTTTATTATATAATTCAATATGCAACTGTTTGAAATTTTCAAAAGTTTCATACCTGTGTCTCATCAGAAACACAAACCCAGACAAAATAAAATAATTGGTAACGGTTAAAAAGTACTCAAACCCACCAATTTATTCTTTACTCATTGGTTCACATACATCATCATGTATAATAACTAATAATATATTATCCCTCTCACATTTTCAACTAAAATGTTATTTGGCCATTTTTCTTAATATATAAGATTCACAGTTATCAAATGATTCATAATTGAATGATTCCAAAAATATATCTCTATGGAGTCTTTGAATTTGCCTCCCATTTTAATTTCCACAAAAATAATACCAAAGTTAATTAGGGTTAGAATCAACCTTCACCTTCTTATTTTGAATTTTATAGATAGGATTATCCATATCCATAAAATATAAATTTTTTACCATATACATGATTGTATAAAACATTTTATTCATATATATATATAATAACTCTTTTTCTTAATAATGAATTAAAATACCATCTTTTCCAACAAAGTTACTGAAATAAAATTTTTATTTATTTCTATAGTATAATAATAGTTCTCTAATTCTAGTTTTATCCCACTAGGTAGAATTATATGAAAAGCATCAACCGACAATGCAATAATTCTTTCTTTATTTCCAACATGTACATCTACTTCAAATTTATTCAATTATCTCTTATATTTAATACTGTATTTATCAGCACAAATGTGTGATACATACTTGATATCTAATAACCATGAGTCAGAGTTAATAAAATTGATTTCTATAAAATTCACATCCATATGCTCAGAATGCTTCTCTTTGAGAACACTTCTTAGGCTTAGATACCAATATAGAATAATTTTATAGCTCATACCTATAAGAGGTCTCAAAATTATAAACACCATGTATTCCATAATCTATAACAAATACTGTGGGTGAGTGTTATGTTTTATATATTTTCATCTATTAAGACCACTTTGTGATATGTACAACACTGAGAAGTGAGAGAATTAGTGTTGTGGAATTTTTCTATCAATTAATACTTTTTATCACTTTAACTATTATACATGTTAGGATATCAGTTCTATTGATCTCTCTTTATTTCTCATATTCATATAAAGAAAAAAAAGTAAAGCATGAAACATTATATTTTTATAAGTTTCACTTCCTAATAAGAGTAAATAGTACTTATTGTGTATGTTGATGACTGGTACCCATATTATCCACTATAATGAGGTATTAATTATAGTGTTTTGGTTTGAAAATAATCATGAACCCAAGTGCGGTTCCCTACACTTTATGAGGAGGGATAATCATGATTCCTCAGACAAGTGAATTCCTAGTCCAACTATATCATTTTACTAGATATTTATATTTCCTTTGTAGATAGTATTGTACTTCTTTATATTATTTACAACACTAATAATTTCTTCCACCAACTTGTTTAATGTCATAGTGTTGCTTTGTTATTATTCCTCATCTCTTACATACACAAAATCATTCAAGAAACTCTTTCTTTTTCTCAAGTATGAAATTAATTCACAAAAAATTCTTTCTCTTCATATCAATAAACTATAATGTTTCTTTTATTTTACCAGTGTAATAATTCTTCATCTCCCACTCTCCTTCTATTAAACTAACTGTAATACTTCTCCAAAACTTCTTCTTAACTTTCATCTAGAACCATTTTGTTGGGTAAATTCTTTGTTTGATGCCTTACTGCTCTTTCTGGTACCTCTCATTATGATTCTTCGTTGATCTATCCAACAAAATTTTGTTTAAAATTTATCCATTCAATATTTTTCATAGGATACAAGTTTTTCTAATAAATTCTTCACTCAATACTGCACTTCTCTATCTGGTTCCATACTACTCCATTTGGTACCTTGCTGATATGTTCAATACTTTTTTCTCTATCTATTACCACTATGTCGAATACTTTGACCCAAAATAAAAGTAATCTTATGCTTCATGGAAGGAAATTCACCTCTTCAATAATAATCATAGCCTTAATAACTTATGTAACCTATTTATAGAACACCTACTCCTATTTATATAGGTATTTTTTCTATAAAAGTAAATAGAGGAGTCAAAACTTCAAATTAAAAAATTCTACTCGAACATTGAATATCCCTCTCAAAATAATGTTCATTTAATTTCCTTCAAACCTCCAAGTAAATTAGAGTCAACAAACATCATAAAAACTTTCCTAAAAACTCAGAATCAATATTCTTCAAACTTCCTAAAATCTTATCTTGAATTATGATATTCTGTAACACCCTGAGTTTTTATGAATTATTATTTTTCAAATAAATTAAAATTATTCGATGGTTTAAATTTCACATTACACCAAGTTAATCTTGATTTATAAGCAAAAAAACGTTAATATTTTTCTATATGAAAAACTAGGTTTCTCTTACAGTACATTAAGCAATATGTTTGTCTTGTGTTACACATAATACTGAGGTCCTTAGATAGCTTGTGTTACATGCAAGAGCGAGTTTTATCGAATTACAATATACTATTAATATTATTACTTAATATGATATTTTTTACCTAGATGTTGGAATGGAAGTAATGAATAATATTAACTAAATTATGAAAATATATAGTAGTTACATGTTTATTAGTTATCTATTGAATAGAAATAAAATAAGAATCATTTAAAAGAGAAAGTAATGTTTTCTAAAAAATATTATCTTTTCTAAAATACGGGTTATGTAACGACCCAAAAGATGTACTTCTTTTATTTATGGATCTCTTTTCTCCAAATAAATTTTTATTATGTTTTAGAATAAAATCACATCAAATTACTTCGAACCAAAATTGTAGTTTTCAAAAATGGTATAATTATTCTAACAAATTAAGTTATATGGAATAATGATTATTTTAATTAAATAGTTTGATTAAAAACACATGCTTTTAAATTTAAATGATAAAATAATTTTACTTTTTTTATTTCACTATGAAATTTTACTATTCATTTTTTATCTGCTATTATTTTTAATAACTAAGGATTTTCATATTTAAAAGTCAAATTTCTCATACTTAGATAATTATTATAGCTAAATAAACATCATTTTTGAATTCCAAATGTCAAAATTAACCTAGGATGATTTTTTATAAATTTTCTAAGAAGTTTCAATTTGATGATTAGTGTTTGATGAATAGTGTTTTTTTATGAATAGTATAAAAATATTTTATTAATAAATAACTTTCTATGTGAAATGATTTTCAAAAAATGGTCTTCTATAGTTGCGATCGGTAATAAATTTAGAGTCTAATAAGATCAACTTAATTTTTAGTGAATAGTAAATTATGAATAGTAACATACCCGTATGAATAGTAATGATTAGTAATGAATAGTAAATCGACCAAAAAATAGAAATTTCACCCATGAATGTATAAATACATTTTAAACATCATAAAAGTGAAAAACGATCATAGTATAAGTTTTGGTATTTTTGTATGTCATAAATATTTTATTTAGAATTTTATAATTAATTTAATAAATTTAAATGGAAATGTATTTTCATAAAATTTAATCATAAATTTTTACTTTATTGTATTATGGTTATAAAATAATTTTATGGGACCTTGATTACTTTCTTAAGGTGTTACAAAATGAGTTATAGTTTTAAAGTTATATTTTTGGAATAGATAATGATTTTATTTAAAAAATAAATTTAAAATATTTAGAAAGTTATTTTCATAAAATGGAGTCAATTTTTGAATTCATAGCATCGATATTAGGTTAGGGTGAATTTTTGGGATTTTTCTGAAACTGTTGAATTTTCAGTGAATATTAAAAATACAGTTTTGAGTTTCTGGTGTTTAATGACATCATTAGTGATGTAATAATTATTTAAGCTTTCTGGTAGACTTATGAATAGTTATATATGCTATGAGGTGTCCCAAGTGGCCAATACCAAGGGAAAATACCATGGTCCAGCCCATGGTTTTGCAAATACCACTGATGAGGTGTCCCTTGGAAATTAATAATTTATTCCATCACTTTTCCTATAAATACCAAGCCATTTCCCTCATTAATTTCATTAAAAAATACTCCTCAACGAAGTTATGGTCTCCTTACCTCTCACTGAGTCCCCCCAAGGTTCCCTCAACCCTCCCAAGGTCCCGACCTTCAAGCTTTCGAAGTTACTCTTCAAGGTAAGGGAACCTTTCACCCTCATCTTTTAAGTCATGACTTCCTTTAAGTTATCTCTTATAGTTCTATTTTATTATGTGGGGACTTGTTATTCTATATCTTTAATACTATACATTTCATTTACAAATTATAAGATACCCTTTCATCTCTCATCAATTGATTTTTTGAATTTTAAAGTGACGCCGTTAGGCTGCTGAATTTTTTGTAAAAGAAATTGCATCTTCTCTTTCCTTTCAAGTTTCCTTTTCATGTGGTATGTCATTCAAATATCCATACCATGTTCTTATCTCCATTTTATTATGGTTTTATACTATATTATGAGTTATTTATGAGCGGGTTACCCTTTTAACCTCTCTTTTTAATGTTTTCTATAACATTGTTATGTAGCTGTTATGCTGCAAAATTTTGTCTCAAAATCTCTCTCTTTTTCTTCACAAGAAATTTTCTTATATTATTTTTATGAATACCCAATTCTATTTTTATTTATAGGGGTATTCATCAATACATAAAATTGACCTATTTTATTCTGTAATTGACATACATATAACCCTCACTCCCTTTCCATGGGGTATAAATGACATAATGATCTTATTTTTATGTACTTCTAAAACGTCGCGATTTTGAAATGAAACCCATTTCTTTTATTATCTATGAGTTATTTATGAAATGTTTTATTATGATCTATGTGGATCACATGAAAACAAATACATATCAACGGTTCACCCTGATAGTGCTCTAATTCATTGGGTAAAGAATTAATCTCTAGAGATGACAAGTTTCACGATACCTTGGTGAATAACCTTGGTAATTTTTATGACACCTCGGGGGTAAACCTTGGTGATATGTTCATTAATGTCTAAATGAAATGTTTTAGCCACATATTCAAGTTATGATTCAGGTTATTTTATCATGATATTCCTATTCTTCCATTGCTCATGTCTTTATTATTTTTATCATGTTCTTATTAATATTTCTCAAGATCACATGTCAAGTGTTTCACTTGTTTTCCTTACTGAGCCTTCTGCTCACACTTTTCTTTGATCTATGTCTCCAGGATATGAGATGCAGTAATTGTACATAGTATGAACCTATGATGAATCCTTATGAGTGTTTTATAAGAATTTTTTATGTTGTTTTCATGTATTATGTTCCAGATTTCCAAGACACTAAACCCAAAAGATCTTCTAATATGTTAAATTTGTATTATGTAAAGAAAAGTTATGTAATAAAAAGTCTGGATTCCCTAATTAGTATCAAAGGATGTTTTAGTTATTTGTGGAAATTAGGATATAAAAATTTTAGGAAGAAGCCTATAGAAAAGTTTAAATATAGGAAAACATCCTTGTATTTTCATGAAATATTAAGTAAGTGGTTTCCGAACAAATAAATCTCTGTATGGATACAAAAAAGTGGATGTGGCTCTCGAACAGATTTACCTAAGAGTGAATACTCTGACAAGGAGTTTTGGGCTTGACCTAAGGTATCCTGGTACACGATAACGTGCCTTGCTACACTCCTAGTTTGATACTCCCAGGGGATATGTTTGGTTAATCACAAGATTTTTATGAATCATTATAAAGGATTTATATAAAATTAAATTATTATTAAAGAATAATATTTGTTTTAAGTATTATTTTTAATACATTAAATTACATTATAATTATAAGATTCATAATAGTAACAAATTTATAATAGAAGAAAATTGTGAGGATACAATTTCTTTAAGGGGGGAAGAATGTAACGACCTGAAAAATGTACTTCTTTTATTTATGGATCTCTTTTCTCCTAATAAATTTTTATTATGTTTTACAATAAAAGCAGATCAAATTACTTCAGACCCAAATTGTAGTTTTCAAAAATGATATAATTATTACAACAAATTAAGCTATATGGAATAATGATTATTTTAATTAAATAGTGTGATTAAAAACACATTCTTTTAAATTTAAATGATAAAATAATTTTACATTTTTTATTTCACTATGAAATTTCACTATTCATTTTCTATCTGCTATTATTTTTAATAACTATGTATTTTCATATTTAAAAGTCAAATGTCTCATACTTAGATAATTATTATGGCTAAATAAACATCATTTTGGAATTCCAAATGTCAAAATTAACTTAGGATGAAATTTGAGAAATTTTCTAAGAAGTTTCAATTTGATGAATAGTGTTTTTTATGAATAGTATAAAAATATTTTATTATTATATAACTTTTTTTGTGAAATTATTTACAAAAAATGTTCTTTTGTAGTTGTGATCAGTAAGAAATTTAGAGTCTAATATGATCAACTTCAGTTTTAGTGAATAGTAAAGTATGAATAGTATTCTACCCGTATGAATAGTAATGAATAGTAAATCGACCAAAAAATAGAAACTTCACCCATGAATGTATAAATACATTTTAAACATATTAAAAGTGAAAAAATGATCATAGTATAAGCTTTGGTATTTTTGTACATCATAAATATTTTATTTTCAATTTTACAATAAATTTAATAATTTTAAATGGAAATTTATTTTCATAAAATTTGATTATAAATTTTTACTTTATTATATTATGGTTATACGATAATTTTATGGGACCATGATTACTTTCTTAAGGTGTTACAAAATGAGTTATAGTTTTAAAGTTGTATTTTTGGAATAAATAATGATTTTATTTAAAAATTAAATTAAAAATATTTAGAAAATTATTTTCATAAAATGGAGTTCATTTTTTGAATTCAGAGCATTGATATTAGGTTAGGGTGAATTTTTGGGATTTTTCTAAAACAGTTGAATTTTCGGTGAATAGTAAAAATACAGTTTTGAGTTTCAGGTGTTTAATGACATCATTAATGATGTAATAATGATATAAGCTTTCTGGTCGACTTATTAATAGTGAGATATTCTATGAGGTGTCCCAAGTGGCCAATACCATGGGAAAGCCCACAGTTTTTCAAATACCACTGATTAGGTGTCCCTTGGAAATTAATAATTTATTCCCTCACTTTTCCTATAAATACCAAGCCATTTCCCTCATTAATTTCATTCCAAAATCCTACTCAACAACGTTACGGTCTCCTTACCTCATAAGGATTCTTCCCAAGGTGACCTCAGGCCTCCCATGGTCCTAACCTTCAAGCTTTCGAAGTTAATCTTCATGGTAAGGGAACCTTTCACCCTCCTCTTTTAAGTCATGACTTCCTTTATGTAATGTCTTATAGTTCCATTTTATTATGTGGGGTACTGTTATAATATATCTTTAATAATGTAAATTTCATGTAAAAATGATGAGATACCCTTTCCTCTCTCATCAATTGATTTTCTAAATTTTTAAGTGACGTTGTTAGGCTGCCGAATTTTTTGTAAAAGAAATCGCATCTTCTCTTTACTTTCAAGTTTCCTTTTCATGTGGTATGTCATTTAAATATCCATACTGTGTTCTTATCTCTATGTTATTATGGATTTATACTGTGTTATGAGTTATTTATGAGTGGGTTTCCCTTCTAACCTCTCTTTTTAATGTTTTCTAAAACGTTGTTAGGTAGCCGTTATGCTGCAGAATTTTCGTCTCAAAATCACTCTCTTTTTCTTCTCAAGAAATTCTCTTGTATTATTTATATGAATACCCAATTCTATTTTCATATCTAGGGGTATTCATAAATACATAAAATTGGCCTATTTTATTCTGGAATTGACATACATATAACCCTCAATCCCTTTCTATGGGTTATAAATGACACAATGATCTTATTTTTAAGTACTTTTAAAACGTCACGATTTTGAAATGAAACCCATTTCTTTTATTATCTATGGGATATTTATGGAATTTTTTATTATGATCTATGTGGATCAAATGAAAATAAAGACATATTAAGGATGCGGCCTGATAGCACTCCAATGCATTGGGTAAAGAATTAATCTCTAGAGATGACAAGTTTCACGATACCATGGTGAATAACCATGGTAATTTTTATGACACCTCAGGGATAAACCTTGGTGATATGTTCATGAATGTCTAAATGAAATGTTTTATCCACATATTCAAGTTATGATTCATGTTATTTTTATAATGATATTACTATTCTTCCATTTCTCATGTCTTTATGATATTTATCATGTTTTTATTAATATTGCTCAAGATCACATGTCAACTGTTTCACTTGTTTTCCTTACTGAGCCTTCTGCTCACCCTTTTCTTTGATTTATGTCTCCAGGATATGTGATGCAGTAATCATACATAGGAAAACCTATAATGAATCCTTATGAGTGGTTTAGAAGAATGTTTTATGTTTTTTTCATGCATTACGTTCCTGATTTTCAAGACATTAAACCAAAAAGATCTTCCAATATGTTAAATTTGTATTATGTAATGAAAAGTTATGTAATAAAAAGGCGGGATGCTATAGGTTAATCATGATTGGCACACATAATTTAAAATTACATGTTACCAATTTCAAAAAATGTATTCTAAAAAATAAACTTCATTTTTTGAAAGCAGAATATCACAATTATCTTAGAGTATATTTTTGGTATTTTTCTGAGAAATTTTATTTTTTGATGAATAGTGAAAAATACTACATTTTAACAGAAAATTGTCGTTTATTTTAAATAATTTATAATGTAAACTGATATTTTTAATTGGTCTCATTGTATAAATAGTAAAATTATACATATATTAATCCAATTTAGGTCATTAGAATCATTTTCATACTGAATTTTGATATAAGAACATTGTAAAATTTTGAACATTTTCACATTAAAACCCCACTTTGACGTCACATCTATGGGGTTAATTTTAAATTAATTTTTCCCACTTATGTGATTAGAGTTTGTAAAAATAGAATAAATATTTTTTAATAATCATAATTTATAATTTCTTATAATTCCAAATTAATTTTTTGCCAAAATGATTAGTGGAAATAGTTAAAATTAATGACAATGATTAAGGAAAAAACAAGTTTATTTGGTGGTTAAGCTTAGAATATAAGGTGTAAAAATGAACCAAAAATTATCCAAAACCTATTATATGTAAATATTTATAATATTTTGGCATTATTATTAAATTTTATGAGTTTTCAAGACACTTTTCCAAGAAATTGATGTATATAATAAGTTAATTAAAGAAAAATCCAAAAAATGTACCTTTCTTCCATTTAATTTATACAAAGACTTAGAATTGGAAAAAACTACATAGCTTAAATTTTAAATATTATTTTGTATTATAAATTAGTTTATTTATCATGATAATTTATTTTACTTTTAATATATTTTATAATTACATTAAATTCCTAAGAAATTACAACGCAAGAATTATTTAGTTAATAATTAAATAAATCAAATGATAATAAAACATTGAAAGTGAACTAAATTGAATGAATTATTATGTTAGATAATTTATTTAGATGAATATACCCTATTAAACATATATTAATATAATATATTTTAATTACATAATTTTAATTTTTTTTATAAATTCAAATTAAATAAATAATGTCAAAATTGATATTAATGTTATTTTATAAAAAATGATATTTTATTAAATGATTTAAAATCACTAAAGAAACTATTTTATGACAAGTTACTATTAAATTTTTTATAAATATAAAATATTTTCCATTCATGGACCAATTTATCTTTTATAATGAACATATTGACCCATAAATAGTAAAAGCATTATTAGCATGGCTAAGGCTAATGCAGTGTTTTTATTAGTTACTTATGATTTTATTAAAATTTATTTCCAAAACACATGGTATTTTTATCTTATAAATTAGTTATAAAATTTTATAATAATTGGTTTTATATTTTATAATAATTTTAACTTTAATTTATTCCTAATGGATAAATTTACTTTGATAGAAAATTAGTTACCTTAATAAAAAAACCAAAATTGTAAAAATATGGAAACTTAGATATTAAGGAATAAAATTATAAAAATGATTTTATTTTTGTGTTTTGGAGGTTTTTAATGATCACATAAACCCTCCCCTCCATTATTATTCAATTTTTTATCCACATTAGGTAAGATATACCTCCCAATAGTGAATAATTTTGAGTATTTACGAGGATACCACTCCTCCTCACCTATAAAAGGGAACTCACTATCTCCCATTATTCACACCTATAAAACCATTTGGATCAACCAAGATGTACAAAAATAACCTCCAAATTTACAAAACCTTATCCTAGAATCCTTACTTTTGGCATAAATCTAACCAAGTAAGACTTTTGGTGTAAACCAAAAGAAGATACAGGAAGAAGAGGTAGTATTCATCAATGAACGTTTTTGTTTTATTTCTTCCTCAAACCCCTTAAATTATTTTTATCTCATTAATATATAATAATATCAGAATATTAAATATAATGAGATTTTTTTATGTTATGTTACGACCTACAACCACACACACTTCCATAAAATGGGTTATAAAACCAATGTTCATGTGTACAGCAGACTACCACCTCGAGAACTGATGTCATTTGTTTTTCCATTATCACCTTTCAAGGTCAGGAATAATAATGGAGATACTTTTTATATATTATATATGTGATATTTATGATTTATTTATTCTTTTATAGTTATTATATAACACATACCTTCATTCTTTCTATTTTCTGGGAGTATGATAACTTCATTCATGTGTACGACGGACTACCGCCTCGCGAAGCGTTGTGATTCATTCACACTTTAACTAGAATGTATTAAGGGTGAGTTTAATAAAAAAACATTATATATATGAAATTATAGTTCTAATTTAATGATAATATACATAAATATATATATATATATCATTTAATTTTATTTCCTTCAATATGATAAGAAAATGGAAACCATGTAAATGCGTACGTATGGCTAACCATCTCCATGAACGGTGTATTTCATTTACAATCACTAAATTTTATAGATTACTATTAATAAATATATGATGAATATATATGATATTTATATCATTTTTATAATTATTTAGATTATTAAATCATGACCTAATTAATAGGACCAAGAATTATAAGTTAAAACATGTATGAAAAACAATGTGGTTATTACCCAAAACATAACTTTAACATGGAATTGTTGATAAATGGGTGACATAGAGTCATAAGTAAATAATATATGGTATTATATATATAAATATGGTTCTTTTATATATTTATAATAAACAAATATATATTATACATGAGTTTTGATTGAGTATGACGAGAGTCAAGACTTAAGGTAATGGATTTACATCTCACCTTTTACTTTTGTGAGACACATGTTATATTCACCGCATATTTATTATATGTGGTGTATATACTACCCTGAATGTACTTGATGATTATTATACATAAAATTTCTGGTATTTACATACCCATATGGTGATCTATCATTCATGGGGTTATGGTTTCAAAGTTACCAAAGTGGTAAGGGAGTTTTGTCTCAATCTTCCTTCTTTGAGACACATGTTATGTTTGCACCTATATTCTTTAACAAGGTGTATATAATTCCTCTTTTAAATGTTATATAATGAATATTATTATTTTAATGATATTTTAACATCCATTTAATTTTATTAGTTCAAGTTTATTATTATTCTAAGTTACTAAAGTGGTAAGAGTTTATTGATACACTTTCATCGTTTATTGGGATTGTTTATGATTATGCTTCCATAGATGAAATATTATGACCCATCTATCAATAATTCTCATGAATTTTCATATCCCATATTTATTAATGATATCTTAATTTAATGGTACCATTTTTACACTCTTTGGTACTTAATATAATTAATAAAATATTTTTTAATAAAATATGAATTTATTTTTTCTCTTCGGTAGGAAATTTATTTTCTTAAAAAAATGTTTTCTAAAAATGTTTTTAAATTATATTTTAAGATCATTTTCATGGAAAATTAATTTTTATTTTTTAAAAAACAAATTGTTTTAAATGATATTAAAATCTTCCTTTATAAGTTTCAAAGTTATTGTCAAAGAATAGGATTTTGAAAATGTTTTATATTTAAAAATTGGTTTAAATGATTTTAAAAGATTCCTTTATAAGTTAAAAGGGTTATTTTCAAAGAAAATTATTTCAAAATATATATATTTAAATTTTTTAAAATTATTTTCAAAGATTACATTATAATTTTTCAAGGTTATTTTCAAAAAAATGGTTTCGAAAGGTTTTACAGTTTAAAAATTGTTTTTCAAAGTGAAAATTATATTTTCCTAAAGAAGTTTTTTAAATGCATTTTCGAAGCATTATTTATAATTTTCTAATTTTATTTTCAAAGAAAATTATTTTGAAAATGTTTTATGAAAGTTATTTTTTAATAAAGTCTATTTTCCTTAAGAAATGTTTCAATAAATCTTTAAAAATCATTCTCCATCTAAGATCATGTATTATGATATAGTTTATGCTTTACTCGGGATATTATCCAAGGAAAAACATATTATTCTTTCTTTTAATGGTTGATGTTTAAGATGAATTTTTTTTATGAAACCTATTTCTCTTCCACGGGTTATACCATGATAAAATGATTTTGAAACCCACTTATTTTGAAGGGTTTTTCTATGATGAAATGATTATGAAAATTATCTCTTTTTCACATTTTATGATATGATGAAATGTTTATGATACCCATTTCATTTCATGTGTTAGGATATGATGTATGTTTATTATCATGGTGAAAAAATATGTATGATTTCATTATGTGATGGGTGGGACCCATATATCTCTCCAATGCATTGGTTAAATATTTATATATCTCATGAGATGGACCTGAATGGAATGGAGAGTAAACATAGTATAGTAATATACTTTTTCTATTATGATGGTTTGAGGAGTGAACTCATTCCACTGTAAGGAAAGGGATGTGATTGGGGATGGGGTGTGTTCTTCACAGTAGTTGTACCCCCATGAAGTTCCCTAAAATGTGTTGGAAATGATTCTTGACTTATAGGGAATGATTTTATATGCTTAAATGTAGGCTACAAATCAATGTCTTATGCTGATGTTATTCTATCAGGGCTCATTTTCTTTGACTATCTTATCATTCAAGTATTATGAACTTCTAGTTTATTATATGAATAATGATTATGATATTTGATATGAAGGGCATGGTTTTCAAATATTACCATCATGTTATCATACCCTTATGTTCATGTTATGCTTATGTATATCCGTTATTTACCTTACTGAGAATATGAACTCACCCTTTCTTATGTTTTCTTTCTCTAGGTTATAAGGAATTTTTTTAAGTAGGAAAACTAAAGGGTAATATATTTATGTGAAATAATGAATATCTTCCACCATACTAGAATATTGTGTTCCTTGTTTCCAAAGGCACCAAACTATTATGGTCCTCATGAATGTGTTTTTGTAATGTAATGAATATTCATCTAAAAAGATGTAATATCCACGTAAAAAAATCTTAGGTCTCTATTGTTGGTATCAAAGGAAAGGTTTAGTTAAGAATTGTAATTTTGGACGAGAAAACTTTTGAGAGATACCTATAGATATTACAAAGATATGTTTATGGGTTTCTCTAAGGATACGTCCAATGATGAGTCTTGTTATAAAAAAAATTCCTAGAAATTTGGTAAAGGATAGAGTGAGTGGATTACAATAAATTTCATCCCTATCTAGATACTACAAGTGGATATAGATCTGGAACATATGTCCCTAGAGATAAAAACCTCAATAACACTGTATTGAGCTATACTCGATCTGGAACTGGTGTATGACAATGGGCCTTACTGCACACCCGGTTTGACACTACATGGGGATATGATTTATAAATTCACAAAATCTTTATGAACTATTATAAAGGATTTAAATAGATGATTACCATGGATTGTAACACCCTAAAATTCAAAAATAAGAACATTATCTTTTATAGTGTGCATGACATGCGACACCAAGTGCATAGAGAGATATAATACTATGATACTTTAAAATATATTTACTATTTAACATATATTTTATATATTCTATATTTTTTAATGCACAAAATACAGAGATATATTTCATTACATGCAACAGATACCTTCCTTGATAGCTTGTTTTACATGCAAGAGGGACTTTTCTCTATAGCTTGCATTATATGCAAGATAGAGTTTTAGAAAATAACAATATATTATTAAATATAATCAGATAAAACCTAGCCTTTAAAATAGTAGTTATGAAAATGGGTGACTAATTTATTAAAATCTATGATTTACAAAAAATTAAAATTAATTCCTTGGTTATAAATGAATTAGAAATGAATATGAAAACTGATTGAATATAAAAGAAAATATTATTATTTTCACAAAGTTGTTTTACCCTAATAGATTTAATTAATAACAATTATTGGGTAATATTAATTTAATATATATCATATATTCAGTATAATATTTTTTAATTTCATTCAATATATTTTATATGCATAAGATAAGAACAAACCAAATATTACACTTAAAACCATATATTTTTATAAAGGTAATTTTACCATTCTTAGCAGTGAACCCATTTTAAATATAAATTTTGAAACATTAATTGATTTAATATGTCAAAATAAACTTCATATTTGAAATAAAAACATAATAATTAGCTTATATTTAATTTTTTATGTTTTTATGAAACATTTAATTTTTTTATGGAATAGTTAAAAATACTGCTTTTTAGTTCAAACCTGCTTTTTCATATGATTTATTTATAAGGTTAAATTATGTTTTTTATTAGTTTTAAAGATTAATCAGATAATATGTTTATCAATTAATCCAATTTAGGTTATTATAATCAATTTTAATTTTAATTTTACTATAAAACCATAGCAAACTTTTTGATGTTTTTACTTTAAAAACTTGTGTTGTCGTCCCGCTTACAGGATGAATTTTAAATTAATTTCTTCCACTTATATGATTGTAATTTGTAAAAATGAATTATATATTTTGAATCATATAACTTATAATTTATAATAAGACTAAATATTTTTTTGAACAAAAATGTTAGTGAGTGTGATTAAAATTAATTACAACGATTAAGGTTAAATTAAGATTAATAAGGGACTAAACCTTTGATTTAGGGCCCAAAAAGACCTATGAACTTGTCCAAGATCCATTTTATAGAAATATTTCTACCCTATACTCCCTTTTATCTAATTATGTCCATTATGGGATCCAATTTCAATAGAAAAATGTGTATGGAATTCCCTTGTCAAAATATTACAAGAGTGCCATTCCTCCTCCACTATAAAAGGCCACCACTTTTCCTCGTTCATAACACCTATAAAACCACTTAATTTCAAGAACTATATTCAAAAATATATTAAAAACATACCTCCCCTATACCTTTATCATCCCTTTGTGAATAAATCCATCCAAGTAAGCCTTTTGGTACAAACCAAAAGAAGTTACCTAATTAAGAGGTAACATCTTCTCTTAAGATTTTTAGTTTCATTTTAATTCTCCACCCCCTCAAATATCATTATTCCATTATTATATAAGAAACCAGTATAATAAATATACTAGGATATTTCTATTTAAATGTTTCAACCTACACTTATACACACCTCCATCTAATGGGTAATGAACATACTATTTCTGTGTACGGTGAACTACTGCCTCACAAAATGGTGATTGTTCATTTTTCCCTTACCAACTCTCATGGTGGACATTATGAAGGACAGTTTATTTATGTATGATATATATGATATTTATAATTTCTTTATACATCTTTAATTTTTATTTATAACATAACTTTATTTTTTCCATCTTTTGTAAATATGGTAATTTCGTTTGAGAAGTGTCGACTACTGCCCCCTCAAAGAAATATGACTCGTTTATGACATAAATAGAACATATAAAGGATGGTTTTAATAAACTTATGCAACATATATAACATAGATATGATAATTTAATTATAATATACCTATTTTTCATTTAGTTTTTATTATTTTAAAACAATAATTAAATGAATGTAGCGTTCATGCGTACGTACAGCCTTCTATATCCATGAACGTTACATTTTATTTCTTATCTCAAAACATTATAGATTATTATAAATATAGATATAATTGATATATATGGTATTAAAATCATGGATTACATTATTAATATGATTAAACTATGATAATTTAAATAATAACAACAAATAACAAGTTAAAAAATACTCGAACAAACTGGGCAATTAACACCTGAAATAGTGAAATTAATGAATGTGTGTTCAAAAAAGGGTAGTAAGATATTATAAGGAATTAATATATGATATTTTAAACATTATTATGGTTATTATATTAGTTATTAACATATTTTAAACTACTATATAAGAGGATAAAGACCACACAATAGAATGGAAGGGTAAGGTGTGGGATTTTTCATCTCGCTTTTTACACCTGTAAGATAAATGTCATAATCACCACTAAATTATTTTTTGTGGTATACCTACCACCAATTTTTATATATTATATCATTATTTAACTTAATTTCACGATATTAAACATTTAAATTTATTATAAATATTTCATTGATCCTAGGATTCAAAATCTACTCAAGTAGTAAGGGAATTTCTTCTCAATTTATATTCCATTGAGACTTATTTGTTAATATGTGCCAATTAAATTTTATTTTGTGTATATAATGACCTTTTCATGTTATATCATGAATTTTATTATTCTCATGATATTTTAAGTTTTATTTAATGTCTATAAATTATGATTTAAATTTTCAAAGTGGTATGGGAAACATTGGAATGTTTAAATATTATTTATCCTCAAGAATGTTTTGATGTTAACAAACCTTATTGTTACTTATACTCATTTTAGGTATTATTGATAAATCCATATTATTTATTCAATATATATATTTGATAAGGAAAATTTTTTATTTAATATATGAGTAATTTTTTGGACATTCAATACACAGGTTGGGGATCTTTTAAGGAAATCCATGTGGGTTAGGGACTGGTTAATGAATGCCCCACAATGCATTAGTAGTCTCTTGAGGTGAATTAGTTAGAAAAATAGTTTAAACTATCCCTTTATGGTAAATTTATCATGTTTCTATGAAATATGATGTTCAATAACTAATCATTTCTTTTATTGAGAATTTTATTATTATTATTTATCCATGAGATTTTGCGTCGACATATCTAGGGATGCATTTCATTTTCAGTTCATTAATTAAATGGAATGTGTTTTCAGATTCTTACCTTACCATGCCTATATTGCCTTATATAGTTATTTGAATGGAATGTGTTATCATTTATTTACCTTTCCATGTTAATTTATCCTTATTTATTTGGTATTGATTCAACTTTACTTATCCATACTAATCATTTGATCTCACCCTTATTATGTTTCCTTTCCTTATGTTATGAAGAAGAACTCATTGAATAACCATTAAAGGAAAAAATTTATTTTATTTTTAGGCATATTTATTTTAATTCATATTTCACAATGTATTATGGTTATCATTTATATAATCTGGCTTTCCAAGATTGCTAAACTGATCGATCTTTCAGGATTTGATTCCTTGTAATCATGTTAATGTAATAAATTAATGCACCGGCTCTAGGATTCTGGGGTCAAGGAATTACATGGATGAACTAGTTAATCCTAACATGTTATATTTTTATAATAATTTTTAATGATTTAGATATACTATAAGTTATTTTTCAGTATAATGTGGTTCTACACTATGATAAGTGTTACTCGCACAATGCTTCTGGGATTTAGTCAATGAAGGGAACCATAAGGATATGGGTTAATATTGAATGTGAAGGAAAAAATTTTGGTTAGTAGTTAAATGGGATGTTGACTAGAGTGAGGGAAATTATGATTAATCCTAATCACTTTTAATGTAACATGATTAATAATGTGTACTTTTTCCAAACTCTCAAACTTACCAAAGAAGACAAGGAAAGAGTTCACTAAGAGTTTGGGTAGTGGATACCATGGAGGAAAGAATATTAAATTTCTTATGTATTGAGAATATGGGAAGAAACACCCAAGTGGATGTCTTAGAGGAATGTGAAGATGTTTTGAATATACAAAATATAAACACAAAGTAAGTAACTAAAAAGGAAAAATGAAGATTTTGGTTAACTCAATGGGTGAGAATATTATTCTACCTAAGTTATTATCAATGTATGAATGATTTAAATATGGAAATTATGGGAATTATGAAAATTTATTTCATTTGGGGAAAGAGTTTGAAGGAAATAAACAATTTGGTATGACTGATGGTTATATTGTTGATGATTAAGAGACTATATATGACATGTGAAAGGAAATAAGTGTTAAAGAATAAGATGAAAAAGATTAATTAATTTTTTAAGAATGAAGTGGTATGAATGAAGTATTTATGTATTGTAATTCAAAGATTTTATTTTATAAAGTATGAAATATTATTGACAATAAGTTTTTTATTAAGTATTTGAAAGAATATGTTGAATGGTACTGATGACCTTAAAATTGATTTTATGGAAAGGTTATGTTTTCTATAAAACAAAAGATTAAGGTAAGGTAACCCTTAATATGATCCTAATGTTAAGAAAATGGTGTTCATTTTGGATAAATGGATGATTGATATGGATGAATTAAATTGGATAGTATTGTTGACCTTAGAACTGATAAAGTATCTATTGAAAAAGTGGTTTATGCTATCATGGATAGATTTTATAGCATTTTTTTGGATATAAGGGGTATATCCAATAATATATGTTCTATGTAAGTAATGAATAATCATTTATGTTTTCAATCTGGTTTTATGGTCATTTAGGTTATTACTATGTTTTGGGAGAATACATGATCAGGGTTTTCAAATATTTGGTATGTGACAATCAAGATCAACATTAATGATATATGGGGGAAGAATGTTAATCTAATTTTGAGAAATTTGTTGACCTTATTTATAAAGTATTTGATTTCCAACTTTTAGATGGGTCAAAAGGTTAACCATTTATGAAAAGGTTTATGTTGAACTTTGAATGAGGATTTAGACATTAATACTTCACAATATAAAGATTTATGCAAATTAGATAACCTGTGAAAACCTTTTTACTATGATGATTACTAATGATAGACAGAATTAATTATCATTCTATTTATGGATCTTATGATCCATTAGTGTTTTAAGAACAAAAAATTCACCTTTATTTCATGTTGTAAGAGATGAAGTGGAATTGATCAAGGAACAACCAGTGGATGATATTGTGCTTATGAAATGGAATTAAATAGAGTAAGTATATCTTCTAAAATCCTTTGAATTTAGGAATATGGTCTTGAAATAAAAAATTTATCCAGGTACGTTATTTTTTTATGAACCGATAGTCTTTTTATTCATCATAGATTTATGGTTTTGAGCACTTTAACTTTCTATTAATCATTTAATTTACAATTGCTGGGTCCTGAAAACTTTGAAAAGGGAATAAAATAATCCCAAAATCACTTTTCATAAGGAATAAATCATTCCTAAAAGTCTAGAAAACCAAATGGATGCAAATTGAGTTGCAAAATTTGGAAGAAACTTGAAAGAATTTAATTTCTCAAAGTGTTTTAAGTGACCCGTGTACCATCACCGAGAAGGGTTTGTAGAACGCATGAACTGCAAACCACCAGTACACGGAATGACCTGGGAGGTGCTGGCCCGCAAACCACATCACTGGAAGAACTAGGTGCATGAAGGCCATCTGCATACTACCTCGCAAACTCAGCAGTTCATGGATGAAGTAAAACATTAGGCTTCCACAAACCGTGACTCGGGAACCACAGATTCTTAAAACCCTAGTTGACCGAGTCTTCTACGAATCGAGATATCTCTTCATGGGCTTCTTCAAATGTTTTTGTATGCCCGTAGATATGATTTTACCCAATTCTCTATAAAAATAGCACAAAAGTAATTGACAAACAACGGACAATGAAATCACGGAGGAGACCCCAGAGGTTGGATGAAAGAATTTGGAGAAGATTCTATGTTCAACTTCAAATAATTAATGAAGTCCAAATCTGAAACCATGTTTCCACAGGTATAACAATCCATGAACCATAAAAATAAGGAACTTAATAATAATGGAAAAACTTTAGACCTAATTGTTGTAATCGTGAACCACACATTTCCCATGGATGAACTCCCCGCGAACAATATCTTCCAGGACCCTCCTTCAAAATGGTGTTCCACATAGTATATCACTATGAGGAATGAACTTGGTGTCACATACTACATCAGTACACATATGGAACCCAAAGTGGTGTGGTAGGCCGCATCTAGGACCACATATCGTTGTGGTGCATGGTTGTCCATGCCCAAGACCGCGTACTACTTACGTATGTGGATTCCCCCTCTACCTGCATACCACTATAGTATACAGAGCTCCCCCAACCCAGTATGAAAAAACTTTATGTGGAATGGGGCGTCTTCATGTGTCCTTCCCTTCATCTCCAATCTC
The DNA here is from genome assembly GCA_963277665.1 of Viscum album. Lineage (NCBI taxonomy): Eukaryota > Viridiplantae > Streptophyta > Magnoliopsida > Santalales > Viscaceae > Viscum > Viscum album. The sequence continues at coordinate 1,583,779,343 of OY728121.1, forward strand.
GCAACTCTGTTACTATCTAGTCCTCCACAACCCCTCCACCAACCAGCCCTCTGGCATCAAGCCAAAGCCTCCTCCAAATCCACAAAACCCATATGATCAGATCATCAGGTGTATTAGCGCACCCCTTTGAGTCTACATACCCATGGTAAGAGGATTCATGAAGGCTCTCCCCACAACGGTTCAGAATCTAGGGATATCAGTATGTCTACATTCCCATGGTAACCTGGAGTCCAACCTTGGGATGCTGATGTGAACCTCACCATTCTAGGGATTAAGGGTGATCCCTTTCTTTTCTATTCAATGAGGAGCAGTGATCAATCGAAGGAATCATATTCACTTATCCTTTTGATGAGAGTCGATATTCCTCCCCTTTCCCAGAACATGTTTTGGGGAACTACCACTAAGACCACTGAGATAAGTCCCTAATTTGTCAAGGTCTGAGCCACATGACCTCCAATGTCATCCCACATTGAAAGGTTCATCGCCCCGCGCCCTCACTCACTGTTGTCCCAGTTTCTTCTATTATAGGCTCACCCTATCCCATCAACGATAGAGGAGGTGTGTGGTTGGTTGGATCTCCTTCATCCTCTTGTTTCCCACACTGAGTATGACTCATGTGGGCATATATATTTTTTATGATCACAACATCCACACAACCAACCAATCTTGAACTATGAGAACTCTGATTCCTATTCAAACTAGGATACGTAGCACGCCTACATAAAAGCATGATCTAAAAAGGGTGCCCTTCCAAAAGGGTCCACCCAATCATGTCCCCCCAAATGGGAAGCTTCCATGTGTAAGCCCCAACCCATCCTGAACTACGTGGGCTCTGATTCCTCTCCTGAGGATACGTAGGGAACCCATATTATGGGTCTGGTCCCAACATCAAGCCATCTTCCATCCCGCTTGGATGATGATAAACTATAGAGTGCCTTGTTTCATGTCTTAAGTCAGCATTAACTTTGTAGCATCAAATTCATGTATTCCTATGATGATCTTGAATACCAGGGGTAGCCCGCGGATACACTCTTTAGGAATGAACCAAGGATTCATGAACATATTAACATGACTTAAGTCTGTAAGAGAGTCCCAGAATAGGAAATAATTTCCCCCCAAAAGGGTGTGATGAGACCAACCTCCCATCCTCTTGACCATTGGAGTCTTTAAGAGTCTTTGGCCAAATCATCATACAACGAGAACCTGCATTTGGAAAGTAGGTCCATGAATCATGGATACCAGGTTCGTTGGGTGTTTTTGGATCTACGAATAAACCCACTGGATACCATCTGAGGAAGTTAAATCCTGAGAGGACTGATTTCACAAGTACATAACCGCATGCAATCGCCCACTGGGGCCATTTGACTGCGACACCTCCTTCATAATACATAAGTGATAAACTAACCAGTCCTTGTAGGATTAATCCAACCCCCCCTTAAAGGTTAATGACGTGTATTAGGTCAAAACAAATGGTGAACCTGACGTGAAACTATCTACAATAATAAATGAGTGACCATTCTCATCGGGCCATTTTGTTCCTCTCCAAAATGCTCACCTCTGGTTGAAAAAAAGATGGTGAACCCGACGTGAAACTATCTTCAATAATAAATGAGTGACCATTCTCATTGGACCATTTTTTTCCCCTTTGAAACACTCACCTCGGGTTGAAACAAATATGGTGAACCCAAAGTGAAACTATCTACAATAATAAATGAGTGACCATTCTCATTGGACCATTTTTTCCCACCAGAATACTCAACTCAGGTTGAAATAATGATGGTGAACCCGACGTGAATCCTTAAACAAGGTGGCAGTTTTACCCCATTCAAGCCCCTTCAACTCAAAACAAAAAAAAGGGGAGGAGGATAAGATGAATCATCAAATATGAATGTGTTTGAGAGATTCTACTTTTATGGGGTTTTATTATCTATATATGTTACACACACACACACAAACGTATATATATATATATATTGAAGGTTCCTGAATAGCAACCTTTGATCCAAATGACATCCTGACGACCAATGTAGACACGTGCCTCAACGATCCCGCAGGCGGTTGGGGCCCCGATAAAGAGCAGGATCCCCTCACCAACCCATCATCTTCAATGCTAGGTATCCAAAATGATGATAAAATATTACCACCAAAATGGTACTCTCCCCACAGTGGAGGCCAGGAGACAAGCCCTCCATTCTAAAAAATCTCTCCAACTGCCTCCTCATCCACTGTTGGCGCCCCATCATAAGGCGGCCCTGGTGGTCATCTAAAATTGTTTTGGGAACCTATCCTTAGAACGTGATAATGATTACCTCCCTTATCATAGGGAGGATGGTGAATTTGATGCTAAAAACTTCATCTCAACTACACATAGGTCCTACTCACATGCCCCTGCCAGAGAGCATCGCTGCCAACACTGGGAAACCAAGTATCCTCACTTTGAAGAGGACCTTATTCCAAGGGAACATGCCGAAGTCTAGAAGACCCAAGGCCCTCAGGCTACCCGCCGAGGGTGGAAAATATATAAACAATAACAGGCTATCACCCTGGTCACTGAGGAGAAACTTCACTATACAAACACGACATCATTCAATGGGTATACATACAACTCTTCCACCTCCACTAAAGCCCACCACAAAAATAGGGTGGCACAATACGAGCATGTGCACATTCTTGTTAATGCTTGCCAGTCCCACCATGTAGATAGACTAGAAAATTACAGGCAAATGAAGATATATGTCGATGCAAAAAAATTATGTCATCCAAATAGGATGGAAACCAGCTACAGGAAGGCACAAATACCTGTTGATACGAATCAAGACCGCCATCCAAATAGGGCGGCAAGAAAATATGAGCAGAGTCAAATTACTGCAGTTGCATACAAATCCCATGAAACAAATATAGTGGAAAGAAAGTAGTTGAAAATCCCTACTCATGAATATGAATCCCACTAGTCAAATACAGTGGAAACAAGAGAAGAAAACTGGCGGTAGAATCATTACTATGTCCCAGCATAGGAGAATTGCTAGTATCCATTGGAAACCCATGGAGGACCAGAGTAGGCACAAACTCCTACTCAGATATAGGAATGGGCCTTCATACCTGTTCCCACCAAAGATGTATCTTAACAAATCCTAGAAATGATGGAATACTATACATCAATTCCAGACCATATCCTCCAAATATTCCAAGATATCATTGCATCGATGGTAAAGGCGAGGAACTAGGACCACGACCAAGTTTCCTCGAACGGAATGACTTAGTCAGAAAATGAGTTAGTCACTCCAGAGCAGTTATACATACCTACTCCAGTCCAAGAGGGTCAAAAGAAATATCCTACAATACACAGACAACCAGATTGGGAAGAAGTATATGTTATAATTGGGGGATGTCGGTCCAACGTGGTGTCCACTCCAGGTAAAGCATATATCCATTCCAAAACTAATGATTCACATAGACATATCCCAGAGGCATCGTGGGAACCAACAATATATGGACCCATATATGAAGGTCATTACCAATAGAAAACGGCCTCGGTTACCCACAAGATAGCACCCAAAAAATGAAATGCGCCAAAAGAAACTAGAAAATGAAGAGCACATATATGATCCTGCTCTATTTGAAGTTGGAGTTCTTGATGCCCTTGAATATATATCAATAAAGGATCAATACCCTGTCATTCCATTACCAAGTTATGGAATTGGCAGTATCATTTTTGAAGTCCCTCCCTACAATGTTGCTAACAAAGGATTTGAAGTTCCTCCCCAGAGCACCCACGGGGGGCTTACTCCGTGGACCAGGAATGATCAATCAGAAGATTCTATCTCCTGATGTGTGTTAGGGTATCCCTACCCTTGACCTAAAGATCATACAACAAGAAGGTCCTCACCTTTTTTTAATCTGGATCGATGTTCCTCCCCAGGGTATACGTTGTAGATATACTTCTCCCTATATTTAGACATCCAGTCATGATGGTAGTGCCACCATGATGACAGTCATTGCAAAGGCCCTCCCCGCAATGGTAGTTCCTGTGAAGGTCCTCCCCATAGTAACACCAATAAATGAGAAGGTCCTCCCCTCATTGCAGTACATCTTGAAGGAACTACCTAGGATATACACTACAAAAATTCTCCCTACAACCAGATATCAAGTTGTGATAATAGTCCTCTCCATCATAGCAGTCATCGAGAAGGTCCTCCCATTAGTAACATCAAGCAAAGTGAATGTCCTCCCCTCGCCGCCGCCCACCCTGAAGGTCCTACCAAAGGTATAAGTTGTAGGGGCACTCCCTATGGTTGGTAATCAAGTTTAAATGGTATCCATTTCTATTGTGGTACCGGTTTCGAAGGCCCTCCTTGCAATCAAGATTCATACTGGTAAGAAGGACCTCCCCTTGCTGGAAAAAATGTGAGAAATCCCTCCTATGATGATTCACTCGGAAAGATGAAGTCTAACATATCGGGAACTTCGTTTATGAAGATTAGTATCATTTATAAACCAAATGATGGTTCGGTTCCATGCTCATCTTTTGAGCCACCCCCACACCATTCAAATATCAATGAGGCTCCCACCAACTCAGCTGATTGGAATTAAAGTATTAAGAAGAATTCAAGCTAGGAACATCAAGTAGAGGAGTCCTTGAATGAAAAACAATGTGATATTTTTCTCATGAGAATACAACTATCTAAGGATAATATACTAGTGATGTATTATCCTACTTCCACTTATCACTTTGACATACCAAGGGAGTTGTCTAAGAAATGTATGCATGACATTCACCTCAATATCTTGATGACTCTTTGCTAACTGAAAGAAATGTTATTGCCCTATGAAGGGTATGCAGACCATGTCAACATGTTAGGGTATCTTTACCGTCTAATTGACTGGGAAGCCACCCCCCCCCCCTTCTACATGGTAGCCACGATCAGAAAGGAGAAATAAAAACCTTGAACTATATTACCTTCACGTACTGCACAAGTTGTCTTGCCTCATTGGTGATGCCCTGTCTGGAGCTCATATTCGGCGATGGGGAGAACATGGAGATCTATACTTCACCCCACATCTTGTCCAGAATACCTCATTGGAAATTAAATCTTGAAATTTCATTACCCAAAGGTAATAGTAAAATGAAATCTGTGCTTAGAAAAGATGGAATAATCAACAAAAACTGGCCTAAAGTAAGTCTCAAAAGTGTCAGGTCCGAAGAGATCAAGCAATCAAAAATCTTATGAGCCAGGAAACCAAGAACATCTATTAGGCATCCTACCTAATGGAATTCAACCATCAAGCAGTGATCATGTCTTTAAAATCCCATAAATCCCATGTGGGTTTATCACCATACTCGACTCACACCCGCACGAAAGTGCGTGAAATTAAAAAGGTAGAAATAGCTGCGGCTACCACCATACTGTAGGAACAGCCCCATCCCGTAGGGATGGGGGAATTTTTAACTCAAAATTCCTCCATAATACCAAAAAATATAGGCCTTAGTGAATTAATGGAAGAACAGGAGAAACCCTAGCCTGTATGGCTGGGGGCATTTTTACCTCAAGTTCTCGCACAATAGATGTCTATCTTCTCCCGTTTGGAAAGAATGATGAGCAGAGAAGTCACCTGTTTCACCTCATCTCATGGTTCATACCCTCCAAGATGAAGGCATGTTACAAGGTCAGATTAGGGCTCCCTTTGGGTCAATTTGCACCAAGAAACCCAAATAATACCACAAAATGGAAGGAGAAAGTCGAACAAAGGATACAGAAGGATTTCTTACCATTAGGCATCAGGTACACCACCTCTAATGTGGTTTGCATCAGTGAAAGTGGTAAACATAAACCTTTTGGATCTCACAAGAGATGATACAGAGGGAGAGGATGAAAGAGAAGATGTTTCCCTCCCAGAGGTATCCCACTCCGAGCCTGATGTTGTGCATACCCAGAACCAAAGAGAGGTCCTAAATTTGGGTTCCCCCTCAGTTAATATATCATTACCTCCCTTGTGAAACCCCAATAAGGAGAATAATAAACCACATGCCATATATGACCCACATCCTCCTCCATTGATAATTTTTCCCTCACTCTCGAGGAAAGATTCACCAAACAGTATAAAGAAATAAAAGAGCTCAGATGAATTAATGTTGAGCTACGTCGAGGGAGCTATCTTTCCGGATGTGTTCCCCCTATGGAATTTTAGTAGGTTTTACTAGAAAAGGTGCCCCTTCCATAAGCACTCATCCCAGTGAATGAAGTCAAGCTCATAGGCCCATCCAATCTAGCACTGGGACCACAAACCTACTTAAATCTGGCCCAGGAAGGACATCAAGACTTCCCTCCCCCACCCACTAGGAAAGCATCTAGAGTATATTCAAGAGAACCCACAAAGGATACCCCCATATGGGTATCCACCAAAAATTCTAGCAACACCGGCACATCCAACATTGGTCCTTGTTGTGACCACCCAAGCTCATGTCTGGAAGGATATGCAGAAAGGGCTCTTGAATATCGTCAAGCAACTAATAGCTTGACTAGAAGCCATGGAGGGGCAGTGCAATCCAATAAAACCAGAGTGAAAACCCTACCCTAATTGGGTGAGTAACATTTCTCCATGAACAAACTTCAAAAACCCTGTATTCCTAGTTTTCAATGGCTTGGGAGACCCGGAACAACATCTAATGCACTATGCCTCTTACTATGATCCCATGATGGGAACTCTGGAGTAACAAGAAGTAGTAAAAATTAGGTGCTTCATACGAACCCTATAAGGTTCAGACTTTTTATGGTATACTAGATTTCTAGCTAACTCAGTCACAGACTCGGAGGACCTCAAGTGATAGTTTCTCTACCAGTTCAGTTCAAAATTTCCTAAGACAACGGTTAGTGATCTCATGAACTGTAAGCAGTGAGAGAATGAAAGAGTTTCAGACTTCATTGTCAGATGGAAAGGCCTGACTTATTCCCTAAACCAGCCGCTCCCCCAGGATGAAATGATCATTATGCGCATTGATAACCTTCATGATGAATTATGAACACCGCTCATCCTAGTGAAGTACACAAGTGGGTTCTGATATTTCTCCGACATTTCCAAAAGGATATAAGACTCCTTGCATCAGACCAATCTCAAGTCCCAAGTGGCCCCATCATCCCCAAGAAAATGAATGGGAAAAGACGAGGTGGCTTCTGTCATGCTTAAGCCACCCCAAGCACCGGCTCCAGTTGCGAGGCCTCTACCAAACCTTGAGGGACCCCATGGACGCCAACATCCACCCTCGCCGTGGAAATATGAGTGAAGGGGTTCTAAAATAAATCAGTTTTAGGAGAGAAGAAATAAAATATACTCATTCTGAGATGACCAAGTACGTGGCTACTTCATAACTACTATAAATTGATACTTTCTCTGACTACGAGAGCTAAACCAAGTCGATGAAGTGATTCTTGATGACCGTCCATATTATTGTCCCTATCACTAGGGCACACCATCCAGGAGTGCTTCATATTCAATGTTATCCTATAAAAGATAATGGATTCTAGGAAATTCATGTTTGGTCCGCCACCAGTACAAGCGGTGTATATCTACACCTTAGACCCAAGAGAGGAAGAGAAATGGAAAGCAATCACCAGAAAAAAAAGAAGCAAAAAATTAACAATTGGATGACCCAGAAAACAGTCAACTGAGCTAATGGCATCATCCAGACATAGTTGAAACAACTGAACATGCCACCAATAGCTCCTGATACAACACATTTGTCATCCTCAACCCCGCAGTCCTCTAAGGGATAGAAGGGTAGAAAGAGGGATCAAGAAGATGAGTGGATGCCAAAGCCGAATCCAGTCTTGACACTTTAGGACTTTATGCCATTAGACTTGAGACAACAGGAACCACCCCAAAAAATGGTACAACAGCCACCACCTTGAAAAAGGGGGAAATGGGCATCGCCACGTTAAATGGTACAACGGTCACCGCCCCACCAAAGGGTACAATGGGCGTCACCCTAAAAAACAGGACAATGGGAACTGACCCGCCAAATAATACAACGGGCACCACCCCACCAAACGGTACAACAGGCTCCACCCTGCCAAATGGTACAACAACCACCTCCCTGACAAACGGTACAATGAGCACCACCCCGCCAAACTTTACAACAAGCACTGCCCTACCAAATGGTACAACGGGCACCGCCTAGCCAAATGGTACAACAGGCACCGCCCCTCCAAACAGTACAATGGGAACCACCCTGCCAAAGGGTAAAATGGGAACCGCCCCTCCAAACGGTACACTGGTAACCACCCCTCCAAATGGGACAATGGGAACCACCCCTCCAAACGGTACCATCAGAAGAAGATAGTCAGACAGAAACATTGTCAGATCAAGAACTGATCTTTGGCTCCATTAATGTCATTCAATTGATGGACCCCTTCTATGATGGAGACTATGGCCACAAACCTGAATTCCCCGCATCCAACTGGAGGGATAGAGGAAGAGACCACAGAGGCCGAGGGTTTCCTAGAATTCATAATCGTGGTAGGAGTCAAATTCCTAGCCATGCCTTCTCCCAAACTGTTAATGTTACTGGAACTCGTGGAAGGACTCTCCGGCAGACACAACAGGAACCGGAATGTCTCTTCGCTCCCACCGGAAGAAATATGATCCCAATCATCTGGGAGTATCTGTCATAGGAATAATAGATATCCAATCACCCAAGGTGTATAGGTAGACCAGTGCGGTCGAACTCAGAAAGCGTCGCAGCACCACCATCTCCTGTCATAGAGGCCAGACCATCTGCGTCCAAAGATCAATCCCCTAAAGTTTCCATGAAAGTGCATCCCCAAGTTGGAAAGTTCTGACCTTTAGAATATAAATATGATATTATAAATTAGATATCCACAGTACTGAAGAAGAAATCAATCTTGGATGCCTTGAGTCTTTCGGTAGACCTTATGGAGGCACTCATCAAAGCCTTAATAAGTCCCCAGGAATTCAAGACTAAATTACCAGAAACTGATGTCTATTGGAGGGAGACCAATCCTGAGAAATAACATGTCGTCATATCCTTCATAGACAAGGATGAAGACGCCATCATGCAAGGGAACATAAAACCCTTATAAGTGTCAAATAATATAAATGACATTGATGTTCAAAAAAAATTCATCGACAATGGCTCTGGAGTCAACCACATCCTGGTGAAAGAACTTCGTCGGTTAGTCTATGATGAGGATAGTTTAACACCCTACACCACAAATCTTCTAGGATATGAAAAAATTAATCAAAATCTGTTGGGATGAATCAAGCTTAAAACATGTCTTGGAGACCTCATGTCTGATTTCGAGAATCTGGTAGTGTGGAAAAGTATGGCCTTTAACATCCTATTAGGGAGGTATTTGCTACATCAACATGCTACAATTCCATCATCATACCATAAGTGCATCAAATATTGTGCTAATGGGAAAATGGAACATTACATGCTGATAAATCCCCGTTCAAATCCTATGAGCCGCACTACATTGATGCAGGGTTATATGAACTGAAAGAGAAGTAGCATTTGGCTGACGACGTTGACTGGATCACTGCCCCAAACGGATTGGAAATGGCTTCTGCCGATCCCCTCTAACAGCTTGGGGAAGATTATGTATTACCCATCAACCAAGCTGAATGCCTAAGTTCAATATCCAATATAGACTCAGTTGTCTGCATGATTTCTGTCATGTACACCAAGTCCAAAGACACTGAAGAGCGGTCTGGGTCCTATGATGTTAGGGAAATCCCTAACAAAGATTTTTTCGGCCCATCCTCGAGACCCTAAAATTTTCTTTCCTTAATCGATAAGGAAGAAAAAAAATTCTCTCCTAACACCCAAGAGTTAATCTCAAGAATCATCTCTCCATCAAAAGAGGAATAAGATGATGAAGAGGATGATGATGCTGAAGAAGAAGAAGAATAAGAAGAAGACCTCAAATATGTTCTTCCTGCATTTAAAGAAGGTTTCTCCACCCTAATCGATGAACATAGGGAGATAAACCTAGGCACCAAAAACAACTTGTGGCCCACTCTGATTAGTGTGGCTATCCCTTTCGAGGAGAATGAGGCATATAAATCATTACTAAAGAAGAATTAAGATGTGTTTTCCCAGAACTATAGAGAAATTCCAGACCTCGATCTAGAGGTCACCACTCATCATCTGGGTCTTCCAGAAGACCATTGTAGATATAAGCAGAAATCTAGAGGGACCCACCTGATGCATGCTACTAAAATAGAGGTTGAAGTTGACAAGATACTCAAGGTTAAATTCATTAGGGAAGTCCAATATCCAATCTATATGGAAAACATAGTCACTATAAAAAATAATAATGGATATATTAGAGTTTGTATCGACTTCAGGGACCTCAATCAACACTCCCCAAAAGATGATTTTTTTGTCCAGATTACATAATTGTTGATCGATGCATCCACCAGATATGAGGCCCTCTCTTTCATGGATGAATACTCTGGATACAACTAGACCTGAATGGCCTAAGGAGATGAAGAAGCTATTTTTTTAGGGACTCACATGGAGTGTTCTATAATAAGGTGATTCCATTTGGTCTAAAAATGATAGCTCGGAAAATTAGTGCACAATGCATCTCATTTTTAATCCCTTCATGAGAAAATTCGTTGAGTGATATGTCAATGATCTGGTGGTTAAATCACGACAGCACTCAAACCACCTAACAGATCTTGAAACCATCGTCAAGAAACTCTGACATCACAGTTTAAAGATGAATCCCCTAAAGTGTTCCTTTGGCATTACCTCTGAGAAATTCCTCGGCTTCATCGTACGCCATCACGACATCAAAGTAGACCCTGAAAATACAAAATACATCATTGTCATGTCTCCACCTCACAACCTCACTGAGTTGAGAGGTCACCAGGGGCACCTGACCTACATCCGGTGCTTTATATCCAACCTTTAATGTAAATTTTTACCTTTCACCAAGTTAATGAAGAAAGGGGTTATGTATGAGTGGTATAATTATTGTCATTAAGCATTCAAAAATATCAAAACATATCTCCTAAGCCCACCAGATTTGATGCTTCCAATTGAGGGGAGGCCACTCATTTTGTGTGCATCCACATTAGAGCATTAATTAGGTGCTTTCTTCTTGTAGAAGAATGATGCTGGCAGTGAGAACAGTCTCTATTACCTCAGCCGAACAATGATCGATGTTGAGACTGAATATTCAATAATTGAATAGAACTGTCTATCCCTAATCTTCATGATTAAGAAATTTAGGAATTGACTTCAGCACCACGAGGTCTATCTAGTCTCCTGCTGTAACAAACTCAAATACATCCTCAACTGTATCATCCTACAACAGTTTGAAATATGGTATGTTCCCTAGAAGGGCATCAAATTATAGGCATTAGTAGACTTCCTAGAGAATCGCCCCTTGGAAGAAACAACCTCATTGGATGCTGAACTTTTAGATGAAAAAGTGTTCTCCATCCAAGAAGACACCCAGTCATGGGAAATGTACTTCTAAGGTGCTTCCATAAGATCAAATAGGAAAAGGATGGGGGATCCCAAGTTCAAAAATTAGGGCTGGGAGTTATACTCATATCCCCCAAGAAGGTTATCTTGCCTTACTCCTTCCTAATTTTAGAGGGATGAACAAATAATGAATCAAAATACCAGGCCCTCATTGCAGACCTAGAACTGGTAATTCATGCATGAGCCGAACACCTGATGATAAAAGGTGATTCATATCTTGTCATCAAACAGGTCAATAGTGACTATTCCATTAAGAAATAAGTACTGGCCCCCTAGATGAACCATGTTCAAGAACTAATGGTAGAATTCCCATCATAACCAATGCTAACCTATGTCCCTCGGTCAAAAAATTCTCAAGTCGATGCATTAGAAAATATAGCTACAAACCTGGCTGATATAGATCGGGATGAAATGGTTATTAGCATTTCCTACCATCAGATTTTATTTCCATTTTTTCAGAAAAATATGGAGGAAATCGATGAGATTTGCCTTGTTTCTGAGCCTTATGGTCACACCACCAGCTGGATGAATCCCATTATAAATTACTTCCAGAGGGGCGAAATCCCACTAGATAGGGCTGGAAGAGAATAGATCTGGAGAAGGGCAGTCAAATTTTTTATATAAAATGACACAAACCAAGAAAAGGTTCTCTAAAAATGAGGCCTTGACATAGTCCTTCACAAGTGCATCGATGGATAAGAGACTACTTCCATCATGAAAGAAGTGCATCTTAGAGTTTGTGGAGCACACCAATCAACAACCAAGCGCTCACATTGAATTCAAAGTCTTGGATACTATTGTCCCACTATGATACAAGATTGTTCCATATTCACCGAAAAGTTCCATTCCTACCAAGTTCATGCCTGTTTTATTCACCGACCCTTAGATCTAATTCACACAACTAAGTAATCCAGGCCATTTTCTGCCTGGGGGGATGGATGTTGTGGGACCATATCCCCCCACCACTGCCAGACAATTCATGTTCATTCTCATAGAAACTAAATTCTCTTCCAAATGGACTGAAGCCATAACCCTTAAATAAGTCAGGATGAAAAGAATTGTAAGTTTTGTGAAGGCCAACATCAGTACCAGATTTAGTGTCCCTCATACAATACTGATGGACAACGACACCAACTTCTGCTTTACTGAGTTGGACAAGTTATACCAAGAGTATGGAATCAAAGCCAACTGTTCGTCCCGCTATAATGCAGTAGCCAATGGGTAGATAGAGGCTTTTAACAAGGATATATCTAACATACTCTAAAAGATGCTAGATAAGGATAAGAAATTGTGGCTAGACAAGATCCTTCATGCTTTATGGGCTTACTAAACCACAACCTGCACTGCCACCTAGGAAACCCCGCACTCACTAGTATACATGGAAGAGGTGGTTTTTTCTATTGAAATTAAAATACCATCACTTAATGTGTCCATTCATGATCAATTTTCCATGGATGAGCAATCCCAAAGATGGTTTGATGAGTTGGAGCCGCTAGATGAGAAAAGGCTTCACACTTTTCACTATTGGGAAGTTTACCAAAATCGGATCGCACGAGACTTCAACAAAAAGTTTGGACTTCGCTCTTTCCTCGAATGAAAGACAATGTTGGTCCTCAGAACCCTGATGATACTTAGGAAGAATCCCCTGAATCATGAGCTAGAGTGGGAGGGACCATATGTCATGCATAGGTTTTATTCCAATGGATCATACACCTTGATATCAATGGGTGGACAGCTCATCATGGCTCCCACCAATGCAAGGTTTCTGAATAAGTACTTCACATAACAATGACTCCCACAGTCCAAAATATATGACCCTAAACTATGATTTATCATCCTAACCACATGACGTTAAATTGTATGGTAGTATCCCCTACAACATGACCTTAAACTGGGATTCCAATGTCCTCACTGCATGACTCTAAACTGCCCAACATGGCATCCTAACTACAAGACGTTAAACCACACAGCATAAATATTCCTAATAACACAATGGTAAACTATACAGTCCCCAAAGAACTATGTACAGATTGATTCCCATTCACTAGTGCGATACGTAGCGATGCCTCAACCCTCGATCTTGGCCCAACCACCAATAAAAAAAATGACTCTATTGTATCCTTTATCTACCTAAAATCCTTTTCACTCATTATTTATCACATAGAGTATAACTCACGTGAGCTTAGGATCAGTGGTAAGGATTCCCTTAGGTAAATAAACTATAGAGAAATATGGTAGACCCGACACCTGTAGCAGATGAAACCAAAATTCCCTTACTCCTATGTTTGAGCCATATCGGTAGAAGTAACATTCAGAACTATGTTTGTCTAGATTCCTGCCCTTGCAGGATACGTAGTGATGCCCAAATTTAACATATGGGCCCAACCACCAACAAAAAAATGCCCTCTCATGTCCCTACACATGGAGTTAACCTTTTTAGGGAACATTTAGAACTACATATGGCTTGATTCTTTCCCTTGAACGATACATAGTGATGCCCAAATTTGGAATCGTGGCCCATCCAATATTAAAAAAATTCCCCTTCCTCCATGCATAGGTCAAATTTGTACGGGGGAGTCCTTGAAAGGTCCTAACCACATGACATTAAACTGTGTGATTCCTCAAGAGTCAGGTGAGACCCGATTCTCAATGTTATGAGATCCCAAACATGCCCCCATTTTCCTACACAACAAGTTTAACGAGATGAAGAAACTTCCAAGTCTGAATTCTGACACTCATAAGGAGTCAAAAGATCATGCTTCCCCAAAAATATGAGTCAGATATATGTGGAAGCTCTAATAGTTCTCAACTAATCTTGGTGTGGATATTTCTTATATTCCAAAACACATCTTTCCCATTTGTCAAAATCCATACTCTGAGAAATCTTGGGTCCCTATAAACATTCATGGCCATCAGAGATGGAAGGCCAGTGTCCTCCGGACACCTTTGTTTGACTATAAACATCATGATTCGATGGCTCTGCATATGTCGTCTACAAAACGGTCATCAACCAAAGAAAAATTCTTCCTCAGGAGAGTCCTATCCTACCTCGATATGCCCAATGGATTCTAAGCCCCATGTCATTCCCCCTAATCTAAGTTTCCCCCAGGGACTATGGTTTACACCTTATATCATCACTCTTGTCTAAGGAATTTCAGAAAATCCTAACCACGATTAACCCATATCTATTAACAGTCTTTGTGACATAATGTACTTTCTGCATGACTCTAAACTGCACAACATAATGTCCTTACTGCATGACTCTAAACTACACAGCATAACGTCCTCACTGCACGACGCTAAACTACAAGGCCAGAATAATCCTTACTATATGACATTAAACTACATAGCATTGGTTTAAGCCTAAAATGTTCTATGTTGTTGATTTTTCTATTATTAAGTGGTGATCTAGAATCCACATAATCCCTTATTTCTCACACTGAGAATAGCTCATGTGAGATTAGGTATATGAGTGAGAGATCTACCATGACATCATGGTAAATCATTATAATAATTTGGTCCTAGCAGCACGACCCTAAAAGGCATGTCATGGTTCCCTTTTCCATAAGGAACCCAGTGTTTTGGTCATACAATATTATAGGGTACTCCAAATATGGTATGAATGCATCACCCTGCGTATGAGTCAGATCAACATAGGGGGTACTTGATCCCATGAGTGAATCAAAACCTGAATGTTTCTAATGTATCTAGATACACTACTTTTATAACTCAAACTCTATTCCTTGAGTAATCTTGAGTCTCCATAATCTTCCACGGTCATCATATATGGAAGGACAGTATCTTTTGGACACCTTTGTTTGACTATGAACATCATTCCCCAGTGGCTCTGTATATTATGCCTAGAAGATGGCTATCAACCAAATGAAAATTAATCCTCAGGAGAGACCTCCTCTATTTCAGTATGCCTGATGTCTCCCAAGCCTCGTGACACCCCTCCTGATTTAAGAACCCAAAAATTCATGGTTTACATTCTATTTCCTACCCATGTCTTGGATATATCATAAAATTTTGGCCTAATTCACCTCTGGCCTCTCTTGAGGATTCTGTAAAATAAAGATTCCCCATCCAGATGTGTGAATTTGATCTGCATATGAAACACAAATGCCCCCACTAATTTATAGGTTTCCTAGAAAAGTTCATCCAAAGAAATTTCCCCTTTCATGCTTAGGTGAAACCATTTTTATGATGTCATATGTCATGTCCAGAAAGGTCTCAATCTCCATAATCATTCATGGACATCAGAGATAGAAGGCCAGTGTCCTATGGACACCTTTGTTTGACTATGCACATCATGCCCTAATGGCTCTGCATATGATGCCTACAAGATGACCATTATTCAAAGGAAAATTCATCCTTAGAAGAGTCCTTTCCAGTTTCTGTATTCTCATATGAAATTTATGTCCCATATTACCCCCTCCCCAGATTTGAAAAACCCCTCTGGATAACGACTTACATGTCCTCCCTTTTTCAAATGCCCAAACATGAAAAATATTTCTAATTGAACTGGCCATTCACTAGATCTCCCTTATTCAAGTAAGAATCATGTGGGAGTGGTTTCCCATCCAAAGTAGATACGGATTTCCCTAATACTTATGGACATCATCCCTCAGACATGCCACCCACTATGGCCCCCATCCCCAAAACAAATTCAAAGTATTTCAAATCCTCTCAGGCCATCGAAGATGGAAGGCTAGTGTCCTGCAGACACCTTTGTTTGACTATGCACATCATGCCCCAGTGGATCTACATATGAATCCTACAAAACATCCATTAATAAAAAGAAAATACATCCTTAGGAGACTCCTATCCTACCTCCATATGCCTAAAATGGATCCCAAGACTCATAAATATCCAAAATTCACAAATTCATGGTCAGGAAAAATCTATCATTCATGTCTAAAAGTTATTAGGACATTCTCGACTGATGAATCCCAAATTGGGGAACACATCCTGTTAAGTTTAGTCAAAACTATTTGACCTAAAACGTTAGTAATATGTATGATTGGAAGGACTATAAAACTCCAGTGAAAAAGATGCAATACTCGCCAGAGTGAAAACCCGCAAAGGGAACCTCGAGATAAAAGTTTAGTATCAGCTCGTTAAACCTATATTGTCTATGGTTTAGACAAAATAAAAAATGTTGATCTATCAAAATAGATGTAAATATTGTTATGTCGAAAACCCATAAAGTGTGGCCTAACAAAAAGTCAATTTATACCCACTAAGCTCGTATAAAATGAGCTTAGGAAAAAATTAGGGTGATAATGAAAATGTCACAAAGTTCATGAGATTTTCCATAAAACTAGAAATAGTAGAACTATGCTCATTGAGTCCTGCAGATCAGGAAAAAATTAGAGCCTGATTCAATTATTTCAATTTACTAGTTTTGAATCATGGTTTAAAATTAATACCTGATTGAAATGATGTTTATACGATTGATTATGATCAATTGAAATAGCATGAAAAGGAAAAGAAGAAATAGTTGAAGGAAAATTATCTCCATTAAGTTCAAAAAAAGGGAGAAACATCCCCAGTTAAGAGTCTCTCCATATTATCAATGGAAAATGAGTACACATCATGATTTGGGGAAAGTTACAATAATTCTAGGATCTCCATTTACAGAAAAATGTCATGTGACTACCACAGTCCATCAAGAGTTTGTTTTAAAGAAGTTCTCTCATCCGCTTTAACCTTGACCATCGGGCATACGTGTTCCATAACAGCTTTAATGTCCTGCCATTTATTCTAGATAACTTTGTGATTGGCACTCTAAGAGGCTAGTTGATCCTTCAAACTTTCTACATGAGCCTTTTATTCTCACAACTCCTCCATTTTGGTGATCAAAAAATCATGATCCTTCACCTCTTCAGTCATTAGATGATCGAGTTCCTTCAAAACATCTCAAAAGGTCATTACCTAATGATGGAAAGAATTGAATTTGGAAAGTTTATCCTCACAAGAAGTGAGGTCTTCCCAGGTTATGAAATTCTGGTAGATAAGAAGATGGAGATGCCAATAATCAAAGATACCAGAACCTAGCTCGGTAAATAACCTCTATAAGTTTTCAGTCTCATCAGTAAAGCTAGACAAAAGTGTTTCCCCAGAAAGGGAACATAACTGATTCCATGCATATTTTCCCACTTCCCGATGCCTCCCTGCAGCACCAAGGCCTTGGTCCTCCCCCGACACAATTGGTATATAGGCAATAAGTGTCATTAAAAGAGTGGTAAGGGACCTAATATAGGTTACCCAAGATGGGGGCCCTCTTTACACTCAGATGGTTTGACTGTTGGAACTGGATGCAGAGGACTAGCCATGACTTCTGGGGTATTCGATGACACTCTTTTGGGGAAAGCCTCATTAGGTTCATGGGAAGTATCCACAAAAGAGGAGTAGTCTCAATCACTCCACACCGAGATAGGCCACACCGATGAAGCCCCTTCTAGGTTCATCTAATGGCAAATTGAGCTTCTTCTCACCATAGGGGCAAGAACAGACGGCGTAGCCATCGTGGCCGCTGCAGGGACAGGAATAGAAGATGTAGCCATCACACTCATCATAGGAGAAGGAATATATGGCATGGTCGTCAGGTTCAAGATAGGGTGAAGGATGGTTAGAGGCTTCTGGACTCATAGAATTGGTCTTATTAGGGTAACATCCCACCCACAGTTGGGCATATTCTAGGTATTGAAAAGTGTATCTCATTGTATTGGGAATGATAACCTTCACAGTGGAACCTTCCTGAATCATCCTAATCCATAACTAGAAAAGAATTATGAGATGATATTCTCCCCTTAACTAAACAGCTAGAAGAAGCACAATTTTTTGAAGGCACCCAAATGGCTTGGAGAATCAGTAAGGGAGGTATGGCTCACAAATGGCCACTCGATCTATGCGAGAAGTGAGAATCATGTCCTGAAGAGACATAATGTATGACCGTTCCTCTGAATAACCTCCCCTGTCACCCCTTAATGACCAATGAGGGGTAGGGTGCAATGAAAATGAGAAGTGAGAAACATCATTCAAAAACCCAACTGCATCACTAATGCTTAAAGTCCTGGGATGAACAATGTAAATTTTGAGAAGGGAAGGTTGAAAGTTAGAGTGAGGAACCCTCGGATTGTGTCGATATTCATAGAAAGGGAAGTGTTCTACCATCCACCCATACAAGAATTGAAATGTTCCACTAATACAATGCACAGGTTTACCTTCTTGTATCTACCCTAAAAACTCATAAAGTTGGACTAGAGTAGGAGTGGCTAGATTAATTGGTCAACCCTATGCCAGTACAGCCGCCATCATCAGAGTGTAAGCCTTGACCCCAATATATACATCGCGGTATGGGAAGATCCATAAACTCAAAAACATGGAAAATAAACCTAAAAATCTGATCATAGGTGGCATGTCAGGTTAAAGCTCATATCCCCATGTAGTATATCTTCCCACTTCGAGGGATGCGCAATGAGACCCTGGAATTTATCGGGACTAACGGGATGTATGAGTTAGAATGCAGTGATCTCTGGTCTTAGGCCCATTCACTTGAAAAAATAACCATATCCAAGCCTCAAATGGGATAAGAGAGCAAGCCTGGAGGGGGTCATTAAGTAATCCCCCTGCCATAACCAATAGGCTCCTTGTCAATGGGGACATATGGTCGGTATCATCCTGAGTAGTGAATGTCAAAGAAACTCATCAAACATATCTCCAAGGATGGTGAGACCTCCAAGCTTTTGGATGTCCCATAAGCTAATTCCCACCTCCCCATGTGACAAACGGAAGGTGTTGGTGCTTGAACACCAGCAGCTTGGCAGCTCGGGAAGGAATTCTCCAGGGGAGAAAGCTGTGAACTGAGAGACCTAGAATACCTGATATATGTTCAACACCACCAAATGGCCATGGAACTTTAAACAGGTTTGGTGTACCCAGAATTCTCATTCCCATTCATCGGAGAAGCATCCTCCGGATCGCATGTCCCATTTGGGGCTCCACCCACCATTAGGGTTTTCTCAAGAAAGGTTAATAATAGATGGGTACTCTTGGGTGACTAGTCTCTAGCCAGTGTTGTGACACCTATGATCACCATGAGTCCACATTGAGCCTTCTAAAATGACCACATTTTCCTGAATCGGAGTATCCATGACCTCTCATATCGAGGAAATATTGGCTCGATCATGACCTTGTGGTGATTCTAGGAGAATGAATGGAATATTGGGGTCAACCAATGGAAAAGGAATTTCATCAGGAAGACCAAATCCATAAAGTGGAAACTGCATAGACAATGGGTAAGCTAGGAGCTCTAGTGTAATGAGAACTTTTAAGAAGCTATCATGAGGAACAATGTAAGATCGAAGATGTTCCTCACTGTCCCCAACCATGGTTTCCCTCATCTTCGTCAATTTATTTAATGCCTGTGAAAGAGCCATTGCAACCTACACAGAAAGATCAAAAAGCCCACAAAAAGTTAGTCCAATGAAAATTGTTGGATAAAGGCCCCAAAAATGGCCGAAGGACTTTAAAAAGTGTCTACATGGGGATCTGCATACTGCTCCCCAAAATAGTACGTGGCAGCCATTTCTTGTATATTGCACGATACATAGAAGCAATCCCTACATACTAATACAGTACATAGAAGAATTATACCACGTACAACCATAGTGTGTGAAAGACCAGCGAGGTGCTGGCCCACGGTGCGTCAGCCTGGGAACAGAAAAGATTGTGGAAAAAAGAAATCTTGAACCAAGGCCTCACAATGTCTATATTCAAAGTTTCTATTTAAAAGTTTATGTTCGGATCATTAAGGCTCAAAGTTCAGTTCATCAGTTTAAGTTCAATGTGTAGGACATGTAAACCACATAGCATTCTCCTACACAAAGTTCTGGATTTTAGTTTTAAATTCCACAAAACAGTTCTCGAAACCCAAAATCATGTTTGTGGTAAGAATCTATTGTGAAGATTTCAGTTCGTGGCACGTACAAAGTGGTTCTCAAATACAGATTTCTCAAAAGAGATGGTACACAAATGCAGAAAAAACTGAGGGAGATTCGAGAGCACTTTTCACCACAATAAATGGTAAACGAAATATTACATGGGCCGTATATATAGGTGTGGTCCCCTCCTATTGTACCTATCTATTGTACTGCAAACCATTTTAGTTCAGGACTGCTTCTACATCGAAATAGTCTCCTCTTCATTCCGAACGGACCCCATTCCTATGGGGGCATTTTTAGGGTCTTGAAAACTTTGCAATGGGAAGAAAATACCCCCACAATCACTTTTCATAAGGAATCAATAATTTCTACAAGTATAGTAAACCAAATGGATGGAAATTCAGTTGACAACTTTGGAAGAAACAAAAAATAATTGAATTTCTCAATGAGTTTTAAGTGACCTACGTACCATCACTAGGAAGGGTTCACATAACGTATGAACCGCGAACCACCAGTACACATAACGACCTGCAAGGTGGTGGCCCACTGAGCAATGATCGTTGAACCCATGAGCTAGATAACTACATCACTGGTAGAATCAGGTGCATGGAGACCATCTGAATACCATCTCGTGAACTCATCAGTTTGTGAACGAAGAAAATCAGTAGGGTTCCACGAACTATGACTCGTGAACTATAGCCTCCATAAACCTCGGTTGACCGAGTCTTCTGTGAATTGTGATATCTCTTCATGGGCCTCCGCAAATGGTTTCATATGCCCATATATATCATTTCCCCAATGATCTGTAAAAGGAGAACATAAGGAATTAAGAAACAACAGATGAAGAAAGCACATAGGAGACCCCAGAGGTTGGAAGAAAGAAATCAGAGAGGATTCCAGATTCAGCATCGAATCATCGGTGAAGTCCAAATCACAAACCACGTTTCCACAGGTATAACCATCCATGAACCATTAAAAGAATAAAATTAATAATAATGGGAAAACCACATACCTAATTGGTGTAATCGCAAACCACACATTCCTCACAGATGAACTCTTAACGAACGATAAGTTCCATCACCCTCCTTCAAAATCGTGTTCCACATAGTGTATCACTATGTGGATTGAACTCGGTGCCGCATACTGCATCAGTATGTGGATGGAACCCAAAGTGGAGTGGAAGACCACATCCAGGACCACAGACCATTTTGGTGCGTGGTGGTCCATGCCCAATCCAGCATACTGCTTCGGTACGTGGACGGCCCCTCTACCTACATACCACTATGGTATGCAGAGCTCCCCCCACCCCGCATGAGAAAATAGTATGCAGAATGGGGTGTCTTCAGGTGTCATTCCATTCAGCTCTAATATCACCCCTCCATTACTGTTCATTCCTCCACAACCCCTCTACAAACCAGTCCTCCAACATCAGGCCAAAGCCTCCTCCAAAGCCACATGACCCATATGATCAGATCATCGGGCGCATCAGCATGCCCCTTTGAGTCTACATACTCATGGTAAGAGAAGTCACGGAGGCTCTCCTCACAATGGTTTGGTCTCTAGGGTTGTTTTAAATTCTATATTCACATGGTAACCTAGAGTCCAACCTTGGGACGCTAAAATAAACCTCCCCGTTCTGGGGAGTAAGGGTGATCAATGGATTTTCCCTTCAGTGAGGAATAGTGATCGGTCAAAGGAGTCATATTAGCTTCTCCTTTTGATGAGAGTTGATATTCTTTTCATTTCCCTGAACACGTTCTGGGGAACTCCCACTGTGGTAAGTCCCTAATCTTTCAAGGGCCAAGCCACATTACCTCCAATTTCATCCCACATTGAAAGTTTCATCGCTCCGTGCCCTCACCCACCATCTCCCCTGCTTCTTCTGTCATAGGCATGGCCTCTCCCATCAATGATAGAGGAGGTGTGTGGTTGGTTGGATCTATCACATCCACTTGTTTCTCACACCAAGTATGAATCACGTGAGCTTAGAGATTTTTGATGATCACAACATCCACACAACCAACCCATCTTGAACTATGATAACTCTAATTCCTATTCATACCAAGATATGTAGGATTCCTACATGAAGGACTGAGCTCAAAAGGGTTCCCTTCAAAAAGGGTTCACCCAATCATGTCCCCCCAAATGGGAAGATCCCATGTGTAAGCCCCAACCAATCCTGAACTACGTGGGCTTCCATTCCTCTCCCGAGGATACGTAGTAAGCCCATCTTATGGGTCCGATCCCAACATCATGCCATCTTCCATCCCCCTGGATAAAGATAAACTTCATAGCGCCTTATTTCATAGCTTAAGTGAGCATTTCCTCGGTAACATAAAATTTATGTATGCCTATGACAATCTTGCAAACCAGAGGTAGCCCATGGATACACTCTTTGGGAATGAACCAAGGATTCATGAACATATGAACACGACTTAAATCTATAAGAGAGCCCTAGAATTGGCAATAATTCCCCCCAAAAGGGTGTGATGAGCCCTACCTCCCATCATCTCTACCAATGAAGTCTTTAAGTGTCGTTGGCCAAATAATCATCTAATGAGTGCTTACCTTTGGAAAGTAGGTCCAGAATCAGGGATATCAGGGTCATTGGGTGTTTCTAGCTCCACGAATAAACCCACTGGAGACCATCTGACGAAGTTATATCTTAAGAGGACTGATTTCACAAGTAATTAACCCCATTCAATTACCTATTGGGATCATTTGATTGTGGAACATCCTTCGCAATAAGGAAGGGATAAACTACCGAGTCCCCGTGGGGTCAATCCGATACCCCATTAAAGGATAACGACATGGATCAGGTCAGAAAAAATAGTGAACCTGATGTGAAACTATCTACAATACTAAATGAGGGACCATTCTCATCAGAGCATTTTTTCCCCTCCGAAACACCACCTTGGCCTCTATGGCCTATTCCTATGGCCATCTTATTGGACGTGGGGAATTTGGGTTAATGGCCATAGTCTCCATCAGAGAAGGGGTACATAAAGTGAATGAAATTAATGTAGATGAAGATCATTTCTTGATCTGACAATGTTTTGGTCTGACTGTCTTCTTCTGATGGTGTCGTTTAGCAGGGTGGTGCTCGTTGTCCTGTTTGGCGAGGTGGTTCCCGTTGTACCGTTTGGCAGGGCGGTGCCTGTTGTACCATTTGGTGGGTTGGTTCCCATTGTACCATTTGGAGGGGTGTTGTTCATTGTCCCATTTGGAGGGGTGGTGCATGTTGTTTTGTTTGGAGGGGCGGTTCCCATTGTACCTTTTAGTGGGGCGTTGCCCGTTGTCCTATTTGGCGGGGTGGTTCCCCTTGTACCATTTGGCAGGGTGGTGCCCTTTGTCTCAAGTATACTATCATAAAGTCCGAAAGTGTCAAGATTGGATTCAGATTTGGCTTCATCTCATCTTCTTGCTCCTGATTTCTACCCTTCTAGCCCTTAGAGGACTGTGGGGTGGAGGATGATGGTTGTATTGTGTCAGGAGCTATTGGGGGCATGGTCGGTTGTTTCAACTGTGCTTGGAGGATTCCATGAGCTTGGTTGACTATTTTCGGGGGCATCCAATTGTTGAATTTTTTCTCCTTTTTTCTGGTGACTGATTTTTATTCCTCTTCCTCTCTTGGGTCTAAGGTGAAGATATACACCACTTGTGCTGGTAGCAGACCCAACTTGACTTGCTGATAATTTACCATCTTTTGCAGGAGATCCATGAAGATGAACCACTCCTAGATGGTGTGCCCCAGTATCCGTTGATAGGGATAATAATTTGAATGGTCATCGAGACCCACTTCATTAGATCTCTTTGGATCTGAAATCCAGATCAATTAGAAATTCATGGAAGCTATAAAGTAGCCATGAACTTGGTCATCTCATAATGAGTATAATTTATTTCTTCACTCCTTGAACTGATTTATTTTAGCACCCCTTCGCTCATATTTCTGTGGAGGGGGTGTCTGTTGGCATCTAGGGGGTTCTACATGGTTTGGTGGATTACTAGAAACTAGAGATGCTGACGGTGGTGGCTTAATCGTGATAGAAGCCACCTCATCATTTCTCATTCTTTTTCCTAGGGCTGATGGGGACTTGAGATTGGTCTACTGCAAGGTGTCTTCTATCCTTTGGGAAATTGTGGAGAAATATTGGTACATACTTGTGTAATTCACTGGAATGAGCGGTGTTATCAATTCATCATGAAGGTTATTAATTCACATAGAGAGAATTTCATCCTGGGGGAGCGGTCGGTTCAAGGAATAAGTCAGGCCTTTCCATCTAGCAATGAAGTCTGAAACTCTTTTTTCCTCTCACTGTTTGTAGTTCATGAGATCACTAACTGTTTTATTAGGGAATGTCGAACTAAACTGGAAGAGAAACTGTTGTTGGAGGTCCTCCCAACCAATGATTGAGTTAGCTGGTAAGATAGTATACGACATGAAGGATGAACCTTGTAGGTTTCACACGAAGCACCTGAGTTTTACGGCTTATTATTAATTTGAATTTCCCATCATGGGATAACAGAAATAGGTATAGTGCATTAGATTCTATTTCAGGTCTCCCAAGACATTGGTCACTAGTAATATGGGGTTTTTGAATTTTGGTGGTGTTGGAACGTTTCTCACCCAATCAGGGTAGGTTTCGTGCTCTAGTTGTATCAGAGCGCGCCACCCCTCCATGGATTCTTGTTGATCTATTATTTTCTCGATGGTATTCAAGATACATTGATGCATATCTTGTCGGACTTGAGGTTGGGCAGGCGTAGCAGGGACCAAAGCTGGAAATTTTGATGCTTTTGGAATTTGGGGTGGATACCCAGCCAGGGGTATCCTTTGTGGGTTCACCTGAATATACTCTGGATGATTTCCTAGTGGGGGGAAGTCTTTATGTCCTTCTGGGGCCGTATTTAAGTAGTTTGATGGTCCCGGTGCTGGATTGGATAAGCCTTAGAGATTTAATTCATTCACTGGGATGAATGCCTTTGGTAGGGGAACCTCTTCTAGGAACACATATTGACATTCTTCAGGGGGAACACATCCAACAAGATAGCTCTATTGACGTAGCTTGACATTAATTCTCCTAATCTCTTTCATTTCTTCCTCCTGCTTGGTGAATCTTTCCTCGAGAGTGAGATACACATTCTCAGGGGGAGGAAGAGGTGGATCATAGATGAACAGGGATTTATTCTTCTCTTTTGGGGGGTTTTGTGAGGTAGGTAATGACATATTAACTGAGGGGTTCCCAAATTTAGGACTGCTCTCTGGTTCCAGGTATTCACACCATTAGACTTGGTGTGGGATGCCTCTAGGAGGGAACCATCTTCTATTTCATACTCTCCCTTTATATCATCTCCTATGAGATACCTAGGGTTTACATGTACCATTTTCACTAATGAATACCACATTGGGGGTGGTGTACCTGATCCCGAATGGTAGGAAAGATTTATGCATCCTTTTGTGGACTTTTTCCTTCCATTCTATTGTATTCTTCGGGTTTCTTGGTGAAAATTGACTTGAAGGGAGCCCTGATCTAACCTCATAACGTGCCTTTGTCTTAGAGGGTATGAACCATGAGATGGGGTGGAACGGGTGACTTCTCTACTCACCATTCTTCCCAGATAGGAGAAGACAAACGTCCTCTATGTGGGAACTTATGGTAAAAATGCCCCCAGCCATGCGGGTTGGGGTTTCTCCCATTATTCCATTGATTTGCTACAACCTATATTTATTGGTATTACGGAGAGGAATTTTGAGATAAAAATACCCCCAACCCTTTGGGCTGGGGATGTTCCCACATTATGGTGGTAGCCTCCACTATTTCCGCCTTTTTGATTTCATGCACTCCTGCGCTGGTGTGAGCCGAGTATGGTGCTAAACCCGCACAGGATTTATGGGATTTTGAATACATGAGAACTACTTTATTTTTGACTCCCCTTAGGTGGTAATATTGTTTGATGTTCTTAGTTTCCTATCTCAGATTATTTTTGATGGCTTGATCTTTTCAGACCTGACACTTTTAAGACTTACTTTGGGCTGGTTTCTATTGATTATTCCATCTTTCCTAAGCAGGGATTTCATTTGATTACTACTTTTGGGTAATGACATTGCAAGATTTAATTTCCAATGAGGTATTCTAGACAGGATGTGGGGTGAAGTGTAGATATCCATGTTCTCCCCATATCCGAATATGAACTCCAGACGGGGCGTCGCCAATGAGGAAATGCAACTTGTGTAGTGCATGGAGGCAAGCCATTTCAAGGTTTTTCTTTTGTCTTTATGATTTTGGCTTCCCTATAGATCAGAGGGCTTCTAGGTCAATTAGATGGTGAAGCTCCCCTAACATGTTGACATGGTCTGCATACCCTTCATAGAGAAAGAACTTTTCTTTTAGCTGGTGATGAGTCATCCACATATTGAGTAAAATGAAATGCATAAATTACTTAGACAAATCCCTTTATATGTTAAATTGAGAAGTGGTCGTAGGACAATAAATCACTGGTATATTATCCTTATCTAGTTGTATTCTCATGAGAAACATATTCTATTGTTGTTCTTCTAGGGACTCCTCTACTTGATATTCCCAACTTGACTTCTTCTTAATAATTTCGTTCCAAGAAATCGAGCTGGTGGGAGCCTCATTAATATGTGAATGGCATGAGGGTGGCTTAGAAGATGAGCGTGGCCCCGGACCATCCTTTGGTTGAGAAAGGATATCACTCATCATAGAAGGAGTGCCTGATATGTTTGACTTCATCTTTCTGAGTGACTCAGTATAGGAGGTATTTCTTACATTTTTTCTGGCAAGGGGAGGTCCTTCTTGCTATTATGAATATTGATTGTGGGGAGAACCTTCACAATCGGTGTCGTGATGGCGAGGGATACTATTGCAACTTGATGAACGACCTGTGGGGAGTGTCCCTAAGTCATATACCCTGGGGAGGACCTTCAGGGAGGTCTGCATTGAGGGGAGGACCTTCAGGGAGGTCTGCATTGAGGGGAGGACCTTATTTTTGCTTGACATCACTGAGGGGAGGACCTTCTTGATGACTGCTATGATAGCGAGGAATAAAATCATAGCATGATATCTGGCTGTAGGAATAATTTATATAGTTTACATACTAGGGATTTCCTTTAGGGTGTACTGCAATAAGGGGAGGAATTTCTCGTTGCTTGATGTTACTATGGGGAGGACCTTAAAATAAACATCCATTGCAGGGACGGCCTTTGCAATGACTATCATTATGGCGAGGACTACCATCATAACTTGACTTCTGACTATAGGGAGAATCATATCTATAGTGTATACCCTAGGGTGGAACATTAGGGAAGCTAACAGTAAGGGGAAGAAATTCTTGTTGTTTGATCTTCATGTCAAGGGGAGGGCTACCCTAACACACATCTGGAGATAGGCTCTCATGATCAAACATTTCTAGCCCATAGAGTAATCCCTCGTGGGTTCTCTGGGGAGGACCTTCATAGCTGCTGGTAGCAACATTGTGGGGAGGGACTTTGCAACTGCTACTACCACTTCTATAATTTTGTAATGGACTTACAGGGTCTTGAGACTTTATTGATATATGTTCAAGGGAGTTAAGAACTCCAGCATCTAGTATAGTAGGATCATGTATGTGCTCTTCATTTTATGGGTTCTTTTGATGCATTTCATTTTTAGGCGCTCTCTTATGGGTAAATGGGGTCTTCTACTTTTGGTAATGGCTTTTATATATGGGTCCATGTCTTGTTGGTTCTCGTGCTGCCTCTGGGATACACCGATGGGCATCTTGAGTTTTTGCAGGGATATATGCCTGCCCTAGAGTGGTCACCACATTTGACCGACGTCCCCTAATTAGAATGGGTATTTGTTCCTGATCTGGTTATCCATGTATCATGGGATATTATCGTTGAACCTCCTGGACTAGAGTAGGGATGAATAAATACTCTAGAGTGACTAACTCATTTTATGAGTAAGTCATTCTGTTTGAGGAAACCGGGTCGTGGGCCTAGTTACTCTCCTTTGACATCGATTCAATGATATCTTGGCATGTTTGGAGGATATGGTCTAGAATCAACATTTGATCTTCCATCATTGCCAAGATGTGCTAAGATAAATCTTTGGATTGAATGGGTATGAAGGACCATTCCGATGTCACATCAGAAGTATGTTCCTACTCCATTCCTCCATGGGTTTCCAGTAGATACTGGCAGTTCTTCTGTACTTGGATACAAGAACAAGTCTGGCGCTGGTTGTCTTCTCTAGTTTCTATCATATTTGACTGGTGGGCTTCATATTCACAAGCGGGGATTTTCATTTTCATGATTTCCACTGTATTTATCTCATGAAATTTGTATTAATCTGTAGGAATTTGACTCTTTTCATATTTTCTTGTCACCCTATTTGGATGTTGGGATTGATATGTATCAACAGATATTTGTGCCTACCTTTAGCTGGTTACCTTTCTATTTGGATGACAAGCTTCTTGTGCATTGGTATATATCTACATCTGCCTATAATTTTCTACTCTGTCTACACGCCAGGACTGGAAAGCAGTAGCTGGAACATGAACATGCTTATATTATTCCACCCTATTTTTGTGGTGGGCTTGAGTGGAGGGGGTAGAGTTATATGTATTCCCGTTGAATGTCGTCGCATTTGTACAACAAAGTTTCTCCTCAAAAACCAGGGTGATAGTATGTTCCTGTTTATATATTTTCCTCCCTCATTGGGAAGAATGAGGGGCTTGGGTCTTATGGACTTCAGAAAGTTCCCTCGGCATAAGGTCCTCTTTAGAGTGAGGAGACTTGGTTTCCCAGGGTTGGCAGTGACGCTCTCTGGAAGGGGCCCATGAGTAGGACCTCTATGAAGTTGAGATGAAGTTTCCAACATCAAATTTATCTTCCTCCCTAAGATAAGGGAGGTACTCATTGTCACATTTAGGGGATAGGCTCCTGAAATGATTCGAGATGACCACCGAGACTGCCTTGTACTGGGGCGTCGGTTGTGGCTGAGGAGGTGGCTGGTGAGATTTTGCATACTACATGGATTTTCTTATAGAATCCACTATGGGGAGAGTACCATTTCGGTGGTAATATTTGATCAGCATCTTGGATACCCAGCGTTTAAGAGGCTGGGTTGGCAAGGGGGTCCGACTCTTCATCAGGGGACTAGCCGCCTACGGGATCGCGGAGGCACATGTCTGCATTGGTCGTCAGGATGTCATTTGGATCAAAGGTTGATTTGCAGGAACCTACAATATATATATATGAAATATATAGATAAAAATCCCCTTAAAAGTATAATCTCTCAAACACATGCATATTTGACGATTTAGCTTTCCCCCCAGCCTTTTTTGTTATTGTGATGCAAAGGGGCTTGAGTGGGTTAAAACCACCACCTTGGTTAAGAATTCACATCAGGTTCATCATATTTTTTTCAACCTGAGGTGAGAATTCCAGAGGGAAGCAAAATGGTTCGATGAGAATGGTTACTCATTTATTATTATAGATAGTTTCATGTCAGGTTCACCATTTTGTTCCGACCCGATCTGCATCGTTATCCTTTAAGGGGGGATTGGATTGACCCTGCAGGGCTTGGGCAGTTTATCCCTTCCATATTGTGAAGGAGGTTCCACAGTCAAATAGTCACACCGGGTGATTTCATGTGGTTAAGTACTTGTGAAATTGGTCCTCTTATGATATAACTTCCTCGTATAATCTCCAGCGGGTATATTCGTGGATCTAGAAACACCCAATGGCACTGGTATCCATGATTCATGGACCTTCTTTCCAAATATAGGCACTCATTGGATGATGATTTGTCCAATGACACTTAAGGACTCCATTGGTCGAGAGGATGGGAGTTCGAGCTCATCACACCCTTTTGAGGGTACTTATTTCCTATTATGGGACTCCCTTATAGATTTAGGTTGTGTTCATATGTTCGTGAATCCTGGGTTCATTCTCAAAGAGTGCATCCATAGGCTACCTATTGTTTGAAGGATCATCATAGGAAAACATGAATTTGATCCTACAGATTCAATGATGACTTAAGCAATACAAGAGGGTGATCTAGAGTTTATCGTTATCCAAGGGGGATGGAAGATGATTTGATATTGGGATTGGTCCCATAAGATGGGCTTCCTATGTATCCTAGAGAGAGGAATCAGTGCCCACATAGTTCGATATGGGTTGGGGATTATGCAAGGTAGTGGCCCATTTTGGGGGACATGATTGGGTGAAACATTTTGGAAGGTCACACTTTTGAGCTCGGGCCTTCAAGTAGGCATCCTACATATCTTGGTTTGAATAGAAATCAGAGTTCTCAAAGTTCAAGATGGGTTGGTTTTGTGGATGTTGTGATCATCACAAATCTCTAAGCCCACGTGAGTTATACTATGTGTGAGAAACAAGAGGATGTTGTAACATCCCCAAATGATAAAGGGTTAAATGGCTAAATGATATGACTCATGTCAACAAGGTGCACCTTCCTTTTCAGGAGCATGTCTGATTAGAACTCCACAGTTAAGCGTGCTTGGCTTGGAGTAGTGATCAGGATGGGTGACCCTCTGGGAAGTTTCCCAGGGTGTGTGTGAGTGAGGACAAAGCACACTGGAAAGGAAATGTGTTGGCCTGTGGGGAATTTCATTAGTCAGATAACTCGTTCGGGCATGTGGGTGGACCCTGGGGTGGCCCCCACGTGTCTGTGGGGCAACTGGTGGTACCTGGTGGGCCAGGACCCGACGGCCATGTTAAGGCGGGGTGGTTGTGCTGTCACCAGGACCCGGTTGTCACATTTGGTATCAGAGGAGGAACCCAGCCTTAAGTGCGGTGCACTGCCTGGGTTGAGATGTAGGGCCCACAACGGGGGCGTTGTGCTCTAAAGGGGGGGGTGATTGTAACATCCCCAAATGATAAAGGGTTAAATGGCTAAATGATATGACTCATGTCAACAAGGTGCACCTTCCTTTTCGGGAGCCTGTCTGATTAGAACTCCACAGTTAAGGGTGCTTGGCTTGGAGTAGTGATCAGGATGGGTGACCCTCTGGGAAGTTTCCCAGGGTGTGTGTGAGTGAGGACAAAGCACACTGGAAAGGACATGTGTTGGCCTGTGGGGAATTTCATTAGTCAGATAACCCATTCAGGCATGTGGGTGGACCCTGGGGTGGCCCCCACGTGTCTGCGGGGCAACTGGTGGTACCTGGTGGGCCAGGACCCGACGACCATGTTAAGGCGAGGTGGTTGTGCTGTCACCGGGACCCGGTTGTCACAAATGTGATAGATCCAACCAACCACACACCTCCTCTCTCGCTGATGGGAGAGGTTGTGCCTATGACAAAAGAAGTCAAGGAAATAGTGGGTGAGGGCGCGGAGCGATGAACCTTTCAATGTGGGATGACATTGGAGGTCATGCAGCTTGGACCTTGAAAGATTAGGGACTTACCTTAGTGGGTGTGCCCCAAAATGTGTTCTAGGAAAGGTTAGGAATATTACCTCTTTTCAAAATTAGAAGTGAATATGACTCCTTTGACTGATCACCATTACTCATTGAACGGAAAAGCAAGTGATCACCCTTAATTCCTAGAACGGG
Source organism: Viscum album (assembly GCA_963277665.1). Classification (NCBI taxonomy): domain Eukaryota; kingdom Viridiplantae; phylum Streptophyta; class Magnoliopsida; order Santalales; family Viscaceae; genus Viscum; species Viscum album. Next base: position 1,583,811,391 of record OY728121.1, read on the forward strand.
GAGGTTCACATCAGCATCCCAAGGTTGGACTCCAGGTTACCATGGGAATGTAGACTAACAGACATCCCTATAGTACAAATTGTTGTGAGGAGAGCCTTTAGGACTCCTCTTACCATGGGTATGTTGACATAAAGGGGTGCATTGATGCGTTTGATGATCTGATCATATGGTTTTGGTGGCTTTGGAAGAGGCTTTGTCCTGATGTCGGAGGATTGGTTCGTGGAGGGGCTGTGGAGGACTAGAAGGTAATGGAGGGGCGAGATTGAAGTTGGAGGGAAGGAAAACCAAAGACACCTCATTCCCTATACTGTTTTCTTATGTGGGATGGGGAGAACTCTGCATACCATAGTGGTATGAAGGTAGAGGGGTCATCCACATACTGAAGTAGTACGCAGGCTTGTGCATGGACCACCACACACTACAGGGGTATGCGGTCTTGGATTTAGTCTTCCATGCTACTTCAAGTTCCATTCATGTGATGATATATTACGCAGCACCAGGTTCAATCTACATAGCGATACACTATGTGGATCACCATTTTAAAGGAGGGTCCTAGAACATGTCGTTCACGGGGAGTTTGTCCGGGAGGAATGTGTGGTTCGCGATTACACCAATTAGGACTAAGATTTTCCCATTATTATTAATTTTCCTCTTTTTATGGTTTGTGGCTGGTTATACCTGCATAAATGTGGTTTTTGATTTGGAATTTTTCGATGATTAGAAGCTGAAGTCAGAATCATCTTTGAATTCTTTCTTCCAACCTCTGGGGTCTCTTTAGTGCTTTCTTCATCCATCATTTCTTAATTCCCCCAGTGCTAATTTTATAGAGAATTGGGGAAAATCACATCTATGGGCATACAAAACCATTTGTGAAATACCATGAAGAGATATCTCAATCTGCAGAAGACTCAGTCAACCGGGGTATGCTGAGGCCACGGTTCACGAGTCATGGTTCGCATAACCCTGCTAATTTGCTTCATCTGTGAACTACTAAGTTCACAAGATGGTATACGAATGGCCTTCATAGGCCTAATTCCTCCAGTGATGTGGTTCATGGGCTCTTGGGTTCGCCGGCTATTGCTCTGTGGGCCAGCACCTCGTGGGTCATTCTACATACTAGTGGTTCACCGTTCATGCATTTCGCAAACCCTTCTTGGTGATGGTACGTGGGTCACTTAAAAATATTTGATAAATTCAATTCCTTCAAGTTTCTTCTGAATTTTTCAACTCAATTTTCATCCATTCAGTTTACTAAACTTGTAAGAATGCTTTCTTCCTTATGCAAAGTGACTGTGGGAGTATTTTCTTCCCTTGGTGACGTTTTCTGGATCCTACAACTATGATCAATGACCTCAATCACTCTCTATAACAATTTATGCTTTTATTCCATGTCCACATCTTCACTTACCACTGATGTTCTCCTATGTGGAAACCTAGTTATGAGTTACTTTAGGTAACTATTATGTTTCCAACTTTCTATTTTTAAATGAAACTTTAGAAATCATTTTTATGATGTGAGTTTTTATGAAAGAAACTTTAAAGTATTAAAAATTTCATAAACCAGAATAATTTCAAGTGAGAAATTAATTTTAAGGGGGATAGAATGTAACACCCCAAGTTTTTATAAATTATTATTTTTAAATAAATTAAAATTCATAGATGGATTGTGTTGTATTCTACACCAAGTTAAGATTGATTTATAGAAAACACCAAGTTAATATTGTGATATAAGAAACACTAAGTTTATCTTTTGGCACATGTAACATTATGTTTCGATTATTTTACACACAATATCAAGGTCCTTCAATAGCTTTTGTTACATGCAATAATGAGTTTTACCAAACTATAATATATTATTATTATTATTATTATTTAATATAATAGTTATAGTCTGGCCATTAGAATGCACGAAATGAATAATATTAACTATATTATAAAAATATATTGTTTCACCTATTTATTATTTATATATTAAATATAAATAAAATAAGAATCATTATTCTTACCAAACATAATTTAAAATTAAATTTGACCACTTTTAGAAAACTTATTTTAGAAAATAAAAACTAGTTTTTAAATTGTAAAATCAAAATTATCTTAAGTTTATTTTTTTTGAGAAGTTTCATTTTTTGATGAATAGTGAAAAGTACTGCATTTTAACTGAAAACTTATTTTTTGTTTAAAAAATTTATAATTTTAAACTATATTTTTAATTGGTTTTATAGTCACAATAGTTTAATTATATATATATATATATATATATATATATATATATTAATCCAATTTAGTTCAGTGGACTCATTTTTAAACTAAATTTTGATATAAGAACAATGTAAACTTTTTAACATTTCACTTTAAAAACCCACTTTCTCATCATGTTTGCGGGATTAATTTTAAATTAATTTTTAACACTTATATGATTTGAATTAAGAAAAATGGATTCCATGTTTTTAATATTAATAATATATAATTAAAAAAAAATTCAACAGAATTTTTGACTAAAATGATTAATGGAAACAGTTAAAATTAATTACAGTGATTAAGAGAAAAAACAAATTTACTTAGTGGTTAAACATAGAATATAAGGTGTAAGAAAGAACCAAAACTTGTAAAAAACTAATTTTATGGAAATATGTTGACCCTTGTGGCATTATACTCAAATTTTATGACTTTTTTGGATACTTTTCTATGAAATTTACCCATATAATAAGTAAAGAAAATGAAAAAAAATGTACATTTATTCCTTTTAATTTCTATAAAGATTTGGAATAGTAAAAAAATACACAGGTTCAATTATAAATATTATTTTAGAGGATAAATGAGTTTTTTATCAGTATAATTCTTTTTAATTTTTTATATATTTTATAATTACATTAAATTCTTAAGAAACACCAACATAGGAATTATTTAGTTAATAATTAAATAGATCAAATAATACTAAAAACATTAAAAGTTAAGTAAATTGAATGAATTATTATGTTGAATTATTATTTTAGAAGAATATACCCTGTCAAATATTTATGAATATAATATATTTTAATTACATCATTTTCTTAATTTTTTAATTCAAATTAAATAAATAATGTCAAAATTTTCATTAATGTTATTCTATAATAATTGATATTTTATTAAATGATTTAAAATTAATAAAAATATATATTCTTTCAAGTGACTATAAGATGTTAATAAATATCAAATATGGTCCATTAAAGGACCAATTTATCTTTTATAATTAACATATTGACCCCTAAATAGTAAAAACTTTGTTAGGGCGGTAAGGGTTACTTGTGATTTTGTTAAAATTAATTTCCAAAACATAAGGGATTTTTATTATATAAATTATATATCACATTTTATAATAATTGGGTGTAAATTTTCTAATAATTATCACTTTAATTTATTCCTAATAGATAAATTTCCCAGTTCAAAGAATACGTTACCTTAATAAAAAACCAAAACGGAAAAAAAATATGGAAACTTATATGTTAAGGAAGAAAATTATAAAAATGATTTTATTTTTGAATTTATGAGGTATTTATTGACAAAATAAACCATAAACTCCATTATTATTTAATTTTCAAGCCACGTGAGGTAAGTTATACCTCCCAATAATGAATACTTTTGAGTATTTACAAGGATGACACTCCTCCACAACTATAAAAGTGCACTCACTCTCCCCCATTATTCACACCTATCAATCCATTTGGATCGACAAATATCTACACAAATAACATAAAAAACTCTATTACCTCATCCTAGAATAATTAATTTAGGGATAAATCCAAACTAGTTATACTTTTGGTGCAAACCAAAAAGAGATACCCGAAAAAGAAGTAACGTTCATCAACAAAAGTTTTTTTGTTTCTTCTTCAAACCCATTAAATTATTTTTATATCATGGATATATAATTAATTAAGTATCTTAAAAATAATTATATTTTTTTATGTTAAGTTTATGACCTAAAAATATACACACTTCCATCAAATTGGTTACAAAATCATCATTCTTGTGTACGTCGAACTACCGCCTCATGAACCAAAGTCATTCTTTTTTCCATTACCACCTTTAAAAGTTGGAAATAATAATGGAAATACATTTTATATATGATATATATGTTATTTACTATGTATTTAGGCTTATTTTATTATTATATAACCAATTACTCCATGTTTTCCATTTTTTGATAGTATGATAACTTCGTTCGTGTGTACGACAGACTACCGCCACGTGAAGCGATGTGATTCGTTCACACTTTACATGAAATGTATTAAGGATAAGTTTAATAAAAATTTGTTATATATATGAAATAATATTTCTATTATAATGATAATATATATATATATATATATATTTCATTTACTTTTATTTCTTTCAATACGATAATAAAATGGAAACAGTGTTCATGCGCACGTACGGCCTACTATCTCCATGAACAGTGTATTTCATTTCATATTAATAAATTTTATAGATTACTATAAATACATATATAATGAATATATATGATATTTATATCATTTATACCATTATATATATGATTAAACCATGATCTATGTAAGAGGGCCAAGAATAACAAGTCAAAACATGTATGAAAAACAAAGCGGTTATTACAGAAAACAAAAAGTTAACATGTAATTGTTAATAAACAGGTAATATAATGTCATAAGTAAAAAATATATGATATTATATATATATATATATGAATATAGTTCTTTTATATATATATAATAAACTTATATTTATTATACCTGAGTTTTTAACAAGTTTTATGAGAATCAATACTTAATGTAAAGGATTTACGTCTCACTTTTTACTTTTGTGCGACACATGCTATATTCCCCACATATTTCTTATATGTGGTGTATATAATTACCTTGAATGTAATTTATTATTCTTATTCTTAAAATTTTTGGTATTTACATATCCATTTGAGTATCTCTCTTTCACGGGGTTATAGTTTCAATGTTATTAAAGCGACAAGGGGATTTTGTCCCAACTTTCTTTCTTTGAGACACATGTTATGTTATGCAACTATAATATTTTAGAAGGTGTATATACTGACATTTTTTCATATTATATCATGGATATAATTATTTTAATGATATTTTAAATTTCATGTAATTTTATTCTATCATAGTTATTATGATTCAAAGTTACCAAAGTGGTAAGAGTTTATTACTACAATCTCATCATTTATCTGGATTATTTATGATTATACTTCCATTGATGAAATATTATGATCTATATCTCAAGAATTATCATGAATTTTCGTCTAATATATTCATTCATGATATCTTAATTTAATGGTACCATTTTTCACTCTTTATTACTTAAGATAATTAAGAAAATGTTTTTTTAAGAAAATACAACTTTATTTTCTCTCTTCAGTCGGAAATCTATTTTCTTCCAAAATAATGCTTTCTAAAAATGATATAAAAAATGTTTTTAAATGAATTTTTTAGATAATTATCAAGGAAAAGTATTTTTGAAATTTTTTTATGTTTTAAAAAGTTTTAAAAATGATTTTAAAATATTCCTTTATAATTTTCAAATAATATTGTCAAGAAAAAGATTTTGAAAATGTTTTATATTTAAAAAAATTACATGATTTTAAAATATTCCTTTATAAGTTTTAAAGGTTATTTTAAAAGAAAAGGATTTTGAAATTTTTTTATATTTAAAAAATGTTTTAAATGATTTTCAAAGATTCAATTATAAATTTTCAAGGTTATTTTAAAAGAAAATGGTTTTCAAAAGGTGTCACACTTTAAAAAGAATTTTTTTCAATGAAGAAAGTATATTTGTAACGTCCCGGTTCCGGAAGCCACCCAAGGGCGCCCCGTACCCGATTTGTCACATGGCATCAAGCGCATTTCCCCAAACGCCAGAGGCTGACAACTAGAAGCGAGGGCCTTGGGTGTGATAGTGGGGAAACTATGCCCTCATTGGCAGAGTATACAACAGAAGAAAAACAAATAGATAACAGTAGAAACCATAACCATCCATATAAGAGTAAACTATAAACAAAGAAATACTAATAGTAAACAAATGGAGCACACACACATGTATATATATAATTATGCATGATACATATGTCAAGGAAAGAATCCAAACAAGTCAAAATGCTGAATACAATACTAAACCAAAGTGAAAAAGAAAACAGGTAAACTCCTCAGCATCGCAAGTCATAGCTTGGTCCCATGCTCTCCAGCTCCACAGCAAGTCAAGTACCTAAAGTAAAAGGGTGCTTTAACTTATCTATACCTGTAAAAATATAATCTGTTTGGGCCTAAAAGCATGGCCCAAACAGGGTGTGAGACAAGGTCCCGGTAGGAAACCACCCAAAGATCTGTGCCTAACAGTTAGGGAATATATGGCAGTAAATAATACAGGAAGCAGTAAACAGGAAAACACAAAGCAGCTACAATCCATATAGTCTAACATAAGATGTACACAAGTAATATCCAATCAAAAAGAATAACAATAGGTAACCCCCTGGGTAGTTCTCACAGCCTAACCCTTATGGTTAAACCTATAAGTACTAGCAACCCTCTGGGAGGCACACACAGTCTCGCCCCTCTGGTTCAGCTAAAGAATATACTCTCGGAGGAAGCACTCACCGTCAATTCCCCCTATAGTCTCGTATTGTACTAATGGATCTCTGGGGAAGCACTCAACGTCTCATTCCCCCTGTGGCCCGCGTCGAGGAACTACATACTCTCTGAGAAAGCACTCAAAGTCAATTCCCCCTGTGGTCTCGCATCATAAATTAAAGACACTCTAGAGAATCCCTTACGTCCATTCTCCCTATGTTCCACTACACTAGGTTCTCACAGCCCTGTGTAAAACAAAAAATCATAGCACACGTATCTCCCCAAGTAAACCTCAAGCACTACTTGGCTATCATTCTAAGGCACAATAACATAACAGTACAACAGTTCCACTATCCTACAGCTAGGCATGGCAATTGGGAAAATCCTAACAAAAAAACATGCATGGGAAAACATCCATAGCACAGTAAAAATTACCCTATTCACAAGTATTTACCTCTACTCAAGCAATCAAGAAAAGCTGGAAACAACGGGGGAAAAATAGGAAACACACACAATACCCTGTTTAAGGGAATTGGTGGAACTGCACAAAATATTCAAAGACATCCTACAAAAAGGCACAAACCACCTACATCAATGCTAGGAGATCGATATACTTGAACCACGATGATTGATTCTCCTTAGAACGTCGAATATATGAGAAAACGTCAAAAACGCTCAACCCATGATATCTTGAGAAAGAGGAGGAATTGGAAAATGAAGCTCTAGGATAAGGAAGATATTACCACTGTGGTTCCAATGCAATGGACGATGGTCAATTCAGACCACGGATGGAGGCTCTGAATCTTAGAGAAGATCTGTGGTCGTACGGCTTCTCTCGGACGAATAAAACCTAGATGAAAGGTGTTTTTTCCATTAGACGCAACCCTGATGCGTTTAATGAGAATAAATAAAATACACGGCTTGTACTTATTGAGTACATGGAGTGTACTCCATTTTTTCATACTCCGTTTTAAACGGCCTCCACTTCACCCCTACACACTGTGTGTGTGGCCCGGACATGGCCAATACACGGCCTGGCGCGACAAGGGAGTACACGGCGTGTACTCATAAAGTACACGGCGTGTACTTCAAAATTTTACAGAAACTCCTCTTTTCTAAAAAACTCCAGAAAAAGGAAAGACATAACTGAAATGAAGATCCAGGTTCTTAAAAACTTACCCCCTTAAAGAAATTTGTCCCCGAATTTCCCTAACGAGGCAGAGAAGAAGAAACCTCGAATAGCTCCGGCCACTGCGATCGTACATCGGCCTCCCTCTCCTAGGTCTCGTCCTATACTCGCTCGTGCTACCATAGCACCCGTAGTAGAGGAACAGACCACCCCAGAGAAACTTCATACTGCGATCGAAAATCTGGATAGGATGCTCCTCAAACGATGCATCCTCTTCAAGATCAACCTCCTCAGGCTGAAAGACATGACATGGGTCTGAAAAGTAACGTCGGAGTTGAGAGATGTGGAAGACGTCATGCATGGCTTGGTACCTCTGAGGTAACTACAATCGATAGGCAACTGGCCCAACTCTCTCCAATACCTCAAATGGCCCAACGTACCACGGTGAAAGATTACCCTATCTCTGAATCCTCTTGTGTCCCAACCTCGGTGCGACATGCAGGAAAACCCTATCCCTGACCTTGAACTCCAGAGGTCGTCTCCACTGATCAGCATAAGACTTCTGCCGAGACTGTGTTGTAGCCATCCTATTCCAAATCAACTCAATCTGCTCTGAGGTCTCCTGAACAAGACGAGATTCCAGTAAAGCTGCCTCTCCTACCTCCAGCCATCATTAAGGTTATCGACATGGCCTACTGTACAAATCCTCGTAAGGTGCCATCTGAATAGTCACCTAAAAACTATTGTTGTAAGGGAACTCCACCAGAGGGATATTCCTCTCCCAAGAACCACCAAATTCTAGAATGCATGCTCGGAGCATATCCTCAAGAACCTGGATCATACGCTCAGACTGGACATCTGTCTGTGGATGGTATGTTGTACTCAAAAGTACCTGTGTACCCAAAGCCTTCTGAAGCCCCTGCCAGAACCAATAAGTAAAACATGTATCCCTGTCTGAAACAATGGAGTGCGGAACTCCATGAATACGTATGATCTCTCAGATGTACAGTCATCCCAGATCATCAACACTGAAGGTCTCCTTGATCGGTAAGAAGTGATCAACCTTCAGAAGCCTGTCAAAGACAACCCAAACAACATTGTTCCCTTGAGGCGACCTCAGAAAACCGGTCACGAAGTCCATCGCGACATCATTCCACTTCCACTCCGGAATGGGTAACTGTTGTAGAAGGACTACTGGTCGCTGATGCTCCACCTTCACCTGATAACAAGTAGAACACCTCAAGATGAAACCAGCAACATCCCTCTTCATACCTGGCCACCATTACTGGCGATGAATATCCCGATACATCTTGGTGACGCCAGGATGAACTGCCGAAACTGAGGATTGAAAATCCCGTATCATCTCCTCAAGTGTGTCGGCTGGAACCCATACGCGTCCCTGGAAATGCAAGATTTCATCCTTGCCCACTATCCATCCAGGAAGAGGGTCCTCTCCTGACACACTCTTCCGCAGGACTAAGCCTTCTGAGTCTGATAGCTTCCTCATTCGTACCCGATCAAGAAGTGTAGAGGTAACTGCTACAGAAGATAGGTAAGTATGTCCCTGTCTGTCGTGAACCTCCAGATTCATCTCAGAGAACAGAGCCATAAGCTGCCACTCATTGTTGGCCTCCTGAACTGCCTAAATCTGAGTTCTCCTGCTCAACGCATCTGCCACTGCGTTTCCCTTTCCTGGCGTATAGGCAAGATCAAAATTAAAATACTGAAGATACCCGACCCACCTGCGCTATCTCAGATTCAGATCACGCTAAGTGAAGATGTAATTAAGACTCCTGTGGTTGGTGAAAACCACAAAGTACTCTCCCAAAAGGTAATGTCTCCAACAGTGCAAGGCATGAACAACAGCTGCCAACTCCAGATCGTGCGTCGGGTAGTTCCTCTCATGTGGCCTCAACTGCCGAGACTCGTACGCAATGACTCCATAACCTTGCATAAGAACAGCTCCCAACCCGATACCTGAAGCATCACAATAAACAGTATAGAACTTTCCTAGCTTTAGCAAGACTAGTATCGGTGTTGACGTCAACCTTCACTTTAGCTCCTGAAAGGCTGACTCACAAGAATCTGACCATAAGAACTTCTCCCCCTTCTTGTTCAGACCTGTCAATGCTTCTTCTAGGAATGAAAAGTCTGGAATGAAGCTTCTGTAGTATCCATCCAGCCCTAGGAAACTTCTTACCTCAAAAACGTTCTTCGGCTACTCCCACAAAACTACAACTCTCACTTTCTATGGGTCTATAGATACTATTACCTCTGAGATGACGTGACCCAAGAAGTGAATCTGGTCCATCCAAAAGTGGCACATCGAGAGTTTAGCATAAAGCCGACGCTCTCTCAGTGTACTCAGAACGATCTCAAGATGAGTAGCATGGTCGTGTCGAGTGTGCGAGTACACCAAGATATCATCCACGAAGACCACGACGAAGGAGTCCAAGTAAGGATGAAACACTCGATTCATCAGTGCCATGAAAACTGTTGGCGCGTTCGTGAGACCGAACAGTATGACCATATACTCGTAGAGACCATACCTACTCCTGAAGGTTGCCATAGGTATATCTTTTGGTCTAACATGCAACTGATGATAACTGGAACTCAAATCGATCTTCGAGAACACCGGGGCTCCTCAAAGCTGATCAAAGAGGTCATCAATCCTCGGAAAGGGATATCGATTCTTTACCGTCAACTGGTTTAGCTTCCGATAATCCATACAGAGCCTAAGGGTACTGTCTGCCTTCTTCACAATCAGGACTGGCGAAACCCAAGGAGAAGTACTGGGTCGGATGAAACCCTTTGCCTGAAACTCCTCCAACTGCTTCTTGAGCTCCTACAACTCAAGTGTATCCATCCTATAAGGAGGAATGGACACTGGTGCCGCTCCTGTCATGAGATCAATAGAAAATTATACCTCATGCTCCAGAGGAAAACCTGAAAAGTCTTCTAGAAAGACATCCCTGAAACGATCCACCACTGGAGGAAAGTCTAGTTGTGAAGTCCCCTGATCATCCAGATAAATACTAGCAATCTGGGTCGTAACCCTTACTAGCCTATGATGCTCAAGTCCTGCTCGACTCGCCTGGACATCTCACTCGCCTCTATGAAGAAAAGGTTCACCCTCTGGTGAAATGAAACTCACCCTTTGGAGATAACAGTCGACGACTACCTGGAAGGGAACCAACCAGTCCATCCCGAGAATGACATCATAGCCTGTCATCTCTAGGACATAGAGATCCCATAAGAAACAATACCCTGAAACCTCGAGAGGGCACTCTCTACACTGACATACACTAGATTTCCTCGTCCCCAAAGGTGTGTCTAGTGTCAACAAGTCGGTATAAGAAAGGATACAGAGCCCAAGGCTCTTCACAATAGCAACAGAGATAAATTTATGTGTAGCACCAGTATCAAAAAGGGATGAAGATAAAACTGAGGATACTAAGACCGTAGCTCGAACTGTAGAAGGTTCGGGATCCTGCTCCTGATAGGTCTGCTCCACCACAAAAGTCTGGCCTGCCCCATGTGTAAGAACCCGCGTTCTTAGACCAGATAAAATACGAGTTTTTTTTAAAATTTTCGTTTATCAGTGGGTTAGTTTTAAAATCGCGCTTCGGAATGAGGTTCCGAGTGTGCGAACCGGTTCAAGCGGTGACATCAGGCTGCGCGTGGGCAGTTAGACCATGCAGGTCAAGTCGTGCAGTTGACTGATTGTTGAAACGTGTTATCTAATTAATTTTAATTAACGGATGTTTTAATAATAATAATAGTGAGAGATTATTATTATTTAATGATGTGAAAATGCGTTTAATAAAATGATGGTCAAACGAGATTAAATGTGGATGTTTTAATAATAATAATTTTGGAAGATTATTATTATACCCAGACGCGTTCATTTAAGTGGCAGTCAAACGCCATTAAATGTGACGTCGCAGTTTGACCAAAGAGTGTCAAATTAAAATCATGGTTAATGGATTTTAATTGATGTTGTGGTTTAATAAAAGACGTGATATTTAATTAAGTCGCTCAATGAGATTAAATGGATATTTAATAATAATAATATAGGGATATTATTATTTATATTATGTTTTATTAATTAAATTCCTGGAAAGGTGAATTTAATTAATTGCGTGAAATAAATTCATTGATTACTTGGGTCAAAGATATTTTATTTTTATTTGAAGTTTTAATAATAATAATAATGTTAGGATATTATTATTATTAAATTAAATGCAGACACATTATTTAATTATTCTAAATAAATGGATGTTTTTCATAATAATAATGTTGGGAGATTATTATTATTATTAATTTTTGCACAAAAGAGTTTATTTAAATGGCTGTCAAACGCAATTAAATGTAAAGTTGCAGTTCGACCAAGAACGTTAAATAAAAATATCGGTTTAGTGGATTTTAATTAACGTTGAATTTTTAATTAAAGGGAGCGCTATTTTTGACGCATTATCTTAATTGCGGCAGCTTCACAATGAAGCGTTTAATTAAATGTTGGTTATAATTATTAGTTTTGATCATTATTATTATTATAATAATTGGATAATTAAATAAGGGTTATGGTTGACTTAATTAATTAAATAGATGGGAGAAGAATCCATTTAAGGACCTAAGTGTAATTAATCCTAATAATAAATATTCTTGACCATTATTATTATTATTATTATTATTATTATATTCTTGTGAATGTTATTATAAATATAACATTAATGATGGCCTATAATATATATATATATATATACATAGAGTGTAATATATATATATATATATGTTTATAGATTAGTTGTAATATATATATATATGAGAGAGAGAAAATATATATATATATATTTTTTAAAAGGAGGCGCTGGGCAAGGGGGCGTGACTTCCCCCTACCCCCTTTTTTTTACTCTTCAATCACGTAGGCCCCTCCTCCTTCAAAGTGTGTGGCCCTCTTTTTTTTAGATATTTATTTTCTCACTCCAAAATAAAATCGTGACCTCCCATACTCCATGCGTTCCGCATGGTCCTCTCCTCCCTGGGTGCGACCAGGTCTCCTCCGGCCCTCTGCATGAGGCGTGGCCTCCCCCAAGCGAACAACTGCTCTGGAGTTCTGTGCGGCTACTCTCCTCCACCCTCTACCTGCATCGCATAAACCCCTGCGGCCTCCCGTGCGTGATTACTGTTGCAGCGTGAATCCCCTCTCTCGAACCTTTGTGTGAGGCGCGACCTTCCTCAGGTGAGCAGCGTGTGGCCTCCTCTGAGCAGTCATGTAGTGCGACGCCCCCGGTCTACTCTCCTTACTAGCACACGACCATGCTCTCCGACTCCTCCCTGCAGCAGCGCCTGGCCAGCCCTCTTCACATGATGCCTTCTTCCTTCTCCCATGGCGGTGTGACCCCAATCTTACGGGTCCTTCTTGTGCAGTGTTTTCTCCAACGTCGTTCTTCGTTTGGGTCCAATTTTTAGGAGGTATGACCTTCCTTCATAGTCTGCATTATCGCTTTCGTGATTCAAAGCGGATTCGATGCCATTTTGGCATTGACCGAAACCCTCAATTAGGGTTTAATAAATTATTGTGTTCTCCTATTTTCACGGTTGTGCAACAGCATTGCAGGACACGCCGGACCATGCTTCGACAACTGCAGTTGGGTGCGATTACGTTTTATCGCCGATGTAGGGTAAGAAAAGGTATATACATAATTATTGTATATTGTACATTTTTTTTAATTATGAAATTGAGTCTGCGATCCCTTGCGACCTTTATCTGGTTCAGAGTCAGTTTACCTGAGTTGTTAATTTTAGCAATATATTGTTGTTTACGTTTCAGGTTATATATACGCATCGATTTTATGTGTATAGGTATATATATATACAGATATATATATATATATATATATATCTATGTAAATATATATATATACGCACATCAAAGTCATGCATACGACTGCATGACCGGTAAAACAAGGCGTGTTAACCTGGGTCCTCTTCGAGGGAAAACTGAAAGCCAACATCCGAGTATATCATTCTTCTCACCTCGAGGTAGGTGGTTTGTGCCTTTCCATAGAAGTTGATGAATATTATGTGCAAATTCCACCAATACCCTTTAATGGGGTATTGCGTGTTTTCTGTTTTTCCCTCATTGTTTTCCTGCTTTGCTTGATTGCTTTAGTATAGGTTATTGCCTGTGAGTAGAGTAATTTATCATGTGCTCAGGTTGCTTTTCCATGCTTGTTTTTCCTGTTTGGAATTTTTTCCAGTTTCCATTCTTAGTCGTAGGACAGTGGAACTGCTACCTTGTTATGCTACTGAGCCTTAGTTGATATCCAAGTAGTTCTTGAGGTTTACTTGGATGATGTACACACGTGCTGAGCATGTATTACCTTTCACTCAGGACTGTGAGAACCTAGAGTAGCAGACAAAAGTGAGAATTGAAGGAAGGGATTCTCCAGAGTGTCTTTTAATTACGATGCAAGACTATAGGGGGAATTGACGTTTAGAGATTCCCCATAGAGTCTGTAGATCCACGACACAGGCCACAGGGGGAATTGAGGTTGAGTGCTTCCTTAGAGAGCCTTTAGCACGATACGAGACTATAGGGGGAATTGACGATGAGTGCTTCCCCAGAGAGTCTGCTTACTTACGTAGTTGAACCAGAAAGGTGAGACTGTGTGTGCCTCCTAGAGGGTTGCTAGTACTTAGAGGTTGAACCATAAGGGTTAGGTTGTGAGAGCTACCCAGAGGGTAACCTGTTTCTTCTTTGCTTGCTGGATGCTTACTTGTGTACTTTACTTGTTAGAACTGTGGATTGTAGCTGCTTGTGCTTTCCTGTTTACTGCTTCTTGTTTAATTACTGTCATGTATTCATTTACTGTAAGGCACAAATCATTGGGTGATTGCCTACTGGGATTGTATCTCACACCCTTTTTGGGCCATGCTTTTGGGCCCAAGCAGACTATTTTGCTGTAGGTATAGATAAGGTAAAGCGCCCTTCTACTTCAGGTTCTTGATTGCACTGGAGCTGGGGAGCATGAGACCGAGCCGTGGCTCACGATGCTGAGGTGCTTACTTTGTTTTCCTTTGCACTTGGTTTCAGTTGTATTTCAGCACGTTGTTGTGTTTGTTGTTTTCCTTAGATACTTGTACCTGCTGCATCATTGTCATCATAGTTATATATCTATATTGCTTCCGCTGTTTGGTTTCTGTCGTTATGCATATTGTTTACTGCTTCCGTTGTTTATTGTTGTTTTTCTTACATTGTATACCTTACCGAATGAGGGAATAGTTTCCCCATCGACTCACCAAGGCCCTCGCTGCTAGTCGGCAGCCTCTGGCATTCGGGGAAACATGCTTGAGGTCATGTGGAGAACCGGGTACGGGGCACCATTGGAGGGGCTCCGGACTCGGGTCGTTACAAAGTGGTATCAGAAGAGGTTGTTCTTTCTTTTCCTTTTGTCTTACTGTTTCGAGGATTGGTAGACAGGAGACTAGGAATGTGTCAGCGCTTGGTTTAATAGCCGTGCTTGGGACTGATCACCCCATGTATAGGAAATGACCAAGTGACCAGGGTTGGGATTGATATTTATACTGGTTGCTATTACAGTTGATATGATTTCACCTTGGGTGAATGTTTTACTTTCCACTACTTATTGATTATGAAATGATTTAAGAAAAGTTTCCTTGGCCTGTTATGGCAAGAAAAATTGCATTACATGCATCATATTAGGCACTTAGAGATTCATATGCATGCATATGTGCCATGCCATGTAGTGGCATTAGTAAATTGCCTGCTAATATTGATTGTGTGCCTTGAATATGTGACATGTCTTGCATTTATTTAGTATGTCTTGATTAGATAGCATGTTTTGGTGATACAATTAACATGCTTGTGTGATAAAATACCATGATGCCTATCTTGTTATATGCCATGCTTTTATGTTATAACATGTTTGGTGATTTAAACATGTTGTGTTGTGATATTTATTTGTAGTGACATTGTAGATTGCTGATAAATGATAGGTTGTTATGGATAAATTTTATTGATTTCGAATATGACGGAACTCGTTGTTTTTAGTTGTAAGGTGTATGGGTGCCTTATAACTGGGAAAAAGGGTAACCCATGTATTCGAACTTATAAAAAAGGTTTCTAATGTAAATCATAAAGCGAATGGAAGCCAAGTGTCAGTGGTAAGGTGTATGAGTGCCTTAAGGTGTATGAGTGCATCCCACTCCTCGAGAGAACTTTTGACTCAGGTATTTTGACACGCCGAATGGTTTAATTATCATCTATCCTGTAATATGTTCACGTGGTGATTGAGGTTCTTGGAACATCACACATGGGTTAAGATATTCTCATATAGCACGTTGGTTAGCAGTTGATCTCCTTTTGCGACGACATGGAAAATCTTAAGGTGGGTAGTGTCGCTTTTGTTTCCATAAATGTGTCGATACTTACTTGGTATCATGACTGATATTCTTTATGATCTTGGTTTCCTATTAGTGCACTCTCTAGAATGCGACGAGCATGTCCCCCATCTTGAACTCATCCTAGAGGCACTAGGATAGCGTCGGTTATACGCCATGCTAATGTTTCAAAGATGTAGTCTTGTCTTGCGATCTCCTTCGTAGTTGTTCACAGGGTGTGTGTTTCCCTTAATCTTTGACCTTATCCATGCTAAGTCACGGTTGTATTCAATAACCTTGTGAAGGTTTGACTTCAAAACGTCAACGAAGATTAGGTGAGGACTTCAGTGTGCGTACAGTTGGCAATCTAATGGTTTTCAAGACACGTTGTCAGTTAAATGATGAGTGCGGGTTTTGGGTCAGCGATGTCTTCTGAGGAAGCATGTGTAACCTCTTTATGTTAGTTGACTGAGATTGACCATTTTCATTGCTAAGGTCCCTGTAATAGCCTCAGATGTAAGGCTTTGTTTTGTTGTTTGAGTTTTAAAGTGAGTGTTGGCTCGGGTTTTAAAAGCTCAAGTGCGGGTTTCTTAGGAAATGCTTAAAGATGCATTGGGCATTGGGAATGCAATGCGATCTTGCTGAACGGAACTTCACAACCCTTGTAGGTTGGGTGATGTTTTCGTTGGTTTCTGAAGGCTTATCGGGGACGAGAAGTTTTTAAGGTGGGTAGTTTGTAAGAACCCGCGTTCTTAGACCGGATAAAATATGAGTTTTTTTAAAATTTTCGTTTATCGGTGGGTCAGTTTAAAAACTGTGCTTCAGAATGAGGTTTCGAGTGTGCGAACCGGTTCAAGCGGTGACATCAGGCTACGCATGGGCGGTTAGACCATGCAGGTCAATTCGCACAGTTGACCGATTGTCGAAACGTGTTATCTAATTAATTTAAATTAATGGATGTTTTAATAATAATAATAGTAAGAGATTATTATTATTTAATGATGTGAAAATGGGTTTAATAAAATGATGGTCAAACGAGATTAAATTTGGATGTTTTAATAATAATAATTTTGGAAGATTATTATTATACGCAGACACGTTCATTTAAGTGGCGGTCAAATGCCATTAAATGTGACATCGCAGTTTGACCAAAGAGTGTAAAATTAAAATCATGGTTAACGGATTTTAATTGATGTTGTGGTTTAATAAAAGACGTGCTATTTAATTAAGTCACTCAATGAGATTAAATGGATGTTTAATAATAATAATATAGGGATATTATTATTTATATTATGTTTTATTAATTAAATTCCTATAAAGGTGAATTTAATTAATTGTAAGAAATAAATTCATTGATTACTTGGGTCAAAGATATTTTATTTTGATGGGAAGTTTTAATAATAATAATGTTAGGATATTATTATTATTAAATGAAATGCATACACATTATTTAATTATTCTAAATAAATGGATATTTTCATAATAATAATGTTGGGAGATTATTATTATTAATTTTTGCACAAAAGAGTTTATTTAAATGGCGGTCAAACGCAATTAAATGTGAAGTTGAAGTTCGACCAAGAACGTTAAACAAAAATCACGGTTTAGTGGATTTTAATTAAAGTTGAATTTTTAATTAAAGGGAGCGCTATTTCTGACGCATTATCTTAATTGCGGCAGCTTTGTAATGAAGCGTTTAATTAAATGTTGGTTATAATTATTAGTTTTGATCATTATTATTATAATAATAATTGGATAATTAAATAAGGGTTATAGTTGACTTAATTA
Source organism: Viscum album (assembly GCA_963277665.1). Lineage (NCBI taxonomy): Eukaryota > Viridiplantae > Streptophyta > Magnoliopsida > Santalales > Viscaceae > Viscum > Viscum album. Next base: position 1,583,829,304 of record OY728121.1, read on the forward strand.
ATTAAATAGAAGGGAGAAGAATCCATTTAAGGATCTAAGTGTAATTAATCCTAATAATAAATATTGTTGACCATTATTATTATTATTATTATTATTATATTCTTGTGAATGTTATTATAAATATAACATTAATGATGGACTATAATATATATATATATACATAGAGTGTAATATATATATATATATATATATGTTTATAGATTAGTTGTAATATATATATATATGAGAGAGAGAAAATATATATATATATATATATATATATTTAAAAGGTGGCGCTGGGCAAGGGGGCGTGACTTCCCCCTGCCCCCTTTTTTTACTCTTTCAATCACGTAGGCCCCTCCTCCTTCAAAGTGTGTGGTCCTCTTTTTTTAGATATTTATTTCTCTATCCAAAATAAAATCGTGACCTCCCATACTCCATGCGTTCACATGGTCTTCTCCTCCCTGGGTGTGACCAGGTCTCCTCTGGCCCTCTGCATGAGGCGTGGCCTCCCCCAAGCGAACAGCTGCTCCAGACTTCTGCGTGGATACTCTCCTCTTCCCTCTACCTGCATTGCATCAACCCCTGCGGCCTCCCTTGCGTGATTCCTGTTGCAGCGTGCAACCCCTCTCTCGGACCTCTATGTGAGTCGCGACCTTCCTCAGGTGAGCAGCGCGCGGCCTCCTCTGAGCAGTTATGCAGCGCGACGCCCCCGGTCTGCTCTCCTTACTAGTGCACGGCCAGGCTCTCCGACTCCTCCCTGCAGTAGCGCCTGGCCAGCCCTCTTCACACGATGCCTTATTCCTTCTCCCATGGCGGTGTGACCCCAATCTTACGGGTCCTTCTTGCGCAGCGTTTTCTTCGACGTCGTTCTTCGTTTGGGTCCAATTTTTAGGAGGTATGACCTTCCTTCATAGTCTGCATCATCGCTTTCATGATTCAAAGCGGATTCGATGCTATTTTGGCATTGACCGAAACCCTCAATTAGGTTTTAATAAATTATTGCGTTCTCCTGTTTTCACAGTTGTGCAACATCATCGTAGGACACGCTGGACCATGCTTCGACAACCGCAGTTGGGTGCGATTACGTTTTATCGTCGATGTTGGGTAAGAAAAGTTATATACATAATTATTGTATATTGTATGTTTCTTTAATTATGAAATTGAGTCTGCGAACCCTTGCGACCTTTATCTGGTCCAGATCCAGTTTACCTGAGTTGTTAATTTTAGCAATATATTGTTGTTTATGTTGCAGGTTATATATACGCATCACTTTTATGTGTATAGGTATATATATATATATACAGATATATATATATACATACATATATATATATATATATACGCACATCAAAGTCACGCATGCGACTGCATGACCGGTAAAGCAAGGCGTGTTAACCTGGGTCCTCTTCGAGGGAAAACTGAAAGCCAACATCTGAGTATATCATTCTTCTCACCTCGAGGTAGGTGGTTTGTTCCTTTACATAGAAGTTGATGAATATTATGTGTAAATTTCACCAATACCCTTGAACGGGGTATTGTGTGTTTCCTGTTTTTCCCTCGTTGTTTGCCTGCTTTGTTTGATTGATTTAGTAGAGGTTATTGCTTGTGAGTAAAGTAATTTATTATGTTATCAGGTTGCTTTTCCATGCTTGTTTTTCCTGTTTGGAATTTTTCCAGTTTCCATGCTTAGTCGTAGGACAGTGGAACTGCTACCTTGTTATGCTATTGAGCCTTAGTTGATAGCCAAGTAGTTCTTGAGGTTTACTTGGATGATGTACACGTGTGCTGAGCATGTATTACCTTTCACTCGGGACTGTGAGAACCTAGAGTAGTAGACCAAAGTGATAATTGACGGAAGGGCTTCTCCAGAGTGTCTTTTAATCACAATGCGAGAATATAGGGGGAATTAACGTTGAGTGCTTCCCCAGAGAGTCTGTAAATCCATGATGCAGGCCACAGGGGGAATTGACGTTGAGTGCTTCCCCAGAGAGCCTTTAGCACGATACGAGACTATAGGGGGAATTGACGGTGAGTGCTTCCCCAGAGAGTCTGCTTAATTACGTAGTTGAACAAGAAAGGTGAGACAGTGTGTGCCTCCTAGAGGGTTGCTAGTAATTAGAGGTTGAACCATAGGGGTTAGGTTGTGAGAGCTACCTAGAGGGTTACCTGTTTCTTCTTTGTTTGCTGGCTTCTTACTTGTATACTTTACTTGTTAGAACTGTGGATTGTGGCTGCTTGTACTTTTCTGTTTACTGCTTCTTGTTTAATTACTGCAATGTATTCATTGACTGTAAGACATAAATCATTGGTTGATTGCCTACTGAGATTGTATCTCACACCCTGTTTGGGCCACGCTTTTGGGCCCAAGCAGACTATCTTTCTGCAGGTATAGATAAGGGCAAGCGCCATTCTACTTCAGGTTCTTGATTTCAATTGAGCTGGGGAGCATGGGACTGAGCCATGGCTCGCGATGCTGAGGTGCTTACTTTGTTTTTTTTTGCACTTGGTTTCAGTTGTATTTCAGCACGTTTTTGTGTTTGTTGTTTTCCTTAGATACTTGTACCTACTGCATCATTGTCATCATAGTTATATATCTACATTGCTTCTGCTGTTTGGTTTCTGTCATTATGCATGTTGTTTACTACTTCCGCTGTTTATTGTTGTTTTTTTTACCTTGTATGCCTTACCGAATGGGGGCATAGTTTCTCCACCAAATCACCAAGGCCCTCACTGCTAGTCGGAAGCCTCTGGCATTCGGGAAAACGCGCTTGAGGTCATGTGGCGAACCGGGTACGGGGCACCAGTGGAGGGGCTCCGGACTCGGGTCGTTACACCACGGACCTATGACTCTGCCTGAACACTCTGAGCTGATCCCCCCTGTTGATGATGAAAGAATGGTGACTGACTTCCATGGCCTCAACCTCCACCTCGGCCCGAACGGCTGGAAGAACTCCAATTTCCCGACTGGTGAGAAACTGGTGGTGCTTCCCCTGAACGAGGAGTCATGGAAGAACCCCCATCACCAGCTACTGGTGAGAAAACCTGGAAGAAACGCTGGAGGTGACCCATCTTGCTGCAAGATCGGCACTTCACTGGGTCTCTCTGGAACTGCGGCCTCATGTGCCCTGCCCTTCCACACTAGTAGCATACTACCTGGCTACCTGAAGATGTATCTCGCCTCCTCGGATCACCACGCGTAGACTCCCTACAGCTCTTCTCGCTGTCAACTAGAGGAACACTAGCTCTGGAAGTAGAACTGCCATGGTTCGCAAAACCAGAGTCTCTCAGATTGCGCTCCGAAATCAGTGTATGGTTGACGATGGAAGTGATGGAAGTCAATTGGAAGATATTCACCTGCAAGCAGATCTCCCGCCTGAGACCATTCTCAAACTTCCTTTACAAGAACATCCCATCTCCACTTCAGAGGGGTGTGAAACGCTGTAGCTCAGTGAAACGATAGGAATACTCCATAACATATAGATTACCCTACTCTAGAATCATAAACTCCCGGGCTCGATCGGCCCTCAGGGTATCCGGGTAGAAGTAGTCGTAAAACACGTGCTGGAACTCCTCCCAAGCCATAACCTGCTGATGTCCCACCTATGAGATCACATCCCACCACCTCTTGGCAGAGTCTCGAAGCATGTAGGTAGAGAGCTTGACCTGCCTCTTTAGAGGCGTCTCCAGATTCTCAAAGATAGTTAGCATGGCTTCCAGCCATGAATCTGCAGCTTGTGGTCCTCCTTCCCCTGAGAAAGTAGGAGGATGTTGCAGCTGGAAAACCCACGTCAAGTCTGCCATAGTCGTGCAAGGAGGCGGTGCTCCCTGAAGGGTCTGCATCATCCTCATAAATCCTTCCCTAAACTATTCATCAATGCCTGCAATGGGTATAACTGCTGGTGCCAAGGCTGGCACAACAGGAGGATCTGCAGGAGTTCCCTGATCAGCCATATCCAGTGTCTGATCACCGTCTGGCAACTGACATACAACCGGAGGACGTCTTTGAGGAATAGCTCTGAAAGATCAAAAGAACACCAAAGATTAGGATTAACAAAGACTAAGAACTCAAGAGTACAAAACGGGAACAGGAGAGAAAAACTTTCAAGTTTACAAAACACAACTACATGACTTGTATAAAACTACACAACATGTCTTCCTAAGCCACTTACTTGGGTGTATACCCCTACACTACTGGTCGTGTAACACCCCAAACTACACGGAGTGTTGTCCCAACACACAGTGTGAACTTGAATGCTATTCCCCTACCCGAGTCTCTTTACACGGCTAACCCACATGGTTCGTCTTAACCCTAGACAACATAGCATGTTCCCTAGAGACACGGCGTGTACGAGACAAGGTTTCGGCGACCCATGTTGTTAGTTACACGACTGTATACATGGATAAACCTTACATGGTGTGTTCCGAATAAACACGGCATGTATAGGAGAAGATAACACCGACCCGTGTTGTTAGTTACATGGCTGGGTACCTGGAACAAGACTACACGACGTGTTCTCACAAAACATGGTGTGTTCTACTCGACCGTCCTCGACCCGTGTTGTTAGTGACACGGTCGGGTACATGGCTCTAAAATACATTGCGTGTACCTACCGTACACGATGTGTTCCTAAGGAAATTTCTACAACACCGTGTTCCTGCACACACAGTCAGTGACACGGTCTGAAACTACACGGCGTGTAGTCAAAACGTACACGCCGTGCATTCTAGTTTTTTCCGGGAAGTAACTCAGAAACTGCACCGAAGCCCAGAAAACATAGAAAACAAGGCAAGGAGGTGCCAAATTTCGATCCGTGAGGGCCCATACTCCCCACGAATCAAAGTTTGGCATCCAATACAGTCATATATAAGGAAAAACTAGTCAATGATTCACCAATTTCCGATTCAAGAGGGCCCATAAGGCCTCAAGAACCAAAATTTGGCGTTCATTTAAGTAAAGTACAAAACAAACAATTTCTCTATCAAAATTGCAGGGATGCTATCAAAGCATCTATCACAACAGCATGCATAATCTTCACAATGTCTATCACAACAACATGAAATCGTTAATGCACCCTAGATGGAATGGCAAGAATTCATGGAATGTGATTTCTAACAATTGCCTATATGATGCATGAGATGGAATACCCTCATCTCATTGGGTTGTGATAGAAAATTGAACCGCAATAGAAACAACAATAACAACACAAGGTATGTGAATCACTCTAGGTGAAATCATATCAACTGTAAATCTCAAAAACCAAAAAACTGCAATTAACAAGGTAGTATGGATTTTCCCTATACACGGGTTAGATACTCCCGAGCACAGCTTAATACCAAGTACCAAATCCATCCTATCCCTGGATAAAGACTCCAAACAGTAAATTAAGAGAAAATAACTCCTTTGATACCACTTTGTGACGTCCCAGTTCCGGAAGCCACCCAGGGGCACCCCATACCTGGTTGGTCACATGGCCTCAAGTGCATTTCCTGAAACTCCAGAGGCTGCCGACTAGCCGCGAGGGCCTCAGGTGTGATAGTGGAGAAACTATGCCCTTATTGGTAGAGTACACAGCGGAAGAAAAACAAATAGATAACAATAGAAACCATAAACATCCATACAAGAGTAAACGATAAATAGCAGAAGACTAACAGTAAACAACTGGAGTACACACACATGTATATATATAATGATGCATGATACATATGTCTAGGAAAGAAGCCAAACCAATTACAATGCTGAATAAAATACTAAACCAAAGTGCAAAAGAAAACAAGTAAACTCCTCAGCATCTCAATCCATAGCTTGGTCACATGCTCTCCATCTCCACAGCAAGTCAAGTACCTGAAGTAGAAGGGAGCTTTCCCTTATCTATACCTACAACAATAAAATCTATTTAGGCCCAAAAGCTTGGCCCAAACAGGGTGTGAGAAAAGGTCCAAGTAGGAAACCACCCAAAGATCTGTTCCTAACAGTCAGTGAATACATGGCAGTAAAGAATACAGGAAGCAGTAAATAGGAAAACACACAGTAGCTATAATTCATAGAGTCTAGCATAAGAAGTACACAAGTAATATCCAATCAACAAGAAGAACAACAGGTAACCCCCTGGGTATTTCTCACAACCTAACCCTTATGGTTCAACCTACAAGTACTATCAACCCTCTGGGAGGCACACACAGTCTCACCCCTCTGGTTTAGCTAAAGAATAGACTCTATGAGGAAGAACTCACCGTCAATTCCCCATATAGTCTCGTATCATACTAAAGGCTCTCTAGAGAAGCACTAAACATCTCATTCCCCCTGTGGCCTGCGTCGAGGAACTACAGACTCTTTGAGGAAGCACTCAACGTCAATTCCCCCTATGGTCTCACATCGTAAATTAAAGACACTCTGAAGAAGCCCTTACATCCATTCTCCCTATGGTCCACTACACTAGGTTCTCACAACCCTGTGTAAGAAAACATGCATAGCACACATATCACCCCAAGTAAACCTAAAGCACTACATGGATATCATTCTAAGGCACATAAGTATAACAGTACAATAGTTCCACTATCCTACATCTAGGCATGGCAACTGGAAAAAATCCTTACAAGAAAAACATGCATGAAAAAACATCTAGAGCACAGTAAAAATTACCCTATTCACAAGTATTTACCTGTACTCAAGCAATCAAGTAAAGCTGGAAACAACAGGGAAAAAATAGGAAACACGCACAATACCCCGTTTAAGTGAATTGGTGTAACTGCACAAAATATTAAAAGACTTCCTACAGAAAGGAACAAACCACCTACCTCGATGCTAGGAGATCGATATACTTGAACCATGATTAATTATTCTCCTTAGAACGTTGAATATCTGAGAAAATGTAAAAAATTCTCAATCCATGATATCTTGAGAAAGAGGAGGAATTGGAAAATGAATCTCTTGGAGAAGGAAGAGCTTACCACTGCGGTTCCAACGCAATTGATGGCGGTCGATTCAGAGCACGAACGGAGGCTCTGGAGCTCGGAGAAGATATGCGGTTGCACGACTTCTCTCGGATGAATGAAACCTAGAAGAAAGGTGTTATGTCTGTCAGACGCGACCCCAGTGCGTTTAATGAGAAAAAAGAAAATACACGACGTGTACTTCTTGAGTACACGACGTGTACTCCATTTTTCCTTACTCCGCTTTAAGAGGCCTCCCCTTTACCCCTACACACCATGTGTGTGGCCCAAACACGGCCAGTACACGACATGGCGCGGCAAGGGAGTACACGACGTGTACTTCAAAATTTTCCAGAAACTCCTCTTTTCTCAAAAACTCCAGAAAAAGGAAAGACATACCTGAAATGAAGATCCAAGTTCTTACAATATTTTACTCAATAAATGTTTTAAATAAATTTTCAAATATTTCTTTATAATTTTATTGTGTTGTTTTCAAATAAAATTATTTTTGAAATCTTTTATGAATGTGATTTTCAAATAAATTCTCTTTTCCTTGAGAAATGTTCCAAGTGATCTATGAAAATAATTCTCCATCTAAGATGACATCCTTTGATATAGTTTAGGATTTACTAGGGATATGATCCAAGGATACCATTATTATTATTTATTTGAATGGTTTATATTTATAATGAATCTTTTTTATCTAAACTGTTTCTCTTATATGAGTTATACCATGATAAAATTCTTATGAAACCTGATTCTTTTCAAGGGTTATGATATAATTAAATGATTATGAAAATTTTCTTTTTTTCATAGGTTATGAAATGATGAAATGTTTATGTTACCCATTTCATTTCATGGATTATGAAATTATGAATTTTTATGATCTTATGGAACATATATGTACAATTTCATTATGTGATGGGTGGGACCTATATCTCCCTCTAATGCATTGGGTGAATATTTATATATCTCACGAGATAGAAATTGATTGAATGGGGAGTGAACCTAGTATAGTAAATGAATTTGTTTATTCCGATGGTTTGGGGAGTAAACCCATTCCACTATAAGTAAATGGATGTGGTTGGGGATGGTGGTGTGTCCTACCTAATAGGTGTATCCCCATGAAGTTCCCTAATAATTTTTGGCAATGACCCTTTAATTATAGGGAATTATTTTATATGATTGTGTATAGAACAAAATTCTATGACTTATGCTGATGTTTTTATATCATAGATCATTTTCTTTGATTATACTATCAATCAAGTATTATAAACTACCAATATATTCTTTGACTCATTTTTATGATCTTTGATATAGTAGTTATGGTTTTCAAATGTTATCCTCATGTTATTATGCCCATATATTCATGTAATGCTTGCATATCTCCTTTATTTACCTTTCTAAGAATCTGAGCTCACCCCTTTTTTTGATTTCTTTCCCTGGGTTATGAGGAAATTTTTTAAGTAGGAGTAATAAAGGGAAATTTATTTATCGGAAATATTTAATATCTTTTAATATAATGGATGATTGTGTTCTAGTTTTCCAAAGGCACTAAACTATTATGGTCCTTGGGCACGTGTTTGTGTAATGTAATGAATATTCGTCTAAAAATATGTAATATCCACATATGAAAATTATGATTCATTATAGTTCGTATCAAAGTAAAGGTTTATTTAACCTTTGTAATATAGTATTATAAAACCTTAGTGAGATCTGTGAGGATATTTCTAAGGATATACCTATGGATGTCTCTAAAGATACATCTAAGGATGAGTCAAAGTATAAGAAAATGTCCTAGAATTTTGGTAAAGGATAGAAAGAGTGGTTTCCAAGAAATTACATACTTGTATGGATACTATAAGTGTATGTGGATCTGGATTAAATGTTCCTAAGGGTAACAAACCTAAAAACACATTATCTATCTAGGCTCGATCAGGAAATGGTGCATGAAAATGGTTCTTGTTATACAACTGGTTTGATAATCCCAGGGGATCTACTTTGGAAATTCACAAACTCTTTAAAAACCATCATGAAGGATTTAAATAGATTGTGATCATGGATGGACTAGGTTAAGACTAAGGTGTCAGAGAGTTAAAAGAATGTGTCATGATTTAGACATCCTATAAGTTTTTTTCATTATTATGTGGTTATCCAGTATGATAATTTTTTCTCACACTATGCTTCCTGGTTTTAGTCAATGGAGGGAAATAGAAGGAACTGGGTTAAAATTGAATGTGAACGAAAATTTTCAAATGAGTAGTCAAATGGAATAATTACTAGAGTGAAATAAATTGTGACTATGACTAATCAGTTTTTATGGAACATGATTAACAATGTTTATTTTAAAAAACTATCAAACTCACCAATGAAGATAAGGAAAGGGTTATCTAAGTGTTTAGGTAGTGGATACCATGGAGGAAAGAATATTCAGTTTCCTATTTTTTTATAATTTGGGAAGAAACACCCAAGTGGATGTATTAGAGGAATAAGAAGATGTTTTGACTATATAATATAAGGACACAAAGCAAGTAACTGTAATGAAAAAAAAGAATAGTTTGGTTAATATGTATGGTAATATTTTTCTAGCTAAGTTATTATCAATTTATGAATTATTTAAATGTATAATGTATGGGAATTATGAAAATATATTTCCTTGGGGAAATATTATGAAGTAAATCAGTAAGGCGGTACGAGTAATTGTTATATTTTTTATGATGAAGAGACTACATATGGAATGTGAAAGGAAAATGTGTTAAAGAATAAGATGTAAAAGCTTAGTTAATTGTTTTAGAATTAAGTGGGATGAATGAAGTATTTATGTATTATAATTCAAAAAAAAATTTAAAGTAAGAAATATATAAGGATTGTTCTGTATGTTTTTTCGTTAAGGATTTGAAATAATATGTTTAATGGTAGTGATGACCTTGAAAATTGATTTAATGGTAAGGTTATATTTTCTGCAAAACACATGATTAAGGTAAGGTATCCCTTAATATGATCCTGATGTTGAGAAAATTGTGTTTATTTTGGATAAATAGATGATTGATATGGATAAAGTTAATTTGATAGTATTGATGACCTCAAAACTGATAAAGGATTTGTTTAAAAAATAGTTTATGTTATCATGGATGGATTTTAAAACATGTTTAGATTTTAGGGAGTATATCCATAAATTTGTGTTCTATATAAGTAATTTATAAGAATGTATGTTTTCAATATGGTTTTATAGTAATTCAGGTTATTACCATGTTTCAATAGAATACATGAAGAATTTATTCGCATATTTGGTATGTGACAATCAAGAGATACTTTATGATATATGGGGGATTAATGTTAAGCTAGTTTTGAGAAATTTAGTTCCCTTCTTCCTAAAGTTTTGGATTTTTATCTTTCAAAGGGTCAAAAGGTTAAATATTTATGAAAATTTTTAGGTTTAACTTTGAATGAGGTTTTATATATTAATGCTTCGAAATATTAATATTTATACATATTGGATAACTTTTGAAAACCTTTTTGTTGTGATGATAACTAAATATAGATGTAATTACTTATGTTTCAATTTATGGATCTTATGATACATTAGTGCTTTAGGAACAAAATATTCACCTTTATTTCTTATTATAAGAGATGTAGTAGAATTGATCAAGTAATAACTAGTGCATGAAATTGTGATTATGAAATGGAATGAAATCAAGTATGTATATCTTCTCAAATCTTTTAACTTTAGGAAAAGGATCTTGAAACAAAAAAAATATCGAATTACCTTCATTTCTGATGAACTGGTGGTCTTTTCAATCATCACAGATTTATGGTTTTGATCCCTTTAAATTTCCATTTATCATTAAATTTATTATTATCAATGAACTCAGTCACTCTCTAAAAGTATTTATACATTTATTCCATGTCCACATCATCACTTACCACTGATATTCTCTTATGTAGAAACCTATTTATGAGTTACTTTGGGTAATCCTTATGTTTCCAACTTTCCCTTTTTAAAGGAAGATTTAGAATTCATTTTTATGATGTGTGTTTCAATGAAATGAACATTAAAGTATCAAAAATTTGATGAACTAGATGAATTTCAAGGGAGAAGTTCATTTTAAGGGGGATAGAATGTAACACCTTGAGTTTTTATGAATTATTTTTTTTCAAATAAATTAAAATTCATTGATAGATTGTGTTGCATGATACACCAAGTTAAGATTTATTTATACACAACGCCAAGTTAATCTTTTGATATACACAACACTGATTTTAGCTTGTTGTACATCCAACACTATGTTTTTCTTTTGTTACACACAATACTGATGGCCTTCAATAGCCTGTGTTATATGCAAGACTGGGTTTTACCAAACTACAATATACTATTAATATTATTATTTAATATGATAGTTATATCACAGCCGTTGGAATGAAGGAAATGAATAATATTAACTAACCTATGAAAATATATAGTTTTCAAATGTTTATTAGTTATCTATTGAATATAAATAAAATAAGAATCATTTAAAAGATAAAGAAATATTTTCTGAAAAATGGTATCTTTTATAAAATGTGGGTTAATCGTGTTTGACACACATAATTTATTCTATTATTTTATGAGTTTTTATCACATTTCAATGAATGTTACCCATATAATAAGTTACATAAAGAAAAACAAAAGAAATGTTCCTTTCTTCCTTTTAATTTATATAAAGCTTTGGAATAGGAAAAACACTACATTGGTTCAGTTATAAATATTATTTTTGAATATAAATGATCTTTTTTATCATTATAATTTATTTTAATTTTTCTATATATTTTATAATTACATTAAATTCTTAATAAATTCCATCGCGGGAATTATTTAGTTAATGATTAAATAAATTGAGTGATACTAAAAACATTAAAAGTGAAGTAAATTGAATGAATTATTATGTTAAATTATTTTTTAGATGAATATAACCTATTAAATAGGTGATAATATAATATATTTTAATTCCATCATTGAGTTTCTTTTTTTTAATTTATATTAAATAAATATAGTCAAAATTGACATTAATATTATTCTATAAGAAATGATATTTTATTAAATGATTTAAAATTACTAAAAATATAATATTATTCTAATTTAAGTTTAAATTTTAATAAATAGAAAATATTTTATATTCATGGACCAATTTATCTTTTATAATTAACAAATTGACCCCTAAATAGTAAAAACATTGTTAGCGCGGTTAGGGTTAAAGCAGTTTTTTTACGAGTTACTTGCACTTCTATAAAAATTAATTTCCAAAACATATGGGTTTTTATTTTATAAATTATATATCACATTTTAGAATCATTGTTTCTAAATTTTATAACAATTATTCCTTTAATTTAATCCTAATTGATAAATTACCTAGGTTAGAAAATTAGTTACCTTAATAAAAACCAAAATAGTAAAAAGAGGGAAACTTAGAATTTAAGGAAGAAAATTATAAAAATTCTTTAATTTTTGTTTTTTTGATGTTTATATTGAACAAATAACCCCTCACATGCATTATTATTCAATTTTTGATCCACATTAGGTAAGTTATACCTCCAAATAGTGAATACTTTTGAGTATTTACAAGGATGCCACCCCTCATTAACTATAAAAGATAACTCACTCTCTCCCATTATTCACACCTCTCAAAACATTTTTATAGAACAAGATCAGAAAAAATCACTTCAAAACGTACCTAACCTAATAATATAAACCTTACATTGGTAATAAATACAACTAATGAAGTCCTTTGGTCCAAATCAAAAGGAGATACCCAAAGAAGAGGTAACGTTCATCAATGAACATTTTTGTTTTACTTCTTACTCAAACCCATTAAATTATTTTTATATCATGATTATATAATAAAATCAGAATATTAAATATAATTATATTTTTTTATATTAAGTTTAAAAAATACAACCACACACACTTATACCAAATGGGTTACTAAATTATCATTCTTGTGTAGGGCGGACTACTACCTCGTGATCCAATGTCGTTCGTTTTTCCATTATCACCTTTTCAAGGTTTAGAATAATGATGGAAATTCTATTTATATATGATATATATTATATTTATTATGTATTTATGCTTATTAAATTATTATATAACACATACCTTCATTCTTTCTATTTTTTTGGAGTATGATAACTTCATTTATGTGTATGACAGACTACCGCCTCACGAAGCGATGTGATTTATTCATGCTTTACATGGAATGTATTAAGGATAGTTTTAATAAAAAATTGTGATATATATGAAATAATAGTTCGAATGTAATGATAGTATATATATATATATATATCATTTACTTTTCTTTGTTTTAATATGATAAGAAAATGGAAACAGCGTTCATACCTACGTACGACCTACCATCTCCATAAACAGTGTATTTAATTTCTATCACTAAATATTATGGATTACTATAAATACATATATAATTAATATATATTATATTTATATCATATTTATCATTATATATATGATTAAATAATGATATAATTAATAGGAACAATAATAAAAAGTTAAAACATGTACGAAAAACAAAGCAGTTTTTACCCGAAACATAACTTTAACATGGAATTGTTAATAAACAAGTAATATAAAGTCATAATTAAATAATATATGGTATTATATATATTAATATTGTTCTGTGATATATTTATAATAAACTTATATTTATTAAACTGGATTTTTGAATGATTACGATGAGAGTCGAGACTTAAGGTAAGGGATTTACGTCTCACTTTTTACTTTTATGTGACACATGCTATATTCACCACCTCTTTCTTCTATGTGGTGTATATAATTAACTTGAATGTAATATATGATTATTATACTTATATTTTTTTCAATTTACATATCAATTTGAGGATCAATCTATCATGGGGTTACAGTTTTAAAGTTACCAAAGTGGTGAGGTATTTTTGTCCCAATTTTCCTTCTTTGAGACACATGTTATGTTATACACCTATATTCTTTTACAAGGTGTATATAATTACCCTTTTACATGTTATATAATGAATCTAATTATTTTAATTATATTTTAATATTTATTAAATTTTATTCTTTCTTGGCTATTATGATTAAATGTTACCAAAGTGGTAAGAGTTTATTGCTACAATCTCATTATTTATTGGGATTATTTATGATTATGATTACATAAATGAAATTTTTTGATCCATATATTAATAATTATCATTTATTTTAATATCATATATTTATTCATTGTATCTTCATGTAACATTACCATTTTCCACTCTTTTGTACTTAATATAATTAATAAAATGTTTTTTTAACAAAATATGACTTTATTTTCTCTCTTCGGTCTAAAATATGTTTTTTTCAAAAACAATGTTTTTTAAAAATGTTTTAAATTTTTTTAAATGATATTTTAGGCTCATTTTCAAAGAAAATTATTTTTTAAAATGTTTTACAATTTAAAAATTGTTTTAAATTATTTTCAAATCTTAATTTATAATTTTAAAAGGTTATTTTAAAAGCAAATAACTTCAAAAATGTTTTATATTTAAAAATTATTTTAAATTATTTTCAAATATTCCTTAATAAGTTTAAAAGTTTATTGTAAAATAAAATTATTTATAAAATGTTTTATATTTAAAAAAAATAAATTATTTTCAAAGATTCCTTTATAAATTTTCAAGGTTATTTTCAAAGAAAATGGTTTTAAAAAAATTAAGTTTTAAAAAGAGTTCTTCAAAGAAGAAAGTGTATTTTCCTCAATAAATGTTTTAAATGAATTTTCATATATTTATTTATAAGTTTCCAATTTTATTTTCAAAGAAATTATTTTGAAATCTTTTTTATGAAATTTATTTTCAAAGAAAGTCTATTTTTATTAAGAAATGTTCCAAGTGATATTTTAAAATTCTTCTCCATATAAGATCACATCCTTTGATATAGTTTATTCTTTACTATGGATATGATCGAAGGACTCCATTATTATTATTTATTTGAATGTTTTATTTTTAAGATCAATTTTTTTATGAAACTTGTTTCTCTTCTATGGGTTATACCATGAAAAAATACTTGTGAAACCCACTTATTTTCATGGGCAATGTTATGATGAATTGATTATGAAAACTGTATCTTTTTCATAGGTTATGATATGATGAAATGTTTATTATACCCATTTAATTTCATGGGTTATGATATAATGAATGTTTATGATATTATGGAACACATATGTATGATTTCATTATGTGACGGGTGGGACCAATATCTCCCTCCAAGGCATTAGGTAATTATTTATATATCTCATGAGATAGACATGGCTGGAATGGGGAGTTAACCTGGTACGGTAAGAGAATTTTTCCATTATAACAGTTTGGGGAGTGAACCCATTCCACTATAAAGAAAGAGTTGTGACTGGAGAAGGTGGTGTGTCCTGCCTAGTAGGTGTACCTCCCATGAAGTTCCCTGATAATTTTTGGAAATGAGCCTTGGAGTTTAGTGAATGATTTTATATTCTTATGTGTAGACTAAAAATATATGCCTTATAATGATTTTATTCTCTCATGGCTCATGTTCTTTTATTATATTATCATTAAAGTCTTTTGAACTGATAATCTATTCCATGACTCATGATTATGATATTTTATATATAGGGTATGGTTTTAAAATGTTATCCTCATGTTCTCATACACTTATTTTCATGTTATGCTTATGTATCTCCTTTATTCACCTTACTAATAATTTTATCTCCCCCTTACTAATGTTTCCTTTCCCAAGGTTATGAATAATGGTTTTAAGTATGAGTACTAAAGGGGGGTATCTCTATGGGAAACATTGACGATATTTTTCCAGTCTAGAATATTGTGTTCTAAGTATCCAAAGACATTAAACCATTTTAGTATTTAGGAATGTGTTTGTGTAATGTAATTAATATTCATCTAAAAATATATAATATCCATGTATGAAATTTCTGGGTCCCTATATTTACATCGTGATTATTGAGGCCTTGAATAATTAGCTTAGTATCATCGTAATTAATGAATTTACATAACTTTTTAAATATACTCAAGACTTCATCTATTACATCTTTGTAGGAACTACTCCATATAGTAATGCTCTGTCTGAGGTAAATATCCTCAAACCTCTATCTAGAACTTCTTCATAGGGTTATTCTTTTTCTATAGTCACTCAATCTGATGGACTCTAAAACATTATTCGCCCGATAGGATATGTCTAGAACACTCTATCCAAATATTTTTGAGTACTCGATCCAATGGATCTATATAATTACCTTTCTCCAAATCCTATGTTTGATTTATTTTTTTGGAATCCTCTATCCAATAAATTTTCTCAAAAAACTCTATCTAATGAACTTTCTTGAAAACTACTATCAGATTCCATTTCTTGGAAACTATAATCTAATATAAATTTTTCTAGAAAATCCATGTTTCTCAATATGGTACTTATTAAAGATTCACTCCATCTAGAAAATCCATGAAACTTATGTCTTTAATGATTTTACAAACATTATTCATCTGGTGGACTCACAAACTTTCCTCTATCTAATAAACTCTGAAATGTTCATCTTGATTTATCTATATGATTATTCTATAAAAACTTCTATATTTGGTAAACTCATTCTGTAATCCCCATATTCCTTCAATACCTTCCTTTTAAAAAAAATTATCTAGAATCAATATTATCTTGAAGCAATCATGATGTTTAGACCTTTGAAGAATATAAAAGTATCACCTGATTTTTTAATAGAAAACTTAGTCCTTCCAAGTATCACCAACATATTCCTTCAAACAAATCCATTCCATATAGTCTTTTTATCATCCAATATTCATCTTGAATTGTACCCAAATTTATTGTGATGTTTAATAAATAATAAATACATAACTAAGAATTGTTTGATATTCTTTGTTTGGTAATCTATGTATGATAGAACTATAAATACAATCAGAAAAACACTTTATCTTATCTTTGACCCAATCACCTCAATCTATTGGACTTAGTCTGATCACCTCATTTATCTATACTTATTCTAATTACCTTTTTATATTAGACTCTTATTTTTATCTCTATAATACTCCATCGAAAAACATCATGTGGTGATTTAAATATTCATTATGTTATTAACAAATGTGCCTATCCAAAAAATAAATCATGTTTTTGAATCATTAAGGTCATATCACCAATCATAATAAGTAACTAAAAGGATTAAAATAATCTTTTACCTTAAAGTAGAAAATATATTCCAAATATTTCAAAGGCAAGAACATCATTTCTCTTATTCCAAGATATCAAGACTTGAGAACTTTTTATACTCTTTAGAAAACTTTGATTCGTCGTCATTCGTATTAATAAATTTATTATCACCATCTACATATCAATACTTGAGAACTTATTCTCATATTTAATAGACTTAGACTCTTCAAAATTCATAATTAAGAATTTATTATCACCATATCCATTCGATAGCCAAACTATAAGTCATTTATTAACAAGCCTGGATAATTCAACCAATACTTCCAATAAACTTATTCTTTACAACCTATTCAACATATTAACAGGAATAAATTACTTATAATTCATTTAAAACATTAAAAACAAATAAATAACATAAAAATTGAGGTCTTTATTATTCCCATTATTATTTTTTAGCAATACCTTCAAAATAAATATGTTAATATGAGGAACTTTTATTATTTATCTCATGCTTTCTTTTCAAACATTCATTTTACTTTCTATCTCCCTTATGTATAAGAGATACTAAGTACTTAGGGAAATGGTATTAATTCATCCTTAAGTAGTGTATCATCAATCATTTCACTCTAGGTCTACATGAGTCATTCTTGGTGTAGAAAACAAGGGGATTTGATTTAGACAAAAATATTAACTTATAAAATAGAATGATAAAAAATGAGATGAGAACATGAAATATTTTATTCAAGGGATATCCATATTTATTCCAAACTAAAGATAACAATTTTTATATAAAAAATATTATACAATAAATCAACTTAAAACTCCCAAACTTACTTCAACAAACATGTTAAAATAATTTAAGTATAAATTTACACGATGAAAAACCTTAGTAAAATTTCATTCTTACACTTTTATTAAGTCATTGATTAATTCAATTTATCCCCATTTGTGGTAAGATTTTTATTTTTAGTGACCAAGGATGAGATATTAAGAAATACATACGTTATTCAATGACATTCCTTAAAAGGGAATAAGGTGGATCTTACTTGATTCTTAATGTGAAAAATAAGGTTAAGATGGTTTTCTTAACCAAGTTCATCCATATCCTCCACTATAAATTCTTTCATATCAGAACATTAATTCCAATTTAGGTGGAATGTATCCTATCACTTCTTCAATTTCTTTATGTGTGAATTTTCTCTTCTCAAAATTCTTCAATTCACTTTTATCACCTAGTGAAACTTTTTTCTTCTTTAAGAACTCTTCTTATACAGGAATTATTATAGATAAATCTTTAGGAGTGGTTCCATCCATGTTAAACCTCACACGGGGAGTTTTTTCAACACAAGGGTTGTTATCATTAAGTTTGAGATCTTTATATGGAATATTCTCTTTTCCTTTTATAATATTTTTTTCTTATACTTTAGATATATTTATTTACTTCTATAGATCTATTGGAGAAGAGGATAATATATCTTTAGGTTCATTGGAATCATTTTTCTAGTCTCCACATGGATTCTTCTATGTGACTTTATTTTTAATAGTTCTTTTAGATGATTTACTCATTTTCAACCACTTGGACTTGCATTGTATCATATTTTCATTTATCTTGTTATCCAAGGATCTCTCACTTATAATTCTTGATATCTTATTGGGAGAATTATTGTTTTAAAACCACCTTTATTTATCTATAATTTTATATATTCTATTTTTAATTCTATATTATTCATGAATAAAAATTTAGATAAATCATTACAAATAGGTATGAATGGTACTTCTTTCTTCATTGCTCCTTGTAAAATATCATAAAATGATGTCATGATATTATTGTCATACGTTGGAGGTATTTTATCACCAAAATCCTATATTGAGTATTCTGTAGTAGTAGAAACTTTCTCCTTCTTTTGTGAAGACTCAATATGTACCTTTTTAAATTCAATAATTTGACTGCCAATTCTAGACACCTCATATTGAGGGTTTTTTATTATCATCAATAAAATAAACCTTCTATTCATAATACTTATTCATCCTATCAACATCTTCATTATATATCTTTATTTAGTTTTGTATAAACTTAGTGAAGTTACCTTATTTTCTTAGACTTCACTTCAAATTGGAAATCTTGAAAAAAAATTGTTTTCCAACTTTTTTTTAAGTTTATGGATGTTATCTTTAAGATTATATCATACACCATATTTTTATTCAACTTCATAAATCCACTATTTTAAAATTATGAGGAACTTATTTCAATATCCACATTTATTTTATTGAAGGCTCAAACCTTCTTGGATAGATTTATACATTCTATAACATTTTCCTATAAAGCCTTTTCCATAATATTTGTCTCAACTTTCAACTAGGTGATCACTTACTTTATGGCATGAAAACTCAATTAAAACGATAAATTATTTCTTTGGGAATGAAATAAATAATATATTTTGATCTACAAACTAGTATTTATTGATAAACTAAATGTATATCATCGTCACCACTTTTGATAGATTATTCTTTGTGAGGATAATTTGTACAAGAATTTTCACATACCTCATGATCACTTTACCTTGATCCTATTGAGGTAGAAATGTTTTCCTTATACATGGTAGTGATTTGAACCAAATGTTCTTATATTTACAATATATCTTTTTATTATTTTATATCTTGTAATGGATATATTTAATTTCCTACTTCCTCTAAACTTAATAGGGACATCTTCTTCAGCTTTATTTTTTATTTCCTTCTCTTGTTCATCATCTCTTGGTAGGAATAAAATTATTATTTGATAAACACAATTCTTTACCAAATCTGTACTTAATTTTAAATATAGTAAAGAAACTCAAATCATCAAAAGTGAATAAATTAAATGTATAGAATCTACTATAGGTTAAACTATCTCTTATACCATTTGTTAGGACCACTTTGGGATACTCTCAACACTGAGAGGGGGGTGAATCAGTGTTGGGGATTTTTTTTATCAATTAATACTTTTTATTCCTTTGCCTCTTAGACCCATTAGGATATCAATTCTCTTATTATCCCTTTACTTTTCATATTTAATTATATGAATTCAATTAAATTATGACACATAAATGTTTTTACAAGGTTTATTAAGAAATGATAGTAGAAATTTTTTCTTTGTATGGTGATGACTAGTGAAAATATTATCCACTATAATGAGGTATCAATTACAGTGTTTAGGGCTTAGAAATAATCCTACACCCAAGTGTGGTTCCCTGCACTTTAGGAGGGGTATGGAAATAAATACTAATTCTCTAGACTTGTGAATTCTTATTACAACTAAAGCACCTTGAAAAATCTTTATACTATTTATGTAGAAAATATTCGGCTTCTTTATATTCTTTATAATACCAAGAAATTGTTCCCCTTATGTGACTTTTATTGAATGTCAGAGTGATACTTTTTTCTTATTCCTCTTCTCTTATGTGAACAAAAATATGCAATAAACTCTTCTTCTTATTCTCTTATATGTAAATTAATACAAAAAAACTTATTTCTAATCTTAGAAACAAATTGGAATGTTTATTTTCTTGCATAGGTGTAATAATTATTCTTATCCTTATATTCTTCTCTTGCACTGGCTATAAGACTTATCCACAACTTCTTCTTCACTTATGTCAAAAACATATTCATCTCTTAACTTCTTTATAAAGTTCCTTACTACTCTATTCAGTACCTCTCCATAAAATTCTTCACTAATCCATTTGGCACATGTTTGTCCAAAATTTCTTCATTTGATATAATTCATATGAAATTTATTCATTCAATAATGTTTGTCCGGTGCAATTTTTTCTGATACCTTCTTCATACATTACCTCGCTTCTCTAACTAATGCCTTATTGATCTATATAACACCTTATTTCTCCATCCAGTACATTACAATCCATATATTACCTCTTAATCTAATACTTCAAACCAAAAGATGATTAATCTCATACTTCATGGTTGGAACCTTACTTTGGCACTTCACTTATTCAACAATAATTATAGCTACAATAACTTGAGAAACCAATTCATAGTGAACTTACTCCCCTTTAAATAGGTAGTAATTCTATGAAAATAAAGGTTAGAGTGAAAAAATAAAATTCAAAATTTCTAACCAGAATTTGAATAACCATCTCAAAACATTATTCATTTGAATACCTTTAAACTTTTTAGTAAATTGGAGAAAACAAAATTCATAAAAACTTTCCTCAAAAATCATCATCAAAATTCTTCAAACTTCCTGAAATCTAAAATTGAATCAAGATATTCCCTTCATGAGTGTTGTGGAATTGAATGATCGGCTTAGAATCATAAATTTTTATGACTTTACAAAACCTTATAATGATACTAATACTTCTTATGTTACATATTCATAGGAACTACTCTATATAGTAATACTCTATATGGTGTAATGATCCTCTACCCTCTATCTACAACTTCTTTATAAGATTGTTCTTTTTATTGATTCACTCTTTCTAATGGAATCAAAAAAAATTCTCATCTGATGAGACTTTTTATTATCCATTGAAAGTGGATAATATTCATGTGCTTCATTATTCATAAACACCATTTTAGTGCATTTTACACTTTGAACATCATTTCACATCATGATTACAATTCTTTATTAAAATGAACTATTACATGGTACATTTTTTAACACCATATAAAACACTTAATTTTCTTGATTTTATTTTCATATTTCATTTTCAGATTTCCCATTCCATTTAAATATTTCAATATTCTAGAACACTTGATGAATCACATTGAAAGATTACAAAATTGGGATTTCATGTCAACACATTATAGGCAAAGTAAACTGGACATAAACCTAATAAAGATACTGTATCGACCAAGATACAAGACCCATGATTCTAAAAATTGAACTGTAGATATAATACATTATGAGTAACATTTCATTAAATAGTTACCTAGGATAATTTGGATTATTTAATGGAGTTCTAGGCATCCCAAATTGAAGATGCAATTCTGGGCCAGATTCTACGGCCCAGAAAAACATCCCAACAATTTAATCATATATAAAAAACCCAAATTCAAGTTGTTCTTAAATTTTATAGGTTATCAGAGGAAATATTCATCTTTATATTTTTCTTCTATGTCCCACCCAAATCCTTCCATCTAGATTCTCGTTTGGACACACCTTTCGAAGACATGAAAGTTGGATTGGATTTTTTTTGTTAATGGTGGAAAATTCCACTCTCCATTAATTTTCCAACCACCTAGGCCTACCACCATTAACTGAGGAGACCTGGACTATTTTAGGATCTACCAAACCCTCTCTAAATTACTATTTAAGGTAGTGGTGGTAGAGGATTTAATCATATTGGTGTTTTGTTTTCATTTTAATGTTATGCTTCCAATTTGATGTTGTAATCACATTTCTTCAAATTGTAAGTTGATCGAATCACCTTAGCTTCTTAATAAAACATATTATTATTATTTTTTATTATCTTTTTTTAACATATTGATTATATTTTATTAAGTTGTGAATTTATTAACACATAGAAGAGAGAAATACTTTAAACAATGGTGGAGTGTTCGTTATTTCATTGCTTTTCACTTCTTCAATTTCTCCCTCATGGGTCTACACCTCACTTTTATTGAAAGCATAGAATAAATAGATTGATAACCCACTTATTGGTTGATACAAGGGAGTAGAAAGTGGATGTATTGGATATTTTTTTCACTATTTTAATTCTTAATCATTTATTTTAATTGAGAATTTTTTTTGATGACCTTAAAAATTCCTCATCCTTATTGAATTTTAAGGCCACACACTTTAAGTGATAATACGAACCTTTAACTTGGAGTGCTCATAAATATGATCCTCCAAGTGTATAGGAGATTAGTATTATTATGTATTGGTATTAAACTATTATGTGATGATGGTAGTTTTAATTTTTTGAATGAACCCATCTCAAATTTAAGGAATTGAAATTGTCTAAAAAGGAATTCATCCAATCCACCCCAAGCAATAACATAAGATCAACTCATTTTATCATAATTTGATTTCACATAGATCTATTAGTAATATTTTAAACCCATATAAAATCAACCCAAAGTTGGAAAATTCATAGAAAAAACAATCCATATAATGTGAATATTTTTAGGTTTCTTCTTAGATCTCTGAGGATTCTACAACCCAAGCTACACTACAAGCCACTACTTAACCTTAAAAACTTAGGTAATTTTGGGTGAGACCACCCTTTCTTGAAAAAGCACCACAAAAAATGAGTTTTAGAAATGGTTTTTTTTGTGGAATAGTGGAGGTTTAAACTGTAGACTAATAATATAGTAGCAGTTAATAAAACTGCCATATATTTCATGGTCGTTAGTCTTTTAGTGGTGATTTCTTTATTTTCATAGTAGTTTTTCTATGTGTCATTTTTAGAAGATTTATCAATGGTTTATTATTAATTCAGTGGAAGTTTTTTTATAAAAAAAAATCCATGGGAATATAAATAAAATGAAACTGAATGCCATTGAACATAATAGTTGTGGTTAAGTGTAATTTCCACTAAATACATTTTAATTTATGTATTTAGTGATAGTTACGAAAAATCTCCACTAAATCAAAAAAAAATTAAAAATAGATATTTAATAAAAAACTGTAAACATAAAAAAATTGTAAACATAAAAAAATTGTAAACATAAAAAAATTCCAATGCAATAAAATAAAACATGAATGCGTGATAAACCCATAATACATACACCACACATCCATAGTCATGTATACAAACATCCAGATTAATTATAATCTTAGACTCAGTCAACCCATACATTTATCAACCAATACCTCAATCATCAATATATACATATAAAAAATTTCCATCAAAAAATCATGATTAATAGATATCCATTTCATAACCCTAATGACACATGTCTTCCTCCACATCATCTTATAAACTGAAACTAATCATGAAATCTCATCAACTGTAACAAAAAATAAAACAAAAATTATAACTAAACATAATAAATTAGAATTACAATATAATAATTGATAAAAATTTAACAAACCATAGAAACTAATAACCATAAGAATCGCCTTATGAAGAATTTCATGGATCATAATGGTCAACCTCTTGCCTACTTTTGGAACCTTACACCTATAATGAAAACCATAACATTTATGAATAGAAATGTGAAAGAGAAAAGACATAGAATATATTATGAATGTTTCACATAAATTTTGTTATTTTGTTAATAAAAAAGAATACATTTTAACATAAAACAAATAATATATAATATAAAACACTTTGAAAACATAAACTTACCTATTTATGATATGATTTAACACTTGAAACTGAAAAGGGATAAGAAAATATTCTAATTAAATTTTAAATTGACATGTGGTGTGATTGAAATTTAATTAATAAACAAATTTTAAAGGGTTTGATATCACAGCATGTCCTGTATTTTAAAAAACTCAATGGTGGTTGTACCATGATTCATTTTCAATATGTGGTTGTTTTCTATGGTTTTGACCATTCCACACACGTTTCAGTGTTTTAAAACACTAAAAATGTGTTTACATCCATCCTGGTAAAATCGTAATTCATAATGATTTGTCTTCAGTTACTATATTTCAAAATTCAATATATGGTCCTTTTCCACTGATTTTAGGGAAATATGACCTTTTTTATACTTTTGACACACTAAAATTTGTTTTTAAATGATTTTATACCTTTAATAAGTGTTTACTGAGTAATTTCAACCAAACTGCATGTCAGATTGATGTGTTTTCTATGCGTACACATCAAAAATAACTTAGTAGTGGTTTTACCATTATTTTACATAAATCTAGGATTTTTTCTATGGTTTTGACCATTCCATGCACATTTTAGTGTTTTAAAACACTAAAAACATGTTTACAACCATCCTGGGAAAAACGTAATTTATAATGACATGTCATTAATTGCTACATTTAATAATTAAATCTATAATCATTATCCCCTTATTTCAAGGAAATCCAAAATCATTTTCCTAGTTTTGACCTCCCTCCTGAAACTTATTTTTAAAGGATATTTTAACTTTAAGAAGTGTTTACCGAGTCATTCCGACCATACCACACGTGGTATTGATGTGTTGTCTATGTTTAAGTGTTAAAAATAACTCAATGGTGGTTGTCTCATAATTTCAAATCAATATAAGGTTGTTTTCTATGGTTTTGACCGTCCCACACATGTTTTAGTGTTTTAAAATACTAAAAAACTTCTTTATATCCATCTTGGGAAAACATAATTATAATGAAATTTTCTCAGATCCTTCATTTAACAATTAAATCTATGGTTATTATCCTCGATTTCAAGGTAATCCCACATCGTTTTCCTAGTTTTGACCCCCAACACATGTTTTTAAAGGATTTTTTACCTTTAAGAAGTGTTTATCAAGTAATTATGACCACAATGCATGCCGTATTGATGTGTTGTCTATAAGTACATATTATAAATAATTCAATGGTCATCTTCCCATGATTTCACATTAATACGAGGTCGTTTTCTCTCATTTTGACTGTTCCATGCACGTTTTAGTGTTTTAAAACACTAAAACCCATTTGCCAACATCTTGAAAAACCTACAATTTTGAATGAAATTTCGTTAGTTCTTACATTTCAAAATTCAATATACAGTCATTTTCCCATGATTTCAGTGCAATGTGACATCATTTTCCTAGTTTTGACCCCTAATGCTAGTTTTTAAAGGCTTTTATACCTTTAAGAAGTGTTTACTGAGTAATTCTAACCAAACCACACATAGGATTGATGTTTTTTCTGTGATTACATGTCAAAAATAACTCATTGGTGGCTGTACTATGATTTCTTGTTAATTTGAGGTAGTTTTCCATGATTTTGACCGGTCCACGCATGTTTTAGTTTTTTAAAACACTAAAAACACATTTATGTCCATCTTGGAAAAATAGTAATTCAGAATGACTAAAAGTCAATTCCTATATTTAACAATTAAATATATGGTTGTTTTCCCCTGGTTTTAGGGCAATATGACATTTTTTTCTTAGTTTTGACACCCCAACACTTGTTTTTAAAGGCTTTTGTAACTTTAAGAAGTGTTTACTGAGACATTCCAACCACTCCTCACATTTAATTGACATTTTTTCTATGTTTACATGTTGAAAATAACTCATCAGTGGTTTTCCCATGATTTCATGTCAATCTAAGTTTGTTTTCTATGGTTTTGACCATTCCATGCATGTTTTAGTGTTTTAAAACACTAAATATGCATTTAGAGCCATCCTAGGAAAATTATAATTAGGAATGAAGTTCCATCGGTTATTACATTTAAAAATTAAATATATGATCATTTTACCCTAATTTTTGGGAAATATTACATCTTTTTTCCTAGTTTTGATCTCCCGACACTTGTTTTTAAAGGCTTTTGTACCTTTAAGAAGTGTTTACCAAATCATTTCGACCACACCGCATGTTATATTGATATGTTGTCTATGATTACACACTAAAAATAACTCATCTATGTTTTTCCCATGATTTAACATAAATCTAAGGTCATTTTCTATGCTTTTAATCATTCCCCTCATGTTTTAGTGTTTTAAAACACTAAAAACGTGTTTACGGCCATCCCAGGTAAACCATAATTCATAATGATGTGACTTTATTTACTAAATTTTAAAATTAAATATACGGTCATTGTCCCATAATTTCAAGGTAATATGACATCATTTTACTAGTTTTTACCTCCTGAAACATTCTTTTAAATGATTTTGTACCTTTAAGAAGTGTTTACTGAGTCAAAACTGAGCAAATAAGCTCAGATTGTTTTCAAAATTTTGTATAATGATCTATAATTCATTTCTGATGCATAGGAATCAACCACACATGAATCTGAAATAAGATTTGGTTGGTATGACTCAAAATGCATGTTTTTCTATATAAAATGGTCATTTTACTTTTATTTATGAATTTTTTATGTGTTCAATAAAAATGTGTTAGGTTTTCTGCCTAACCGATGCAAGTAAAAATTGAAAATGGAAGAAGATAGAAGAAACAAACAAAAAACTAGAATCATAATCACTAAACCTTATTGAGTTAAAATATCAGGAGATTAAGGGGAAGAAAATAGGAAGGAGAAAGAAGAAGAACTCATTGGAATAATTCCACTCATTCGAGAGCCAAAGAGAGACCACCCTAGGGACGAAACCTCCCAACTACTACTAAGAAGAAATCTAAAAATTATTTTTTTCCCTCCACAACCATCACTCCTATAATTACTATCCCCAAATACTTACAAACATCCCCCCAAACTACCACAATAGAAGAATCCCAAACTAACCCTCAAAGAAAATACCCACCCCCACTCATAGAACATCCCCCAACCAACTAACATACATATTCTTAAAAAATGTGAGAATGATCAATGGAATTTAGAATTTATGTTATTGGGGTGTTCTATAAGGATCTTAATTTCCTTGGATATCATGCTGGTTGTCCACTAAAATACAAAAACTAAATAATTTTCCATTTTTGACTACCACTAATCATATTTTTTTCCTATAAGATTCTTGTTCTTGCACTTTTTCTTTCAATATTGCAATTTCTCTTTGTTATTCCGGATCAACAGCACTACTCAAAACCCCAATGTGTGTAGCAGTAATGGATGACACCACCATACCATATACAGCTGATAGAGTAGGCCCAAAACCCATCCCTCATACACACTCAGTATTCACCTTCTCTAAAACAATTCCAACTACATCATTCAAGAAAAAAGATGATGATTGTGAATGGTTCACATCCCAGAATTCTTGAATTTTAGCCTGTTAATATGAAAATATTAACAATGATTTTCTAAAATATATGAAATTCATGATATTATCTAATTAATATATTTTTCATTTATATTTATTGTTATTTCATTACTATAAAAATATAATAATGAAAATTATATTATAATAATAAAAAAGACTTAAAACCAATTAATTAGGTCCAGATATATGTATCAACAATGAAAAATTGGCATATTTTATTCCATGTAGTTGTCCCCATTTAATTGGGTTTAAGTTTTATTATTTTTTATAATATATTTTTCATTATTATATTTTGATAGTAATTAAATAATATGAAATGGTAATGAAATTTACTTACTCCAACATCTTTGGCAGGGTTATTTACAAAACTATCATCGATTTTCCTATAAAATTTAAACCACATCTATGTTTGACCAATAGAGTGACCTAATTCATTATCCTTTATAAAAAAATATAAATTTTTTTAAAAAAATTGAGTTATAATAAAATGATATAAATAATAATTGATAAAATAAAAACCAAAATTTTTATTTTTCTAAAAAAAATCTAAGACCCATCGATGTGGGGAATGAATTGATTCTCACAATTTATAGTATTTTTTAGATAATTCCTAAAAAAATAATAACCTTAACAAAAATTATAATTTTATTGTGTTTATGTTATTCACATGCTCTAAAATAAGCAATTACCTCATGATATGCATCTTTGTTGATATCAACAAAGAGCTTACATAGATCATAAGAAATGCCTTCAGGAACTTTCTTATAAAAATATCATGAGATCATATAAGTGACATTAAAATCATTCCATAATATCCATTTAAAATAACTCTATTTATTTTCCAAAATTTTCAAATTACAAGGGCATGAAACGGAGCCAGGGACGTCAAAATGAAAAAATATCTTGAAATAAAAAACATAGCACTTTATAAGTATATTAAAAAAAATTACTCAAGTATTTTAAATTAGTTATCAATGAATATTAAATTAATATTACCTTTACTTGAGTATTAAATACCTCATTTTTCCAAGTTATTGGAATATTCCTCCAATATTTATAATTAATGGGAAATCTCACCGTCTCACAAGAAAAATTCCTATGAATTTGATAATAGATTCCAGTAGAATCCCCGGTTGGCACACAAAACTCATCAAATGGAACAATAATCTTGAAGTACTTCAACTATCATTCCTCTTTCGTGTTTATAATTGTATCCTTTCTATGTTTGTCTTTATCTTTATGAAAATTGTATTAAAAATTTAATAAAATATGTATTTTTTTTTGAAAAATGACTTACATACCAGTAACGGTAACTCACCAATATCCCCTAGATAGTGGGGTAACAAACTGCTCCATCATTGTAGTTAAATCAAGAGGTGGGCTACCAAAGAAATATGAGGAAATGGTTGGCTCACTAGTAGTCTCAGGTACAACATAATCACTATGATCCATAGAAGACGATAGTAGTTATGGCATGCTCTGAGATGTAGATCAGTTAGGATCCTGAATTTTTTTTGTACTTATAATTCCTATATTTCAAATGTTTAAGGTACATTAAATGAATAAAAAATTAAAAAATAAAATATTTTTTAAAAAAATCTAAAAAAATGTATATATGTATGAAACACTTATCAATGAGAAATTGTAATATGTTTTCATTACCAATTTATACATTCAATTCTCTTCATGTTCATTATGGTCATTTTTATCAACCTTAATTGCTATGAGTCTTACATTTTCACCCTCTCTTTCAAGTTTTATTATTTTGATATTGTGAGGAGAAACTATTCAATGTTTTTTGGTTAATGAGGTTCCCTAACATAAAGCACCAATTGATCTTAATCACCCATATCATATAAGTCTCTCTACTTTAATTGTACAACAATACTCAAACCATTCTATATTTCATCATCCACATAATAAACCATCTTCTCTTATAAATCCAAGATAAACAGATGATGATTCGTATGCTTGACACGCTAACACGCATCATTTAATTCGTGTGGGATGCGTTCAGATTAAATTTATGTTTCCCAAACAACACTTTCTACTATGGAATAATATAGTGGTAGTCTAGGGTTGGTTCCACGAGGTTTTTTGATTGGATAATAAGAACTAAGATCAAAACTCTTTGGGGAAGTATTTCTTTCAAGATTATTGAGTTTGGGAAAATGACCATGACTAAGAGTTTTAAGGATAATGACAAAAGATTAGGAAGGGATCAGGATCAATTTTGGGGTTTAGAATAAAGGATGATCTTTAATTCAAACATAGAATGGTCCTAAGGTCTAGGCTGCTAAGAAATTAGAGGTCACTAGTTGATCATGGTCAAACCAACTAGCTATATCTAGGAGCCATCTATTCCTTGGTCTGGAGATAACTACTACCTACATGCATTATACTTCACATCTATGGAAGAAAGTTTCATAGGCAATTATTCATAGCCTATTCTACTTAAATTAGGATAGATTAATTCATTCAAAATTCCTATGGTTAGGGTTTCTTAAATGAATTGGATTAAAAAAATTATTCATCCTGATTATTATTCCTTAAGATTAACAAGTTGAAAATTAAATATTAACTATATTCAATAACCCATACTTTTGATCTTGACCCTAAGCAATTTAGCTACTCATGGTATAATCGATCACAAATAGATAAAGAATTGAAATCATGATTATCATTCCAACATAGATTGAGATTAAATGATTGAAAAACATGAAATAATTCATATTAACCAATTAGAAAACATGAAATTGTGAATAAGAATCATGATCTTTGAAATAATAACAATCAAATAAAATACTTACTTGAAATAAGAATGAGAACAAGCACAACATGAATTCAATGAAGATTGATGAGAAAATTGAAAAATGTGCATATCACAATATTGTTGATGTAAAAAAGGATGAACAAAACTTGAAAATTGATCCAAAATGGTTGAGTAATCACAAAAAAATGAAAATAAATGATAGAAATTGAGTTTAGGGAGAACAGGTGGAAGAAGAATCGAGATAAAAGTGAGAAAAAATGATAGAGATCAAAGTTTCATCGTATGTTATGTATGTGATTCCCCTATTGTAATTAAATATCAGGATATTAAATGATGTGTAATAGGGTTTCACGTTGTTTAATTCAAATCTAAGTTTCCTTCCATTATTTTTTAATCTTCATTAATCTCGACTGTAGATTTGTAAATTTTACTCCTTTCATGATGTGTATCTAGTTCTCACGATGTGAATATTCCTACAAGATTTATATTGAAATTAGAAATTTAATTCAAAGGGTACATGATATGTAATGGTGAATCACATCATTTAATGGATTCATGACTTGAAATTATTTATGGCTTGCATTATGTTTTGAAATGATACTACATGTCATGTAATGATGTTTCACAATGTGTAATAGCCAATGTTTGTTCTTTTCTGCATTTTTTCCTTTGAAACCTTGAAATCCTTTTTCTTGTGATAAACAACACATACCAAGTTCATTATTGATAAAATCATAAAAAATACTTAATTAAATGATGAATATATATATATATATATGATTTCAACTAATCAAATTCCCCCACCCTTGAACAAGTTCTTGTCCTCAAGAAAAAATATCTCAATAGGGATTTCAAAGGGGAAATCAATTTTTAAAATAGAAAACATTCATTATATCTAGGTAAATAAAATTAAGTGTAAGTAGAAAAATTATTCTCCATAATTATTCATGAATATA
The DNA here is from genome assembly GCA_963277665.1 of Viscum album. Classification (NCBI taxonomy): domain Eukaryota; kingdom Viridiplantae; phylum Streptophyta; class Magnoliopsida; order Santalales; family Viscaceae; genus Viscum; species Viscum album. The sequence continues at coordinate 1,583,860,940 of OY728121.1, forward strand.
AAATAATTCATGCCTCATAACTCAGTTCTTTAAAAAAATCTTAATCTTTTAATTATAATTTATTAACTATTACTTGAACTGTATACCCATTTTTAATTCACATCACAATGAATTTTATCTCATCCCTCGGGGTAGAATAAAACAATATTTAGGATCATATCCTAAGTACATACTCCAAATCATAAGCTTTCATTGGTTCTTTCATCTCCACTTCATAAAAAAACAAATATAAAATCAATCATGATGGATTCATCAATTAGGTTCACATGACTCTGAGGCTGTAGCCAGGTGGTTAAATGGTGAAAAACAAGCTAAAAAAGGTGGTTAATCTCTAGAGTATAATACATTAATATCATGACAAGTGTAATGAAATGACTCCTCCATAGATAATAAAGTTCATGCTACTAAAAAATCAATTTTTATCTGTGTAAATAAATAAAGTGATTTCAAAAAGGTATCTTGTTCCTTTATTTTTTTTCTTTTTTTTCAGAAGTCATGTCTAGGTTAGATCTCACATCCATCCCCTAACCACATATGATCCTTCAGAGGATTCATCGGTCTGGAAATGGTGATTTTAGACCTTCCTAATACACAAACCAAATCTTTTTTTCTTTCACAAGGAATAAGATATTTTTAAAATACAAAAAAGGACACATGGATCACAATCAAGTAGTCTAGTGATCAAAACAATAAATATCCATCGTGAAAATTATCCCATGTTGGTTGAAAACTTCCCCCACACTTGTTCAAAGAAAATTCATTCATTATACAAATATTATGGTAGGAAGGGATAATCATATTAGAATAGATTCATCCTATAAGGTCATTCATTGAAACTACAGGCTTAGTGAAGGAAATATGTAAGGTGGATTTCAGGAAAAATTAACTCAATAAAGATTGTCTCAATCATTTTAAAATTATATTTATTTATTAATATCCTCAACAGGATCTCAATTAAAGTTCTTATAGGTTTAATATTATAATTTTCTTAGGTTTCAATCAAAAAATATGCTCAGAAAAGAATATTCAATTGTAGGCTCATAATCCTCTCATAAATGGGAGTAAATAAAGAAAACTGGCAATCACTAAGTGTATAAAACCAAGTTATAAGTCAATTAAAATCAATTTCAAAAATTTTGAATTTTGAGTTAAACTACTAATCTTAGAAATCATTCTAAAAATATAAACATGAACAGAACATAGATTTCCAAAATTTATAACTTAAATTTTTCTTTTATTTAAATGGTTATAATGATTTTTGGTTTTAGGGAATGCTTTGAAATGAAAAATTTCTCCTTGATAAATGAGAATATGAAAAAAAATCAAGTGTATCTAAAGTAAAACTCAATAAAAAATCCCCCACACCTAGAAGGAGATAGTGTTTGTACTATTTATGGAAGTGTTATGGGAGGGTTGTGAAAGGTAAAGCTCAAATTTTTGAAATGGAAATTTGAAAATTGAAATGTTAAGGAATGAAGATCTACCTATATAGAATGGCATTCCATGTGGAAAGTTAAGATTTCTTTATTTTGGGAATTGGGATACCTGAAAAATGTATCATAAATACAAATCCTTCACTAGATAAAATGGTAGTCCACAGGGTTGAATCATTTTTTAATTTGTAAAATAGGTAGGTGCACACAGTTAATAGTATTGAAAGACATCTAATAAAAATGCATGAATGTGTGTACAATAAGGCTCAAAGTGACTCACAGATAAAAAGATAAAACTATAAATAGATTACTAGGACAAAAGCATAACTACAAATAATGAGAAAAACTATGAAATATGGATTTCCTCCCATAATGTTCTAACTAATGACATCGTCTTCCAAACGGATGGATAAAAGTATCAAGAAATAACGTACATTGGTTCAGTCTCTCTTCTTTCTTCTACTGCTACTCGTGGTAGTGTCCCCTATCTCTTAGGTTCTTTTGGCAGGATTGATCACTTTGGGTGTGTACCAGGCATGAATCTGACGTAGAAGGAAAGGTATTTGTGTTCATGGTGGTGGATGTATAGCATGAATCTCAAGGGATGGCTCCTGGAGCTGGCACTCAACCTTGGCCAAGTGTTTATTCACTCATCGAACAAGGAAGGATGGTGGAATAGGTGCATCAACAACTATAGATGAAACATAGGATCTAGACATGAATACTATAAAAGTGTAAAGATTGAAAAATTATCTAAGTGAGAATGGAGCAAAAATAAATATCCAATATATGTAAAATGCAGTGATACAATCATGAAGGGAAATAGTATCAGTACAAAAATGATCATTGCCTAATAGAATATGAAAATTAGGGGAGGGGACTAGGGAATACTAGAGAAAAACAATGTCTCAATGACATCATCATCATCATACTCTTGAATAGAGTGTGGTTACAACTTCCCAACATGGTCAATGGTTGTGATGGAAGAAGGGGTTGGGTGGTCTTCTACAGATGATGGTGTCATGGTGTTGGAATCTAGAGGAGTGGTGGGTGGTGGGGAGTTATAGGTATGTATTTTGGCAGTGGGTCTGGAAACGAGGTTGGTGAAAGGTACCTCAATCGATGGGGTGAAGGTTAGTCCCTTGTCCCTCTGGACTTATTCTATCATATATTCTAACTGAGAACCAGGGTGTGTCAGCTCTAATGGTAAGTAGGTCAGGGTGGTTGATGGGGAAGGAGTGGTAGATGAGGAGGGACTCGTAGGGGTTGGTGATGTTGAGTAAGGGATTCAAACTGGGATAACTCTATGAAAGGGATGTAGAGGTGTTGGGATATCCAGCTTAGATTCTCTAGAATATAGAGGTGCATGGACTAGATATCTACTAGATATTAAGGGGTGGGTTGAGTAGTAAGGTAGGTGGTGATATAGGGTGGAAATGGGTTATAGGGGATGGAGGTGAAGTGGTGAGTAGAGCAGGTGAAGGTTCTGATGCAAGATCTCTTGAGGCCTCATTAGCAACCTCCATAACTCATCCATGGTAAGTAGATATATATTGTTTAGAAAAATAATATAAATGGATTCCATCGGCCCAAGTGAGGTGAGTGGCAGGGTGACATCAAAAACGATGTGATAACGAGCCATGTGTGTAATGAAAGATCCCCCCATCAGTGTACCTCATGCCCTCGGAGTATGGGATCTGTAATAGAACATGAACTAAGAATTCTTGTTGACAGAAGGTCTACCCATGGTTGCATCTAGAATGATTAAATCCATCTGAATGACACTACCATGAGACATGGCTTGGGAAAACTAGGCATTTGTTATGGCTCTATGCAGGATACGTAGTTGTGGGACTCAAAGCTAGGTGGATTTAGTAATCTTGGGATCAAACTCAATTTGATCATCTTGATAAATTATCTTCCAGAGCCTCTTTGAATCAGACATGGAAGGCTCAAGCTGTAGTGTAGGGAATACATGGGATGCAACAAAGTCCTTTGGGTAAATGTTGAGGTTTATCCTGAATTCTTCGAAGGAAATATCATGAGGTTGTCAACCTAGTCTAAAGTGGAGGATATCAACTATGGAATCAAATGTGGCTAAAAACTCCAAAAATAGAACCTGATACATATCCTCACATACCTCAATGATGGATGAAATATTTAGGTGCTTGATGAGCTGGAGGACCTCCTTTATGATATGCAGGTGAGTCAGTACATCCATGTCGATGGTTTTGTTGGTCCTCATCAGTTTCTCCAGCAAGTAGTTGAGTTCCACAAGGTGATTTGGGTCTGAAAAGTGGAGAATAGAGTGAAGATGAGTGTGGTCATCATCGTATAACTCACTAGAGATATATTGGGTATCCTCTTGAGTAGTGGGTTGCTCATAGGCTACAGATAAAATGGAGGGGGAAGCTGTAGGAGGTGGTTGGGATGTGAGTGGTGCATTACCTAATGGGAGCTTCACCAGAGGTAGATCTTTGCGGTCAGATGCAGAATCTGTAGGTGTAGGTAACTTGTTCTTTTTGTGTTCCATTGTAGGATTAGGTCAAAGGTGGGGATGTTTAGGGTAAGGAACAAGGGAGGGAGGGGAGGGTTTAGTGATAGGGAGGAGAGGGGAGGAGGTCAGTTGCCGAGTAGGATGGGGTTGGGTCATGAAACCTAGGTTCATGACCTATTTTTAAAAACTAGGTTTGGGAAATACACTATGTTTAATTGGGTTCCATTTTATGTATTTGGGATTTTTATGAATTTTGTGGTCATGAAGATACATGTCATGAGTTATGGTTACATGACATGTAATTTTATTTTTCTACTCAGAATTAGACTAGCCCCTGGTCATTTTCTCAAAAAATTTCCAAAGTTTTACTAAGGATTATTCTAACCTAGTCTATCCTAAGGTGACCTATACTAGGTTTCCTTCTATTCAGCGCTTCCTTTAATGTTTAGAGCCTAACATTTTTAGGCTTAGATGAATTTCAAGATGATGACACAGCCTTTCCGAAAGGGTTCTTGATATATTTTTAATATTTGACTATTGACTTTGAATGGTGGTACACCTTAATTTTGAATCTCAATGGTCCCATAAGGTAATACATGAATGACTATGAAGGGTCCTAACCATCTATATTTCATCTTCCTAGGGAACAATTTTAATCTCTATTTGAAAAAAAAGAACTTTATTACCTAGGACAAAGATGTATCTTCCAATCTATTGATCATGCCATTTTTTTATCTTGGAATTTTCATAAGAATATTTTCTAATTTCTTCCAATTCATCTAATTGCAGCATCTAAGCTTCTCTATCTTTTTGAGAATTCAAATTAATCTTATTAATTTCCCAGTATGAGCAATGATCTAATTAAAATGGAAGATGACAAGGTTTTCCATAAAAAATCGAAATGGTGTGGTTCCAATGGGTGTTATTTATATAGTGAAGTATTCCCATAGGGAATCATGTAATTTTAGAGTCTAATCACTCTGACTTTTGTTCATGGTATTTTCTAGGATTGTTTTGATTTACCTATTTAACGATTCAACTTTTCCTCTTGTTTGTGGGTGATAGAGAATTCCTGTGTCATACCGGATTCTATATTTATCTATAAATACTTTAATAGCTTAATTATTAAAATTTGTTCCTCGATCACTAATCAGTAATCTAGGAAATCCAAATATTGAGAAAAAATTCAGGATGTTTAGGTCTGCTTTTGTTCTTTCATGTGTTATAGCCTCATCTTCTACCCATTTGGAGACGTAGTCAACACCAACAAGGATATAGGACTTTACATGTGAATTGGGAAGTGTTACCATGAAATATATGACCCATAAATTGAATATTTTTACTTTTATGATTGGGTTTTGGGGAATTTCATTTTCTTTTCCATTAGTGTCGATTTGTTGACACCTATCATAGCTTTGATAATAATCCTTTGCATATTGGTGTAGCATGGGATAAAAAATTCCACTTTGTAGTATATTTTCTACCATGTTTTCTATTCCATTATTTCCTCCAGTTGGTGACATATTATACTTGTTTAACACATTTTCGATTTAATCCTCTGGAATGTAGCATCCCAACAAGCCATCAGTGCAGTGCTAAAACTGGAGTGGTTCATCTGAGTAGTAGTGTAATGCTTCAGCTAAAAATCTTCTTATTTTCTGGTAGGAGAGATCTTGGTGTAAAAATATCATGTAAATATAATTTTCAATATCTAAAAATCACAATTATATCATTATGTTGAAAAAGTTTTCATCAGGAAGTCAACTTCGATGTCGATATCGTTATCACCCTTTACAAGTGGTAGTGGAAGTTGAAATAAATGATTAGTGAAAACATTTTCTATGACTTTGGTATCCTTGATGAAAATGTCAAACTCTTGGAGAGATATGATCCACCTTATCAATTTTGTCTTGGAATCCTTTTTATTCATCACATATCTCAGGACAACAGGATCAGTGTGAAAAATCACCTTGGACAAAACTAGATAGGAACAGAATTTCTCAAAATCATACACATATTCTAAGATCTATTTATCTATATTTGTGTAGTTTACTTGAGATTAATTCAAATTATGACTATAATAGTATATGGGACATAAAATTTGACCAAATATTTGTCCTAAAAAATAACCAACAATGAAGTCAATGGCATCACACATAAATTAAAATTCTTTTTCCCAATCTAGTGAAATGATTACAGAAATAACTATCTGGATTTTATTTAAAGAAATTAAATCCCAATTGACATTATTTAGTAAATTCAAATGGTGTTTCCTTTGATAATAGGTTCATCAAAGGGAAGTAATATTTTTAGAAGTCTTTTACGAATCGTCGATAGAATCCTTCATAGCCCAGAAAGATCCTTATACCCTTAACTATTGAAGGCTCAGGTAAATATTTTATAACTTTTATCTTGGAAGGATCAACTTCCATTCCATTCTTGGAAATTTTATGTCCAATGAATATGCCTATTTGGACCCGAAAGTGACATTTTTTCCTATTTAAAACCAAACACTTCTCTTTACAGTGGTAAAGAACTAGCTCAATATTTCTTAGGCATACCTCAAAGGATATGCCATATACTGAAAATTCATAGATGATAATTTCTAAAAGTTACTCTTCTATATCATGGAACATATGTGTCATTCATCTTTGAAATGTTTTTGTTGAATTATAAATATCTAAATAAATGCGGTTGTAAGTGAAGGTTCCAAATGGACATGTAAAATTTGTTTTTGAATAGTCTTTTCAGTTGACTGCAATCTGATTGTATCCTGGATATCCATATATGAAACTATAGAAGTCAAGTTCTATGAGTCTCTCCAGAATTTGATCCATAAATTGAAATGTAAAATTATCTTTTTGGGTTTCTTCATTTATATTTATATAATCCACACATACTCTCCATCCAGGGGTAGTGTGAGTTGATATTGGTTCATATTTATCATTATTTTTTACTGTAAAACCACCAATATTAGGAACTACTTATAGTGGACTCACCCACTGACTATCAAAGATTGAAAATATTATTCTAGCATCTATAAGTTTCAATAATTCTTTTTTAACAACTTCCTTCATCGATGGTGTGAGTTGCCTCTAAGGTTGGTATTTGGGTTTTCACCTTCTTCAAGTAGAATTTTTTGGGTTCCTAAAGTAAGGTTGATTCCTTTTATGTTAGACACTCCCCAGGCAGTTAAATTCTTATACCTTTTTAAGAATTCAACCAATTTTTCCTCTTGTGACTGTGATAGTTTGGAGTTAATGATAATTGGTAATGCACAATAAATCTCTAAAAAGGAATACATGAGTGTACTAGGGTGGGGTTTCAGTTCTAGTTTTGGTGGCAGAATGACTGAGGTTATGAAAGGTGGAATGTTTTCCCTTATCAGAGGTTCTATGTAGTTTACTTATTCTATGTCATATTCCTAATTTTCATCCATGGGTATGTTATCACTCTCTTATTCCATGTTGAAGTAAACATCTCTTTGGTCATTCAGAGAGATCACTTGGAAATCAAAGGAATCATTTATTTTTTGTACTTCCTTTTCTATATCAAAGACAACTTGTTCTTCTCCTACTCAGAATATAAGTCTTCCTTGATTCACATAAATTAGTGACTTTTTAGTTTCTAAGATTGGTCAACCTAAGATGATTGAAACGTCTCCTTCCTCTTCCATTTCCAAAACAAGAACGTCTACTAAAAAAATGAACTTTCCAAATTTGACTAGGACAACCATGAAAATTACATAGGGATACTTTACTGATCATTTGGCCAATTGGAGGGCTACTTTGGTGGGTTTGAGTTAGTCGAGCCCCATCTTACGGAATACACTCATCATCATGAGGTTGATTCTAGCTCCTAAATCTCACAAAGCACTTCTGGAGTTACATTCTTCTATTGCACAGGGGATTGATAAACTACCTAGGTCTCTTTTTTTTTTGAAATTATCTTCTGAAAAATAGAATATCATTCTTAAATTATTGAGATAACTCCTAGGTATTCCATTTTCCTTTTGTTTGAAAGGAGGTATTTGAAGAATTTTTTATAAGTGGGCATTTGAGCGATTGCCTCCATGTATTGAATGTTGATGTGCAATTGCTTGAACTTTTCTAGAAACTTCTTGTATTTACCTTCAATTATTCATTTCCTTACTCTTTATAGAAAAGGAAGGGGAGTTTTATAGGGAATTGGAGCAACATAAACTTTCTCTTTTAGATACTCAGGTGTTTGGGTTTTTTTTGGTCGGTGGTACCACTTGAGGTATTACTTGAGTGGTCCCATAAACTTATTCCTCTATAACCAGTGTATGCTTCTTGGGTTCCTCACATTTTCTCTCATCTCTTCCACATGGTTTCTAAAAATCCATAAGTTTCCCACTTCTTAGAACCACTACCTTTGCCTATTATCTTAAGTATATATTTTTATTACTAGGCTGGGTTCCTGGTAATCTATCTAACAAGGTCTTGGAGATCTAACCCATTTGAAGCCTGAGATTTCAAAGAGATTCCCTTTGATTCTGCATTTTAGTTTTCTTGGGTGTTCATCCTATGATCTACCTTTTTGAAAAACACTGAGAGTATATTTTCTAGGTTTTTTTAAGAGGTACAACTGGTTGTTGAGGTCTTGGTGGAGCTAGCTAAAATTTTTTTTGTTACCTTTGAGGGAAGGTTTATTGTGTTTCTTCCTATTGTGGTCAGGGAATAGGATTCATTGGTGGATATCCTGGTGGTCCTTGATTCCTGAAAGTTTCCTAACAACTTCTTTGTTGGAAATACCTCGGATTATTCTAATACTATTGTTGTAAATGCCTCTTTTGAAAATATTGTTGTAGATGTTGGAAATATTGATTTTGATGATTATAATTAACATAATTAGAATCTTGATTTGGTTTTTTATCAATAGTTGTTGTACAGTCTTGATATAGATTCAGTCCACCAGACATTTTGTATGACTGAACTTCCATTACAGGAGTAGGAGGGGGTGTAGTAGGTATTTGAAATGATTCGATATTTATTGTCAATACTTCTACTTGTACAGCTAGTCGGGTATTTTCTTCAACTTGGTGAATACCCACTAAGGTGGTTCAAAATCACTATTCCATGGGTTTTCATTATGAGATACATCATCTAGAAGTGTTTGGCCTACATTAAGTGTCTTAAACATCAGTCCTCCATTAGTTGCAGCATCAACAACTATGCAAGTAGCTGGCTGGAGACCTTGATAGAATGTATTGAGATGGATACACATGTTTAGTTCATAATATGGGAACTATTGGGTGAGTTAATTAAAATGATCTCAGGCTTCCCATGCTGACTATCCATCTTCTTGAAAGAAACTCTAGATTTTGTTCCATAGTTTCCATTTGCGGATTGGTGGAAAGTACATGTACATAAATTTATTGGCTAGATCATACCAAGTCTTGTTGGAATCGGGTATATTATTTTGATCCAATCCATATCTCAGTCTCGTAGAGAAAAGGGAAATACCCTAAGTCTTATCGTATTTGAAGATACTCCTTGGCTGAAAAATATATCGCATACTTCTAGGAATTTTGAAATGTGTTCAGGGGGATCTTCACTTTGAAGCCGACTAAACTGACCCATGTTCTGGATCATATGAATGAGTCTTGGTTTGACCTCAAAGTTGTCTTCCTGAATATGAGGGCGCATAATAATTATCATAGCGCCATGGATTTATGGCAATCCATAATCCATGATTAAGCGTTCTTGATGTCTATGATTCTCTCTATGAACTAATGGGAGTAGGTCGGGTGGGTTGGGTTGATTCAGACCTACATTATTGTTGTGGTCATTCATTTGTGAATGACAGCGTTCAGAGATATACCTATCGATTTTAGGTTCAAATTCAAGATATTCTTGTGTGTAAAGGCTCCACAAACAAGTTGAAAGGCCATAATGCATTCACTAAGCCGCAAGAAGAAGAATGATGCAGTGGTGTTTGAAATAAAGGTAAAGGAAAATAAAAGGTAAATGGGGAAAGGTAGAGGTGATCCTAGGTTCTTTTGTCATAGGTTACCATGCCTTAGCATAATCCTTTTTGAATCCCCAGCAATAGTGCCAAAATTTGACACAGTGCATGCATCATTTAATTCTTATAGGATGCATTCAAATTAGATTTATGTTTCCCAAACTACACTTTCTAATAGGGAGTATTATAGTGGTAGTGTGGGGTCAGTCCCTCAAGGATTTTGGATTGGCCAGAAGGAACCAATATCAGAACTCTTTGGGGGTATAAGTCCTCTCAAGATGATTGAGTTTGGGAAAATGACTAAGACTAAGAGTTTTATAGATAAATATTAGAGATTAGGAAGGGATTAGGATCAATTTTGGGGTTTAGGAGAAAGAATGATATTTAATTATAAATTGGTATGGTTCTAAGGTCTAGGATTTGAAGAAATCATAGGTCAATATTTGATAATGGTCATACCAACTAGATTTATCTAGGAGGCGTTTATTCCTTGGTTTGGAGATAACTATAACCTAGATTCATTGCACTTAGCTTCTATGGTAGAAAATGTCATAGGCTATTGGTCATATTCAATTATACCTCAATCAGGATAGGGTTATTCATTCAAACTTCCCATGGTCAGTGTTGCTTAACAAAATTGGATTTAAAATTTTTATTTATCCTTATTACTATTCCTTAAGATTACCAAGTTGAGAATTAAATATTAATTGCATTTAATAACCCCTACTCTTGATCCCTTCCCTAAAAAGTTTAGCTACTCGTGGAAGAATTTATCACAAATAGATAAAGAATTGAAATCGTGATTATCATGCCAACACAGATTGAGATAAAATGATTGAAAAACATGTAATGATTCAGATTGGCCAATTATAGAACATGAAATTGAGAATAATCACTATGATCTTTGAAATAATCATAATCAAATCAAATACTTACTTAAAATAAGAATGAGAACAAGCGTAACATGAATTCAAGGAAGATTGATGAGAAAATCAACAAACTTGCATAGAACAGTGTTGGTGATGCAGAAAGGGATGAATAATACTTAAAAATCGATCAAAGGTGCTTGAGTAATCATAAAAAGATGAAAATACTTGATAGAAATTGAGTTTAGTGATAAAGGGTGGAAGAATAATCAATAGAAATGAGAGGAAAAATGAGATGGATCAAAGTATTTTTGTCTGTTCTATCCATGGTGTGCCTACTATAGGTAAATATTGGGATATTACATGATGTGTAATGGTGTTTCACATCGTGTAATTCTGATCTTAGTTTCCTTTCATGATTTTTGAATTTTTACGAATCTCATGTGAATCTCGACTATAGATTTGGTAATTTGACTCCTTTCATGATGTGTATCTGGTTCTCGTGACATGAATATTCCTTTGGGATTTATTTTAAAAGTAGGAATTGAATTCAAAGGTTACACAATGTGTAATGGTGAATCACATTGTGTAATGGCTTCATGAATTGAAATTCTCCACAACTTGGCTTCATGGCTTGCAGCATATTGTGAAATGATACTACACATTGTGTAATGATGTTTCATGACGTGTAATATCCAATGTTGGTTCTTTTTTCATTTTTTATTTGAAACATTGAAAGAATATTTTCTATAAAAAAACTCATACCTCGTGGATTATTGAGTATATCATTGAAAATACTTAATAAAATGATAGAAAAATGTATATATGATTTCATATTATCAATGTCCACTGGTATCCATCAAGAGAGATATGTTTATATAAGTAAAATGTAATAATTTTTTTATTATACCCCTATCAATGATGACCCACTTTCATTTCAGTAATATAACTAAAAATTGACATGATAGTTTAATTTAATTATATCATTCATCTTCCCATAGTATCCCATATATAAAAATGTAAATACACCAATATTTTTAGTTTTAAAATATTATTCATGATAAATTGAACAAAATAAGAATCCATGAATATTATAGACATATAATCTCTTAGCTTGACTTAGAGGACCTCAGTCCAAAAACTTCAAATCATTCTATATTTTATCTCAATTTTCAACATTCATTATCTAGAAAGAAAACATATAAGGTGTTACTTTTAACATAGAAAAAATAACTACAAGTCAATAATATGAATATGAGTATATACTTACATGATCGGGGAATCATTCACCAATATCCTTATTAACAGCTTTTGTTAATTTGAGCTTATTTCAATATTGACCCCTTAGTTACCTCTTTGCTTGTAGTCACAATTCTTCAATAAATTGATCTACAATAACAATATTTAGTAACACGGATCTATGTGCTTATAGAAACTCCAATTTAGTCATTGTAAGGTTTTACCCCCTTTCCAATTGGTCGTCCAATAGTTGGAAATACCGACTACTGATTTTATGGACGAGAATTAGTGGATATGTCTGCATCACATCCAGTATGATCGAATCTAGTCTAAAACCCATCCAAATACCAAGAACATAAGGTCAAAAACTCTTCATCTATGTAACCTTCAGTAATAAAGACTTATGGATGAGTTTAATTCCTCACATCTGATTTCAAAAAACCTATGTACCTTATGAAAAAAATAAGAAACATATAAAAAATTTACATAATAATTTGATAAAATGTAATTCAATAATAAAAATAAAAATAATATCACCATACCTCTCAAGCTGATACATCCATCGATAGTGTATCGATCCACCAAGTTTAGCTTCTTCAACCAAATTAAATGTCAAATGAATCATGATTGTGAAGAATGAAGGGGGACATAACATCTCCAAATGAAAAAGTGTCAAAATAGTTTTGTTTTTAATTTTATCAAGCTTATTTGTATTTAGAGTTTTTCCAGAAAGCTCTTTGAAAAATTTACAAAACTCAACTAGAACCATAGTGACTTTTTCAAGTAATGTATTACGCAATGCAAACAATAACAACTGCTCCATAAAAATATGTGATTCATTACTTTTAAATCCATGTAACTTTCTATGTTTTAAGTCAACTCACCATGATATGTTACTTTAGTATCCATCTGGAACTTTATCATTATTTAAAGTTTGAAGGAATATATATTTCTCATGATTTTTCATTGTAAAAATATCTGAAGAATACTTTTATTTCTCATTTTCCCACAAATAATGATTTATATTCATTGACTCCAAATCCTTAAAAGCATTAAGGTTATCCTTTAACTTACCCTTCTCATTAATTAAAGTAAAAATTAAATTTACACAAACATTCTTCTTAGTATTCATTACACCATGATTATGACATATAAAATTAAAATCCCAATAAGGAAGTTTGAAATATATAATCTTTTTCTTCCATTATTGTGTTCCATCTTCTTTGGATACTATACCTCGTACCCTTTTCCCCTTCTTTAAACTGATAAGATTTTCCAAATTATTCAATTAAATTCATTAATTGTCCTAAGATTTCTAAAACAAATAACACCTTCAGTGAATTTCTCATTTCAATATATCCATTAAATCGTGTATTTTTAAACCTGAATTTATGAAAAGAATAAATAAATATATAATGACACATAAAACACTATTGTCTGCTATGAGGTAATCTTTGTAGTTCAAAATCAAAATTACAAAACTGGACAAGCCAAACTAGTATGATTGTTCCAACCAAATAAATTTCCTAGACCAGGAAATTCACTAATTGTCCACATTAAAGAATCATGAATTTTTAATAGTTGTCTTATTGAAGCATTATATGTTTCTACACCATCGTATCATAATTATCACAATTCATTGATTAGAGGTTGAAGGTATACATCAATATCATTTCCAGGAATTTTATTCCTAGGAATAATCATAAAAATAATGAAATAAGTATGCTTCATACACATTCATAAAGGTATACTATAGGGGATCAAAACAACTAGACAAATTCTATAATTAGTACTTAAAGTACCAAAAGGGTTTAAACCATCAAAATCCAATCTCAAACATACATCCCTAGGATCTAAAGAAAAATTTGGATATAGAAAATAAAACATCTTCTATGATGTTGAATATTTTGGATATCTTATCAATCCATCATTACTATTTGAGAATTCCACATAATGTAATTTTTTGTCTTAGATGACATAAGTAATCTTTTCAAGCGTGGTTTCATAAGAAAGTAATGCAATACCTTTGTAGGAGTTTTTTCTTCTATTTCTTCCTATGGTTGTATTGATTTACACTCTCATTGTTATTCATTGACTTCCATACGCTTGTATGACATCTTATGAATTCTTATATATCATAATCTCCACCCCAGTAAAGAATGAAATCATTAGGGCATGCATGTATCATTGTATAATAAATTCCAAGTTTGTTGATGAATTTCTTCATCTCATACAATGATGCATAGATCATAGATTCACTAAATGCATCATGCAGAAACTCTAAAATCTTGGACATTTTTTGTCAATAATTCCAAATAAATACACGATATGATAAAAATTAAGTATAAAAAAACAACTTTGAATACATGGAACACCCTTCATACATTTCTTGATGTTCGTCTTTAAATAATTTATAAAACTCATTTTTTGGTCACTGATGTTCTAAGGAAGATTAACCTACTGAGGATCAACTGATGGTTCTAATGATCTATTAAAATCTTGGAAATTATATTATACAAAACCAGATGCACCATTTAACAAATTTCTAACTGAATTATCCTCTTCCAAGTCACTTTATGTTTCTTTGATAGTATTTACATTATTTTTACTTTCCATAACATTTGATTTACCATGCCTAATCCAACATACATATTGTTTTGGAAACTATTTCAATATCAAATACTCATATACTTCATTTCTATTTAACTATTTCTTGAATTTAAAATTATATCACGTAAATTTTATTCTACCATCCACTGATTAGTTTTTCAGTTGAAAAATCTAAAAAATCTTCCAAACCCTTGGAATATCGAGGTGTGTTTTGAATTAAATTAATCCAACATTTATCCATAGGTATTGTATTTTCAATAATATCCCTTTACATTTAGATATAAAGATACAAATTAGTGGTGATGGATTAGGGAAGGGGTAGTGCAGGCTCAAGGAGAAAGGGGGCTTGGGGAGAGGCAGTGAGGGGCGACAAGGGACAACCAGGGGCGTCGAGCGGTGGTGAAGGGAAGGGGTGGTACAACCTCGAGGAAAAGGGGGGATGGGGGAGGGGAGGAAGAGTGTATAAGGGGGTATAAGGGGGGGCTCGGGGAGAAGTGGGGTCAAAGGGGGGTCAGGGGTGGATGAGGAGGGATCAGTGAGGGGGCGGAAGGTGGCAAGGTGCGGAGATCAGCGGTGAGTGGCGAGGGACAGCAAGAGGTGAGGGGAGGCAAGGGGAAGGGGCGGCGTAGTCTCAAGATGAATGGGGGATGGGAGATGCAATGAGGGCATGCAAGGGGTGGTGAGGGGTGGAAGGGGGTAAGGGATGGTGGGCAGTGAGGGGCGGTGTGAGCTCAAGGAGAAAGTGGGGAGGGGGGGGGGAGGGGTTGAATTTTGGTTTGTCAAAAAAAATGCGGTGGTTTCAATAAAACCTCATGTAAATGTTAAAATAAAAAAACTATTGGTGGTTCACTTAAATCGTTGCTAAATTATATTTTAAATATGATTTATTCATTGGTGGTGTTGGAACCGGGCATGCAGTGGAAACCCCAAACAGGTGGGTTTTAAAATTTTTCCACCGACGGTCGACGTAAACTTGTCTACGTCGGAGAAGAGAAGCCCGGTCTTAGCTGAGGACCACACATGGAGGATTGTAAGCACAAAATTAAAATGTAAAATACCTGGTTTAAATCCAAAGCCACGCACGACATCTGCTCATTGATGGTGATCACTTCTTGAAGAATCTGAAGTCGAATTCATCTAAATCGTCCACACATGCTTCAAGGAATCCGGGTGCTAGTGCGGATTTGCGACGATGCCTTCGACTCTCCAATGACCACCACATCACATCGCTAGTGATGCCTGAGAGAGAGCTCCATCCGAGATCCTTGGATCCAGAGCATCTCTCTCTAGAATGTGGGAGAGAGGAGAGGAGAGATAAGCTCCATGAATAGTGTTTGGCAAATGCCCCTCCTCTTCTATTTATAGTGCTCAATTAAAATACATGGTATCGCCTCGCCGACCCCGAATACTTAACGCACTATCAACGACATTTTATGACTACTAAAATGAGCCATAAATATTATTATCATTTACTTGTAATATATTAAAATATATTACATGATAATAATTAAGTCATTAACCTGACTTTTCACTCCCATAAATATTAATTGAACCTTGAATAATTTAATATTCGTCAATTAATATTTTTTCATGTATTTACTAAAACTCGTAAATACATTTAATAAATAAATTCAATATTTATCATTCTAAACTCGAATAATATGAATTTATTTATTGCGTTGGTGATCATTTAACTTTGGACAAATCCTGAACCCTTCTGGTGGGGCCCACCATGTCCAAAACTCCTATTCAACTGAATAGGGAAGATTCTTGAATATGCTATTGTGTGTGACCCTCTAGGCCCTTATTTCAATAGCCGTGAATAATATTCACAGACCAAGAGTGGGATCTAGCAACCCATCATGGCCCCTGAAGAAATAAGGATTGTCACAGTAGTGACAACCAACCTACAAATACGCACTGTATAATATAATCTCTTTGCCTATAATATCTCATAAAGTGGGATGCACTCTCGTGTCATCGCCCTTTTCTTGATTTATTGTTTGTTGATGTAACTGGATGGATTTACCCTCGACTTCCATGGCCATGGTCTTATAAAGGTACTACCATCCATATCAACATGTCCAGAGATATATTATAAACCGGAAGCGACAAATCCTTTCTTGACCATTCAACCAATGTCATGCCACCAATAACGCACCCGACACAAACTACCTCGCCACGACTTCATCGCCATGGTTTTCATCTTGCATCAAAGTACGCAATCAAATGACATACATTGGTAATGATATCAAGTCAGGAGACCATTACACATGATCATAGATAGGAACGTCTAATGACACCCAAAACATGTGGAGTTACTATTGGCGGGTTAGTCCTCATGATCTCTCTACTAGAGATCACCAAGTGCGAACTTCATGAGAAGAAGTCTCAATTCTTATGAGCCCCCAGCACCTGATGTTCAAACATCTACTATGTCCAATTAGTAAGATGTATCTAGTCCCTAGAACATATATTTAAGATTAATGTCATAGTATCTAGAGGTTCTCATTATAGCCTGGGAAATTCTATAACCTTTCGATAGGACAATTAATCTTTGGACATTACCATTTCAATAGTGGACGCAAAATAGTCTACACTATAATGGTAAGATGACATCATGCATAGTTAAATCTATACATGATATGGTAATCAAAAGCACATAATAGTTGGGTCTAGGGAACCCACTATTTCAACACTCCCACTTGTACTAGAGCCAACTTGCTAACCAAAATTGTTAGCTACTCACATGATAAGCATCGTGTTTCTGCTGAGTAAAGGTCTTAGATACTGGGTCCACCACGGTTCCTCCGCATGGCTATTCTGTTATAGTGACCTCATCTATTTGTTTAAAACTTCTCAAGAGCTAGTATCCTGAGTATATCCCTTTTTTCCACTGTCATAACATGACATCTTGGCTAGTAATAATATCATAATCTAGATTATGATAATACTTTTCTCACTAGGTGCGATTCCAATAACTAGAACAAATTGTTGCATATCTGCTTCTTAGCTGCCTTAGAAGCTACAACATACTCAGTCTTGTAGGTATGGCCACCACTAGATGATATGAGCTTGACTTTCTCATCACCTTTAACCTAACTGCAATACTAGTTCACATTGATCTATGGAATACTAGTTCATATCCCCGAAAACTAGTATCCTTTCTTCTCCACTTACCAGGTACATATCTTTTGTACTTGCCAAAGTACAATTAGATTGTTCTGACTTAATCCCTTGTAGTGCTCCTAGATATAACTGATATTTGAGTATTGTAAAATATACCTTGGCAATATCGGTTCTTGTACATATCATGGAATACATGATTGTTCCATCGCTCCTATGTATGGATTTCAACTCACTTCATTTATCTCTTCCCATATCACGGATTGGTCAACATGGATAGATTATGCCCTGTGACATTGGCAACAATTCATCTCTTGAATTTTTACAACATGTATTTTTTAATACATTGTCACTATATGTATGATTGACGAGGACCAAGAAACCTATAGATCTACCTTAGTAGATCATGTTCCCTAGAACTTAGGTTGATACATTAAGTCAATCATTAGAGAGTAAATTTCTTTTTGGTCTTAACTAACTGTCATACCAATGTTTTTTTTCATATGTTATCGAACATAATTTGTTTAGAAAACATTGATTCTCCCACTAACCTTACATAGACACATGGAATTTTTTTTTGAAAATGTATTTTCTATGATCATGTTACTTTAATCCTAAACTGGATTTTAGTAACTTGCAACCTTTATTGGCATTCTATGACGTGACCATCCCTTTGTGGTTGCGTCATATAGACACCATCCACGATTGGGTGTCATGACATCCAATGCTAAATAAATTGATCATAGATATTAGCTGTGATAAGTAAAATTCTAACGGATTTAGGCATAAAGACTTTGTCAAATCAGTCTAGACTTATTGGTACCAAGCTCGTACCATCCATGTATCAACTTACTTGAATACCCACCGCAGTATTCAAAATAATATCCCCTTTTCACTTTGATACATGGAATCCATTAATTGAATTTTAGTTAGTCTTATCAATTTTAGCTAATTTCCATATACTACTTAATTGTAGTAAATATTATTCAAATTGAATAATAGATCACCGACCGCTGTGAATATAAAAACCATCACCATGATTTTATCCTTCCTACATAGTATGTGTCTCTGGAACATACTTTGTTCCACATGCACTTGTGGAACTAGTTCCTATGCCAACTATTTTGTGCATCTTGAGCATTGACTAAACACAAGTAAATATAGCTCCCAATATCTCTAATAGAGATGTGCACCCTTATATAGAAGTGTAGTCTATTGCTTGACTACCTACTCTTATATCTTAGGGATTTATGTAACATCCTAAACAATTGTTAGGCTTATTACACTAAATGCACAATGTGTTTGTCTTGACGCTAGTTTGTTTATGTTCTAACAAACTCCTTGCATCCAAACACATGTTCTTATAAAATAATGGTTTTACATCATACTATGACTCGTATGATATCCATTTTTCATTATAGTTGGCATATGGTTGTGGGATATCACTGTTATTTGCAAAGCATTTCATGAAATAAAATGGAAGTTTCTGCTAGTTCCAAATTTGATATTACTTACATCAATAATTTGATGTATAAAATGTGCGTTTAGTAATTACTCCATGCTAAATTTCTTTGATCAATGTTGATATGTAAGACTTAATCATCAATTCTCCCCATTAACATCAATGTTGTGATTTCAATAAGGTAATTTGGGTTTAGGAATTGCTCCACGCTACAATATCATGATTGATGAATGCTTGGTCGAGATATTCTTCGGTATCCCAACCTGAAGCAACTCATATCTCCTGACCATGCAAATAATTCACTTTGATATTACTTAATTACTTAAAATAATCTTATGAAGTGTATATACCTCTAGCTTATACTTGGAATAGTTCACACTTTCGTTTTGAACTATTTCCAAAAGCTTTGTGACGTACCTTTATTTCTAAAGGCGCTTTTTTCCAAACTAAAGAAATCGATAATACCATAAGTATTTAGCTGTGTCGAGCCTAAATACCATACTTGGTATATTCATTATGTCCATTTTTAGTATTTCTTGACAAAGAATTATCCTATCACAACTGGGTATAAGTCTCACATTTATATTCATCACTAATTGCCTATGATTCATGTATCACTGAACTAGTGATTGAGTTTACCAAAAAAAACGTTCATTCCAGAAACTAAAAGAATTTATCCTTGTGTCCAAGGACACATGAGATTAATGTTTGTAGTTATACTAAATAATAGTTCAACACAAATCTTTCTCTTGGCAATTAAGAAGTCATGTACTCCTCACCACTGGCCTAGGTATCACCCTTTCATAGCCTATTTAGAGAATACACCTGACTTCTAGTAAGGTTTCTATACTAACTTGTTTATCGTATTAGAATACACATATGTTCTCAACATATTGTATTTAATACCCAAGTAGTAAAATAGAAACATTACATTGATGAATACGACTGATGTAGAAGCGGCAACTTGCTCTTTTAAATCAGGTTATTTCTTTTAAACTTCCATAGTATTATTTTATAATATGCAATACAAATAAACTCTGTTAATAACTCATTAATTGAAGGACGTCGCAAATTTTTTATTGGAATTATATGTCTTTGACCTTTTCATATTGTCTTTCAATTTATCCGCCATAAGAATTAAAGCTTAATTGTCTTTTATTCTTATTCACTTGGCGAACCTTACCTAGATAGGCAATGAAGCGTTTACTCAATACTTGTTCGTTTTGTAACTTAAAATGAGGCTTGAGTAATGTAGTGAAAATGATATTTAAAGATCATGATCGATCCTTCAATTTACACATGCCAGTGTAAACTTCACCTTATTCATATCATCGCTTCACTTTATCCTTGAAAAAATCTCAGAGATGAGACTTTATGTTATATCATCTATGTCCTGGTGTAGCAACCGCAACTGACACCAGACGTTGATGAAAGCATAATGATATAAATATCATATGATTTGTACATTAGTCTCCTATAAGCAATTTTCACCCGCACTTCTTGAGGTAGTTTAACAGTGTTGGGGACACTGACACCTTTAGTTTCCTATATCATAGTACTATGCGCATGCGCCTGTACTATTCATGGATACTCGTGTCACTGTAGACATTTACTTTGTCCATTATAATATTTTAGTTTTAATCTTGTGGTATACCTTTCCATTTTTCTAAAAAAATAAATTTTAGCAGATGAGTGCCTTTTATCTGTATTATTGGTTTAGACATTTTGATTAATTACTTAAATCATTTAATGTCTCCCACTATTTTATCAGATTCTAGAAACCCTCTATGCTAGAATCGGAATACTCTGTTGCTTGAGTATTCTAGTGGCAAGGATCCCGGAATCACCCCTCATAGTCTACAAGCTAAGGCTACGACACTACTTGGAGGGTTCTAGGTAGGATTTTGGCTGGCCGGCCGCTTTAACTTGCAGTTCCTTGATCTGTTGAGTGAAGTCCCAGCTTCTTAAAATCAAAATTTGATTTACTCAACGCTTGCCTCTAAAATGATAGAAAGTTAGCTATGGCTAATCCTTACTATCACTTTAGTTAAGTCGACCCATCATTCTTATAAGGACTCCTCAATAGTAAGAGGCACCCTCAGCTAAGGCATGACTGGCACCTCAAACAGCTGGTTTTGTCCAAATTTGAATGACGGAAGGCTGTTTAGACTTAATATATATTTAAGGGTTTTATTATTTTTAGTGTGACGAAAGAAATAATTTTCTAATTTTATAAGAATGTACTATGTGATCACACTCACAACTGACCGTGCAAGAAATAGAAATTTCATCGTGTCACATGTTCATTTTATCTTACATGCTGGTTTATTATTATACTATGTGATCGCACAATAAATTATACATGCACAAAAAATAATAAACCATGCAGAAATAAAACGAACACCTGATCAGGATCTGATACTATTGGTTGATCCGTTGAGTGAATAACAGACCAACCGAAACCCTAGGGGTAAATACCTTTAGTCGCGTGGCTTGCAACTTGAATAGCAATGTCTGCTCATTCAATGCATCCAACTCCTGTCTAGTGCATCGCCTTCACTTGGCACGAAGTGCGTCATAAATCATCTCATAAATATACAATTGTACTCGCACACAGGCGAGGGGATCTCGGGGTGTAAAATTACAACTCTGAGAATGAGTGCACAGACCCTTATACATATAATGACACTAGAGACGACACGCAGATCACCTTTTATTTAATTAAAATAATTATTACAAACCATTGCAATAAATAAATAATTAAATTAAATATATAAACACTAGACATACATTGGTCGGTCCACGGATCATGACCAGTATACGCTTTAACTCGCGTATTTATAAACTAAATGTAGAATAAAATTAAACTTTCATTAATATAAACTTGAGGGTATTATTTTATTGAATTAAAATTTCACTCTAATTTTAATTCAATATTAATACATTGTTCGGTCCCAATTTATTAATTTAATTCTAAAACTAAAATTAAATTAATTAATTAATTAATTTAATTAATCACCAAATTAAATTAATTACACCGCATTAATTATAAACCAAAAAATAATATTTTAATTAATTTAATTCCTAAATGAAATTAAATTAATTAATTTAATTTTTGATTCAAATAATATACTTGAGCCCCATAGACCCCGGGCAGGGCCTGTGCGGGTCGGGGCGAACCGGCGTAGGCCCATCTCGGGTTGTGCCGACCCTTTGCATGGGAGTTATGGGTCGGACGGGACTGCCCAAATCCATTTCTGGCTGAGTAGACCTGCCCAAACCTATTTCGGGTCGGAACTGGTCAAATCTCATGCAAATGGGTTACCTCACAGTAGTCTTGCCACCAATCAGGAGGGAGGCAGCCCAATGGATAAGGCGAAAGTGTCCGCGGGACCGGGAAGGCTTGTGTGGGCGTGGGGAAGTGCCAACGAGCGCCTAGCCTTGTGGGAAAGGTGCCTCCAGCCAATCCGGGGTGTCGGCCTGGCCGGGGTCTCCACGTGGGAGGAGGTGTGGTTGAGGCCGAGGCTTTACTGCCAGCACACAGGTGCGGGGTGAGAGCGGCGGGGTTGCGCTGGCTTTGCACAACGTGGAGGATCCGGGACCAATGCACTGTGGGAGGTAGCAGCACATAAGACAATGGAAGGGGATTCGGGGCACTGCATGGGCGGGGTGCACTGTTACACAAAGGGAGATAGCCATGCACAGGAGCCCGCACAGCTAGTCGGGGTCGAGGCGGACTGTCGGGATGCCGATTGTCGGGGCCTACCGGTATGAAGTAGCGACTTGCACCGTGGGAAGAAGACTCGGCGGGTGCTGCTCTGTCCGGGGCAGTCACGCGCTACTGCTGCAACTGCATGGGAGAGGAGTTGTGTGGGAAGGGCTCTCGTGCGGATATGGGGTGTGCCTTGGTGCGCTTCTACAGGGATGCTGCATGTCCACGGGGAGAAGGCAGAGGAGGTCAGGCTAGGAGTGGTGCACTGCTGGAGATCGCCGGGTGGTGTGCTACAGTGCGCCGAGGAGAGGAGGTGCCCAATTAAACTTGCTTTTTCAAGTCCACCCCAACACACCTTTTTTTTTAATTTAACAAGACCTAAAAAAAGTTCTTGCTCCCCCCTTTTTTTAAACAAAGACTCACCCCTTTAAAAAATCTAAAACCTATTTAGGCTTTAGAAATTAATAATAATATTAAAATACAATTATAATAAAATTATAATAATAAAATTAATATTAAGATAAACCATTATTATTATTATTAAATAATTATTATAATAATAACCATTATTTGAATCACTAGAAAATACTATTCCGGTGACCTGTAATTTTTTTTTCAATCTGAATTCATAACTTCGGATGTCCGCAGACTGGACATCCGACATCCGATTCAGATTCTGTTTATGGCATTGGGACTGTATCGACGCCCTCTTTATATTTTAATGCAAATTAAAATTTTCTTGGCTTAAAATCGACACGCGCTCCCTCTGATAAAACTTTTTGGAACCAGGCATGCAGCGGAAGCCCCAAACAGGTGGGTTTTAAATAATTTCCATCGACGGTCGACGTAAACTTATCGACGTCGGAGAAGAGCAGCCCGGTCTTAGCTGAGGACCATGCGTGGAGGATTTTAAGCAAAAAATTAAACCGTAAAATACCTGGTTTAAATCTTAAGTCGCGCACGACGTCTGCTCATCGTTGGCAATCGCTGCTCGAAGAATCCGAAGTCGAATTCCTCTAGATCATCCACACATGCTTCAAGGAATCCGCGGGAGTGCCATTCGTCGTAATCCAGGTGCTAGTATGGATTTGCGACGATGCCTTCGACGCTCCAATGACCACCACATCGCATCTCTAGCGATGCCTGAGAGAGAGCTCCATCCGAGCTCCTTGGATCCAAACCATCTCTCTCTAGAATGTGGGAGAGAGGAGAGGAGAGATAAGCTCCATGAATAGTGTTTGGAAAATGCCCCTCCTCTTCTATTTATAGTGCTCAATTAAAATACCCGGTATCTCCTCGCCGACCCTGAATACTTAACGCACTATAAACGACATTTTATGACTACTAAACTGAGCCATAAATATTATTATCATTTACTTGTAATATATTAAAATATATTACATGATAATAATTAAGTCATTAACCCAACTAGTCACTCCCATAAATATTAATTGAACCTTGAATAATTTAATATTCGTCAATTAATATTTTTTCATGTATTTACTAAAACTCGTAAATACATTTAATAAATAAATTCAATATTCATCATTCTAAACTTGAAAAATATGAATTTATTTATTGCATTGGTGATCGTTTAACTTTGGACAAATCCCAGACCCCTGTGGCGGGGCCCACCATGTCCAAAACTCATATTCAACTGAATAGGAAAGATTCTTGAATACGCTATGGTGTGTGACACTCTAGGCCCTTATTTCGATAGCCGTGAATAATATTCACAAACCAGGAGCAGGATCTAGAAACCCATCATGGCCCTTGAAGAAATGAGGATTGTCGTAGCAGCGAGAACCAACCTACGAACATGCACTGTGTAATATAATCTCTTTGTCTATAATATCTCATAAAGAAGGATGCACTCTCGTGTCATCGCCCTTTTCTTGCTTTATTGTTTGTTGATTTAACTGGATGGATTTACCCTCGACTGCCATGGCCATGGTCTTATAAAGGTACTACCATCCATATCAACATGGCCAGAGATATATTATAAACTGGAAGCGACAAATCCTTTCTTGACTATTCAACCATTATCATGCCACCAATGACGCACCCGACACAAACTACCTCACCATGAATTCATAGCCATGGTTTTCATCTTGCATCAAAGTATGCAATCAAATGAAATAAAATGGTAATGATCTCAAGTCAGGATACCATTAAACATGATCGTAGATAGGAATGTCCAATGACACCCAAAACATGTGGAGTTCCTATTGGCAGGTCAGTCCTTATGACCTCACTACTAGAGATCACCAAGTGTGAACTTCATGAGAAGAAGTCTCAATGCTTATGAGCCCCCAACACCTGAGGGTTAGACATCTACTATGTCCAATTAGTAAGATGTTTCTAGACCATAGTACATATATTTAAGATTAATGTCATAGTATCTAGTGGTTCTCATTATATCCTGGGAACTGCTATAACCTTTTGATACGACAATTAATCTTTAGACATTACCATTTCAATAGTGGACGCAGAAAAGTCTACACTATAATGGTAAGATGACATCAGGCATAATTAACTCTATACACTATATGGTAATCAAAAGAACATAATAGTTGGGTCTAGGGCACCCACTATTTCAACAGTATGTTCATAAATTTTCAGCTAATAAACCACCACAAAGACCTTTTTTTAGTGACTTTATCCAAATATCTTTGAGTAGTCTATCAAATAGCTCTATATGATGACCTTTCTCTAAAAACTTTATCTAATTCCTTTGATTGAAATCCTATGTCTAGTTAATTATCTCAAAAAACTCTATCTAATGACCTTTCTAAAAAATTTATGTTCAATGACTTTTCTTGGAAACTCACATCTGATACAACTTTGTCAGGAACATTCATGTTTCTAAATTTGGTACTCTTTATGATTACTTCTATAAAAACATGAACAAAACATAATTGTTTTATAATCTTATAGACATTCTTCATTCGGTTAGCTCCTAAATTTTCCTTAATTCAATGAACTCACAATTATTTTTACGAATATCTCTGTTTGATAATTCCAAAAACTCTTATTTTTCAAGTAAACTCTATTTAGAAACCCTATACTCCTTTAATTAATTGCATTGAGAAAAATTTACTAGATTCATGAACACCTTGAATTAATCATAATGTTTGGTCCAATGAATAATATAAAATCATCGCCTGAATTATTTTTCCATAAAATATAGTCTGCTATAATTGTTTGTCCAGACAACTCAGTCCACCAGATTTGTTTATCCAGAAAACTAAGTCCTAGTAAGTCTCACCAAATTATTGAATAAAACTCATTCATTCCACATAGGCTTTTCTTCTTCGAATATTAATCTTGAATCATATCTATTAGGATTTGTGATGTTTAATAATGAGAAATATGTCACAAATAATCGATTGATATTCTTCTTCCAATCATCTATGTCTGATGGAACTATGAATATAATTAGAAAAACACTTTATCATCTCTTTCATCTGATCACATTAGTCTATTGGAATTAGTCTGACCACCTTAGCTCACTAGACTTATTATGGTCACCTTTTCCACTAGCCTCATATTTCTCTATTTAGAATAATCCATCTGGAAACTTCATGTGATGAATTCAATCTACATTATATTGTTAATACATGTGCTCCTACAAACAAGAAATAACATGTTAAAAACATTAAGGTCATATCACCAATCGTTATAAGTAACTCAAATACATCAAATAATATTTTTCCATTAAGTAATAAATATATTCCAAATCTTCCAAAGGTAAGAACACCATTTAACTTCTTTCAATGTATCAAGAGATGAGAACTACTTATCCTCTTTAATGGACTTGGATTATTCATGATTCATAATTAGGAATTTATTATCACCATCTCCATTGGACATCTAAGATACATATTCTTCATTAATAGGCTTGGATAGTTCAACAAATACTTCAAAAAACTTTCTATTTATAATATATTCAACATGTTAACATAAATTAAATCATTCAAATTCATTGAAACCCATTAACAATAAATACAACACATGCAAATTGGTATCTTTATCATCAAGGAAATTTAATGAAATTACTCCCACTAAAAATGTTAACCCCTTACACCATATCTATTTAGTGAACTAAAACCCTCATTCGATCATGATTTACACTGGTTAAGTACATAAATAAGTTATAATTATATCTTATAGATAATAATTTCAATCATTTCATATATTTCTCTTGGATAATTGAGAGGAATACTCTCATAATCCATCATGTGGATTCACTCAACTCTATTCCTCTAGTTTCTTAAGGGTTATGGTTTCTTAGTTAATTGTAACATGAATAAAATTCCAAGAACAAGGAACATAATAGTTAGGGTCAGCTATAATCATCTTTCCTTACACAAGATAATTCATGGGTACCTAATGGTTAGGGTTACCCATACTAAATGATCAAGGTCTTGAATTTTTTTTAATTTGGTAGGAATCTTACATATAGTATTTGAGGGGTTTCCTTTCAAAGTATCACCAATTTAATATACATTGTATGCATATTAAACCTATAATTTTTTAATCTCATACAATATTCATTATCGAATATTTTATTCTTTTATACATGCATGCTTCTAATGATTTAGTTTTGGAATCTCTTGTCACGACCCGTCCTCAGGGCCCATGTCGTGACTACCCCAAGCCCACCTTCCATAGGCCAGGGGCTGGCGACTAGCACCAAAGGCGTAAATCCCTATATTGGGAAGGCATTGCCTTTATAAAAGTAAACAAACACAACAGAGTACGCAACTGAAGTAAGCACTAAGTAATACTGTATACAAAAGTAAGTGCTGAAAGGAAAGGGGCCACAAATACAAGCCCAACAGTAAGTACAGTACAACTGAAAATCTAGTACAACTGCAGTAAAGTAAAGCAGCAACTACTGAGTCGTCCTCTGGGAATCCCACCTGAAGGGTGGGTACATATGGCCTCCTCGGCACCTTGAGTCTATCTGTCTTCTTGTTGTACATCTCGCCAAGTGGTCCACCTCCGGGTACTGTCCATCTCTACAAGTCTTTACCTCGTTCAGTTTTGTTCGTCATCTGCATCCAACACAATATAGTACAGGCATAGCCCGTGCAGGGGTGAGTATACGATACTCAGTAGGGACCCCGAGACCCCTGAAGGTATCCCAGAATCCATGAAGGATAAACCACAGAATAATGATACGATCATGAAGTATCAACCAACTCTACTTAGGTATATGCCCATACATATACCTAAGTTATCAATCAAAGTTCATCTCCAAATCTCGATCCCAAGAACAAACCAGTCCACACATGAAATAAGTCAATCACATTTATGATAATGATTGAAAGTCAAGAATCATATCACACAGGTATACATATTTCGTGTAGAGATAGAGATGATCAGATGTAGTCACTGATTTATCTAAGCTGTCGGACCCACATAGGATACTAGACCAGCTAAGCTGTCGGACCCATATAGGATACAAGACCAGCTACTCTGTCGAACCCTCTTAGGATACAAGAACAGAAGTAAAACATGTCGAACCCACTTAGGATACAAGAACATTTGTCTTCGCTGTCGAACCCACGGAGGATTCCAGTACATTATCCATCATCGTTGAACCCACAGATGATTCCAGTACGGTAGTCCTCACAGTTGCAGCCATCTCTAGGGTTCCTACACAAAGCACGCTAGATTCTGGGAGGGTATGCTCCTCGAGACAAGGGTTTCGATACATAAACTATCACGAAGTCCTGAGTTGATGTATCTTGATGTTCCGTCTTGTAAAAAGAAACCCAACGTGACAGACGACGCGTCAATCGGACGTTCGGTCTGAGAGTTATTGACATTTCTGTTCCAAGGGCCCGGTTGGATTTCGGGTACAATCCAACCCGGAAATACTCCAACCTCATCCTAATCTTGCTTAGAGTTTACCAAAAGGATCGTCTCATCAAAAAGAATCCAACTTAGTTGACAACACGTCAATCGGACGTCTGGTCCTTAAGTTATAAGTGTTTCCGCTCCGAGGGCCCGATTGGTTTGAGGTTTGAACCAACCCGGCCATACAAAAACTTTGCCAAAACCTTGAGTGTAATAAATTTAAATGACCATCTCGACCCAAGTAATCCTACACAACTGACGGTGCGTCGATCGGAGGTCCGTAGCTCAAGTTACGGGCAAAAACCCAAAAGTGGTCCGAAGAGGGGGGTCTAGGTCCGGTCCGACCCGACCCAACCCACCCTGGGTCGGCCCAAACTGGGTCGACCTGACCCGGATCCGGGTCTGACCCAGTAGGGTGCGTCCCGCACGGACCGCGTGGCTCGGTGGCCCAGCCCGAGCGGCTGGGGGTGGAGAAGCCCGCCTGGTCTGGGAGACCTGGCGGCGGCGGCGCCCTGCGGGGCCCACCCTATTCAATCAGGGGGGTTTCCCCCCCTGTCTCCTTGTAATGGAACCAAAAGTTTCCATTTACTCTCTGCGGAACCCATCTGGGTTCTGCCCTGGCGCGCACCGGCGACCGGCTCAGCCGGCTGCCCACCCCTGTCCACCGTGGCCATAGGCCGCAGGTCCTCTTTAGCGTGGCGCAACGATGCTTCTTGCCTCTGTCACGGCCCAACGTGGCCTTTTCACCGCTGGTCCCCTTCTTCACGGCCAACTCGTTACTGGTCGTCGTTGTCCACTCCCGTCGTCAACCACAAATAAGATCAAATAGAGAAGATTTGGCCGTGTTGGTGCGGTCCAAATTCCCCCATGCTATGGTGATACCATTTGGTTGTCAAACTATAATTTCAACGACGAAAAACAGGTACGGAAAGAATTTAAGCCCCTACCTTGATTCCGATGTTCACTTGTCAACGAGCCATGGAAGACGGTGTCACAGAAGTCGGGCTTCGATTTCGTTGACGTCGGAAAATGTCTGAAGAAGAAGCGTAGTCGATGTTCCTCGCAGACGGCATCTTCTCCCTTGACGTGGAGGAAGAAGAAGAATGATGGGCATTCCTCGTGAGCATCGCCTCACATTCTTTCCTCGGTCGTCGAGAGGATATTGTTCCTCGTGTTCTTCTTTGTAGAGGGTGAATTCTCCCAAAGCCTTCTCACAAAAATTTTCTAAAGAAAAAAAAATGAAAGGCTCCCCAAAATTATAATATTTCCATTCATTTCACAAGGATTCAAATCCTTTCAATTAAACTAATGAAGATATTAATTAGATGTGTTGGCACAATTAATAGAAAAGGGAGGTGGAGATTTCACTCCAATTAAATGAAGGGTGGTGGCTCCATTAATTCAAAAAGAGGAGTCCAAGAGTTTAATAGGGGAGTTGAAGAGTTAATGTTCATGTGGGCCCCACACACATTATCCTCCCATGGGAGGTTATGTGGGGGTGGGCCCCAACATCAACCTCCCTTTGGAGATAATAACCATCAACTAAATAAATTGTGTAATACAACAATTTATTTAATTTATTATGAATCTCCAAAGTATAACTTCTACTCCCAAACAAATGCAACTGCGGTAAAGGTCCCCTTAGGCAGATACTGGTGCTACGAGTTCATCAGTGTCCTCAGATTTCAATTCCGAGCACCGGTTCAAAAGATAGAAAAACTCACACGTACGTTTACTGAACGTACCTGAACAAAACTTTAGAAAATGATTCCGGGCACACCAGGCCTCGGAATCAAGCGCTGTCAGAAACTACGGACTCGTAAAATTACAAAGTATTTAAGAAAAAAAATTCTTTGAAATTTCTGGGTCTTTACATTACCCCCACCTCGGGGATTTACGTCCCCGTAAAGCTACAACATACACTAGGGGGAAAAAAGTGGGTACTGAGCACGTATCTGAGCCTCCTGCTCCCATGTGCTCTCCTGGAAGTTCCCATGCTTCCAGTGAACGCGCACCAGAGGAATCAAACATCCACGTAGGACCCACTCCTGTCGATCCTCGATCTCCACTGGGACCTCCATGAATGTCACCCTGTCATTGATGTCCAGCTCCCCATGGTCGATGATGTGGGACGGGTCGTGCACGTATCTCCTCAGCTGAGATACGTGGAAGATGTCGTGCACCTGGTGTAGCTGAGGTGGAAGGGTCAGGCGGTAAGCCACCCCGCCTACTCTGCTGAGGATCTAGAAAGGTCCGATGAATCATGGAGATAACTTGCCGCCCCGGACAAATCTCCGTAGACCCCATCGAGGTGAGACCTACAAGAAGACATGGTCACCATCCTAGAACTCCAGTGGTCTATGTCTCCTATCGGCATAGGACTTATGTCTGCTCTGTGTAGTCTTCATCCGCTCATAGATGATCTGCACCTTTTCCATCATAGTCTGAACCATCTCTGGTCCTACAAGTACTGACTCCCCTGGGTCAATCCAGCACAGAGGTGATCTGCAGGGTCATCGTACAGTGCTTCATATGGTGTCATCCCGATGGTGGAGTGGTAGTTGTTGTTGTACGCAAACTCCGCCAAGGGTAAGTGATCCTCCCAGCTGCGACCAATGTAAAGGAAACATGCACGGATCATGTCCTTGAGAGTCTAAATGGTCCTCTCAATATAACCGTTCGTATGAGGATAGAAGGTGGTGCTCAAATGAAGTTGCATCCCAAAAGCCTCCTGTAACCCGTTCCATAGCCGGGAAGTGAAATGAGCATTTCGATCCGAGACGATAGTCGATGGCACACCATGAAGCCATTCGATCTCCGGAACATAGAGGCGTCCCAAGCTCTCTACTAAGACCTACTCTCTGATTGGTAGGAAGTGTGCCAACTTGGTGATTCGGTCAACAATCAACCAGATAGATTCATGTCCTCTGGATGTACGTGGAAGCCCCATCACGAAATCCATGGATATCCCGTCCCCCTTCTACTCTGGAACCTCTAAGGGATGTACCAAGCCTGCCGGTACCTGGTTCTTTGCCTTCACTTGCTGACAAGTGAGGCATCGAGAGACAAACTTTTCTACTGATTTCTTCATACCCGACCACCAATGCTATCGTCTGAGGTCCTGATACATCTTCACCACTCCTGGATGTACCGCTAGTGGGGAAGTGTGGAACTCCCTCAACACCTCATCCTGTAGTGAAACCTTTAACATGGTACATTCTCTAAAGAGGATGACATGCTCCCCACCTTCAGAAAATCCATCAGGTGCCTTCCCTGAGGATATCTGATCACATCGCGTCTCACAGTCAACGTCCCCATGCTGAGCCTATCTAACTCACTGAAGGAGTGGAGGAGTGACTGTGAGAGACTGCAGAAAGGCTAATCCATCTATATCCACAAAAGATATCTGCAACACGACCAACTACTATGTCGCATCTCCTAGCAGTTGAATGCCCAATCTCATGATGCGAGTATCAGCTACAACGTTCCCCTTTCTGGAGGTATAGACTATCTCAAAATCATAGTCCCGGAGGAACTCAAGCCATCGTCGTTGTCTCAGGCTTAGGTTCTTCTGCGATAAGATACACCTGATACTATTGAGATTAGAGTAAACTGTAAACCGTTCACTCATCAAACTATGAGTAAGACTATCCAAATGTAAAGAACTCAAGTACACCCTTCTTCGCCTACGTCCTACAAGAGTTGCTAAGATTTGTCCTTTTCCGAGAAGAGAAATATGGTCTCATCTTCTGGATGAAGCATGTTCTTTGCCAAATACAGTCAATCCTAACATGAACAGTAGTATTTCATGCCATGGTTAACATTGTAAGGCCTTGACGCTACTACCAAGAGATCCAACTGTCACTCTCACCTCCAAGGTTTGAGTCTCACTGTCAGCATCAGTGTGTGGTCACTGGGTCTCCTCCAGTAGGAATCTCGAATGTGAGGTTCAAGTCAACGGTTTTAACCAGAACCTCTCAGTATCAACCACAACTAATCGGTAGGAAAACAAACGTCACATGGAAATGTGTATTTTATTACTACATCTCAATGTACAAAAAAACAAATCAACCACAAACAATGACATCAACGAAGCTAGAGGCATCATGAACAAAGGTATCTATGCCTGGAGCTAGTCCTGTTCCTGTCCACTGGCTCCCGAAGCACTATGGTCATAGGCCTTAGCTGCCCGAAGTAGAGCTCTCCCATGTCCACCCGTTCCTTACAGTCAGGGTGGACCTCTTGGTGGTGGTGGTGGTAGGACGTCGTCCACCACCTACTGCTCGGCCAGCTCCTCTGCCACGTCCGCTTGCTCCTGGTGAACCACCATGGTCGAACATCTATCTCTGTCTATGAGGTCCCTCCACTACCTGCTTATCATCTTCAGGGTGGGTCGTGCAGTCTCAAGCCATGTGACCCTGATCGCCGCATACATAGCACTGCATGCTCCTCGTATGGTTGGCTCTATCTCGTGTGCCCCACACAACCATACCTGTATCCTGGGGTCGCCCACCTGTTAGCCTAGTCTGCTTGGACCTCTGTGACATCTATCTAATGTCGGCTGCAGAAGTCTCCGCTATGGTCGGAAAGACCTACAGAAAGAGAAGTATCACCTGATCCCACACAAAGCATAGAGTCACTGGTACAAACTCTGCCCTGAAAAGACCCTCGAAGTCTCCCCAGGTGAGGGTCATCTCATCGTAAAACTGGAGCATCAGACTCCACCACCTCTCAGCTGCTCCCTGAAAGAGACTAACAGTTAGGTACACTATCAAGTCAGCGGGTGTCCCAACTGTGTGGAAAACTCGTGCTACAACCTCCAGCCAGCACCCAATCGTCTGAAAATCTGACTCGCCTCGAAACCTCAGAGGCCTCTGTCACAGGAACTTGTGCAACACGCTCAAACAACGTGCACCCTCTATTGTTGGGGCTGGTGGAAGCGGTAGAACATCGGTTACTGGTACCTCTGGTGCCTCCTCTGTGATGGGGCCCTCCACCAAGGCCCCGTCGCTCGATGGGCTACCATCTCGTACATAAATCGGAACCCTAGCTGGCTGCCTTACTGTGGCCATCCTGAAAACAAACAGGTGCACCATGGTCAAATAGTATACCTGGTGAGCTGACACAAAGTAATCAAAAAGAAAAACTTTTCAAAGGAAACACACACACAATCAGTGTTTTCATGCACTGAGGCGAAAATCAGAGGTCGGGGTCCTGGTGTATGGATACGTCGGCCGTCGCACCAACACCAGACTCCTTGACTGAAAACCACAATCAATACTCTTAACACTATTGATTCACAGAAAATAATGATCAGATTCCTGAGTTCTATGGTAGAACTGACTCCTCTAATACCAATTTGTCATGACCCACCCTCGGGGCCCGTGTCGTGACTACCCCAAACCCACCTTCCATAGGCCAGGGGCTGGCGATTAGCACCAAATGCATAAATACCTATACTGTGAAGGAATTGTCGTTATAAAAGTAAACAAACACAATAGAGTATTCAAATGAAGTAAGAACTGAGTAATACTGTATACAAAAGTAAGTGCTGAAAGGAAAGGGGCTGAAAATACAAGCCCGGCAGTAAGTACAGTACAACTAAAAAGCTAATACAACTGTAGTAAAGTAAAACAGAAACTACTGAGTCATCCTCCGGGAATCCCAACTGAAGGGTGGGTACAGATGGCCTCCTAAGCACCTCGGGTCCGTCCTTCTTCTCCGTGTACGTCTCTCCAAGTGGTCCACCTCCATGTATCTTCCAGCTCTACAAGTATCTACCTCGATCAGTGTTGTCCATCATCTGTATCCAACACAACATAGTGCGGGCATAGCCCGTGCAGGGGTGAGTATACAATACTCAGTAGGGACCCCGAGACCCCCGAAGGTCTCCCAAAATCCACGAAGGATAAACCACAGACGAATGATACGATCACAAAGTATCAACCAACTCTACTTAGGTATATGACCATATATATACCTAAGTTATCAATCACAATTCAACTCCAACTCTCGAGCCCAAGCACAACCCAGTCCACACAGGAAAGAAGTTAATCACATCGATGATAATGATTTAAAGTCAATACTCAACTCACACAGGTATACATCTTTCATATAGAGATAGAGATGATCAGATGTAGTCACTGATTCATCTAAGATGTCGGACCCACATAGGATACTAGACCAGCTAAGCTATCAGACCCACATAGTATACAAGACCAACTACTCTGTCAGACCCACTCAGGATACAAGAACAGAAGTAAAAACTGTCAAACCCACTTAGGATACAAGAACAGTAGTCTTCTCTGTCAAACCCATGGAGGATTCCAGTACATTATCCATCGTCGTCGAACCCACGGAGGATTCCAGTACGGTAGTCGTCGCAGTCGCAGCCAGCTCTAGGGTTCCCGCACACAACACACTCGATTCTGGGAGGGTCCGCTCCTCGAGCCAAGGGGTTCAATACATCAACTATCACAAAGTCCTGAGTTGATGTATCATGAAGTTTTGTCTCGTCAAAAGAAACCCAAAGTGATAGACGACGCGTCAATCGGACGCCCGGTCTAAGAGTTATTGACATTTCCGTTCCAAGGGCCCGATTGGATTTCGGGTACAATACAACCTGGTCATACTCCAACCTCATCCAAATCCTGCGCATAGTACACAAAAAGGACAGTCTCATCAAAATTAATCCAACATAATTGACGACACGTCAATCGGACGTCTGGTCCTTAAGTTATAAGCGTTTTCGCTCCGAGGGCCCGGTTGGTTTTGGGTTCGAACCAACCCGGCCGTACACAAACTTCACCAAAACCTTGAGTGTAATATACCAAAATGATCGTCTCGATCCAAGGAATACTACACAACTAAAGGTGCATCGATCGGAGTTCCATAGCTCAAGTTACGGGCAAAAACCCAAAAGTGGTCTGAAGAGGGGGTATGAGCCCGGTCCGACCCGACCCAACCCGCCATGGGTTGGCCCGAACCGGGCCGACCCGACCCAGATCTAGGTCCGACCCGGTAGGGTGTGGCCCTGCCCATGTGAGGGCGGCCTGGCCCGTGCAAGGGCGGCCCGGCCCGGCGGCGCGCGCGACCCGCGTGGCTCGGTGGCCCAGCCCGAGCGACTGGGGCGGAGAAACCCACCTGATCAGGGAGACCGGGTGGCAGTGGCGCCCTGTGGGGCCCGCCCTATTCAATCAGGGGGGTTTGCACCCCCCTGTATCCCTGTAATGGAACCGGCAGTTGCCAGTTCCTCTCCGCGGAACCCAGCCGGGTTCCGCCCTGGCGCGCACCGGCTGCCGGCTCAGCCGACCGCCCTCTCCTGTCCACCGTGGCCGTAGGCTGCGAGTCCTCTTCAGCGCCGCGCGATGGCGTCACGCCCCTGTCCTTCTGTTGCGGCCCTCCTTGGCCGCGTACCTAGACCACCGGCGCGGCGCGACGGCGCCGCGCCCCTCCGCTGTGGCCCGCCTTGGTCGTGGCCTCGTGCTGCTCTCCATGGGGCGCGACAGCGCCACACGCCTCTGCCACAGCCCGACGTGGCCTTTGCACTGCTGGCCCCCTTCTTCGTAGTTGACTCATTGTCAGTCGTTGTTGTCCTCTCCCGTCGTCAACCACAAATAAGATCAAATGGAGAAGATTCGGTCGTGTTGGTGCGATCCAAATTCCCCCATGTTACGGTGATACCATTTGGTTGTCAAACTATAATTTCAACGACGTAAAATGGGTATAGAAAGAATTTAAACCCCTACCTTGATTCTGATGTTTGCTTATCGACGAGCTGTGGAAGACAGTGTCGCGAAAGTCAGGCGTTGATTTCGTTGACGTCGGAAAACGTCCGAAGAAGAAGCGTAGTTGATGTTCCTCACGGACAACATCTTCTCCCTTGATGCGGAGGAAGAAGAGAATGACGGGCGTTCCTCGTGAGAATCACCTCACATTCTTGCCTCGGTCGTCAAGAGGATATTGTTCCTCGTGTTCTTCATTGGAGAGGGTGAATTTTCCCAAAGCCTTCTCACAGAAAATTTTCCAAGGAAAATAAAATGAAAGGCTCCCCCAAATTATAATATTTCCATGCATTTCAAAAGGATTAAAATCCTTTCAATTAAATTAATGAAGATATTAATTAGATGTGTTGGAACAATTAAGAGAATAGGGAGGTGGAGAGTTCACTCCAATTAAATGAATGGTGGTGGATTCATTAATTAAAAAGGGGGAGTCCAAGAGTTTAATGGGGGAGTTGAAGAGTTAATGTTCATGTGGGCCCTACAAACATTATCCTCCCATGGGAGGTTATGTGGGGGTGGTCCCCACCATCAACCTCCCTTTGGAGATAATAACCATCAACTAAAAAAATTTTGTAACACAACAATTTATTTAATTTATTATGAATCTCCAAAATATAACTTCTACTCTCATCCAAACACAACTGCAATAAAGGTCCCCTTAGGCGAATACCAGTGTTGTGAGTTCATCGGTGTCCTTAGATTTCAATTCCAAGCACCGGTTCAAAAGATAAAAAACCCACACATACTTTTACTGAACGTACCTGGAAAAAACTTTATAAAATGATTCCGGGCACACCGGGCCTCGGAATCATGTGCCGTCAAAAATTGCGGACTCGTAAAATTCCAAATTATTTAAGAAAAAAAATTTCCTTGAAATTTCTGGGTCTTTACATCTCTATTCCATCAACCAAATTAATATATTCAACTCATATTAATGTGTTACTCTTTAGCATACCACATTTTGTGTTACTCATCCAAAATAAAATGAAAACATATTTACACATATGTAATTTTATCCTATGAATAAGTTACATTTAATATTCATGAAAAGGTTTAGAATTATATGAAACTTGTAACACCCAATGCTACTATATCTTCTATTATAATGATTTTTTGCGTAATTTTTAATTTTTTTAACAAATTACTTTGAATTTTATTTTCTGGTATTTTTTTCTTCTACACATTGTTTAGGGAACACATTTTAGGAGTAACTATATGGGTAACCTTACATAGGGAATTTTATGGTTGTTTTTGAATATGCATGGTTTGACTTGCATAGGTAGCGCATAGTTATGGAGACTCTTGATAGTAACCAAGCGACTCTTAATTTCCTTGAGTTTTTTAGTGCATGGATTGTGCATAGTTAGGTAAACCAAGTAACAAGAATACAAAATGGATTTGTAATGGGGTGGTCTCATTCAGTATGGTCGGTGCATTAGTAGATGAATTATGTGCATTTCCTGGTAGAAAGCATATGGAAAAGTTTTTATAAGGTGGTTCCAACTGAACAGTTGGTGAACAGATTATAAAACCATGAATCCTAATCAAGAGGGTTTCTCTAGTTCACTAAAAAGAGAATTTTCAATTTTTTTCTTATTATTTTAAGATTCCTATGGGATTTCTCCTCACACCCTATCATTCATCCAAGCTAGGCATGTGAGGTCTCAGATCCTAGTATCTCTTCCTTTCTGTCTTTTAGGTGTTGGGGGCACATGAAGGAGGTTCAAAGGTGTTTGGAGAGTGTTTGGATGAAAAATGGTGGATTTGAGACAATTCGGCACCATGGAGACCTAGGTTACAACATAATCTAGTTTGTTACAGCATAGTGGTTATGGATATGGAATAGGTTGGTTAGATTATATGGGCATGGAGATCCATCTATAGAATAGGGGAGCTCAGGGAGGATTTTGAGGCTACTTACTTTTTGGGGGGTAGCTACACCATGGTGGTTGGATATGGTGTAAGCCCTTCCTCTGGGTCAAGCACTGCAACATAGAGCAAAGAGGTTATGACATAGGGGTTTTTGGAAAGTTCTTCAAAATTGAGGGTAGAATCATTGTGGGCTGTAGGATTTATCATAGTCCCTTCCCTTAAGAAAATAGGATTTAGTAGGATCTATGATATGTTCCTCAGACATTCTCTTTAACCAAGGGGACTGTGGAGTGGTCCCTTGGGTTATTCTATAGTACACTGTATGCTAAGAGGTTCTACAACATTGTCTTATAGGATATATTGTGGTCTTATAAATTTTAAAATCCCTTTAAGTACCCTCAATCCCTACCAACTCAATTTTCTACCAAGATTATCTCTCAAACCCTATGTTCCCCATAGTTCTTTTCAAAGGAACTTGAATCCCCTTTCGATCTAGATTAATCCTCATATTCTAGATACCAATCTATAGTGATTTGAGGTAGTTTATTCCTATTTTTCTAGTAGTTTATCTCCATTTAATCTCATCTTCCCATGTTCCTTCTTTACATGTTATAGAGGATTACATCCATCATTATAATGGAGTTTTATTCATTTTTTAGTGTTTTCATAGCACAATATCATTTAGAGATCATAGTTTTCTTACTTTAGAGGTAATTAGAGATCTGATTTGGTGGTCCACTTACATTTCAATAGAATTGGAAGTTTGATGTAGGGGATTCATTGCTTCTCCTATTTATATATATGAAATCATAAATTGATCATGGTTTATACCTTTAGGTGGTGGTTTAATTAACTTGATAAATATTAAACTGTATTAAATAATAAATTTGGTTTATTTTTAGCATTCTCATGTTGGTGTATTTCACCGTGGTAACAGTTTTCCTCTAATTTCACTAGATATCGTACTATCTATGATATTATTTATTTATAATGTGTGTTATTTGTAGATTATCTTGATTAAATTAATAAAAATAGATAAATATTGTAAATCTAGTGACAATTTTTTGGTTGTATAAAGAATTAAATAATAGGCATGTTTAATAAATCTTTATTTTCTTATAATTTGATAGTAATCAAATTGATACAAAATACATGTATAAATAAATGTGTTCATCCGTGTTAATGGAATTTGATAAATACCCTGAATCTAGAATGTTTTTTATTATATAATTGATCAAATTCAAGAAAAATGAGAATGGTTTTTCTCTCATATTTTTGAAAATGGAATTAATGCTAAGAGTATGTTTAAATAATTATAATATATTTATATAGCTATGCCTTAGGTTACCCATGGATGTAACCTATGATAATTGAATTGGTTAATTCAATATATAATAAAATCTATTTGTTTAATAAAGATAAATGATTGGGTCTATGATTTCCCATTGTTTATGAAGGCTGAGTGCCTTGTGTTTAGGTTTGAGTGAGCATGCTTTCATGTAAAGGATAAATACCTTGTTTTTATGGCCAAGTTTCCATGTAGACTATGTTTTTTGTTTTTTTCCTTCTATGATGTGATCTTTATATGATCCTTTCTATTCATTGTGATATGATCCTGTGATAGTTGATGATATATAGGAAGGGAAGCCCGAGGTTGTGGTAGTAGTTGATGTCTGTGATAGTGCGATGCATGGGGATATGCATGTGGGTGTCGAGGATGAAACTGGAGATGATATAATATAATGAATCTAGGTTTTTATTTTTCTATTCATAAAGTTGATATTCTTACTTAATGAATCTATTTAATGGTCGGATGTCTTGGTTGCTTGCTTATCTTCATTCCTTTCCCCTCTTCTTGAGGTAGCTTGTTTTTCTTGGTTAGGCATCTATTGTTGGTATATTAGGATGATTTTCTAGAGTATCTATAATTATGGATTGGTAATAAATAATAGTTAATTACTTAATTCATGGGGTTGGTATTGATGGAATTCAAATGATATGATCTTTAGAAACCATGGAATCAGTTGGATTATGCCTAGAGGGAATAGACTTCACTTAAAGATAATAAATTGTAGTTTAATAAATGTTTATTGATGGTTAATAAAATGTAATTTGGAATAATTTTGATGGTTAATTAATGTATAATGAATTAATTAATGAAAGGAAATAATAAAAAGTAAATAAGTAATTTTATGTAATCCTTCTTACATGCTCGTGTTCTTATAGGATATCTAGTCCCTAGTAGTGGAAGAAGGGTGTCCGGGTGACAATAGTTGTAGTTGAGATTGGGACTAGGTTATTTCCCACAGTGTGGCTAGGATATACATTATATCCTTTATGTTTTATAAATAATACACTACCCCACCCATGTCATTATGTTGACCCACACCCAGTGGACTCTGGGAGGGTGTTTTCCCAAACATCCTGGTGGTGAGGGTGGATGACTGACTGCCCCCTCTAACCCTGATCTCTTCTCTTGGTGGTATTATTTGTTGGTATGAATAGTGGTTATCTTTTCCCATATATGTGTATAGAGGGATATAATGGATTTTAGTTATTTCAAACACATGTATCTATGGATATATTATCCAAAGGACTATTATAGGTATGTCATTTATGGGTTGTGATGGCTCAAGGTATATTACATGGTTTATGGGTTGTGATGTCTTGAGTTATAATACCCAATGTATAATACATGCCATAGGACATATGGTGGATCCCATAAACTACTTGATTACTATATGGATATGTGGAATAGTATGATGAGATTATTTGATTCATGATATGCATGTTATGATAATTTGGTCCAACTGATTTCGAACTAGCTTCTTTTGGAGAGAGGTGGCTCAGGATATAAAATGTTGGTAAAAAGAAGGAAACTAGTGAGGAAGAATATGTGGGATAACCTTGTTGTTACATTACTATAATATATAATATCTTGTATTCAATACTCAGTGATAGATATCCATAGTGAGGCTAGAAACTTACTATATCTATTTAGGTGATGAGTTATCTTCACTTGTTTTTCACTAGGATTTAGCATGATTTATTTATATTTTACATGATAGACACTAGGAAGAATCCTACTAATTATACCTATTATTATCAACCTATGTATATATATAAAAAATTCTATTTCTAAAGGAGAATATTGGAGATTGGTTTGGATATTACTAGATTATGGTTTTGTAGGATCTATTTGGGCTTCATGGTTACTTCCGAATTTATATCTTGGGTACTTATAGTTTTCCTTTCCGGTTGTTTTAGTATTGTATTGTATTTCATTTATGAACTTGATATTTCTTTTATCTGTCTAATTATGAGTTTATTGGTGTATATGTCTTATCTCTCTATTCTTCATGTTCTTTTATAGGGTAATGTATCCCATTTTTATATATGATATACCCTTGGTGCTAGTCCTAACCTAGGGCCTACTGGAGATGGGACTCAGGCAGTCACTATCCTACTCTCATTTTCGACATAGGAGGAATACTCTTTAGGGGTAGGGGGCATGGAAAAGTGGTATCAAAGGTTCAGGATGAGGGGTAGAATGAATTTTTGATTTAGGAATAGGTGAGGACTGCATGGGTTAGTAGGGAAAATGTTCCAGCTAATC
The DNA here is from genome assembly GCA_963277665.1 of Viscum album. Taxonomy (NCBI): domain Eukaryota; kingdom Viridiplantae; phylum Streptophyta; class Magnoliopsida; order Santalales; family Viscaceae; genus Viscum; species Viscum album. The sequence goes on from OY728121.1 coordinate 1,583,903,013, forward strand.
TCGGTAAGTGATGTAAATAATAGATATTGGTTGAGATGCGGGTTTTTAGGGACCCTTGTTATTTGATGCAGGGACCTTTAAGTTTAATAAGCCAACCAAGAGAAGTGATATTTTTTTGGGTAGAGACCTAGGAAAGTATCATTCATCATTCTTCTTTCACCTATCATTGAAATGGGTAAATCGTAGGATAGGTTAAACCTTAAAATAATAAGATAATGAATTAATTAATGTAAAATATTCCATATTATAGGTTTAAGAGTCTAACCTTTTTTCTTTTGTAGGTATGGATCCAGGTAAATGTTCTCATTGGGTTCATCCCAAAAAAAATAGAAGGATGTTCCAATTGATCATTGTAAAGTAGAGGTTAATGATGAAGTCACTTGTAGGAGGACACTCAGAGAGTTTTAGTGCCAGAATCTGAATAAGTATGAGGGATCTGTCTTGGACTCAATGATATAAGACTGTTTGGAGGAGTTTGATAATAGATTTCAATTTGATTCGTTCTTGAAAGTAACACTATATTTCATTGGTTGTGATGATGATTCACGGAGAAGTGAGGTACTAGTGGATCTTGTGCCTCAGGGATCACTAGGAGTTGAAGGTCACATGGGAGAATTTTAGGGACCAGTTCTGAGAAGAGTTTCTTTCTTCGACCAAAAAGGTAGCCAATCACCAGGACCTTCTTACCCTTTAACATGGGAGTTCTAATGTTTGAGAGTTTGGGATCCATTTCAGTACCCTCCTATGATATGTTTCATACCTTATTTCATATGAGGAGGATAGGGAAATTAATTTTTAGGAGGCTCTGCATCTAGAGATCTAACACCAGGTCTCCCCATTTATGTTGTTGACATATCTCAAGGTTCTGGAAAGGGTAGAGGTTGAAGAGGGGACTCTATCCAAAACTAGGTCATTATGAGAGGGGAGTTGATAGGATTCCTCCTAAATAAGATTTGTGGTCTATGGTTCCCAATTTCCTAGATAGAAAAGTTCTCACTCAGGTGGGGGTAGGTCGCAACCCTCATTATCTCATTTCTCTAAGGTTGGAATCTCATAGAAATTTTCCAAGGGACTAGATGCATGTTTTTCTTGTGGGTGATGAGGTCATCGGTGGTGAGAGTGCCCCAAATTTATGATTAGGCAGCGTGTTCTAGGTGTTCCTCTTCAGGTTCCTCCATTGTGGCAGTTTCAGCTAATCCAGCAGTAGTAAGATTCTCCAACTTGGGATTAGCAGATAGAAGATGGGTCAGGTATAGGACAACCATAATATATTCCTCATCCTCAGAGAGTAGAGAGCAGTCATGGATGTGGCCATCATCAGGGTTAGAGAGTCCATAGATAAGTTCATAGTGAGCTTCATACTCTAGTGTTTCTAGTGTTGGGAGATACCGACATCACTTGAGGTACCCTTTTATCGTTTTCTACATGGTTTTATTATTTATTTGACTCTGGATTCACACACTACTTCATGTCACCTTACCTCATCCATAATTTAGTACTTGAGGTGGAGAGGATTCTAGTTAACTTGGCATTGAATATACCAGTTGGAGGTCATGCTTATATGTATTAAGTATGTAGAGACTATGATATAGTGTTAGGGTATCACCACTCTTTGAGAGACTTCCTATGTTTATAGATACAACCCTATGATTTCATCCTTGGTATATAATGGTTGTATTCAATGAAGGCTATGGTGGATTAATTTAGAATATAGGCTATGTTCTATAATTTTTATGGAGATCTAATAGTGTTCTGTAAAAAGAGAGACCCTTGGATGGGTTGCAGGCATGGTCTATCCTTATCTTCTTTTATGGTCAATTTGATGCTAAGTTCATTAGAGGTTCATCCATCATTATTTCCTAGGGTTGAAGAAGAGTACCTCGATATCTTTACTGAGGAGGTTGCAGAGTTTTCCCCTCAATGTGATATTGAGTTTTGGATTAAGCTACAACCAAGAATTTCTCTTATTTCGATGTCTCAATATAGGATGATGCCTTCTAAGTTGTAAGAGTTGCGAGTAAAGCTCGATAATATATTGTAGTGACGTTTTTTTGGCTGATTGTTTCACAATGGGGTTCACTGGTTTGGTTCAAAAAGAAGGTTGATGGTAGCTTAAGTCTTTTTATCAATTATTGTTTCTTTAATTAGGTGATAGTGAAGAACCACTATCATCTTCCAAGGATTTATGATTTATTCGATCAGCTGAAAAGTTGAAATTTGTTTCTCAAAAATCAATCTTCGGTTTGGATATCATTATATGTGAGTGGAGGATAAGGATATATTGATGTATACTTTTTGAGGTCATCAAAGTAGTTATGAGTTCATTGTGATTTTTTTCAATGTGATGAATTCTCCATTAATTTTCATGGGTTTAATGAATGCATTGATCAGAGAGTTTCAGATTCAATTCATGGTGGTTTTCACTAATGACATACTTATTTACTTCACATCTGAGGAGAAGTATACAGAGCACCTTCAGGTAGTTTTTGGAGTTATTCATCATCATTAACAATTTAGAAAGTTGTCGAAGTGTGAGTTTTGGGCTTATGAAATTCATTTCTAGGGGGATTTTAGGTCATAGAAGGTGATATCTATAGATCCTTCAAAGATCAAGGTAGTAATTTAATTGGTATCCCCCAAGGAAGTTATATAGGTATGAAGTTTCCTTATCCTTGAAAGTAATTATAACAGGTTTTTTGTTGATTTTTATTAGGTTGTCACTCCTATGAAAGCATTGAATATAAAGTATCATGTGTTATTGTGGATTTACTAGTGTTAGGTAGTTTTTTCGTACCTAAAGGAGAATTTGGTTAGTGATATGGTACTTTTTTCTAGTAGTGGGAGTCCAGTTTGAGGTTTTCTTTGATGTTTTAAATCTTGGTTTGGGATATGTTATGATGTAGCAGATTTTTTTTGTTTCTTATGGGTATCATTAGTTATGTCTCTATCAGCGTAACTATTTCACCCATGATATCAACTTGAAAGTAGTTGGGTTTTCCGTGAAGTTGTGTTGAATTACCTCATCAGTTAGCATTTTGTATTGTTTATCAATCATAAGAGCCTGAGGTATGGATTATCCCAGCATGAATTGAACATATGTAATTGGTGGTGAATATAATTCTTGTAGTATTATGACTTCAATATTTCATAAACACGAGGAAAGTAATTTTTTTTTGCTAATTTGATGATTAGGAAGCAACTTAGTGATGTCGTTCATGAATCATGGGATTCCTAGAGAGTGATGGAAGAGCTATCAGTGATGCTACTTGATATGGGAGAGGTTGGAGGTAGTGGTTGTATTTTTAATGAAAGTGCAATCAGCTTTGGTGTAGTAGGTGGAGGAGTCTCATCTTAGGGATTCTGAGGTAGAGGTGTGGATATACTAATTTGTTTTTAGTGATTCCCCTGATGGTTGGTCTGAAGATGAACAACACTGGGTTTTGTTCCAAGGGAGGCTTTTCATCCCTTTGGTGATGAATGAGATGTTTCTATGTGACTTCCATATCTCACCCTTGGTTGTACATCCTGGAATGACAAATATTTAAAAGGATCTTAGAGGGAAGTTTTGGTTGACTGGGTTAAAGTGTTTAGTCTTAGATTTTATGTCTGGATGTTTTTTCCATAAGGTGAAGGTTGAGCACCATTTTCTTGGTGGTTTTCTCAAACCATTAAATATTCCCTAGTGGAATTGGGAGAAAATATTGATGGAATTCATTACCATTTTACCATGAGATTAGGGATGATTTTATGATATATTGGTGATATTAGGTCATTTGAAAAAATCATCCCACTTTATAGAGATCAAGGAGTCAAACTCATTGGAGGTTTTTTAAGGAAGTATCTAGAGGAGGTCATGAGACTCCATGGAGTCCAGAGGATGGTCATATCTGATCATGACCGTCATTTCACCTCCAAGTTTTAGATAGATCTTCGGTATACTTTTGGATCTTATTTATACCTTATAACTAGTTTTCATCCACAAATATACAATCAAATAGATTGAATTATCCAAAATCTCAAAGGCATGTTTCATTCTTATATCCTAGATTTTGGAGGTTCATGGATGAGTCACCTACCTTTTGTTGAGTTTTCTTAAAAAATAGATTTCACTTCACCACTGGTATGGAATCATTTGAATATTTTTATGACCATCCATATCATTCTCTATTGTGATGGAATGGGGTTAAAGAGTCAGTAATTTTTAGGGATAAACTAGTGAGAAAAAAAATATAGATAGTGAAGGCGATTCATGAGAGGATAAATTTAGTGTAGGATCATTATGAATCCTATGATGATCATAGGATAATACCTATATAGTTCAACGTTGGAGATCATGTGTTCATAAATGTGACTCCTCTTCATGAGAAATGAAGGTATGGTTATAGGAGTAAGCTTTATCTCAGGTTTTTTGGGCCTTTCGAGGTGTTTTCTCACATCAAATTTGTGGCGTATTGCATAGAACTTCCCACATAGATGATCCAGTAGCATGATGTATTTTATGTGTTTCATATCTTCCATCACCTTCATGATTACTCTATCATTATTTATTAGGTTGATATCGATGTTGATGATGTTGTGATCTTCGAGGAGTGGTTTGTGGAAATCTAGGACCACTGGGAGAAGGTTTTGTGCAAGTATTCTATTCCCTTGGTTCATGTCTTGTGGTGACATAGTGGCATGGAGAAGAGTAACTGGGAACATGAGTCACATATACACACATAGTAACTTAAGATATTTTTTATATGTTCTCTTTTATTGTTTCCCATTTTGTGGTTGTTGAACATTTATGTTTATTATATGGTTTTCACTTGATTCATTGTTTGTTGGTAACTTTTCTCTCATTAGAGATTTATCCCCCTCTAGGGGATTGTTTTGGATAGGGTGATGTTATTGTGTATATTTTCACCTTTTTCCTCTAAGTGGGGTGTTTGAGATCCTGTGATGGTGAGATCCTTGAGATTTATATCATGGGGTGGCCCTTTGGACAACCCTTTTTCCTTTTTCTCTCTAGGCTTGGTTTTAAATTCTCAAGGATGGGAATGGTTTAATAGGTATTTGATGTAAGGTCTTAGACCCTAGTATACCTTCCTTGTGTGTGCTTTGGGTTTTAGAGTCACCTAAAGTAGGTTTCAAGGTTTTGGGAGTGTTTGGATGAAAAATGGGGGATTTTATCCAATTCTATATTGTGGAGCCCTAGGATACTTAGTAAGACAGTTTGTTGTGGCGTAATAGTTATGGTTGTGGCATAGGATGGTTGGATTCTTTGGGCATGGAGCTTCATCTTTGGAGTATGGGATATAAGGGAGGATTTTGAGGCTACTTACTTTTGGGGGTAGCTACACCATGGTGGTTAGATTCTGTGTAGGCCCTTCCCTAGTGTCAAGTGCTACATTGTGGAGCGAGGAGGTTGTGGCATAGGGGTTTTGGGAAGTTATATTAAATTGGGGGTGGTTGTACCTTAGGCTATAGTCTATATTTTAGTCCCTACCCCTAGTAAAATATGATCTAACTGGATCTACACTATGATCATATGACACACACTTTGATCAAGAGGTTGTAGTGTGGTCCTTTGGGCTACACCGTAATATACCATGTGTCAAGAAGTTCTTAGGCATGGTCCTAAGGGTTGTTTCATGGTGTTATAAATTTATGAATACCTATAAATACCATGAATCCCTCTAAACTCACTTTTCTCCCATAATTCTCTTTCAAACCCTAGGCTCCTTATAGTTCTTTTTTAATTCTTTTGAATCCCCTTTAAATCAGGATTAATCTATGGATTCTAGTGATAAATCAATGGTGATAAAACTTAGGTTATTCCTCTTTTTCTAGTGTTTTCTATCTCTTTGATATCATTTACTCTTATTAATTATTTCCATGTTTTGGTGAATGATCTACATCATACTAATGGAGTTTTATTTGTAATTTTTTAGTTCTTTCAGGGCATTAAATCCTATAGATATCATAGTTTCTTTATGGAAGAGGTGATCAAATATCTGCATTGGAGTTCTATTTTAGTTTCAAGAACATATGAAGTATGAGGAAGTGGATTCATTACTTATCCTATTTATTTACATTAAATTATAAATTAATCATGGTATATCCCTTTTGATGGGGGAATTAACATAATAAATATTAAATCGGTTAACTAGTGAATTTGGTTTATGTTTAGTGATCGCATATTGATGTTTTCCACTATGATAACGGTTTGCCTCTTATTTTTATATATAGTGTGATATCTATGATATGATTTGTTAAGAATTTGTAATGTTATTGGATTAACATGATTAAATTGATAAAATTGGACAAATAACATAAATCTACTAATAATTTTTTGGTTAGCTAAATAAATAAAGAAGATGCATGTTTAATAAATCTGGTGTTTCTTTTAATATGATGGTAATAAAATTAATTAAAAATGAATTTCTATATAAATATGTTCTTCCATGTGTTAATTTAATGGATAAATAACTTGAATCCGGAATTATTGTTGTTGAGATTAGTGATTAAAGGCATGTAAAATAAGAATGGATCCTCTATCGATTTTTTGAAACTACAATTAATGATAAGATCGTGTTTAAATAATTGTAATAGATTTTTATAGATGATGTATTAGGTTACCCATTGATATAAAATTTGATAAATGAATAGTTTAATTCAATATGGAATAAAAAAAATTAATGAAGATAAATTCTTGGGGTTGAGCTTTATCATTTATAAAGGCCAATTTCCTTGTGTTTAGGGTTGAGTGAGCATGTTTGCTTGTAAAGGATAAATGCCTTTTTAGGGAGAATTCTACCTATTGACTATGTTTTTTATTTGTTTCATTATGTGATGTACACTATATATGAGCCTTGTTATGTGATGTGATATGTTCATGGGATGGATGATGAGATATGGGTGGGGAGGCCTGAGGTTGTGGCAGCAGTTAACGCCTGTGATGGTGAGATGCATGGGGATATGTATGAGGGTGTCGAGGATGGGACCAGAGATGATGGAATAGATTGAATTTTGGATTTTCCATTATTTTTTTAAAGATTATATTATTTATTGATTAATTTGTTTAACTTTTGGATGGTTGGGTTTCTTTTTTATCTTCATTCCTTTCCCTACTTCTTGAGGTAACTGGATGTGCTTGGTTATGCACCTCTTTTTGGTATCTTAGGATGTTTTCCTATAGTGCCTAGAATTATGTAATGGTAATAAATAATAGTTAATGACTTAACCCATGATTTTGGTGTTGTTGGAATAAAAATTATATGATCTTGAGAAACTATGGACTCGGTTGGATTATTCCTTAAGGGCATAGAATTCACTTGAGGATAATAAAGTATAGTTTAATCAATGATAATTTCTGGTTAATGAAATATAATTTGGAATAATATTGATAGTTAATTAATGTATAATGAATTTATTAACAAAATTAAATGATAAAAAAGGAAATAAGTAATTTAGTGTAATCCTTCTTTCATGCTTGTGTGCTTATAGGATATCTAGTCCCTAATAGTGATAGTTAGGTGTCTAAGTGATGATAGATAAAGTTAAGATTAGGAATAGGTTATTTATTATAGTGTGGTTGTGATATGTATGAAATCTTGTATGTTTTTTGATTTAATACACTACCCCCCATGTTAGTAGGGAGACTGAAACCCAGAGGACTTTGGGAGGGTGTTTTTCCTAACATATCAGTGTTAAGGATAGATGGTTGACTGCCCCCTCTCGCCTTGATCTCTTCTCTTTGTATCATTATGTTCTAGTATGTACGGTGGTTAGATTTTCCCATATATGCATGTAGAGTGATTTAATGGGTTTTATTTATTTTACAAACATGTATTTATGGATATAATATCCAAATTATTACAATTGGGATGATGTGTATGGGGTTTCATTGCTCAAAGTATATTTCACATTTTATGGGTTGTGATGGCTTGAAGAATAATAACTGATGTATAATACACCCCATAAAAGCTATGTAATATCTTTGAAACTACTTAGTTATTATATGAAAATGTGGAATGGGATGATGAGATGATGTGATGCATGAGATTCATGTTATGATACTTTAGTCTAGGTTTTTTCAGATAGAATTATTTTAGAGAGAGATAGACAAGGAAGTGTGATGTTGGGGCAGAGTAGAAAACTAGTGGGGAAACAATAGTAGGGTACCCTTGTTGTTTCATTACTATAATATATGATCTCTTGTATTAAATACTTGGTGAGAGATATGCATGGTGAGGTTGGGAACATAATAAACCAATACAGGTGATGAGTTAGCTTTACTTTTTGTTTACTGGAATTTAGTATGATTTCTTTATCTTTTTCATGAGAGGATTTGGGGAGGATCCTACTGAGTATGCCTATTATGATCACTATATGTATATATAAATTGTTTTTCAATTCATCCAGAGTAAGTTGTAGATTGGGCTGGATATTACTAGTTTGTAGTTTTACAAGAGCAGTTTGGGATTTGTGGTCACTGTTGCGTTTACCTTTTGGGTACTTGTAGTTTTCCTTTATATATTTTTAGTCTTATATGAATTAAATGTACACACTTTGGATTTTTTTATCTATATGAGCAGGATTTGATTGATGTATCTATTTTATCTCTCTCTTCCACATGTTCTTTTATAGGGAAATGTCTACCATTTTTATGTATGATATACCCTCAGTTCTAGTTACCAACCTGATGCTTACTAGAGGTAGGACTCGAGCATTCATTATCCTCCTTATCTCATTGTCGGTATCGAAATGGTACTATTTAGGGGAGGGGTAATGAAAAATCACACATCCTAGGAGAATCCTCCCTCCCTTACCTTCTATTTGGAGGCCTTTCAAGCCTTATTCCTTCAATTTATTGAGACAATATATTATTTATTCTCTTAGATTCCCCCACCCTTCCTCCCATCTTCCCTTTTTCCTTTTATTTTCTCCTCTCATATGAACCCTAGGGATACTGAGGTTCAAATTCATGGTTTGGGGTGGGTTATTCATGGTTTTTTTGTTTAGGGCCTAATGAGGATCCCTTTATGATTGTTGAAGCATTCTTCATCACATGAGATGACTTCATCCTTGGTGATCATTGAACCTAGGTATTTTTTTTCCTTTTCTTAAATTGACATTCCATTGAGTGCTTAATAGTTTAAAATTCCCTACTTGATAAATTTAATCCATGTTTGATGGATTGGTTGGGTTTTAAATATGATCAAGGTTTATTTCCTCTTGGAAAATGGTTTTCACTTTTCATTTAAAGTGGGACTCAAAATTATGACTAGTGATAATTGATAAAAGTTTGGTTTAAGTTAAATTTGGCATTTTAAATGTGTTTTGAGCCTGTTTGGATCATGAAATCAAGTGGGACGTGTGGTTTTAGAGTTACAAAATTATTTTCATTGGTATTTCAAGTGGTGTTTTAAAGTTCCCAATGTTTTCAATATTAAAATATGTGTTTTAAATTAAGTGTGATGTTTTAAAATTCCTTAACCCCATTTGGTTCATTATTGGAATTTAAAATTGGTATTTTAATCTTATTGAGTGTTTTAAATGGAAATGTTTTGTTTCTTAAAATTTTCCTTCCAATGGTTTTGTGAAATTTTATTTAGAAGTTTTTTAACAAAATGATCTCAAAAACATTATTTTAATGAATGGTTTAGTGTAGGACTTCAAACCAATGATAAGTGACTTGTTATTCTAAGTCTTTTGATAAAGGACCACTTGGCACTTTGGGTGATTTATAAATGGTTTGGGTGAGTGTGAGACCCTTTTAAACCCCTATTGTATTATGAACCCAATGGGGATTTTGTTTATTTCTTAATGTTATTTTTTTCCTGAGGGGAACATTGTTTATCTCTTGTGTTATGAATTAAATGTGATGGGGTTGTTGATTATGAGGGTGTAGAAGGTGAGGTGTGAATTATTGGTTTGATATATTAATGCATATGATTTCTCACCACAATTTTATATATGTCATAGGAATCCTAGTAGACTAATTATATGTATGGATAAGTAAAAACCTTAGTTTAGAGAATGTTCTCACTAGGGATGGTGGCCTGCTAGACCAAGTGAGTGAGTGGAATTGATCATGGTCGTTAAATTAATGGAGCTAATGGGAGAGACTCTTATGTATTGTTATTTCATCTTTCACTCAAGAGGTTTATCTCTAGTTGGTTTCATGGGGATACCAAGGATGATATAGATTCAGTAGTGTTGGCCTAGGTATCATGTCACCAGTTTAGACCATTGTAATTGAGTCCGAGGAGGTTGTCCATGATGCTTTTATACCCTTTATAGGATAAATTAATGGATTTCAATGGTTATTCCTTACTTATATCCCTTATTTTTAATTGTAGTATGGTACCTTTATTTCTATATGGATTCTTTGGATTTTTTGTTTTAATCTTGGTACTATATTTTCTTACTCTTATTTGAGTAGTGGTTTTATTCACTTTCAAATTAGTCATTGAAAATGATTTGGAAAGAAAAATGATATTATTTTGAAAAGGTTTTCTAGTAAATGTCTTGAAAGGGGGAATATGGGTTTTTAACTTTTTATGGTTTCTAGAAATAGGTTATCCTTCGGTGTATTAAAGGTGCTCATAAAATAGGTTTTGACTTCACTCTTCTTTATTTTAGAATAAGGGGGAATTGTTTTACAAAAATGGATTGAGGCCCATTAAAAGTGGTTTTCAATTGATTCTTTTTTTAAGACAAATAAAATCATTTTATTAAAATATATGGGTGTGATTTATCTTTTGTATACTTGTGTATTAAAATCTATGGAGTGTGACTACAGGTCATGTGGAGATTGCAGGTAGCAATTTTGTTTTTCTTTCCCAATTAGGTTCTATATGTATTGTCTATTTTAACATTTATTCTTATAAAGATTTGATTTTTAATATTTTATGTTCCTTATTCTTATTTAAGGATGTTTCCGTTATTATTATTCAGTCTCTAGTTTCTTCTTTTCTATTTATATTGCTTACTCTGATGTGTTTAGTGTATCTTGATCTGTTTATTTTTTCACTAGTGAAATCATTCCTAATGATTATGTTATGAGAACCAAAAATTGTTTGATAGTCTGGGGTGATCAGGAACACACCCCGAGTATGTCCTAGACTGGACTAAGAGTCCTATAGATGGATTTCTCGGTTTGGTTCATAAAAAATGGTATTAAAGAATTCCCTCTTGTTATTTGGGGTGTATCTGGGTTGTCTGGAGACCAAGATCATCATTGGGGCTTGGGTGGAGTGTTCAAGAAAGTGTTTTTCTATCTCTTCATCACACTGAACCTTGAGTTTACATGGGTGTATCAATCTTGAGTCCTGATTTTGAGTTCATATTTAGATATCTTTAATATAATTTGATATGTTTTGATTATTGTTTTATCCCCATTGAGTGTATTTATGATTTTGGGGGTTAGTTTGAGTTTCAGTGGTGAAAGTGGTGATAAAATAAGGTTACATGGTTATCATGCATGATCTATTAAACTATCTAGTGACCATGAAGAATGGATCTATAACCATGACAGTGCTTGTTTCATAGTTAGTTCATGGTTTACCAGCTCATGTGTCTAAATCATGCACAATGTAATTTCTCCTCCAGATTTAATTTTTCTCCTCCCCTTCTCCCTATTTTGACTCTAGTGGAGTAATTCATTAGTGTTTTATCAGATAAGTCACTTTTCTTGGATATTTTGTGGAAATTGATGTGGTTTAATGTGGTTTTATTTGAGATGATGTTGGTGTGATTTGGTTTCTCCCTTTAGGGACTTTTTGTTGTGTGATGGAAAATAGTTTTTGGCATGGAAGATAAAAATTTCATGAGTTTTTTTCTTTTGAAAACCCATATTTTAGTTGTTTGGGAAAAAATTGGTTTTTATTGTTAAAAACCATGTTGTGTTTTGTTTAAAAGTGGATCTAAGGAAGGTGTTTTGTATGAAAAGGTGTTTAATCATAAAATGTATAATTTTATGAAGGATTTAAATTCTTAAATGGATATTTTTATGAATCAATTAATGAAATAATTTTTAGAGATATAATTTATTTAAAAATATAATTGTTAAATTTATTTTTAGATACAAAAAATTGTCTTGATGATTAATATATTTTGTGGTCCATTTTAATGGTCATGGAATATTTTAAAAATTGTCAATTTTGAAATATATTGGAAGTTATTTGGGAAAGTAGTTTGATATTTCCTTTTTTTGAAAATTTATGGGATTATTTTTAAATATAAGGGGTTTTTTGTGGGTTAAAATGATTTTTGGAGATCGGTGGTTATCGGTAATGGTTTGAAATGACTGATAAGGTGGTTTGTAGAAAACGGTTGGGTTTCCCAAACAATATTCGAAAAACAGTTTGGAATTTTTTCTCAAAATGTTTTTTTTGAAATTGGTGTTTAAAATTTATTCACTTAGTTATGGGACCACATGTTTTTTTAAGGATCATGAGAATTTAGTCTCATACCTCATATTAGTTTCTAATTTCCTCCCAGAAAGGTCTTTATGGAAGAATGGGTGTTGTTTCTTAGAGTTTTGCTTTAATGGTTTCATCCATTTTCATATTTTAACTTTTATGTTCTTAACTCTTCCCAGACACTAAGTAGATTTAGGGAATTAAAAGATTCTTTTTCACTTTGGGGATAATTGGGTTATTTCCCTTCCCCTAATTATGATGGTATGGTTAATAAGGTTTGGAGTTTCATTCTAGTGGGTTCCTTTTGAAATGTATCTTGGTAATGAAGCCTTGAGTATGTTTTTTGAGGAATCATATGTGAGTGCTTTGAATGGTTTTTTTCTTTTTAAAATTTATTTTTGTATATATTATGGATTTTTCAGTTTTTATCTTATAGATGTTAATGGATTTTGGATCAATGTGTAGACCTTTTGGTTTGTGTGGATGTGTTTGGGTTTTTGGGTTTAGGTGAATGAATTGTTGTTTTGGTTTCCTTATTTTGGGTATTCCAGTGTTTTCTTATATTGTGTCTATTTTCTGGTTGATTTCTTGTTAATGTGGGAATGTGTGACCTTTGGGTCAGTGCTTGGGTAATTGAGATGGATGCTTCCCTTGGTCAGTTGAGAACTCGGTAGTTTTAGATTTGTGGGGTTTTTCATGGAACAGTGTTTCGTGGTTGAGTTAGGAGTTTACCCATAGAGTACAATGACCCAGGTTAAGATCCCATGTTTCTTTCTATTATGGTATGTTTAATATTTTCCCCTTATGGATGTGATGTGTGTTAATTTTTTCAGTGGCTTAATCCATGTGGGTGTTGAGTCATTTATGGTTGACTTTCTATTGGAATATATCTGCCTTGGGTGTTATAACGTCTTATTTGGTGATCATTCATGATTTATGGATTCAGGTACTTTTAGAGGAAGTTCATGTAGATTTATTATTTTCATGTATTTTTTTAGGTATGTTCTCCTTTTTGTTACACCATTTAGAGAATTTTAAAATTTTGGGGAGACCAATGCTCAGTCTTCATATCATTTTGATATTGTATCTATTATTTTGGGGGACCTTGAATTAAATACATCTCATGATTTTTTGTTCTTGATGGTTTGTTATAGAGTAATAATTGGTTTTTAAGAGTTTCCTATCTTAGATCCTATCTAGTTATGTTTCATCTAACTCACCAAATTCCATGGGGTGTGGGTTGTGACTCATTATGTTAACTTTTATCTTGAAAAAATAAATTATGGGGGAATAAATTATCATGGTGGTGAGATCATAAAATCCCATTCCATGGTAAATTTTATTATAATTATAATTTTGGGGGGTAATTATAAATTTTTGAAAAATTTCACTTTGAGTTTTATTTTATGGTATTTTTTGCTTCTACATACAGTTTGAGGTGCATGGTTTAGGAGTAATCATGAGATTAAACTTACTTATATAAGTTTAATATTGTTTTTTAACATGCACTGTTTGACCTTCATGGGTATCACATGGTTGAGGTGACTCTATTTAGTAATTGTGTGGCTATTCCTTTCCTTGAGTTTCCTAGCGCACAGCTTATGCATGGTTAGGAAAACCATGCAACAAGCATGTGATATGGATCTATAATGGGGTTGTATCATTCGACAAGATTAGTTCATGGGTACATGAACCATGGGAGTTTCTTGGGAGAAACCATGTGAAGTCATTTTTCTTAGGCAGTTCCAACCGCACGGTTGGTTCATGAGTTACCAAACTTGTGGTCTAACCATACAAGTTTCCCTAATTCACTTCAAATTGAATTGTTAGTTTTTCCCTTATGATTTTAAGAGACCTAATGGATTCCTTCTCTCTCACTCTCACTCATCCAAGCTATTAATTTATCCTTAGAGGATCCTCCCTCCATTTCCTTCAATTTTTAGGCCTTCTAAGCCTTCTAGCTTCTAGATCTTGAGTTAATCTCTTCTCCTTTCTCTTAATTTCCACCTCCCTTCCTCCCCTCTACCCTTTTCCTTTGATTTTACCCTATCACAGAAACTATATGGATTTTAGGGTTTTTATTTGGGATTTTATATGATTTATTCATGGTGTTTTGTTGATTAAGACCTGAGTAGGATCACTTTATACTTTTTAGAGTGTTTTCCATTATAGTCAATGACTTTCATCCTGGTTGTTATTGAACTAAGGTTGGTAGTTTTGGGCATTTTATTAAATTTACCTCACAGTTAGTGCTTGATATTTCAAAATTCATTATTTGATAAATTTAATCTTTGTATGATGGGTTGGTTGGATTTTAAATGTTTTTAAGGGGGATTTATTCTTAGAAATTGGTTTACACTTGTAATTTCAAGTGGGACTTGAAATTCCATGTACTAATAATTCCTAAAAGTTGTTTTAAAGTTAAATTTGGTATTTAAAATGTGTTTTGACCTCATTTTGGTCATTAAATCAATTGGGAAGTGTGGTTTTGGAGTTTTGAAACGTTTTTTCTTAGTATTCCAAGTAATGTTTTAATGTTCCTAGTGTTTGAAATGTTGAAAGAGGAGTTTTAAATTTAGATTTTTTTTTTAAAATTACTTGACCCTATTTGGGTCATGATTTTAATTAAAAGGTTTTTTTAATCCTATTGTGGGTTATAAATGGAAATGTGTTGTTTCTTGAAATTTTCCTTCCAATAGTTTTGTGAAAATTTATTTGGAAGATGTTTTACAAACATATTTCAAGAGTTTGATTATAATGAATTATTTGGATTAGGACCTAAAATCATTTATAAGTGGATTAGTATACTAAGTATTTTTATAAAGTATTTTTTTTAACTTTTTGTGATTTATAAATGGTATAGGTGAGTATGAGAACCTCTTAATAACCTTTTTGTATTGTGACCTTGAAGTGGATTTTTTGTTTAATTATGTGATTCTTGGCCCAAGGGTCATGTTATTTATCTATTGTGTTATGAATGAAATGTGATAGGGTTGTTTATTGAGAGGTTGTGTAAGGTGAGGTGTGATTTATTTCTTTGATATATTGATGCACATGATTTATGACCTCAATTTGATATATGTCATGGGAGTCCTAGTAGACTAAGTATAGGTCTTGATAAGTGAAAATATTAGTTCAGAGTGTGTTCTAACTAGGGATGGTGGACTACTATACTGAGTGAGATAGTGGAATTTACTATGTTTATTAGACCAAAGGAGCTAATACAAGAGCTTCTTGTGTCCCATGGTCGCATTTTTCACCCAAGAGGTTTATCTATGGTATGTTCAGCAGGACTACCAGGGACAAGACAGATTCAATAGTGTTGGAATAAGGATCATGTTGTCAGTTTAGACTATTTTACTTGATTCCTATTAGGTTTCCCATGATTCATTGATACCCTTTATAGGATAAATTAATGGATTATATGGGTTATTATATTTTTATATCTTTTATTGTTGATTGGATTATGGTACCTTTATTTTTTTGAAGTATTTATCTTGTTTTTTTTATTCTAGGTTCTGTTTTTTTTTACTTTTGTCTGATTAGTGTTTTTATTCACTTTCAAATTGTTCTATGAAAATTATTTGGTTAGTGTATTTGAAAAGAAAAATGATGTTATTTTGGAATGGTTTTTTGGGAAATTTTTTGAAAGAGGTAAGATGGTTTTTTACATTTTTATGGATTCTAGCAAGAGTTCTACTTTCGTGTTTTAAAGGTGTTCAATTTTTTTTAATATTCCCTTATTTATTTTATAATAAGGGGGTATTTTATAAAAATGGGTCGAGTCCTGTAAAAATTGGGTTTCAAGTGATTTTTTTCATTTAAGACAAATCACAATTATTTTTTGTGAAATGTGTGAGTGTGATTTAGTTTTTGTATACATGTATATTTAAAAAAAATCAATTGTATTTTAAAACTAGAATAAAATTGATTATTGTTTTTAATAATTTCACAAACTCTGTAGTGATTACCTGTTGGGCTTAGTTTTACTCACACCCTACATACACCACTTGGTGTGCGTAGCTCTTATTATTTCATTTCAGGTACCTCCTCTTTGGTCTCACTTGAGTTGGTATGCAGGTTGTGTTGGATGTTTATAATGGTATGTGGAGGGTGAATATGATCCATGTAGAAATTTCATGAAGTAGATTTATTTTTATCTCCCTATTAGGTTTTATATATACTAGTAGTTTTAGCCTTTATTCTTATGAGGAGTTTATTTTTATTCATTTATGTTCCATGTTCTTATGTGTGGATGATGCATTTATTATTATTCAATCTATAGTTTCTTAATTTTTATTTACAATAATTATTATGAGGTGTTTAGGGTTTCTTGATCTATTTGTTTTTTCATTGTTTAAATCATTCACAATGATTATGTTCTGAGACCCTAACACCGGTTTCCAGCCTGGGGTGATCGGGAACACACCACAGGTTTATCATAGACTGCCTTAGGAGTTTGATAAATGGATGTATTGGGCTGGTTTGTGAAAAAACTAGAAATATCCACATGAATAACCCTAGATCCATAGTGATCCAACCCTCACATTTCTATAATAAGGTAAAAATATCCAGACTGATAGGAAGTCTGACACAAAGTCCCTCTACTTGGGGTTACATTACTCAAGAGAGATTCTAATTCCATCATAACTCTAATATGTAATACGTATATACAATATTCTATAACTAAGTTCAATATAATAAAATTAATTACAAATTGAAGTTAGGGTAGATAAAAAATAATCTTAGTTGGTGTACCTAGCATATAATGCATGGAATGACAGTTTTATAAGAATCAATTTATCACATAAGTTAAATAACACATAATATTTACATTTCATAAACAATTTATAAACTTGAAATTTAAAAAATAATAAATAAATAAATAAAAATTTTATTTCTTTTCCATACATGAGATATTAATATAAACATTTCATATTAAATTTGTATGTGGAAATATTCAATTTACAATTCCTAACACTTATCATTTATAAACAATTTATCAACAATAATAATTATTATCCAAAATGTAAAAATTTCAACATTTTTGGATTATATCATACTTGATGATTGATAAGGGGATCATTAATCATAATCCATGATGGATATAAACTCTTATGATAATAATTTTCATGAATTACCTGAAGTATTTGACAATATACACCACATTGTCAATATGAAATGATGCTCTATTTTAATGCAACCTTAGGTTCATGCCTCATGATACATTATTGAATAAAATAACTTATGATATGGAACAAAACTGAAAGATTTGATGTGTCATACTCTATAATACACCAATCATACCCTAAGAATAAGTAACAAAAATTACATTATCTTATAATTCAATGTCTAACAAAGGAAATACACATTGCATTATCTTATAATTTAATGTTTGAAAAAATAGTCCAATGATCCAACAATTTACATTCAACCGCACCATATTGTATGTTATGATATGGACTATCAAAGATTACGATACACATGTTCTTAACAAAAATAATAAAATAATATATTAATTCATTGATGATATTTTATCTTACACCATTGATAGGTTTTAGAGGATCGTTACATTATTAAAAATAGTTAAACAAACCCATTTTGATGCCTAATCTATCATTACGAATAAACATACATTGTGAAGAACATAAATAATAACAGGCTTACCTGAAATGAATCAAGCTCTATCACCTTTTAACATGAATAAGTTTTCTTGATATAGATTGTTGAGAAACAGTCTTTAGACCCTTACCTCTATAGGAATGTCATCACCCACTATAATACTTTTTTCACAATGAGAGGACCCCCAAACACCAAAGGTATTTTAGCACCTTCTCGATGAATATGAATAGTGAATGAGGATAAAATTATGGATTTAGCTATGGCTAGTGAGTAGTGTGTTCACATAACAATGGGATACTATCCCTTTATATAGATTCACTTTATTCAATTAAGGGATACAAACATCGACTACCATCACTAGGAAGCCAACATAAGTTACCCATAATGCACGCTCGTTGGGATTTCATAATCATTTTAATGTTTCAAATGACTATGTGTAGCTATAAATTAATTAACCAATTAATTCATAATCAAAGGGAACTATCATGGAAGATGTTTCAGAATCCATGCACTTGGTTTTGTAATCTCGTATCATGTTATGTTAGAGGTAGTATAACATCAAGATATGCATCATATGAATATCAAATTATGTTAAAATCAATGTAATATCATGACTATGCCTAATGTTATGTTATTGTCAACATAACCTCAAGCCTTATATTCATCATATTTGTATTATAATCTATAAATTAGGGGATATTATACAATAAAATATCCCTATTTTAGTGAAAATCTAACAAAAACCACCAATACAAAAGAAAAAAAACCTCAAAGCCTTTATCAAATGAAGATAGACTTAGGTTAGAAATTGGATTTTCATCTTCATGATATCAAAAACCCCATGAAATTAGTGAATTTTTCCTTGATATTGAAAAACCTAAAACTTCCATGGATTCTAGGTAGAGAAAAATATAAGATAAAGGAGAGGAATATGGAAGTAAGAAAGAAATAGAGTATAACAAAACATAACCTCGAGATATTACTGATAAATCAAGGAAGAATCACTATGAAAGTGGAGAGGATAAGGGATGAGAGAAAGTTTCCCCCCTCCCATGTGTGGTTTTGTCTAAATGAGGGGGAGAATAGGATGTCCCCGATTTTTATATAATATAATATAATATAAATAATAATGATAATGATAATGATAATAGTAGTAATAATAATAACAATAACAAAATCAAAATATAATAATAACTCCACCCGCTTCTAGAATTATCTAAAAATAAAACTCCCTAACTCAACTTCCCATGCCAATAATAATTTCTCATTTTATAACCATATCAAATATTTTATGATAATAATTATATAAAATAACCAATAAAAAATCATAATACAACATTTACACATGTATTTTTATAAACATAAACTAAAACTTTAAAAACAACCCCATATATTATATATCTAAAATAAATATAACTAAATCTTTATAGTATCTTAGAAATCTATTTTGATGAGTCTTGGGAAGTCAGGACATGAAAAATAAAGTTTTAGGCCGACTCTAAAATGTGCACGGATATTATGCATAGTTTTCAAAACCATGCACTAGTTATTCATAACTCGTTGTACCAAAATAATAATAAAATAGTTATAATGCATGGTTTTATCAAACTATCCATAGACCACGCATCACCTAAAAATTTCAAATATTTTAATATTTCAATATTTTCATTTCAAAAATATTGTAATAATAAAATATACTTGAATATAACAATGTGGTATCTTAAAAATGATCCTCATGTCTCAAACATGGACAATGATATGAGTCTAGTGTTGAACAATGATTATAGTGTGACAAGTGATAAGGATATAACATTTTATATGGATCAAAAACATGTTGTAAATGCACTAAAATTGGGATATCATATTTTATGACATCCCCTAATTCGCAGCCAGTGACATGGGCATGTGGATGATTTTATCATAGTTTATGACTGGTATCTATTTTAGTGTATGATGTATAAGTGACATGAAATATTTAGTGCTTATCCACTACCACATATTACATGTGGTTTACTTTAGTTATGAATTAATGGGATGATTCACTTATGGATAAACAAACATATAATAATCATTAAAGTATTGAATGATTATGAAACTCTAATGAGTATAATTTTATTGTAACGTAAGGAAGTTTTCAAGTGTTGGCATCCAATGCTCAGCTCCCTTTACAAAATTAAGGGGTGATATATAAAGGGATGAGATCCCCCTATTGGGGGGTGGGATTTACTGGACTTATTCTAAGATATCTCTTTCTCCTTGTTCACCATTCGTCTTTACGGATAAAGTTCTATTAAACATTTTTTGTTTGGGGGTCCTCTCATTATAAATGAGGATTATAGTGGTTGTTGTACCACTCATGGAGTCACGAATCATTTATTTTTTACTCAGAGTTATTAGTAATATGTTCTTTATAATGTTTGATAAATATATAGATCACTTTGATAAAGGTATGCTTGTTAATTTATGTTCTTCCTTTTACATGTTTAATATATTGACGATAGATCAGGAACTTTTTATAGGTTTCCTCCAGTATGTTGATCATTTGATGATCCTCCAAAATCCATCAATGTTATCATATCCACATTCATCAATGAATCAACATTTTCATTTATTGTTTTTATAACTAACATGTGTATCATAGTATTCTTAAGGCCATATCATGGTGTATGATGTGAAGTGGTTGAATGTCAACCATTGGATCATGAGGATTTATTATATAAGATATTGTAATTATATTTTTTCTTAGTCATAATGTATGTCTAGATTATATCATAATGTATGGTTTAATAAAAACCTATGGTTTTTCCTATATCGTACACTATTATATAGGTGATTTCATAGGATATAATTGAAACCCAGGTTATTTCAAAATAGGGAATCTAGTCATAGTTATTATATAGTGTATTTGATATCTTGATTTTTACAATGATAATAAAATCACTCTTTTTAATAAATTATAAATTCCTTATATGTAAAAAATGTTTTATGAGTGAAATAATTTAATAAATGTGTTACATTTTTTATATAAGAGAAAAATCCCAGTTAACACTTTGGAATATTCAGTGAAATATTTTTTGAGTCAGAAATTGAGTTAGTGATAGATTCTGAGCCCCATAAAGTCTTGGAGAAAACAGAATAAAAATATAAAATATGTTATATTAAGTGTGGTTTATTTATTCAAAATAATTTAATAACTCCAAAATGTGGCATCGTATGAGAAATTTGATACCATTGATAGGTCCCACACGTGGTGTTTACCCTAGGAAGGGTATAATATTTGTAAGTGTGGAATATTTTGATTCCTTGCTCATGAGAATAAATTATTTAATATTTTTATTATATTATTTTTTTGAAAATAAAATAATATCTCCCAAAAGTTGAATCATATAAGAAATATGAGACCACCGTTAGGTCTAAAATGGGGGGTTTACCCTATAAAGGGTATAAATTTTATGTGAATCAATTGTTTGGAAACATCACTGGAGATAAAACACTTTTTATATTAAATTATTTATTTAATATTCTTTTTAAATAATAAATAATTAATATATCTCAAACAGTGCATCGTATGGGAAATATGAGACCACCGTTATGTCTAGAATGGGGGGATTACCCTAGGTGGAGAATAACTCCTATGAATATAAGGTGTTTGATGTTATTTAATTTTTGTGTCAAATAATTAATTTTACTTAATTATTTTAAAAGGAATTGTACTATTCATTTTCTTCAACTTGCATCAAAAACCTCCATTATTATTCATGTTAGTTGATCCAGAAGCTTGGAAATAACACGATTTTGTATGGTTTAAATATCAATAACACCTTGATGTGTGAAATTAATGTGTATGTATTCAATATTTGGTGGAAAGAAGGATTAAATATGGTGTTTTAAATTATTAGTTTTACAGAACCCGAATGAACATGGTATCAAATACTCGACCTATTTTTGTTCTTTTGGTTCATTCTATCGAATCTGAGTGATCCTGGATCTCTCCTTAACTCGATCATTAGACCTTGGTTGATTCAATTTAAATTCAGTCGCGATCTCCTTCTCCCCTACGGTGCATGAGGGTTTCTTATTCCCAGGTATTTTAATTTTTCTTATTTCATTTAATTTCCATGCATTTTAATTTATTCTAAAATCAAAAAAATGGTTGAATTATAAGATGGTGAAACCTAAATTATATAGATGAAATTTAGAAAATTATCAAAGGATAATTTAGCTAAATTAAAGGAAATAATAATAATAATAATTGGAGAAATTATTAAAGGATAAATACGTAAAATTATTTGTAGATAGTTAAATAGACATCTAAGATAATTATCAGTGATAATTTTTTAGGATTATCAAAATATTTTTACTACAATGTTATCTGGAATATTTATTTAAATAAATTATCAATGGATAATTGTGTGAGATTATCAATGGATAATTTATTAGAAAATTATTGAAAGAAATTTTGTGTGAATTTATCAAAGGGTGAGTGATTAAAATTGCCAAAAGTTAATTAAAATGATTTTTCAAAGAGTAATTGCATGAAATTATCAAATATAATATTATTATTTTTTATTAAAGGATAATTATATTCTACTTATCACATGACAATATTGTCAAAATTATCATAAGATAATTACATGTATTGTAAAAGGATAATTATTATTATTATAAAATGATAATTTGAAAATTATCTAAGAGAGATAGAATATTATTGCATGTAATATTTTAATCGATAATTTGAAAATTATCCAAGAGAGATAAAATATTATCGCATGTAATATTTTAATCGATAATTTAAAAATTATCGAGGAGAGAGAATGTATCACCACATGTGATATTTTATTAATTTTTGAAATAAAATTACTAGTATTGGTTCTAGGAACCCTTGAAGAACATTGACATTGATGTGTTGACAATTATGATAATAAGTTTGTGAGGAGGTGTATTAAACCACATGGGGTGGTTTGTCCTTACTGTTGATGATGACCACTTTGAGGTAGGAATCTCCTTACCTCTTGGGCTCTCGTTTACACATATTTCCATATTTGATTTATGTGTAGACATATTTGATGACAGTGATAGATTATGATTGCATGTGGGTGGGTGTATCCTTGAGAAAATTATGTGACACTTGTTTCCATGAATAATTTGTAGCTTATTATTCATGTTTAAATTGATCACATGTATTGTCATGCTACCTTACTTATGATGGTGTGCTATGTGTGTGTAGCTCATGATATGGTGTGATTTGATTCCATGAGATTGATGTGATAACTTGATTCCATGATGATGTTTGATTCACATGTTGATGTTTATGATGATGTTATATTTCTAATGATGTGTGTTGTGGTTGTTATCATGCCATGAATGGTCATGTTTTCCTTTGGATTATTGGTATGTGAATACTTGACAGGTGGCCATAATGTTATGTTTACTCCTTGTGGGGTGCACGCATGATGAGTGGTGATGATGATGGAACAACATGATAACATTATAACCTGACATCTATTTGATGCCTTGTGGATTCTGAGTAAATGAACAACACCTTATGCCTTATGGATTCTGAGTGTTACCCGATGCCTTGTGTATTTTGATTAGGTTACAGATACTCGATGTCTTATGGATTCCAAGTATTGCCTGATGCTAGATAGATTCTAGGTAGGTTGATTTCAATCGATTCCTTGTGTATTCTTTGTGACTCACCAATAGCCTTATGGCTAGTTTTGGATACTTATCGACATACATTACATTTTTTGGTATGGAGCTGAAGCATGTACAGTTGGGGGTCTATGGCGGATTGGTTAGTGCATGACCACTCAGTTTTGGATTTTTTGTTATAATGCTTTTTACACATTTATTTATTTATGTAATACACTTTTATACTTGAGAACATCTGGTTAAGGATGCATTGTTGGTGTCCTACTGAGTCTTGTACTCACACCCAACTCGGGAATTTCGATGTACTTATAGATTGCATGAGGGATCTAGTGAAGAGGACCCTGTGGTGGATATATGATAAAATGAGTGTGGAGCTAGTATCAGTCCATGATGAAATCTGGAGGATATGCTATTTATTTATTTACTTTATCTGCTTTATTTACTCTAGAGATGCTTTCCACTTATGGGAGATTCTTTATGTGTATTACATGTATCTCATATTTAATTTTCCACATGTTTACTATGATTATTTATTATATTGGTTATTATTGATTATTGATTATATGAAATTATATTGAGGGTATAGTCTCCCCACTGATGGACACAGACCATCAATACTAGTTGAAAACCTCTTGCGTATTGTGAGACGTGCATGAGGTCATGTGGAATTCTAGCTAAAACCCAGTTATTTGGGCCATGATGTTACAAAATGGTATCAGAGGATCAAGACTAACTAAATTTTTCTTATCTCTTCTTGGGTTGGGATAGGTTAGATAGGATATATGACATTGGGACTCGGGCAGGGGAACTATGTCAGTGCCGACCAGCACTGTGTAGTAGACCTCCAAGTTTCTATAAATGGGAAATTATGCTTTGCTTTTACCATTTATTAAACTCACCTTGGTTGACACACGTGATGTTATATTTGATTTTATGAGATTTTGTGTATGTTCATGCATCATGATTAGGAACATAGGTTCACATGCCATATATATACATGTTGTTGTGTTGTATAGTAGTTCATTAATTAAATTCCTTGATTTGCACTATCTGTTTAGGATAGTTTTTTTGTGTGATATATCTATGTTTTCATTTTGTGTGATATATCTTTATTGTTATTGATTAGTTGAAATGATCTTGATATTGTGTTAATATATATATGATGACTGTGACTAACGTGCAGAGATAGAAACAAGGGTTAGTGATAGGAGGAGTATACCTTGGGTCAAGGGTAGAATCCTAGGAATACCTTGTTTAATCCCATAAAATGGTTAAAGAGAAACATTATGTGATTCCATGGACTGATTAGGGTTTATCCTAATGAATCTTTTATTTTCTATAGTGATTAATTCATGTTACAGAAGATGTTTCCTTTATATATTTTATGAAACAACTTGGGAAGTAGGAAGAAATAATTTATAAATGGGGGAGGAATCACCATTACCACTATACATATAGGAGAATGAATTTGAACTTTCTCCCACACCCACTCAGTGGTATATGCAATAGGGATGCCTTAACTAGAAGAATTTCACATAGAGTCTTTCTAAGGCATAGAAGTTCATAATTGTGATCAAATATTCCATGATTTTCAACTCTAGTTGATTATCCAATAAAAAAACATATTTTAATTAAATGTTAATGGTATTAAATGTTCATTTTTGATCTTATGGGCCTGAGTTAGTGGATTTTAATTTTGAACATCCATTCTCATCATTTGTGCACTTCAGGCCTAATGTACACCAATTTAGGCCCAATGATTCATATGATTTTAAGGAATTTAATTTTACATATTTAAATTTGATATTTTTTGAAATGTATCTACATTTTAATATTAAAATTTTTCATTCAGGGATAAATGGAGAATTCATAAAGTATGATGGGGATATTTGGAGATGAATGGAAGAAATTCTTGAGAAGGCAGATTGGACACCAGCCCACTGATGAGAATGTGGGGCCCACAATACAGTACCAATGAAAACCAAATTTAGTGGGATGCTAGAATACATATATAGGAACAAATAATTTTTCAGGCTCTAGTACTAATTCGGCCTCCATGATGGAAATTAAGGTGGCCCAAATAGAACATCAAAATCTGGGCCAGAGTCTACGACCAAGAATGTTATCCCACTAAATCTGCCATAACTCCCGATTCACAACTCCAAATGGGACCAAATTTTATAGGAGGTTATGAGACATCCAGAGATATATTTTATTATTATATGGACCATTCTAATTTTCCCATCTAGAATGTCATTTCGACGCATCTGTTCGGTGGATGCAAGCTACCTTCCACTTCAGGTCAAAGGAGGGAATCAATTTTTATCCACTACTTTCCACCCCCCTAAGGCCTAAATTAATTTAATAATTGGGAATAAATTGATTGATAATTGGACTAAGGCTTCCCAATTGCTTATTTAAGGCAGTCGTGTTGTGGGGGAATAGACATCTCTTATTTTTTATGTAATTTTATTATGCCAAAGTTCATTTGTGATGTTTTAAATTTCCATGTAAGTTTCTTTTTGTATTCCTATATTCTTAATCAATATTTTTCTTTTCTATTCTTCCAATTTCTTTCATTAAAACTCTATAATCACAAATCACAATGATATCTATGTTTTTTGGTGAATTAGTTCACACATAGGTGTGAATTTCATTCACATACACAGAGGAGTGCTTGTTATTTTCGCGGTTTTAATTTCTTCAATCCAATTCTTGTAAGCCATCTTCCACCTACCATTGAGAGTATACCATCAATGGAGGGATAACCCTTTCATGGGATGATCTTAGGAAGATGTAAAGGCTAGATTGAATGTTATTTTATGAATGAATTTTTGTTAATTGGTTACTAATTTAAGACTTCCATTCTTCAGTTATTTCCACTCTTCATCTTCACTGTGTTTGAGGAAGCTAAATACAAGTACTAAAATCCCCAAAATACCTTGGAGAGATCATGAATCTGTTTATATAAGTGTGTAGGGTATTAGTAATTGAGTTTATTTATCATGAAACCAGAAATTTATGAAGGTACAGTTATTTTGAAGAATGGATTCTTCAAGAATTAATAAAACCAAAATTGTCTAAAGAAGTAAAATTCATTCAATCCGCCCTGAGCATAATCCTAAGATCAACCCATTTTCATTAAATTGAATTCACTTAGGTTTCTTAGTGTTCTTTAAAACCATCTAAAATAAAAACCAAGTTGGCCACTTCATATCAAAAATCCATCTCATAGGTTGTGCATCTTAGGTATCTTCTTAGGTCTCAGTGGATTCGACAACCAAAGATAGACTACAAGGACCGTTGTACCTTCATCTCTTGGGTAAATTTGAGCATGAATCACCAGCATTATTCATCATTCTAGATCATCAGAGGCTCTCAGGATTCTAAAGAATGGGTTTATATATTTTGGGTATAAACTATTAGAGACTCTGAATTATTGAAACATTAAGTTGTGATTGATTTCATTCCAAGTGAAAAGCCCATTTTGATAACCTTATATTTTATGGTTTCAATTATTCTAAAGGAGATCATGGTAAGACTAGACGAATTTGAGAGGAAGGGATTTATCATACCCAATACTTCACCATGGGGTGCACCTCTTTTGTTCTTCAATATGGGGTATGGTGGTCTTTGATTATATATTGATTACTGGAAGATGAATCAGGTGACAGTAAAGAACCGATATCTTTTTCCCATGATCTATAATATTTTCGATGGCTATGGGGATCCCACTGTTTCTCCAAGATTGATCTTCAGTTGGGCTTCTACCAGTAGCGAGTTAGGGAGGATGAAATTTTGAAGAAGGTGTTTTAGAGCAGATATAGACTTTATGAGTACTTGGTGATGTCGTTCGAGATGAAGAATGCACCATTAGTGTTCATGAAATTCATGAACAAGATATTTCATCTATACTTGGAATCTTTCATCATAGTTTTATTCGATGCTATCCTTGCCTACTCACTGACACCCTAGAAACATGAAAGACATCAAGAGATAGTCTTGAGTATGCTTCGATCACACAAGATTTACACCAAGATGTATAAATGTGACTTATGGATTAAAGAGGTGAATTTCCAAGGACAAGTGGTGTCTAAGATTGGTATATCAATAAACTGGGAGAAGGTTGAGGTAGCCATGTCTTGGAAAGGTCCATGAAACGTGTTTGAGATTAGGATACTTCTGGGATTGTCTAGATATTACCAAAGGTTTATCCACAACTTATTCTAACTATCATCACCAATGATAGCACTAACAAAGAAGGGAGTAAAGTTATAGTGGTTAGACTAGTGTGAAGAGTCCTTCCATGATCAAAAGAGAAGGTTCATGATAAATATGGTACTAAAATTCCCTAAGACTGGGATTGGTTATACAGTATACTATGATGCATCTGGAGTTTTTTTGGGAGCAGTACTAATTCAAAGAGAGAAGGTAGTTACCTATGGGTCTCATCAGCTATGACCCCATGAGAAAAACTACCCTACACATGACTTAGAGCTAGAAGTGGTTGTCTGCGCTCTGAATTGTTGGAGACACTATCTATTGGGTGAGAGATTTATTTTTTTACATAGACCATAATATCCTTTTTTATATCTTCAATCAGAGGGGATACATTTTAGACAAAGGCACTAGGTTGAAATGCACGTTTACATCCCATTTTTTGTATGGATTTCCGAAATACCTAGGGACTTGGCAGAGAATGATCATGGTGTACCACTCTTAGACTGACAAATAGTCTGAATGGACAATATGAATATTGGAGTATATTATTCGACCTTTCATTCTAAATATTAGCAGAACATGGGATGAACACCTAGCCTTGATTGAGTTTTTATACAATACCATTTATCAGGATTTGATTCAGATGAAACCTTGTGTGCCTTTTTATGACAAACCATGCCAATCACCACTTATTAGTATGAGGTAGGTGAGGTAGTAGTTTTGGTTACAGTTTGGTTCAAGAATCCTATAAGAGAGTACATTTTATTTTGAATAATTAAATCAAGGCATAGGGAAGACTGATATCTTATGCCAACCATAGGAGGAGACCCTTGAAGTTCACTATGGGGGATCATTTTTTTTGTAAGTGATTCCTCAGTTGGGGCGGAGAATTCTAAGAAATCAAGACAACCTAGAACCATGTTTTATTTCACCCTTTTAGATCATCTAGTTGATAGGGGTAGTGGCGTAATCTTCTACACCTCCCTTCTTTCTATCGGGGTATGCATGATGTGTTCCATTTGTCACATCTTCTGAGGTACATACTCGATCCTACACATGTTATTCACTACAAGGACATTGATCTAAAGACCAATGCATCTTATGAGAAGCATCTTTTATACATCATAGACTGAAGTGAGAAGGTATTATAGGGAAAGATGGTACCACTAGTCTAGATTTGGTGGTATCATGGATAGATCTAGTAAGAGATGTGAGAATATGAGTTAGGTGTTTGAGATTAGTGGCTTGATTTATTCAAGAAAGACCACCAGAGATTATTCTCGGGGATGAGAAGTATATAGATGGGGAGAATTGTAATATCCTAATTTTTACAATGATAATAAAATCACTCTTTTTAATAAATTATAAATGCCTTATGTGGAAAAAATGTTTTATCGGTGAAATAATTTAATAAAGGTGTTAAAGGTTTTACATAAGATAAAAATTCTATTTAACACTTTGGAATATTCAATGAAATATTTTTCAGATTCATAAAATGAGTTAGTATGAGATTTTGAGGCCCATAAAGCCTCGATAAAGACAGAATAAAAATATTAAATATGTTATCTTAAGTACAGGTAATTTATTCAAAATAATTTAATAACTTTAAAATGCTGCATCGTATGAGAAATAAGAAACCAAATATATGTCTAGGATGTAGTGTTTACCCTCGGAGAGGTATAAAATTTCTAAGCATTAGATATCTGGATGAATTTCTCATAAGAATAAATTATTTAATATTTTATTATATTTTTTTTGAAAATAATTTAATATCTCCCAAATACTGCATCGTATGAGAAATCTGAGACCACTGTTAGGTCTGAAACAACTATTTTACCCTATAAAGGGTATAACTTTTATGCATGTCGCGTGTTTGGAAACATCACAGGTGATATAACTATTTTTAAATTTAATTAATTTTTTAATCAATTTTTAAAAAAATAAATAATTAATATCTATCAAACGGTGTGTATTATGAGAAATATGATACCATGATTAGGAATGTAATGGGGGGATTACCCTAAGAGAAGAATAACTCCTATGTGTAGTGGGCGTTTGCTATTATTTAATTTTTTTTGTCAAATAATTAATTTTACTTAATTATTTTAAAAGGAATTATATTGTTCATTGTCTTCAACTTGTGTCAAAAACCTCTATTCTTCATGTTGGATGATCCAGACTCTTGTAAATAACATGGTTTTGAATGGTTTAAATATCAATAACACCTTTATGGGAGAAATTAATGTGTTTGCCATCATGATTGGGTGGAAAGATGGATTAAATATAGTGTTTTAAATTCTTGGTTTTATGGAACCTAAACGAACATGGTATCAAATAACCAACCTATTTTTGTTCTTTATTGGTTCATTCCATAGAATCTGAGTGATCTCGGATCTATCTTGAACTTGATCGGTAGACCTTGGTTGATCCGATTTAGATTCGGTCATAGTCTCCTTCTCCCCTGCGGTGTATGAGGGTTTATTCTTCCTAAGTACATTAATTATTTTTATTTAATTTAATTTCCTTCCATTTTCTTCTATTATAAAATAAAAAAAATGTTTGAATTATAAGATGATGAAACCCAAATTATATAGAGGCAATTTAGAAAATTATCAAAGGATAATTTCACTAAATTAAAGGAAAATAATACTAATAATAATAATAAATTATTAAAGGATGACTATGTAAAATTATTTATAGATAGTTAAATATACATATAAGATAATTATCAAAGATAATTTTTTGATATTATCAAAATATGTTTACTAAACTGGTATCGGGAATAATTATTTAAATAAATTTTTAATGGATAATTGTATGAGATTATCAATGGATAATTTTTTAGAAAATTAGGAAAATATAATTTTTATGAATTTATCAAAGGGTGAGTGATTAAAATTATCAAAATATAATTACAATTATTTATCAAAGAATGATTACATGAAATTATCAGAGATAATATTACTCTATTTTGTTAAAGGATAATTATAAGGTACTTATCACGTGATAAGATTATCAAAATTATCATAGGATAATTACATATATTTTCAAAGGATAATTATTATAATTATAAAACAATAATTTGAAAATTATTCAAGAGAGATAAAATATTATCTCATGTAATATTTTAATCGATAATTTTAAAATTATCCAATAGAGATAAAATATTATCACATGTAATATTTTAATCGATAATTTAAAAATTATCTAAGAGAGAGAATGTATCATCTCATGAAATATTTTATTTATTTTTTAAATAAAATTATTGCTATTGATTCTATAAAACCTTTAAGAACATTGAAATTGATGTGTTAACAATTAAGATAATTAGGCCATGTGGAGGTGTATTGAAGCAAACTATGTGGTTTGTCCTTACCGTTGATAAGGAAGACTTTAAGGTTAGAATATCCTTACCTCTTGGGATATCATTTACAAATATTTCCATATTTTATTTATGCATAGAAATATTTGATGAACATGCTAGATTATGATAGCATGTGGGTCTGTGTGTAGCCTTGAGAACATTATTTGAAACTAGTTTCCATGAGTACTCTGTATCTTATTATTCATGCTCGATATTGATTACATGTATTATTATTCTACCTTTCTAATGATGATATTCTACATGTGTGCATTACATGATATAGTATGATTTGATACCATGATATTGATGTGATATCTTGATTCCATGA
This sequence comes from Viscum album, assembly GCA_963277665.1. Lineage (NCBI taxonomy): Eukaryota > Viridiplantae > Streptophyta > Magnoliopsida > Santalales > Viscaceae > Viscum > Viscum album. Next base: position 1,583,934,613 of record OY728121.1, read on the forward strand.
TGATATTTGATTCACATATTGATGTATATGATGATGCTATATTTCTCAGGATGTATGCTATGTTTGTTATCATGCTCTGACAAGTCATGTTTCCCTTTAGAGGATTAGAATGTGTATACTTGATAGGCAGTCATCTTGGTATGATCACTCCTTGTGGGGGTGCGCACATGATGAGCGACGATGATGACGATGTAGCGTGATAACCTTGTAATCCGGAATCTACTCAATGATTTGTGGATTCTGAGTAGATGACCAACACTTGATGCTTTTTGGATTCTGAGTGTTACCCAATGCCTCCTGGATTCTCGGTAGGTTACAAATAATTGATTCCTTATGGAATCTGAGTATTACCCAATGCCTTGTCGATTCTAGGTAGGTTGTTTTCACTTGATGCGTTATGTATTCTGAGTGACTCTCCAACATCCTTATGGCTAGTTTTAGATACTTATCAACATACAATACATTTTCTAGTATGGAGCCAAAGTAGGTATGGGAGAGGGTTTGTGGTAGCTTGGTTAGCGCTTGACCACTCAGTTTTGGATTGTGTGTTACGATGATTATTATGCCTTTATTTATTTATGTAATATAATTGTATACTTGGGAACATCAGGTTAAGGACACATTGGTGGTGTCCTACAAAGTCTTGTACTCACACCTTACTCAAGAATTTTGATAAGCCTGTAGATTGCATGAGGGATCTGGTGAAGGGAAAGGACCCTGTGGTTGATAGTTGAGAAGAGGATTGTGGATCTAATAGTAGATCGGGACGGACTCTGTAAGATCCTTTATTTATTTATTTACTTTATCTACTTTATTTCCTATGGACATGCTTGCCACTTATGGGAGGTGCTTTATTTCTATTGGATGTATGCCATTTTTATTTTCCCTTATGTTTACTCTGATTATTTATTATATTGTTTATTATTGATTATTGTTCCTATGACATGATATTTAGGGTATTGCCTCCCCACAAATGGATTGAGACTCTAACTTCTAGTTGAAAAACTTATTTTTATGGGGAGATATGCATGAGTTCATGTGGAATTCTGTCTCAGACCTAGTTATTTGGATCAGGATGTTACAATGTATATCATAGGCTACAACTGGCTCATATGTAAGAGTAATTTTATGCATTTGTATGAAAGTTACTCTTATGTATGGGTTATCAAATACATAATATCTTTTTCTTTATGATATTATTAATCTTACTTATGGTTGAACTCGTACATAAAGATTTTTCATTTTTGTGAGAGTTACTCTTACATTTAGGATACCTTTTATGTAAGATTATTACATTTTCTACAAAAATAAAAAATGATACGTTGAGGTTAATGTTGATCTTTACCATTGATTATGATTGATAATTTCCTTATATTAAGTTTAAAATATGATATATCCAAAAATGAAAAAATTTAATATTTTTTCAATAATTTCATATAGTTTTTAAGTTGTTTATTAATTATAAGAGTTGGGAATTATAAATAATAGATTTTCAAGCCTAAATTTAATAAGAAGTGTTCATATTTATATCCCATGTTTCAAAGTAAATAAATTTTTTTTTAATTCCTTTTTAATATTCATGTTTATAAATTGTTTATGAAATGTGAATATTTTGTATGCTTAATTTATGTGATAAATTTCTTCTTATACAACTATCATTCGATGCATTACATGTTAGGTATGAAAAGATAAGATTTAATTTTCATATACCTTGACCTTGATTTGTAACAAAATTATTATCTTGAATTTAGTTGTTTAATATAGTTTATATATATTAGGTTTTAAATTTATGATGAATTGGAATCTCACTTGAGTAAAGTATCCCTAGATAGAGGGAATTTAGGTCAGAGTTCCCATTAGCATGGAGGCTTTTGACTTGTTCCAGAAATGTGGAATTGGGTATGTTTTGGACCAAGGTATAACATCCCAATATTTTAAGATATATTCCTCTTTAAATAATTTTAAGTGCTCAATATCTTTCTTAACACATAACACTGAGCTTTAAGCGAATAAAGATATATTATAAAAAAATATTATTATTTAAATGTGATAACTTAGCTGTTGAATTGGAAGGTATGAATATGAATAACCACATTATAAAATATATATATATATATATAATTTTCCTACTCAATAAAAATTCATTGATTAGTTCTTATTAAATACTCACTAAATTTTTATTTAAGTCATTTTATACTTCAAAAGTTTATATTTTTTTTTTTCAAAAAAGATATTCTTACATTTTATGTGTGGAAATAATAAGTAATTTCTACCACTTTTAGAAATTATATTTTATAAATTGAAAATAATTTTTAATTCATCATATTAAAATTAACTTATGGTGGAATTTTGATATTTTTATGAAATGTTAGATTTTTCATTGAACAGTGAAAATACTAACTTCTCAAATACTCTCATTTATTAAATGAATTAATTTAAAGTATCATTGTATTTTGAATTTGGTATTAAAGAAAAATATTATCCATTTTATTTAGAATAATATAATTAATTCCATTTTAATCAGTAAAATTCATGATTTTGATATAATTTAATTTTTATATTTTAAAATGCATTTTTCTAAAAAAATCGTTGCATTTTATGCATTTATATTAAAATTTATTTCTTCCAATTCTAGAGATTGAATCTTCAAAAATGTATTCTATAATTAAAATTAGTGGGATTAAATTTGGAAAATATTTCCCTTTTATTTTTTGTCTATATGAATAATAACCTTTGTAAATATTTGTCACCTCCATAACACTAAAACGGGTAAAATAGTGTTAAAAATTTGAAATAAAGCTTTAAAATTTTTCTAACACTTTACTTAATCCTATTGGATGAGTGTATTTTAGAAATTTTTATCCAATTATATAATATATTTCCACTTGGTTATATTTTTCATTTATTATGACCTTTATATTAATTTGAGAAAAGAATAAATACAAAAATGTTACTCTATTGAATTTAATATCTCTAAATTTTTTAAATTTGGATAAAAAGTAAAAATCCGTTATAAATGTTTATTTGAAATATAAATTAATTTTTTTATAATTGAAAATTATTTTTAATTTTTATTGACTAAATTATTACCTTAAATGATTACGTGATGCTGACATGATATTTATTCAATTAACAGAAAGATAAAATAAATGATTTTAAAAATATTAAAAGTAACACAATTTGGATGAATAATTTGGTTACAAGAATTTTTTAGATAAATATAACATATTAGGTATGTTTTAAAGGTTAATATTCTTATTTTTATAGAATTATTTAATGTCAAATTAAATGAATTGAATCAAAAATGACATTAATGATATTTCATGAAAATAATATTTTATTAAATTATTTAGAAATCATAAAAATATTGAACTAGGACAAAGGGGATAATATATAGTCAAAAATTTCATCCCTTGTACATTTATGAGCTAATTTTTACCTATAAGTAAAATTATGACCCTTTAATATTGAAATAGTTGTTACCGAAATTATGGTTAAAATGGTTAATGAGGGGGTTAAACCAAAAGATAAGGTTTAAAATGACACCAAAACCAGCCTAAATTTAATTTTCTAATGATATTTTTACTATATAAACTTTTTATTTAAATTCTTGCCTATTTGTAATCATTATATGTAACACACTAAGATTTTTAAAAAATAAAACTATATTCGATATCATATATGAAAAGCAACATCAAGCCTAAAAAACTGTGAAATATTATTATTTAAACAAGACCATTATAACCTTACCATTAAATTGGTGAGTATTAATTGAATTAAATACTTTATTAAATATATATAAATTTCCTACTAAATATATATGTATTGATAAATGCTTAGTAAATAATTTCTCAAAATTTAGTAAAGTTGTTATATTCTTCAAAAACACATTTTCTTCTGAAATGGTATTTATTGCTTTATGTGAGAAAATATTTTAATAAATTTATGAAACTTCTATAAATTTTATTTGATAAAAAAGGATATAATTTTTGAAATAATTATGTTAAATTTATCCTAAGATTCATTTTTTGAATTTTTCTGAAAATATTTATTTTTTACTAAAAAGTGAAGAATATCAATTTTTATAAAACTATCATTTATTTTCATTAAAAAATCCCCATAATATATTTAATTTTATCCTAAAATTATATAAGTCTCATTTATTTAGAAACAATATAATTAATTACATAATAATCAAAACTACACATGATCTTTGTATAAAAATCCTTTTAGACTTAAAAAGGGCATTTTTTTAAAAAATTGTTTTTCATAACACTTCGTGAGATACTTATAAATGAATTTCTAAAACTTATAGAGATAGAATTTGGTAAAATGGATTCAAAATTTATGATAATCACAATTAATTTTATTTAAAAATTTCAACTTAATTTTTTGTTATTATGAATAGTAAAAACTGTAAAAATTAGTCATTATGGTAAAAGGTTAAATCGGGTTAACTTAAGTTAAAACTAAGTGACAAGACCACCATTTTTCATCTTAAATATTATTTTATTAATTTATTTGGACCATTATAACATTATTATTTACATTTATATGTTTATTTTATTCTTGTATATGAAATTGACCAATATTTTATTTTAAGTAAATAAAAAAAGACAAAATGTCACACTCTTGCTTTTAAATATATGTTATGTGTTCAAAAAAGGAAAAAATAAGTTTTGAATTAATATTAATGCTTATTTTTATAATATTTTAATTATTTTAATTATGTTAATTTATTTATAATTTTTAGTAATTATATAATTACTTTAAATGTTTACGCAACACTGACGCAATATTTTTAAAATTAAAAATAAAATAAAATAAATGATTTTAAAAATATTAAAAGTAATACGATATGAAAGAATTATTTTGTTCCAATTTTTTTAGAAAATTATATCATATTTTAGGTGTGTTAATGTTTTATATTTTAATTTAATATTTGTCTTTATGTTTTTAAATTCAAATTAAATGGATAGTGTCAAAATGACATTAAGGATATTTTATAATAAATAATGTTTTATTAAATTATTTTAAAATTTTACAAACATTATCTTCAGCCAAGTAAATTTTATATGGTTTATAATATTAATAGTGATCCATTTTAGGACCTTTTTTCCTTTTATAGTAACTTTCCTGACCCCTAAAGCATAAAAACTTTAATATCTCACTAATTGTAAAAAAGGGTTAACACGGTTTAAAAAAATGATAAGGGTAACAAAATCACCTAAAATCTTCCAAATTTTATTTTATGAGATTATTTAGACTCAAAATAATATTATATTCAAATTTTATCAATTTAGATCCATTTTAATATGAAAATTAATTTATATTAATTTAATACTTTCCAAGAGTGTTCATCCCCTCACTTATAAAAGGGAACCTTCTATCCTCTTTTCTTCAGACATAAAAAATTATTTTTTTGACAAATATATACCCAAATACCTTAATTATATCCCTACCCACTTCATAGAGGCTTTTTTTTTATCCAAAAACCAACCTAGGAATGCTTTTGGGGTAATCCATAAGAGGTTTTTAGAAGAAGAGGTATAGTTCTTAATCATGCATTTTCATTTTATTTATTCTTCTTCCTACTTAAAAATTTCTTCAAACATGATGAAATAATAAAATAAATATATTTAATATACTTATATGTTACAATGTTAATGTCATAACCTATATCCATATACTCTTCCATCAAATGGGAAAAGAAACTGTCATTCGTGTGTACTGCGGACTACCATCTCATGAATCGATGTAATTCGTTTTCCTACACTTACCCTTACATATTGTTGTAATGATATATTTAATGTATATATATTATATTCATTACATATTTATAATTTTAAAAATATAATATTACATTTAATTTCTTACTTTTCTATTCACTGTAAAATGATAATGTCGTTCATGCGTATGTACGAACTATCACATTCACAAAACGAAGTGATTTTTTTTGTCACTACATCACATGGATGACATATATAAGTATATTTAAATAAATAATATTTTATTTATAATATTATTATCATTCTTGAAAGAAAAAATAATACTTAAATTCTTTACATAATGATCATTGAAAAATGGAAGCTTCACTCATGTGTATGTATGACCTATCATCTCCATGATTGAAACGTAGTTCATTTTTCATAACCATCATTCGTGATTGGTTATAAAAAGTAAAATTGATGTATGAAAATTATAATTATGTCATTATTATTATTATATAGATGATATAATAATGTCCTCTTTGATTATAGTCAACCTATCAAATTCATTTTGGATATATGAGCTGGATATCACCAAAACGTCCAACATAAACTTAAATGATTAAGCAATTGAACATAACATGGTAATAAATAAAATAAAAAGGAATAATAAAAATTATATGGTTATTAAGTAAGTAAATAATTAACATAATTTTGTTATTCTGGAAGATAAAGAACATATGTAATGAGTTGGACTCAAGGTAAGGGACTTTATTTTTTAAAAATTATCTTTTAAAGTTTCCCTTACAACTCTTCTTCTTTCATGTCCATGTTCTTCTAAATTTTTCAAGAATTTTTTTTATGATTAAATGAATTATAAATTACATTTTTACCATATTTTACTTTATTTACAATTCTTTTAGAAATAAATATTTGTAAGGTTTTATATAAGGGGATCTTTACTTTAAAAACTCGTTTAAAATTCATTAAAGATTTATTTTCTAAATATTTTTCTTCCATATCCACATTTTTTATATTATTTTATAGAAATATATATATGGACATAAATTAATTATAAAGGATATTTTATGTCACTTTTTACTTTATTTCAAAGGTTTTCAAAAGATGTCTTTTTACATATTTTATATGAAACATTTTGACTTTCATTACATAAGATAAAAGGATTATTCTATTTTAATATATATGGCGACAAAAAAATTTCCCTCCACCATAACCATTATTGTATGTTTGGATTCCTTTATAAGCTTCCATTTTTTATTAAAATAAAAACCCTATTTCTATATTGTTCTAGGAATTTTACTTTTTAAAATGGGTTTTTAAAAAGGAAAGGGTGTTTCAATATCTGAAAGTGTTTTACATTAGGGTTAAAAATATTTTTTCAAGGTATTTATGATGAAAATTTGTAATATTAAATTTTTTTATTCTTGATATAGTCCTTATACATTTTTTATAATGACAGGTGAGCCCAATATACCTCATGATGATGGGTGATCCTGATATATCTTATATGATGGGTGCACCCAGATAACGCTCCAATACATTGGGTAATGATTATGTTCTCTAGAGAATAATTTTGTAATTAAATTTCAAGGTTATTCCAATTATAAGGGTTATTTTAAGGGTTATATGAAGATGATGTCCAAACTCACCTACATGAATTTTTTATTCTTCATAATAAGTTTTCATGGAAATAATTTTTTTCAAAAGGTATGCTAATGATATTTTTAAAGGAAGGATTATTCCCTTTTTGGGTAAAAAGTTATGTTTTTTAGAAAATGTTTATCATGGGTTTTAGTGTGTCCTAATAAAACCTCATGATTATGATTTTTCCTTTATGTTTTCTTATAAAGTGTTTTATGAAAAACTTTGGGTAGTAAAGTTGATTTCATATGCAATTAAATGATTACTTTGAGCTCAAAAATTATTATATTAAAGGAAAACTCTCTTTTATGAACACATGATTTTAAAATTAACTAAAGGGTTTATTTTTTATTTTTACATCACTTACTGAGCTTTATTTTCTCATCCCAGTTTTTAAATGGGTTTTATAGGTCTTAAGGATGAGTAGAAAAGTTAAAAAAGACAAATTTCAAGATATAGAAGTAACCTTTAATAAAGATACTATTTCTTTATAAATAATTTTATTATGTGGGAAAAAATTGATACTAAGAGTAATTTTTTCAAAACCGATGCAGTATTTATTTAATTAAAAAAATGATTTTAAAAATATTAAAAGTAATATAATTTGAATTAATTATTATGTTCCAATTTTTTTATAATTATAACATATTTGGGGTGTTTGAAAGGTTTATATTCTATTTATATCTTTTCCTTGATGTTTTCAAAGTCAAATTAAATGAATAGTGTCAAAATTGATATTAATTATATTTTATAATAAATAAAGTTTTATTAAGTGATTTAAAATTACTAAAAATATTATATTCGGTACATTAAATGGGAAATGTCTTATAATATCATCCATGGTCCATTTAGGGAGTTTTCTCCTTTTATTGTAACATTCTTGACCCCTAAAGGGTAAAAAGTTTAATACTGTAATAATTTTCAAAAAGGGTTAACATGGGTTAAAAAAAATATGGGTGAAAAAATCACCTGAACTTATCAAATTTTTATTTTATGATATTATTTATAATAAAACTCATCTTATATTTTAATCTTATCAGTTTATATCCATTTTAATATGAAATTTAATTTATATTAATTTATTACTTTAATAAATTTTAAGAGTGCCTCTCCACTCTCTTATAAAATGGCACCTCCTCTCATCTTTTCTTCACACTTCAGAATAATTTTGGTTCAACCAATACCTACCCAAATCTCATCCTTACATGCCTACCCATATCCTAGTGGAAATTTTTTTATCATAAAACCAACCTGGGAAATATTTTGTTTTAAAGCTTAATAATTTTTCTGAATAAGAGGTATCGTTCTTAATCAAGCATTTTCATTTTATTTATTCTTCTATGTCCTTAAAAATTTATTCAAACATAATAAAATAATAAAAATATTATCTTCAATATAATTGGATGTTATTGTGTTAATTTAACAACCTATATCTATCTCTTATTACATCAAATGGGAAACGAAATCATCATCCGTGTGTATGGAAGACCACCACCTCACGAACTGATGTAATTTATTTTCCATCACCCCATCTTACAAAATGTTATAATGATGTATTTAATGTATATATATGATATTCCTGAAATATTTATCATTATTAAAATATAATTTATCAATTAATTTCTTACCTTTCCATTCAAAGAAAAATGATAACATTGTTCATGCATACGTGTGGACTACCACCTCCACCAAGCGATGTAAATCATTTTTCAACACCACATCAGATAGATGATATATATAATTATATTTAAAAAATAATGTGGTATTTATAATATTATTATAATTATAGAAATATAAAACAATACTTACCTTAATTACATAATAATCATTGAAGGAAGATGGAGGAACAAGAGAGGCAGAGATCGCGGCCTCCCGATGAAGATTTTTCCCTAGTCCACTTGAGAAGTGAGAACTTGCATTCTTTTGCATAGAATCACTACATCAATAAGATAAATTCATTGAACCTAGATAAAATAAAATAACAAGATGGGTATGAGATGCTCTCATATTTCTCTGGTTTCTTTAGGGGTTCCTTCATCCCTCTCGCAAATCGAGCTCCACATCGCGTCATACAAAATGTATCAATTGTGCATGTTACTGCCTTAGATGATGTTATTTATACCTGAATTGATTTATGAAAACTCTCAATTATCGCGTGAATTTCTATATTGAAAGGTATGAAACCCTGTAAGCTTTCTGATTTTGTTTCTTGGCTTGTGGATATCTGGGGTTTTGAAGAATTTAAATGTGTCTCCCTCAGATTGGGATTCTTTCACATTCTGTTCCCATTAGTGGAGTTAAAGAGTCAAGCTTCTAGTGTTGGATCTATTAATATATGGCTAGGAACTCTTCGGATTCAATACTGGAAGCTCAATTTCAACCTATACGACTTCAAAGATACATGCGCACAGGTATGGATCAAAATACACGGTCTTAACTGGGTGTTATGGCATGATAAGATTCTATATGATATAGCTTCTTTAATTGGGGTCCCTATAAGAATGGAATATGCTACCGAGTCAGCTACTTATGGAAATTATGCACGAGTCTTAGTGGAAATCAATCTTAGTGCCACTAAAATTGAGAAGGTGGTTTTATCCACAACACATGATGAAATCTTCCTTAGGATTGAGTATGAGAAAACCCCCATTTCTACAAGCATTGTAAAATGGTAGGCCATTAAATAGAGAAATATAAGAGAGACTTAGTTTGTTCTAAGTGTCAAATAAAATGGCATGACCTACAATATTGCAGGAGCTCAATAAATCATGTTGTTAACAATTAGGAGGACCCAAAAATAGTAAAAGCTTCGGTTGAGCATATTCATACTGAAGTGAACCATGATGAGACCTCTGATAAGACAAATACTGATGATTTCTCCCAAACTTTTGGTTCCATTACTATTGAATTTACTACTATTACTTCCCCTCTTAATTTGGTAGGTAGGAATCAACTAAAATGGGTTGATCTTGCTGATGAAAACCATATGAAAACTACTGCAAGTGGCATCCTAAATGGATTTACATTTAAATATTTACTATTTATGGGTATCTTAGGAGACGAAGATGTGGAATCATATGATAGTAAGGGGACAAAGAACACTATGCGTAGATGGAAATTGATTGCAAGTTGAGGCAGGAGCAGCTTTTAGTTAATGCTAAAAGTATAAAAGGTAAGAAGAAGTGAGATGTGGTGATATCAATGAGGGATAGACCAAAAAGGGATGCTCAAACTTCCTACATCCCTGTTCTTGTTCATCAAAAATCAAATGAAAAGATAAGGTCTATGGACAGGAATCTATTAGACTCTATTATGAATGAACTTCTCCCAACTCAGTTCAAAGAAAAATCCATTGCCAATTTGAAGGACACACCTCCAGTAACTTCCTTGTTGGTCTGCAGTACTGGTTTGGGTGTTTCCAAATCACCTAGACCAGCACACAAGGATATGGGGCCACCTTTATTTCCTCATTTGGATCATGTTTCAAGTGGGATACATTCTTGTATGAAGGATACTAAAATGGGAATGCAAACTTCTAACTCTGGTTGCATCAAGGCTTTTTTTTATTTAACGGGGAGGACAGTGGAAGCTAAACAGGTCTCTACAAGTGGCCCCCTACTCAAGATTTAAAGGCCAAGACAAATCAACCTAGTCTTGGAATTTATCTTGAACCTATTTTTAGGAATGAAACACCTCCTTTTAGGGTGAAAGGAAAGTCTGTAAATAATTTGAAGGATGCAGGAGAGACCCATTCTCCTGTGAAAGTTGTGGAAATGGGAATATATCTCTCTAATTCTTGTTATAGGAAAGATCATAATTCATTGACTGGGAGGTCAGTGGAAAACAAATTTTCTACTAGTAGCACCCATTCTCATGCTTTCAAGACCAAGAAAAAAAGAAATGTGAGTACTCATAACTCTTTTGATATTCTTGCTTTGGTTAGCAGTGATGATGATGGTAGGAAAAGTGATGGAGAGGATAAAGATTAAAACACAAAGACGGATGTTTTTGTTGAGCACTCTGAAGATGATGATGATAAAGGTCCTTGGATACAATCCAAGAACTAGAGGAGGGGATGACATCTATGTGGCAGGGGTGGAAGACTTCCTTTTCATAGTATGAGTACCCACTCAAAAATGGGTTGAGTTTTATTCATGTGTATGTGCTTTTGTATGTTTCTATAACTTTGATCTTTTTCTTTTATTTCAAATAAAGAGGCCTGAGCCTCAACCTTTTGAAAAAACATAATAATTGTTGAAAAATGGGAATGTTACTCATGCATATGTATGACCTATCGTCTTCATGATTGAAACGTATTTAATTTTTCATAACCATATTTCATTATTGGTTTTAAAAAGTATAATTTAGGTATAAAATTATAATTATGTCATGATTATTATTCTATATATTATATAATAATGACCCATTTTACCACAGTCAACCTACCGAATTCATTTTGGAAATATGAGCCCAACATCATCGAAACATCTTATATAAACTTAAATGATTAATTAATTGAATATAACATGGTAATAAATGAAATAAAAAAGGAATAATAAACTTAAAAAGGTTATTAATAAATTAAATAATTAACATAATTTTATTATTCAGAAATATAAATAACATACATGATGAGTTGGACTCAAGGTATGGTGCTTTATTTTAAAAAAACTCTATTAAAGTTTCCCTTCCAATTATTTTTTTCCGTGTCTCTGTTATTCTAAATGTTTCAAGAAAAAAAATTATACTTTAATTGATTCTAAAGTCTATATTTTATCATATTTTTCTCTCTTTAAAATGTTTTAAAAAAAATATTTTTAAGTATTTTTTGTAAGGGGAACTTTAATTTAAAAACCTCATTTTACATATTTTAAATATTTGTTTTCTAAATATTTTCCTTCCATATATAAATTTTTAAAATTATTTTATGGATGTATTTATATGGATATAAATGAATTATAAATGAAATTTTATGTGTCTTTTTATTTCATTTTAAATTTTATCAAAAGGAATCATTTTACATATTTTATACAAAATTTTTTGACTTTATTTACAAAAGATAAAAGGAATGTTCTATTTTAATGTATACAGAAAAAAACTTTTCCTACCACCGTAAAAATTATTGTATATTTGGATTATTTTATAATATTACATGTTTTCATTAAATAAAAACACTCTATAAATATTTTTTAAGAATTTTAGTTTTTAAAATGGATTTTTAAAAAGGAAAGGCTATTTTGATATCTAAAATTGTCTTACATATGGGTTTAAAGGAGTTTTTCAAGGGATTATAATGAAAATGTGAAAGATTAAAATGTTCTATTAATGATATGTTCTATGTATATTCTTTATGATGATGATTGATCATGATATATCTCTTGATGATGGGTGAGCTTGATAAATATTATATGACGGGTGAACTTAGAGACTGCTTCAATTTATTGGGTAATGATTATGTTCTCTAGAGAATTATGTTGGGATTTGGCCATATGGTTATTCCAATTGTAAGGTTTATTATACTGGTTCTATAAAGAAGATTTGTGAAGGAACCTACATGAATTTTATATGATTTCTAATGAGTTTTCTTGGAAAATATTTTATTTAAAAAGGTAAGTTAATGATCTTTATAAAGGAAGGATTGTGACATTTAAGGTAAAAAGGTATGTTTTTAAGAATTTTTTTCATGGGTTATAATATTTTCTAATAAACCCTTAGGACTCTAATTTTTCATTTTTGTTTTATTATAAATTATTTTATTATAACATTGGCCTAGAAAGTTGATTTAATGTGTAATTAAATGGTTATTTTGAGCTCAAAATTTATTACATAAAATGAAATATCTCTTTTATTAACAAATTATTTTAAAATTGACTAAAGGGTTTATTTATTATTTTTATATCCCTTAGTGAACTTTTTGTGCTCATCCCATATTTTTAAAAAAAATTAAAGGTCTTAAGGATGAGTAAAAAATTTAACAAATCCATAGTTCTAGATATGGAAGTTACCTTCAATTAATCTAGAATGTATTTATAAAAAAAATTATTATGTGGAAAAATGGATTCTAAATGGAAGTTTCCAACATGTATTGTATGGTTTTTTATATAAGAGTTATGACCATATTCTCTAAAACCCTAAACTTGAAAAGATTATAAAAATGAAATAAAAATAATTCTTGTCTAAAAATGAAATTATGGGTTGAATAAGGATTATGAACTTATATTATAATTGAGAAATACATTAATTATATTTTAATCTTTTTTGTAATTCTAAGTTATTCATTTCCCTCCCTTATAAAATGACACCCCTTATATCTGTTCTTTATACCACTTTGATCAACCTATCTTGACCAAAATCTGACCAATTCTCTTTTAAACTTCCCTATACATGAATTAGATCTTATGTAGTTATTAAAATAAAATTCTATGGGACCTTAATAAGGCATGTAAAGGAAGTTATCTCAAGATGAGGTGATCTTCTTTACTTGCTCTTTCAAATTTCTTTATTCCTATAATTCCTTAAAATTTGTTATTCCCATACTAAAATAATAACTCCAATATAATATAAATATTGATATGTTATTATGATTATGTGAAAAAAAATTTAAATATAGTTTCCATCCTGCAAAAAGTGAAAACATTCCTTGTGTGTACGTATGGCCTATCGTCTTCACATAGAGGTGTAATTCATTTTTCATCTCCAATTTACTTGAATGGTTATAAATATGAAACTAATTAATATATATATATATATTTATGTTATTTATGAAATAATTTTTCTTATTTAATTATAATATCATGTTTACCTTATTTCCTTTTAATCCTTTGGAAAACAATAATGTCGTTCATGCATATGTGTGGATTACCACCTCCATAAAAAAATGTGATCGATTTTTCATTTATTATTTACATGGATGGTAATAATGATATATTTAATCAATATATATGATATACATGATATAATAATTATTATAAAAATGTGAATTATTATTTACCTTTCTTTCTTTCCATCTATCGAAAAGTAAAAGAATTATTCAAGCATATGTATGTCCCACTGTCTCCATGAACGGTGTAATTGATTTTTCTATATCATTATTTTATATATCTATATAAGTATATATATATATATAATTAATATATATTATATTTATATCATTGATGAAATTATTGGGATGGTGTAACCATGATTAAAGTACAAGGACGAGAACTACTGAGCCAAAATTCTCATGAAAAAATGAAATAATTAACACTCATAAATGATGAATTCAAAAAATAATTATTAATAAAAAAGCATTTAGATATAATAAGTGGATCATATACTATATTATAATTATGTATATGGATATGTTATATAATAATAATACATTTAAATTTATTATACAAGAGGTTAAAATCACTTACAAAGAATGTCAGATCTAAGGTGAGGGTTTTCTCATCTCTCCTTTATTTCTGTGAGACATATGCCATATTCACCACGTGTTTCTTTCATGTGATGTATATATTATCCCATAAATATGTTATATTATTAATACCTTTATATTCATGGTATTTAAAGTTTCATTTGAATTTATTTATTTCATCTGTATTTTGATTAAAAAATACCAAAGTGGTAAGGGGTTTATGTTTCAATTTCATTTTAATCTCGATTATTTATATATGAATTTCCATTGAAAGAAATTATATGATATATTTTTTTATAATTCAATTTAATTTTATTCTAATATATTTATTTCTTAGGAATAAATTTTTTCCTTTAATTTTACTCACTTTAATTACTTGATAAACCAAAAGAATATTTTTAAGGAAAAAATGGTTTTATTTCTCTCTTTAGTTGAAAATCATTTTTATTCCATATCCATGTTCTCTAAAAATGATTTTGAAAATGTTCTTATATTATTATATGATTATTTAAATTCATTTTTAACCATGATTTAATTTTTTATAAAATGGTTTAAAAGGGATTTTTTTATCATTTTATAAAAAAGGCACTTTTGACTTTTTACCAAAAATATGAAAGGAATATTTTTTTTAACATGCACAACATGAATATAATTCCCTTCTATCATGAACACTCAATTATTTTCAGATTTCTTTACAAGTTTACAATGTTATTTTCAAATAAAATTTTATCTTTAATATTTGTGAAATTTTTATATTTTAAAAAAATCTATTTCAAAATGAAAAGGTTTTTTTCCTTAAGAAATGTTCGAGTAATATTTTAAAGGTATTTTCAACTATAAAAACACCCCTTGATGTTACTGGAGATATGAAAAATTGATTTAATTTTTATTATTTATCTATATATTATATGATGATGAAGTATTTATGTTCCATGTAACACTCTAAGTTTTTTTTTAAAATAAAACTATGTTCGATAGCGTATACGACACACAACATCAAGTCTAAATGAACCATGAAATACTATTATTTAAATATGACCATTATAAACTAGAAACTAAATTTTCAAGTATTTATAGTATTAAATGATTGATGATATATATATATATATATAGTTTCTAATAAATATAAATGTATTGATAAATTTTAGTTTTTATCAATGTCATGTTATTCTTTAAAAATACGTTTTCTTCAAAAAAATGGTTTTTATTGATTTTTGTGAAAAAATATTACAATTAATTTTTGAAAAATTTAGAAATTTTATTTGATAAAAAGGGTATAATTTTTTAAATCATCATATCAAATTTATATTATGGTAAAGTTTTGATATTTTTATAAAAAGTTTTATTTTTCAATGAATGGTGAAAAATACTAATTTTTATTGAAAACTGTATTTTCTTTTAAATTATTTAGAAAGTAAAATTCTATTTTGGATTAGTTTTAAAATTTAATTAGTTTATTTTTATTAAAAATAATAAAACTTAAGTATTTTTAATTAATTTCAAACTTTAATTTGTTATAAAAATATTTTTATACTTATGAAGGCATTTTCTGAAAAACTATTTTTCATTGCATTTTGTGTTTTAATATTAAATTAATTTATGTCCCTTCTAAAAATTGAATCATGAAAAATGGATTCCATGTTTTTAATTATAAATTCCAAATTTTTTAAATAGTTACCTCTTATTTTTGTTCATTATGAATAGTAACCGTAATAAATAATTGTCACCATGGAAAGGGTAAATTAGGTAATTAAGGTTAAACATAATATGATAAGGACTAAAAATTGACCTTAACACTAGACTTTATCCTATTTAATGATTTTTGTTTGTAAATTTCTATCCAAGTTTCTAAAATATGTAAACCTGGTGCCATAATTATTTTATTTTGACCTTTATATTATTTTTTGTAAAGAAAAGTAAAAAATAAAATTCTCTTTGTTTTATTAACTCTAAATTTTTAATAAAGGGGTAATTAGAGGATATGTTCAGTTATAAATATTTATTTGAAACATAAATGAATTTTTTCATGGTAATTTATTTTAAATTTTTAGTGATAAAATAATTACTTTAAATGCTTACGTAACGCTGACATGATATTTATTCAATTAATAGAAAAACAAAATAAATGATTTAAAAAATATTAAAATCAACATAATTTAAAGGAATTATTATGTTAAAAGAATTTTTTAGATAAAAATAACATATTATATATGATTTAATAGATTATATTCTAATTTAATTGTTTTAATGTTTTTTTCAAATTCAAATTTAATGAATAGTTTCAAAAATGACATTAATGTAATTTTATAATAAATAATATTTTATTAAATGAAGTAAATTTCATAAAAATACGATCTTAATCCCATTTATTGGTATATTTTTAAAAATATCAACTATGATCCATTTATGTACCAATTTTCCTTTTATAGTAACTATATTGACCCTTAGTGAGTAAAAACTTTGTTATCACGGTAGTTGTCAAAATGGGTTAACGCGGGTTAAAACAAAGAGATAAGGGTAAAAACATCATATAAACTTGTCAAAATTTTATTTTATGATATTATATATAACCATTCCAATCCTATATTATAATTATACCAGTTTGGATCATTTTTTCCTGAAAATTAATTTATATTAATTTAATATTTTAAGTAATTTCAAGAGTGCCCCTCCCCTCACTTATAAAAGGGTACCTCATGTCCTCTTTTCTTCACACTTCAAAGGAATTTTAATTCAAAAAATACCAACCCAAATACCTTTATAATATCATATACCATGTTCTAAAGGTGTTTTTTCGGCATAATACAAACCTTAATGGGTTTAAGGTGTAAAACAAAGGATTTTTTCTGAAAAAGATGTATAGTATTTAACCGAATATTTTAGTTTTATTTATTATTATACCTCCTTAAAATATTTTTAAAACAAGATGAAATAATAAAAATAATATCTTGTATATACTTAGATGTTATTATATTAACTTCATCACTTACATTCATCTCTTCTTCCATTAAATGGGAAACAAAATTATCGTTCATGTGCAACAGACTACCGCCACATGAACTGATGTAATTTTTTTCCATCACCACCTATAACAGCTTGTTATAATGATTGATTTAATAAATATATATTCTATATATTATATTATTAAGATTTTTTAAGGTTGAATTATTGTTTTCCTTTGTTTTGTTCCATCCATCAAGAATGGAAACGACGTTCATGCGTACGTATGGCTTACCGTCTCCATGATTGGTGTAATTCATTTTTTTATCTCTACATTTTATAGATGACTATATATATATATATATTGATTATATATGATATTAATATCATAGTTAAAAATATATAATTTATGTAATCATGATTAATGTAAAAATACCAAGACTTAGGAACCAAAACATGCATGAAAATGAAGCAGTTATCACCCGAAATAATGATTTTAATAAAGAATTGTTAATAAATGGGTGGTAAGATGTATCATATATGGTATGATTTATATGATTAAGGTTATATAATAAATTTATATCATATATTAGTTTCTAATGCGTATGAATAAATACAAGACTTAAGGTAAGGGATCTCTCTAAACTACCCATTTGGGTTATGACATTTCTCTCTCTAAATCACTTTCTCTCTATCTCTTTAATATCATATAATTATTCTAAATTATGTATATATGACTCTCATATATATACCTAGCTTATTATCCTTTCCTTTTAAGTGCTAATACATTCCTTATATTCATTTTTCAAATTCCTACTTTATAAAGTTTCCTTTGATTATGATATGAGGCAAGGTCATGTAATCGATTTCTTTCCATGGGTAATTATTTTGATTATGCCTTGTGATTTATTTCCTTTTGTAGAGAAAATAATCATGAATATGTTATAATTTTTTTACAAATATTTCTATAATTCATTGGGTAAATCTTTTGCCGTATGAGATGTTATGTGTGGGATTAGGGAGTAAACATAACACATGATGGGACTTTTTCCACCGTGTGATGCTATCTTGGTAGTTAGCCTTGACTTATTATTATGTCATGTTTTGTTTTGCTCCAAATTTATTATGTTTCCATGATCTTATTATACCATGTTATTTATGTTATTCTCCCATTTTATTATTCATGGGCCTTCTCTTTTAAGATATCATGTTATGCCATTTGAATCACATGTTATGTCTCATTACCATGTTTATTCCCTTATTGGGATTTATAGCTCACCCATTTATTTATGTATTCCTAAAATTATGCTTTAAAATTTTAAGAGGTCAAAGGGATTTATTATAACATTATGGATATTAAAATAAAGAAGTTTTATTTTAGTTTCATGTTGTTGTTTTATGTACCCAATCTTCAAAATACATTTTCCTTTTCGATCTTTGTTTTGTATTTAATGGATATTTATGTTAAAAATCATGTAATAATATGTTTAAAAGGATTGGGTTGAAATATTTTATATTATTTATTTATTAAAGATAATTTTTTACTTATAATGAATTTTTTGAATGAATTGTATTGAACATTCTAAATAATAATAATTCATTAGATGTGCAAGTCATGGGTAGAGCCCGGTAATAGATAGTATCTTGATGCATTGATAGGTCTCATGAGACAAAAAATGATGTAATGATGTATAGGCTATAATATCATGTCTTAATAATTGGGTATTTTTTCATGCTTGTCCATATAATGATAAGGACTTGGTTGAGAGGTCTTGATTGTAAGATTCCTGATTTCTTAGTTGATAGGCCATAATCTTGAATGTATAGAATTATGCATTTCCATTATTAAGAATTAAATTTTTATTATCCATGTGTTTTAAATGGTGATAGTTTCCATGGATTATCATTGAAATAGATTTATCAGTTGAATGGTATGTGTTTTGATTGGCCACTCTTCCATGTTAATTATTTCTTATTTACTCATGATAGCTTCCATTGTTTGTTACCCTTATTGAACATCTAAGCTCTCCCTTTATTTTTTCCATTCCTTGGGATATGAATAAGGATATTATTAATGATATTAAGGATTTAATAATTTATCTTATGCTATGATTTTATATTTCCAATATAATATGGGAATCATGTATGTATCTAGTTTCCTAATACTACTAAACTATTCAGTCTTTCAGGATTTGATCATTTATATTTGGTTCCTATGTAATAAAGTAACCATAGACTCTAGACTATATGATTTTGTGTTTCTAAAATTAGTATCAAATCAAGTTTTGTATAAATATTGGTAACTAAATTTTAAATTAGCATAAATAATATTAGAACTA
This sequence comes from Viscum album, assembly GCA_963277665.1. Taxonomy (NCBI): domain Eukaryota; kingdom Viridiplantae; phylum Streptophyta; class Magnoliopsida; order Santalales; family Viscaceae; genus Viscum; species Viscum album. The sequence continues at coordinate 1,583,954,658 of OY728121.1, forward strand.
TGATAATTCAATATAGTAATTGAGAAATTTTACCATATAGGGAATTTTGATTTATAGCGCAATATTTATAATTATTATGAGCCAAATTAGTGTGTTACATTGTTTAGTTATGGGACTTAATGAAATAAACGGAATTAAAACTCATAATTAGTGTAGGGATTTCCCTACTAAGAAAGCCAATATAGTTAGTGTTGGTACTGAGTAGATCATGGCCATATTAGGGAATTTGACTCTGGTTATGACAAATAATCTTACCCATATGTAACAAATTGTTGTTCCACTACATGATTCACCTATATTGGATCACTTCATGTGAAAAAATAATATATATTTTAATAGAAATACTAATACATTAGTAATTGAAAAATGGATTAATTCCCTTGAAAAATATTCCTGGATTTGGGATGTAATGAAAGTGAAAAGGTTATTCTGGCGGTTTGTTGTTTAAAAGGAGGTATCAATCAATGGTGGTTATTGATCCAAAACACTAAATAGGTTGATAAAATATAAATCATGTAATGGATAACTTTTTAAGTGATATTATTCTAGAAATACATTCCTCATGAGAAACGATCTGATATGGAAAGGTAGTTCCTCAATCTAAGATAAAAGGAAGAGGAAAGTGTTATTTAGTATTAGGAAAACATTACAATATTTTCAAGACATTCTATGGACAATATACATAATTCAGAGACTAATTTTTATCGTTTATTTTATGGTCTTAATTTAGGCCTCCAAAGGGTGATAGTCTGTAAAATGTTTTCATCATATAATGATACAGTATCAAGTTCTATAGGAATAGAGAAATATTTTTCCAAGTCTTATATTTTCAAAGGATCAATATAATAATATGATGAATAAGCACTAAAAAAAATAAATTTTGTGAAGGAATATAATGGAAGTATGTAACATCCCATATGTGATAATTATGGAAGGAAAAACCTAGGTATTTTCTTAATGGTAACAATATTTTGTTTCAAGTGTGTAGATGTTATGACCTGCCTTCACCAAGATGAGGAAAGGGATAGAAAACTACCAGACCCTTCCTTCTTCAAGTTGAAGGTGATATAATGACCCCCAAGTCCCACCTTTAGTAGGCCCCAGAGTGGTGACTATCACCAAGGGTATAGAACCACATGTAATATGGAAGGAATTACCCTTTTATAGAAAAAGATTGGGAAATAAGATGGTAAATCCCAAACAACTCCAAATGTTGAAAGTAAAAGTAAAACCAAAATCCACTTCCATATGCATGTCCAAAATAAACTGATGCATAGTAAAAGAAAAATCCAAATAAAAGTACCAAAATAAAGAAAAGCAGCAATGACAACTCCTGAATCCTGAGCTAGTAAGTTCTGGCACGATCCTCAAACTCCACTTAAAAACCTGAAATCAGTTTTATATATGTAGGGTGAGTATATAGGTATACTCAGTAGGGAATACCAAAAGCTCTCATACACAAGTGGGGAGGCATTCTAATTCCCTATGAGAAATATATATAACCAAAACATCTAGCAAGAAAACTATCCACACAGCCTCACCATTGCACACACCCCAAATAACGCAAGTCATGTAAAGTAATAACAATAGAACATCGATATTTGGGTACCCCATACCACTTTCCCACTAGTTATTTAGGACATCCTACGCATCAACCCCCCCCCCCCACAAGTCTCACTACAGTCTCACTACTGCCCCAACAATAACCTTGTGGGCCACCACAACCACGCATACCGCCCGCAGACACCTGGGACACAACAACCACACATCACTATCCCCACAAACACCTGGGCCACAACAACCAATGCCACACCCAAAGACACCTGGGCCAAAACAACCACTACCATGCCTGAAGAAACTTGGGCCTCATTCCGAAGACACTTGGGAAACAAACCTATCCACACACACTTAGGTCAACCACCACAACACACCCTGCCCGAAGATTCTTGGGACATAGTGAACCTTAGGCCATCACAGCCTGCCCGAAGAGTCTTGGGATACCTGGGAGAGGGATAATAAAGGAGATAATAACCATCCACTCATAAGAATGTTGGGAAAAACACCCTCCCCCATGAAATGGGGATGTTCGGCACGAAGTGCTCAACATGGTTGGGGTGAGAATAAGAAACACAAGAACTAAATTTATACATATAGTTAAACAAGAACTCATCCCAACCTAAGGGTTCTAAAACCAGCCCATACACAAATACTATTGTTACTAATCTTACATGCACAAATACACAAAAACCACAACCCGAGTACCACCCATTTCTGGAAAACAATCTCCCATTGTTCCTGTTCTCATTATCATGTTCAACTGAATCCATTTAAATAATCCTTCGCTATTGTTCAACTATCAGGCATAGCCACATGCCAAGACAAAAACTAAAGGAAAGTTTCCAAGCAGCAATTTAAGCATTCACACTCAGTTCTCTTGTAAAGTCACAACAGCAAAATGAATCTGTGAGATCCCTCAAAGTACTAGAACCAAACCAAGCCCCAACATATGGCCCCATGTGGCCTTAGATGTAATGAACCCGGTGGGCCTAAAGCCCAATGAACTCGACCACGCCCAAGCCCAGCCCTCTGGTAGATAGCAGACCCCCACCCCACTGGTAGATAACAGGCCCCCACCTCAGACTGTCCCAGATAACACATGGCAGGAAATTTCCCTTTCCTGAATAGGATTTTAAATCGCCTCCCCCGTAACTCGAACCAGAGACCACAGGCTTAACATCCAACCAAGAGCATTACGAGTACCAACTGGGCCCTCAATTGGTACTCATAACGCTCCCAGTTGGTTGTTAAGCCTGTGGTCTCTGGTTTGAGTTGTGGGGGAGGGGATTTAAAATCCTTGTCAGGAAGGGGACAGTTTCTGCCATGTGTTATCTGGGATAGTCTGAGGTGGGGGCCTGTTATCTACCTATGGGGCGGGGGTATTCTATCTGCCAAAGGGCTGGGCTCGGGTGTGGCCGAGTTCATTGGGCTTTAGGCCCAGTGAGTTTGTAACATTAGATCCACAAACCAACAACTAAAAAATAAGGGACCCCATCTCTATCCACATCACCCCACAAGCATCAAGAAGAACAACCATGTTTATTGGCAGAACAGAGCAAGAGAGTTTTTCAGATTCAACCACACCATTTATCAAGTTCCTTCTTTATGTTTGGTTAACCAAGGTGATCAAAAAATGATTATTATTCATTATGAATCCATTTAATCAACCTAGTTTATGTGATTAACATGTTTCCACATTAAATCCATTCAATCATAGGATTATCTAGAAAAAAATAGCTTTATTAGTGCACAAAAAAGTACCACCAACGGCCACAATTTTCAGTGGAAATGTTCCCATACAATTCAAAAAATAAAAACAAAGATAAAAGAAATACAAAAACATCATCATAAAACACGACCCTTCATTCTTTAGAGTCCATTTATTATCTTCGTTAAGGTTTGGTTTCATCCATGTTATGAGGGAAGCATTATCATACCCACCCCGCATGATACATAGTAAAGAGAGATGAAGAAAAATCCTACTTGGATGATAAAGGATCGAAGTTTTTATCCTCTCTTCAAGAAATGAGAGTGTGTGACTTGTAGGAAGGGAGAACTCGACGGCTTCATGGCAGGGCATAAAGGGCTCTAGAATGAGTGCACGATTTGTCTCTGTAGTAAGTCTCTAGGGCGTACTTTAGATAATGGAGAGGAATTATGAAGAGAAGATCTCAGGTTAAGAAAAGGTCGGATCCTAAAATCAGGGAGATGATTTCTAAGTACTTAAAAGTAAAATTGGGGCCCAACCATGCAGTTGGTAAGTTTCACACGTTGGTATTAATTGATATTTAATAATTCTCCTTGGAGATGGTAGAGATAATGGATGTGAGTTAATATATTTCCTTTAAATAGAGAAAAATGCGTAACAGGGACAAAACTGTAAAACACATCAAAGGTGTGAAATCGAGGAAAAAATGACACACATTATGGTAACTCAAGGGTTTCCCGACTATTGGGGTTTTAAAACATCTTTAAATGGATTTGAAAGGGGTATTAAAACATTTTTACATCAAAAGATACGTTACTGGGGAAAACTAGAAGGTTCTGGAAAAAATGGGAATGACTCATCGTTAGGTGAGTCACTGTCATCTTAGCATTGTCTCCCTGGCACTGATACTAATTGGTGTTATGGAAGACCCATCGGTGCCATCGACATTCTTCGGTGCCACCATTCGTTCAATCCTGAAATTTGAAAAACTCCTTAATGAGTCACCGATGGTCCCCAGGATACCCCAAACACCAGAATTTGGAAAAGTAATGGACCAGGAGTGTCTGGTCCATTACATCAGATACCCCTTAAAATATTATCACCCTCGAGAATTCAAGAGTAAACCCAAAGAAAAGAGTGGGTCCAAACAACCACCTCGGAAGATACCTATTAGGGACAAACCACCCTAGATTTGTTCAAAAGCCAGAATAAGCCTTGATATCTAGGAACACCTCTCCATCATCTATCTCTTGAACAACTATGGATATATTACCACTCTTCCCCCCCCCCCCCTGAGAAATCACACAAACATATAAAGGTCACACTATCTAGACATATGGGTTAGGGAGTCCCTTACTCCATGTCAATATACTATCTGCTTTGGGTGGCACTGACTCGCTTGCATGGGTTTAATCGCATCCACCTTAATGCGTCTTGATTAGGGATCAGGTCCTCCCCTCCCCACAGTGAGGAATTTTACATGCATTCTTATAAAGGAAAACAACCCATCTTATAGTTAATAAGGTAAATCACTACATCACAACCAAGTAAAAAACAAACACAAAACAAAACTCAAAAATAGATATGGGTACTAGGCACGCATCTGTGCCTCCCATTCATAGGTACTCTCCTCTAGGACACCATACCTCCATAACACATGAAACAAGGGAATGGTTCATCCAAGAAGCACCTTCTCCTCATGATCCTAGAACCTCACTAGTTACTCTACGAACGTCACATTGTCCTAGAAATCAGCTCTCCCCAGTCTAGGACGTGAAAATCATCATGTAGATACTGAAGAATCTGAGACACATAGAAGATGTCATAAACCCTCAGTAGCAGCGGTGCTAGTGCCAACTGATAAGCCACTTCATTGACTCACCACAACACCTTGAAGGGCCCAACAAACCTGTGAGAAATCTTACTCCCCATGTCAAACCTATGATGCCCACACCGAGGGGAGACCTTTAAGAACATGTGGTCCCCAACCTCAAACTCCAAGGGTCTCCTCCTATGATCGGTATAAAACTTATTCCGGTCCTAAGCCACCTTAATCCTATCATGCACATGATAAAAATTCTTTGTTGTGCTCTACACTACCTCGGGGCCAAGAACACATGCTTCCCCAACCTCGGTCCAGCACACGGGCGAATTACGTGACCTTCCATACGAGGTTTCGAACAGATCCATGCCAATAGTACACTGATATATATTGTTTTAGGAAAAATCTACTAGAGGAAAGTTTCATTCCCATGATCCCTTGAAGTCCAAAACACATGCCTGTAACATGTCTTCCAATGTTTTTATGGTCCTCTCTGTCTGCCCATCTATCTGGGGGTGGGAAGCAGTGCTAAGACATAGTTGGGTTCCAAAATTATGCTATAATCCCTTCTAGAATTGTGAGGTTAACCGTGCATCCTTATTCGAGACTATGGACCTTGGAACTCCATGAAATTGCCCCACCTCATCCACATAACTCTTTGTTAAGGCATCCACCACACTCATCCCCTTAATTTCCAAGAAGTGAGTTGATTTCATTAGCCTGTCTACCACCACCCAAATAGTATCATAGCCTCCTTGAACCCTGGGCAGTCCTATGATGAAATCTATCGAGATTTCATCCCACTTCCACTCTAAGACATCTAAAGGTTGCAACAGACTTCTTGGAACACGGTGCTCAGCCTTCACCTGCTGGCACACGAGGCACTTTGCCACAAACTCTGCCACTGACCGTTGGACTCCAGGACACCAAAACTGACCCCTCAAGACCCAGTACATCTTGGAAACTCTTGGGTTTACTTCCAGGGGTGAGTTATAGAGCTCACCGAGAACTCTCTCACACATCATCTCTGCTAACAAAATCTTTCCACAGAAAAGCATTCGATTCTGACCATATTCCGACCATCCTTCTAGAGCATTGACCTGGCTAACCAGATCATGCCTCACTTCAGCCTATAAGTCTCCCCACTGAGACTCCTCCACCTACCGTACCAAGGAAGACTACACTATCATCAGAAATAGAAAACCTCTACATCCTCCACTCTCATGTTTATATGTAAAGCAGTCAACTCCTCTATTTCTCTCCAAGCATCTACTGACTCCCAAACCATATCCTTCTGCGACTTCCTACTCGAAGAATCGGCCACCACATTCCCCTTCCTTGATGTGTAGGAGATCTTGAAGTCATAGTCCTAAGGAAACTCCATCCACCTTCACTTCCGTAAGTTCAGGTCTCATTGGGAGAAGACATACCTCAATCTCTTGTGATCTGTGAAGACCACTAAGCATTCCCCAATGAGGTAATGCCACCACAACTTCAGTGTGAACACTACTGTGACAAGATCTAGGTCATGGGTGGCATAGTTACATTCATGAAGATGTAATTTCCTAGAACCATAAGATATCACTCCCTATTGTTTCATCAACACACACCCCAAGCCCAGACCTGAAGCATTACAGAACACTTCAAACGTTACCCCTTCCTTTGGAAATCTCAGCACTGGGGCACTGACCAGCTTCCCCTTCAGATAACTGAAGGCTGCCTGGTGCTGTTCACTCTAAATGAAATCCTGGTCTATCATGGTCAAGGCTATCAAATGTGTTGTGACTTGAGATAATTCAGGAACAAACCTATGGTATTAACCTTCTATACCTAGGAAACTATGAACCTCTGCCACATTATTGGGTGCTACCCAAGAAGCAACTGCTTCAACCTTTGACATATCCACTGATATCCCCTACTGGGACACCACGTGTCCAAGGAAGTACACCTCTCATGTCCAGAACATGCACTTAGACAACTTCACATAGAGCTAGTGGTGTCAGAGGACCTAAAAAACTATAATCATATGTTCGGTGTGATCCTCCTCTGATATTGAGTAGATCAGGATGTCTTCAATAAACATGACTACGAACCAGTCCATATACTCATAGAAAATAGAGTTCATTAGTCCCAAGAACACATTTGGTGTGTTCGTAATGCCGAACGGCATGACCACGAACTCAAAGTGCCCATATATGGATCTGAAAGTAGTCTTCGAGATGTCACCCTCCTTCACCCCCAACTGGTGATATCCCAACCACAAGTTGATCTTAGGGAACCAACCTAATCCCTTAAACTGGTCAAAAAGGTCGTTGATCCTTGTGAGGGGGTAACGGTTCTTAATCGTTACCTGATTCATCCTTTGGTAGTCTATACACATCCTGAGACCACTATCTTCCTTATTCAAAAATAATATTGGAGCACCCTATGGTGATGCGCTCTTTCAGATAAAACCCTTCTTCATCAGGTCATCAACCTAGATCCATAACTCTCGCAACTCAGAAGGCATCATCCGATAGGGATCCATCGAAATTGGACATGCACCGGGTTGTAAGTCTATCCCGAACTCAACATCACGTCGAGGGGGTAGGGTCACAACCTATTCAGGGAAGACATCTAGAAACTCATTGATGATCCTTGATACTTCCACCATATCTGATTCTTCTGGTTCCACTGACAACTCAGCTATCATGGAAAGAAGGGGATCCACATGTCAGCTTCCCTCCCAACAGCCCCACTCATTGACGAAAGCTACACACTGGCCACCCATATCTAAGAACACAACCCTTCCCCATCAGCAGTCAATAATGAAACACACATAGAGCGACCAGTTTATTGTTAAAATGACATCATATGGCAGCATCTATATCAAAATAAGGTCCCCACTGGATTGATGTGGCCCCAACATCAGTCTACATCCATGAAAAACATAAGACAAGTTGGTTTGGCCTCCGACTGGCGTACTCAATACCAGGGGCATGGGAAGTATCTATGCATCTAGACCTAGATAATGGGATAGACTAGGTGTAATTAAGGAATTCGAAGCTCCTGAATCAAACAAGTCAGAAGCAAGAGTACTAAATAAGTTGATCGTACCACGAACGACCTCTGGGCCTACTAGAACTGCAGCTTCTACGGTGTGCAACTACTCACACCCAACTCCTTTACCCCTCGACTATCAGCTACCTCCCCGACCATGCCCTATTCAAGGTCCCTGAGGAGCACCCTAAGGTAGGCCTCCTCCTACAACATCTGCTATCAGAGGAGTGGGAGCTCACTGTCCCTGCTGCTGCTACTGAAAGGGTCTAGTTGGAAACTGTTGCTGCTGAGGTGGGTGCTGATCCTTCCCACCTCTATTGTACAAAACTCTATATGGGCCCTGATTATGAAGATTCTCATATCTTCCACAAATAAAGCACCTTGGTACTAGACTTGTGGAGAAAGGGTGAGGACTGGGAGATCGAAACTGGAACTGCTGGGGCCTGCTCCCCGTCTGTCGAAACCTGGATGGCCCTAATGTTGGAGGCCTACTACTAACGTCATTCACCTTAAACAAGATCAACTATATCCCCTCACGTGGAACAAATCCCAACGCGTGCATCCTCTCCCCCACTTCATCCTTCTTTTGAACCTCTAAGTACGTCAGTAGAGTGAAGGGAGTAACAGCGTACTGTAGGGAAGGTCAGAGTGCCTCCTCTAAGAGCCTTGCCCGCAATTCCTCATCTAGGAAGAGGTCTAGAGCAAAACGAATGAGATCCCTGAACTTGATCCTCAACTCCCTTACTAACATAATCCCCTGCTGAAGTGTTATTAGCTCTTTTCTCTTCTCAGCCTTCATCATAGAAGAAAGGAATTTCACCTGAAACTCCTTCTCGAAGTCAGTCCACGAAACCTCATTCTCATTCTTCTCCCATAGATATAGCATCCACCACTAACACATTGATCCCCGCATCTATCTTATATCCATAGTAACCCAGTACTTGGATGGAGCCCAGATCAATCTGAAATCTATCACAAATTCCTCGATCCATTTCTTCATCTCCATATCTGAGACGTTGCCCTCGTACTTCCTAAGGGTATGCCGCTAAAAGGTGCGAAGCATCTTCTACCACTGGTAATCCTCCTCCTCTCATCCAACCCTCTGATGATCAGCCAAATCATCCTCCTCGGCCTTGATCACTCTCACTACTCATGGTCATCGTATGGGTTCCATAGCTGCAAGGTAAATAAGGAAATGAATAAGCTCGAGTAGTGTAGAAGATCTCTTTTAGATTTTTCTTAAACATTTTATTTATTTTAAGCTCCCAATACACCCAGGACACACATGAACATAAGTAATTATGATGCATGTACCTTCCCTAGGGTCTCTACCCTGAAATCAGTGTAGCCTCACTTGGTCGTTCGGTAGGTCTAGAGTCCTTGCATCGGATCATGGGGGGCCTAAAATCCCTTTTCCTAGCCAGTATTCCCTAGCCTATTTCACATACCAATATTTCCTAACACTATTTCTATACCATCCCATTCAATCCTCACTGTGCCTAACCCTAAGATCCATCCTATCTCTCAACCTCCCTCTGATACCATTCTGTCACGACCCGTCTTCACCAAGATGAGGAAAGGGACAGAAAATTGTTAGACCCTTCCTTCTTCAAGTTGAAAGAGATATAATGACCCCTGAGTCCCATCTTTAGTAGGACTCAGAGTGGTGACTAGCGCCAAGGGTATATAATCACACGTAATATGGAAGACATTAACCTTTTTATAGAAAAATATTGGGAGATAAGATGGTAAATCCCAAACAACTCCAAATGATGAAAGTAAAAGTAAAGCCAAAATCCATTTCCACATTCATGTACAAAATAAATTGATTCATAGTACAAGAAAACTCCAAAGGAAAGTACCAAAATAAAGAAAATCAGCAACGAAAACTCATGAAGCCCGAGATAGTAAGGTCCAACACGGTCCTCAAAATCCTCCTGAAAACCTGAAAGCAGTTTTATATATGTAGGGTTAGTATACAAGTATACTCAGTAAAAAAACCAAAATCTCTCATGCACAAGTGGAGACGCATTCTAATGCTCTGTTAGAAATAGAGATAACCAAAACACCTAACAAGTAAACTATCCACCCAGCCTCACTATGGAACACTCCCCAAATAACAAAAGTCAGTTAAAATAATAGTAATAGCACATGGATATTTGGGTACCCTGCACCGCTTTCCCACTGGTTATTTAGGACATCCTACACGTCATACATCCCCCACAAGTCTCACTACAGTCCCACTGCCTCCCCCACAACAACCTTGTGGGACACTACAACCACGTATCCCACCTGAATACACCTGGGTCACAGAAACCACACATCACTACTCCCACAAACAACTGGGCCACAACAACCATTACCATGCCCGAAGACACCTGGGCCAGAACAACCACTGCCACACCCGAAGACACATGTGCCTCATCCTGAAGACACTTGGAAACAAACCTGCCCGCACACACCTGGACCAACAACCACAACACACCCTTCCCAAAGAGTCTTGGTCCATAATGAACCTTATGCCATCATAGCCTGCTTTAAGAGTCTTGGGCTACCTGGGAGATGGAGAAGAAAGGAGCTAATAACCAGCCACTCATAAGAATGTTGGCAAAAACACCCTCCCCCAAGAAATGGGGGTGTTCGACACGAAGTGCTCAACATGGGTGGGGTGTGAATAAGAAACACAAGAACTAAATTTATACATATAGTTTAACAAGAACTCATCCCAACCTAAGGTATCTGAAACCAGCCCATACACAAACACTCTCATTACTATTCCTACATGCAAAAATACACAATAGCCACAAGCCGAGCATAACATATTTTTGGAAAACAATACCCCATTTTTCTCATTCTTGTTATCATGTTAAAGTGATTCAATTTAAATAATACTTCACTATCGGACAACTAACATACATAGTCAGAAGTCGATACAACAACTGAAGGAAAACAGCCAAAAATCAATTTAAGCATTCACACCCGGTTCTCTTGTAAAGTCACAAAAAAAGGGATTTGTGAGATCCCTCAAAGTAATAGAACCAAACCAAACCTCAACATACATACCCATGCAGCCTCAAATACACAAACCAATAATTGAAAAACAGGGGATCCCATCCCCATCCACATCACCCCACAAGCATCAAGCAGAACAACCATTCTTATTAGAAGAACAGAGCAATGAAGTTTTTTAGATTCAACCACACCATTTATCATGTTCTTTCTTTATTTTTGGTTAACCAGGGAGATCATGCAAGGATTATTATTCATTGGGAATCCATTTAATCAACTGATTTTACGAGATTAACCAATTTCCACATTACATCTATTCAACCACTGGATTATCCAGAAAAACATAGATTTATTAGTGTGCATGAAAGGACCACCAATGGCCATGATTTTCAGTTGGAATATTCCCATACAATTCACAACATAAAAAAAAGATAAAATAAATATAGCAACATCATCATCAAACACACCACTTCATTATTTAAAGTTTGTTTATTATCTTCGTTAAGGTTTGGTTTTGTCCACATCCCGAGGAAAGCATTATCATAAACACCCCGCATGATACACAGTAAAGATAGACAAAGGAAAATCCTACTTGGACGATCAAGTATCAAAGTTTTTATCCTCACGTCAAGAAATGGCGGTGCGCAACTTGCAGAAAAGGAAAACTCAAGGGCTTCAAGGGTGACCGGGAAGGGCTCCAGCATGGGTGCACGATTCATCTCTAGAGTAAGTCTCTTGGGTGTAATTTAGAGAATGGAAAGGAATTATGAAGAGAGAATCTTGGATTAAGAAAAGTCCATATCCTAAAATAAGATAGATGATTTCAAAGTACTTAAAATTAAGATTGTGGCCCGAAAACACAATTGGATAGTTTCACACATTGGGATTAATTGATATTTAATAATTCTCCTCAGAGATGGTGGATACAATGGTTATGAGTTAATATATTTCATTTAAATGGATAAAAATGCATAACATGGGAGAAACTATAAAACACATCAAAGGTGTGACACTGAGGAAAAAAGGCCAAACATTTTTGTAACTCAAGGGTCGCCCAACTTTTGGGTTTTTAAAACATCTTTTAATGGCTTTAAATGGATTTAAAAGGGATATTAAAACATTTTTATGTCAAAAGATACGTTACTGGGGCAAAATTGGAAGGTTCTAAAAAAACTAGTAATGAATCACCATTAGGTGATTCACCGTCGCCCTGGCACTGTCACCCTGGAACCGTCACCCTAGAACCATCACCCTGGCACCTCCCTGGCACTGTAACCCTAGCACCATCACCCTGGAACCAATTCCGATTGGTGCTATGGACAACTCATCAGTGCCACTGATGCCCAACAGTGCCACCGACGCTCATCAGTGCCACTGTTTGTTCAATCCTGAAATTTGGAAAACTTCTTAATGAGTCACTGATGGTCCCCAGGACACCCCAAACACTATAATTTGGAAAAGTAATAGACCAGGAGGGTCCGGGCCATTACAGTATAAAGTTTTCATAAGTTTCTTGAATAAAATAAATAAATAAACCACTACTATATAATGATTCAACTATAAAGAGAAGGGGAATTATTCAAACCAATGTCCAAATAATAAAAGGAACTTATTATAGAATAATTAAAGGGGATTAGACCAAGATTATGAAAATACTACAACTAGAGTTGAAATCCCCTAAGTTGTAATAATATGTGTCCTAAGCTCAGGATTTATTTGATTTCAAATCTATGAACTCTTTTCATAGATATAGAATCATTCCTTGACACTCTGATGAAATAGTTATCAATCAAGACACCTATTAGGAATCTGGTTATTGAGTGGTTTCAATTAAGAGAAGTAATTATTCCCTAGTTACAAATATATTTGTTATATGAATGTTTAGCATTGAAATAATCCTGATTTTTTGGAGTTATTTAGTTTTGAGGATCTATGAATTTGTATATGATGCATAAAATAGTATTTTAAATGGATCTTGAAATAAAAAAAAATTATTTTACCTTTATTTCCAAAAAATTGGTCGTCTTTTCACCCCTCACTAATTTATGGTTTTGTGGTCATTAACTTTATCATGACCATGTTCTATATTAGTCTCTATTAGTCCTTGTACATTAATCTTCTCTTACATGTATATATTTTAACTTCACAAAAACTTTATCCTTATCTAGGAACTTGAGTACATGATATTATAGGTAATCATTATGTCCTCCACTTTCCCTTTTCAAAATAAATTTTATTATCCCTCTGTAGAATGTCAATTTTCAACAAAGGATGAACCTTTTATAATAGAGATAAAATTATGAGGATGAAATTTATTTAATGGGTATAGAATTTAATATCCTAATATTTTAAGATATATTTATCTTTAAATAAGTTTAAGTGTTCAATAGCTTTCTTAACACACAACACATATATTTAAGAGAATTGAGATATATTATAAAAAATATTATTATTTAAATGTGATAACCTAGCCATTGAATTGGAGGGTATGAATATGAGTAACTATATTATAAAATATATTTATAATTATCTTACTCAATACAAATTCATTGATTATTTTTTATGAAATACTCACTCAATTTTTAATGAATTCATTTTATACTTCAAAAAAATGCACTTTCTTCAAAAATGATTGTATTTCATTTTATGTATGGAAGTTATAATTAATATATAAAAATTTTAGAAATTTTATTTCATAAAATTAACATAATTTTTTAATTCATCGTGTAAAAATTAACTTTGGATTAAATTTTGGGATTTTTCTAAAATGGTTGATTTTTTAGCAAACAGTAAAAAATGTCGATTTTTCAAATACCCTCGTGTATTAAATCAAGTAATTTAAAAGTCTTGTTCTATTTTGAATTTGATATTAAAGTGAAATATTATCCATTTTAGTTATAATAATATAATTATTTTAATTTTAATCAAAAATATTCATGATTCTTATATAATATAATATTTATGTTTAAAGACGCATTTTTCTAGAAACTGTTTTTCGTTGTGTTTTACACATTTATATTAAAATTTATTTATGTTTAATATTTAAAAATATATTATATATTTTTAATCATTAGGATAAAATTTTTAAAATATTACCCCATTATTTTTTTATTATGAATAATAAATTTGTAAAATATTAATTACCTTGGTAAGGGTAAAACGGGTAAAATAAGGATAAAACTTTGGGATAACGCTTTAAAATTTCTCTAAAATTTTTATTTATCATATTGGATGAGTGTATTTCATACATTTATATATAAATATTTAAAATATTCCCACTAGGTGTCATTATTATTTTATTATGACCTTTATATTATTTTAAGAAAAGAATAAATACAAAATGTCACTCTCTTTACTTAAATATCTCCAAAATATTTATATTAGGATTAAAAGAAGAAAATTTTATTTATAAATGATTATTTTATACATAAATTAATTAATTTTATAATGGTGATTTATTTTTAATTTTAATTATTGAATAATTACCATAAATGCATATGTGATGCTGACACAGTATTTATTCAATTAATAGAAAAATAAAATAAATGATACTAAAAATATTAAAAGTAACACAATTTGGATGAATTATTGGTTTACATGAATTTTTTAGATAAATATTAAATATTGGGTATCTTTTAAGTTTTATATTCAAATTCCATATTTTTCTTGATTCCATTAAAGTCAAATTAAATGAATAGTGTCAAAAATGACATTAATGATATTTTATAAAAACAATATTTTATTAAATTATTTAAAAATCATAAAAATGTTGAACTATGAAAAAGGGATAATATACATCTAATGTTTCATCCCTTTTATATTTATGATCCAATTTTCACCTTATAAGTAAAATTATAATCCTTTAATATTGAAAAAGTTGTTACTGGGGTTAAGGTTAAAAATGGTTAAGGAATAGGTTAAACCTAATGATAAGGTTTATAATGATACCAAAACCTTTATAAGTTTCATTATATGATGATATTTATACCATATATTATTTTTATTTTTATTAATGTCTATTTTGAAGAATTATACTTGAGAAAGATATTAATTATATTTTAATATTTTTTGTAATTCCAAAGATGTCATTTCCCTCCCTTATGAAAGGACACCCCTTCCCTCTCTTCTCTACACCGCTTTGAGAAAACTATCTTGAAAAAACCCTACCCAATTATCTTATAAAATTCCATATCCATGAATTATAGATGATTTTATTTTTAAAATACCATTTAAAGTTTCCTTAAGAATGGATCTAAAGGAAGTCTATCGAGGAAGTGGTAATCGTCTTTACCAACTCCTTCAAATTTATTTCATCTTATACTTCCTGTAAATATATTTTACCCATACTAGAATAATAACTTAGGTGTCATAAATATATTTATATTTTATTATTATTATTTTACAACCATTTTTCATCTCTTTTTCATCCTATGAAAAGCGAAAACATCGCTCGTGCATACATACGGCTTACCATCTCCACGTAGTGGTGTAATTCATTTTTCATCACCACTTTAATTAGATATTTATAAAGATATAAATATTGAATATATATTATATATATTACATAATTATTATTATTTAATTATAATATCATATATATATTCTTACCTTTCAATCTTTTGGAAAACGATAACGTCGCTCAAGCTACGTGTGGACTACCTCCTCCACGACGCGATATGATCCATTTTTAATTTACACTTTACATGGATAGTGATATGGATATATTTAATAAATATATAGTATATATAATATATAATTATTATTATTTAAAGGTTAATTATTATTTTCCTTTATTTTGTTCCAACAGTTGAAAAGTGAAAACAGCGTTCATGTGTTTTACGGTCTACCATCTCCATGAATGGTGTAATTCATTTTTTCATATATACCTATTATTTTTGAATATAAATATATATATAATGAATATAATTATAGTTATATAATGAATAAAATAATGGATATGGTGTAAACTCGATCAAATTACAAGTACCGGAACTAAGGAACCAAACTTCTCATGAAAAGATAGAACATTTATACACTCAGAAACGATAATTTTAATAAGTATTTATTAATAAATGAGTGTTGAAATGTTATAAGAGGATAATATATGATATTATAAGTATTTATATGGTTTTTTATATATTTATAATAAATTTACATTTATAATATAAGAGGCTAAAATCACTTACAAATCAAGTCGGATCAGAGGTAAGGGTTTTCTATTCTCACTTTTGTTTCTATGAGACATATTTTATATTCACAACTTATGTTTTTTATATTGTGTATATACTATAAATTTAATATGTTATATCATTAATCCCTTTATATTAATGGTATTTAAAGTTTCAATTGAAGTTATTTCTTTCATGGGGGTTATCATTCAAAAGATACTAAAGTGGTAAGGTATTTATGTTTTGGTCTCACTTTAATCGAGATTATTTATACTTAAATTTTAATTGAAGGAAATTATATGATCTTTTATATATAGATATATTTTATTTCATTATAATTTGTTTATTTAATTATAAAAAATATTTTAATTTCATGTTCCTCACTTTAAGTACTCAAGAGACTGAAATAATGTTTTTAAGAAAAAATGACATTATTTCTCTCTTCGGTCGAAAATACTTTTTCTTCCATATACAGGTTTTCTAAAAAAAATTCAAAAATGTTTTTATATTATTATATGATTATTTAAATTAGTTTTTCACCAGATTTAATTTTGTATAAAAATGGTTTAAAAGTAATCTTCTTTTAATTTTCCAAATGCGGTAATTTTTACTTTTTACCAAAAAAATTGAAAGGAATATTTATTTTAACATACATCACATGAATATAATTTACAACCATCAAGATAACTAAATGATTTGAAGCTTAATTTAAAAGTTTCCAATGTTCTTTTCAAATAAATTATTTTATTTAATATTACGTAAATTTTTAGATTTTAAATAAGTGATTTCAAAATAAAAAGGGTATTTTCCTCAAGAAATATTCTAGTAATATTATAAGGGTATTTTCAACTATGAAAACATCCATTTATTTTATTGGGGATATGGTAAAAGTATACCATATTTATTATTTCTATGGAAGTTCTATGATGATCAAGTGTTGATGTTCTATATTCTTGATTTAGTATAGATACTTGTTGACTTGTAAAGAATTTTGAGAATGAATAGTATTGATCATTATAAATATGAGGAATGCATTGGAATTGCAAGTGAATGGGTTGGGATAAGTAATAGATAACCCCTAGATGCATCGATAGGTCTCAAATACAAAATATTTTGGCATGATACAGAGGCTGAGGATATAATATCATTTCATAATAGTTGGGTAGTTGGATTATGTCTACCCATATAATGATAATGTATCGGTTGAGAGGTCTTGATGGTATGATTCATGATTTATTAGTTGAGATTCATTGATAATGAATGTAAAAAATTATGAATTTCCTTTATTAAGAATTCAGTTTTCATTATACTTTTTTATATTGATATTAACCATGGATTCACATTGAACTCAAGTTATAGATTGAATGGAATGTGTTTTGATTATCCAATCTTCCATGTTAATTATTTTTTATTTACTCATGATAGCTTCAAATATATGTAAACCTTATTGAGCATCTAAGATCACCCTTTATTTGTTTTCCTTTCCCTAGGATATGAATAAGTATATTATGAATGATATAAAGGATGTAATAATGTCACGTATGCTTTGTTTTTATATTTACAATATAATATGGGAATCATGTAAGTATTTAGTTTACCAATACTACTAAATTATTCAATATTTTGGGATGCGATCACTTATATATAGTGATAGTGTAATAAAGTAATCAGTGACTCTAGGCTACTAAAGTTGTGGTTTCATCACTATGCTTACTCATTTGTGGATTATAAATTTCATATAATTCTAAATATTTATATGAAAATTTCATTTACTTTATTCATAGGATTAATTTGGATATGTGTGAATATGTTTGGATTATATTTTTGGGTGAGTAACAAAAATTGTGGATTGTGTAACGTAACACCCTTGGTTTTAGGTATTTTACCCTTTTATTGTGTATTTTGAAGTTATATAATACTTGGGTTGAGTTTTGAGTGTTTATATATGTTTTCGTGTGTTTTTGAAGTGTTTCTAAGGGTGAAAAGTTTTCGAATGGTTAGGGGAAACCATGTGTTTTTCTATGGGAAACTGTGTAGTGGGATTATGAGGGAAGGAGGGTGCACATGGCTAGTGCACGGTTTGTCCAAACTGTGTAGATGACTAGGAGAAACCATGAAAGTGGAGACAAATGTAAAAGAATGGTTAGTACATATTTTTTCAAACCATGAAAACCAACCTCTCGATGGATTGGTTTGTAGGTAGCATTATACATATGGTTAGGGCATGGTTACCTAAACCACACAAACTAACCATATCGTGTGCATTTAGTACTCTGAAAATTAGAGTTTAACTCATTTTTAACCCCTAAAACCATCATTTTTCACTTCTCATATCAAGCTCTCAAACCCCACTTCCCTACTAATCATTTTTTTGTTCGTCTTGATCTGAAATACAGTTTTTATAGATCTAAGTGTGTTAGATATCTTAAATCAAGGGTAAGTCTATGTTTTCTTTCTTTATCTTTAGATCTCTCCATCTCCTATCACATGGAATATTATATAAAATACTTTATGGATATATATATATGATATATTATGTTTTTTATGAAATATTTATTGGATATATTTGTGGAAAGGAGTCTCAATTCAGGATATAAAGGTTTCGTTGTGTTATTCCTCATTTTCATCACTTGGTGTGAAGTGGGAAGCTTTTCTATCTTCTCAGCTTATTCTAGAACTATAAATATTGATATTTAAATTAAATTTATTTTAATTTCAAAGGAAACCTTTATTGATTTATTTTTGGAAACCAATATGTTTGATAATTTTGAAATCTTGGTAATAGAATGGTTTTTGGAAAAAAACAATGGTTTATGGTGTAAAAATTATAGTTTTTATTTAATGAAAGCAAGATAATCAATTAAATTATATAGGTAATAATTGATTTATGTGAAATGAATTTATATTATAACTTGGAATACAAGTTTTTCATGAGTTCATTTCCATTAGACATGACCTTTAATAATGGTTGTGATGCCAAACTAGAGGCACTTGGAGAATGGTCACCTAGTGACAACTTGGAGGATCGATTGGTCACCTAGAATGCATGTGTGTGTGAGTGAAAAGATGTGGTTTGGGTATTCCAAGAAGTATTTATGGATAAATTTTTCTTTTCTTAATTTAAAATGTTTTAAATTGTTATAAATTGGTAAACTATTTTTAATATTCCTATATTTATTATAAATTATATTATAAACATTGAGCTAAAGTGTTCTTTTCCTAGTGGTGTTCATGGGAAGATTTTAGTGGAATTTATATTGGGTATGATTAATCACCCCTTGTATGTACACTTTTGTGTGTATGCAGACATTGTTATCTATAATATAGGAAAGGGGGAGATTTATTTTTTCTCTTGTGGTGCCTATTGATGTAGCTTTATGGAGTTAGAGATTTAAAATTGACCATGTCCTTAGAGTCTATAGCGGTTCCACCTTAGTGCATAGTCATTTCTTTTTTAGTGTCTTGTAGTTATGGTTTATTATTTATATCAATACTCTAATATTTTTTTATATTGGTATTTCTTTTGAGATGTGTTTTTTATTATTCATGCATCGTATAGTTGGTTTGGTTGTTCTTATTTTTTCTAGAAATTTTGTGTGGTATATAAAGGTAAAATCATCCCCCAATGATTAGGTAAGACCTTGAAATTTATTTCCAGCCTTTGGCATCTTGGGGATTTCACCTAAGGTTAGTAGCACCTCAACTCTTTCCATCCTTTTCATTGAGAATTTTGTGATAGCATAAATTATATGAAAAATTATCTAAATGTGATTTATATATACAAGAAGTTTTCTTCCTTTTCCATTTCATTTTTTATAAAGGAAAGTCATTATATCTTTAAAAGATAAAATTTGTTGTCACTTGGATACCGCTGAAGATCATATTTGAGATACATGGCTTTTTGGGATTATTAATTTATTATCATCACTTTTTTTGGGACTTATCATGACTTATATTTATTATTATAGTGATTGTGAGAAATTTAAATTAATTCCAATGGAGTGATGATTGTCAAAAATCCTTTTTGGATCTTAAATCAAGACTCACTTTAGTGCCAATTATTATTTTTCCAAAATCTGGGAAATTTTATTTGGTTTAATATGACGCATATGGATCTGTAATCGGTTGTGTTCTCATACAAGGAGACCATATCATATCTTATAGATCATGGTAGTTTTGAATTCCTGAAAATAATTATCAAACCCATTATTTGTAATTGGTTATGATAGTACATGAAACATGGCATCATTATCTTTCTGGTGAGAAATTCACTATGCTCACAGACCATAAAAGATTGAAACACATCTTTTCAGAATGAGATTTAAACTTGATACAAATAAGATAGATGGAATATCTCTAGATTTGTGAATTTTACATGGTTTATACACATAGAAAAAGGAATTCTATGGAATATTCTTTAAGTCTAAATATGTATAATAAATTATCCAAATAAACTTTTGATCAGTGGAAATTGATGAGTATGATTACATATATTCCCATGAAATGTACTGAGCAAGATGAAGTTGAAATATTCTATAGGGTGACTCTTATTCATTACTTGGTTAAAAATTAAAGTATTATAAAAGATCATATTTTGGTTTCCTTACCATTGTATTAAAACTTAATGGTGGGTAGACTATTGATGGATGAAAACAAGACGAGAACTTTGTGTTTCTTTTCTAATATTGGCTAGTTGTTCTGCATTCTTGTCAAGAAAAAATCATTTCTTCTTATCACTATTCCAAATGGGTAGTTCACGTAGGAATACAAATTATGTACAAGGATCTAAGGACCCATTTTTTGTGTTCATATAAAAAACAAATATTTTTTGATTTTTTTTTCAAAATTTCTAACATGTAAGTGGGTCAAGGCTAGGCATCAAGGACCATCTATAATGTTGTAATATTTACCTATATTCATTTGTTAATGGGAAAAGATCATTATAGGATTTTTCATGGGTTTACCAAAAAATATTTTGAAGCATGATTCAATTTAGGTGATTGTGAACTGACTCACAAAGTCATCCCACTTCATCCCAATTAATGAATCCAATACAGTAGATTAATTGTTAAATCTCAATATTCAGGAAGTGTTAATATCACATAGAATACCAGTTTTGTTCATCTTTGACTGAGATCCACATTTAACCTCTTTGATTTGGTTATCTCATCAAGAATATTTAGGTAACCAATTGACCATGATCATGATGTATCATACTCAAATGAATGTGAAGTTAGACAGAAAAATTAATACACTAGAATACATTCTCTGAGCTTGTATTATGGATTTTATAGGATCATCTAACATTAGTGTAGTTCTTGTAAAATAAAAACTATCAGGGCTTGATAAAAATGGTTCCTTTTGAATATTTTTATGGTTATCATTATCGATATCCAATTTTGAATATAAACCAGATAAATTTAACTATTGGGACCTAGTATTGTTTAAGAGATGAATGAGAAATCCATATGATTAGGAAATGTATGGTTTTATCCCAAATCCATCAAAAATATTATGTATATAATCAACTTTTAACTTTATCATTTTTTGTGCAAGATCATGTGTTCTTGAAATTCTCTCTAAGGTCGTGACATCATTGATTCGATAAGAAAGGGAAGTTATCTCCTTGGTATGTTTGAAATTTTGAGATACTTGAAATAATTGTTGATCTTATCTATTAATTTTCTTTACCACCACGATTCACTATGGTTTATAATTTTTTTCAATGTATCTCAATTGAGTAAGTACCATCCTGATTATAGTTATGTGATTTGATGGGACCAAGTTGATCTTGAACCAGATGTTACTTTTTTCACACACTAATTCGTATATTAAAAAAAAGATAAGGTCTTGTGTGGAAAATTTATTCCATTGGTTCAAGTTTTATGAAAATGTGGTGAAATTCAAGAGGATACTTGGGAACATTAGAAATAGATGTTGGAACAATGGCCCAAAAGTTTCCAAATCACTGAAAATTTCAAGCTTTCTAGGGATGGAAATCCTAATAGTGGGGAGAATGCAACACCCTTAGTTTTAGGTGATTTCAAATTTTATTAATATTTTTTTGAAGTTATATAATATAGGGGTTGAGATTATGGATGGTTTTAGTATGTTTGGGATGTTTTTCTACGGGTTCATAGTTTTAATATGGTTAGGGGAAACCATATTATTTTCTCCAAGAAATCAGGTAACATGCTTGGGAGCTAAGATTGGTGTGCACAGCTAGTGCATGTTTTTTCAAAACCATGATGATGTCAGATAGAAATCATGAAAGTGAAGATAGAGGGAAAAGAGTAGTTGTCACATATTTTTTCAAAATGTGTGAACCCACCATTTGAGGGATGGTTTATTGGTATTATTATACACATTGTGAGAGCATAGTTTACTAAACCATGTAGATTAACTGTGTTGCATGCATTTAATGCTATGAAAATTAGAGTTTTACTTTTTTTTAACCACCAAAATCCTCATTTTTTACCTCACCTCTAATGATATTAAACTCCAATCCACTATTAAGAATTATTAGTGTTTCCCTTCAATCCAAAATCCAGTTTTGACGAATCTAAGTGTGTTGGACATCCAAAATCAATGGTAAGACTCCATTTTATTTCTTTCTCCTTAGATCTCCTCATATCCTCTCATACAGAACATTAGATTTAATCCTTTATGTATAGATCTATGGTATATGATGTGTTTTTATGAAATATTTATTTAATCTACTGAAATAAAGTAGTCTCAGTCCTATATCTAGAGGTTTTGGTTTTTTATTCATCATTTTCATGACCCGTTGAGAAGTGGGTGGATTCTCTCCCTTCTCCACTTATTCTAGAACTAGAAGGATTGACATTTAAATTCAATTTATTTTAATTTAAAAGGAAACTTATATTTATTTCTTGTTAGAAAAACCTTTTTTTGATAATTTTGAAATCATGGAAATCTTGGAAATAAAATGGATTTTTGAAAAAAAAACCTTTGGTTTATTGTTTAAAAATTATGGTTTGGTTTAACATAATAAAGTTGTTTGATTAAATATTAAACGGAAGAATTGATTTATGTAGAAAAAATTGATATGATAACATAGAATATAATTTTGGAATGAGTTCATTGGCATTGTATGTGACCCTAAATAAGGGGTGTGATTCCAAAATAGAGGCACCTAAAGAATGGTCACCTAATGATTAATTGGTGGATCGGTGAGCAACTACTCTTGAGTATGGGACTATCACCTAGAATGCATGTGTGTGTGAGTGGATAGATGTGGTTTGGGTATGCCAAGTAGTATTAATGGATAAATTGTTCTTGTTTTAATTTAAAATGTTTTAAACTGTTCTTAATTATTAAAAAAAATTGATGTTCTTCTATTTTTTATAAATTATATTTTTAACTATGAGATAATGTTTTCTTATCATAGTGGTGTATGTGGGATGATTTTTTGGATTTCCTACTGGGTATGATTACTCACCCCATTCATATTCACTTTGGTTTGTATGTAGACATTATTTTCCATGATACTCAAAAGGGGAATATTTCTTATTTCTATAGAGGTGCCTCTTTATATAGCTATCTAGAGTCAGATATTTAGAGTTAACAATGTCCTTAGAGTCTGTAGTAGTTCCACCTTGGTTCCAATTCATAATTTGTTTAAGTGTCTCAAGGTTCTGGTTTATTATTTCCATTAATAATCTAACATTCTTATTTTTTTGTATTTATTTTGAGTTGTATTGTGTATAACTCATGCATAATATAGTTTTTTTGGTTATTATTATTTTGTATTGAAAGGTTGTGTTGTATCTAAAGGGAAAATAATACCTCAATGATTAACCCTTGGAATTTATTTTTAGCCTTTAGGTTCTTGGGGATGTCACCTAAGGTTAGTGGCACCTTATCTCTTTCTAAGACAATGGTTAGGGATGAAATATTACATGTAAATAGTTACACATTAATATGGTGTAAACATATTAATTTGTTGGAAGGAATAGGGATTCCAAAACTAAATCCTTATAAGTAAGAATACATAAAGGAATAAAACATGTCATAATAAAGATCTCGTGTAATACAATTGTTATAAATTTAATATGCATGTTATTTATATTAAATTGGTGAGACTTTAAAATAAAACCCCTCAAATACTAAGTGTGATATTCCTTCCAAAGTATAGCTTATCAAAACCTACATCATTTAGTATAGGTGACCCTAACCATTAGGTTCCCGGAGATTATCTTATGTAAGATAAGAAAGTAATAAGGTGACCCTAATTGTTAGGTAATTTCTTCATAAAATTTTATTTGGGTTATAATTAGCTGGGAAACCTTAACTGTAAGGATACCAAATGAATAGAGTTGATTTTATATCCATGTGATGGATCTGAATAAAGAGTTATCAAATTAGTTATCTAAGATTCATATATAACATGATTAATAGTTATTATCTACCATAAAAATTCATGGGCTATTTACATAATAAAACTGTTGTAATTCATGATGAAATATAGATATTAGATTTCTAAGTAGATATTATTTATGGCATAATATTTTTTAGTTGGAGTAAATTCATTAAAAATCCTTGATGAGGAGGTATAAAACACGATACTCCCTCATAGATGTGCCTTTGTTATAGATTATAGAATGAATCATGTTTATCATATTGAGATTGCTTATAGGTATGACTTATAAAATATATATATATATTGGTATCTAAGGTTGATAATTATTCTCAAATAGAAGCATTATGAGCAGATAAATGTGAATTTTATAGAGGTCAATTTTTAAAACTCTAACTCATGGGTATTGGATATTTGGTGTGCATTATGATTTATTTTGATAAAAATAGACTCAAAGATTAGGTAGAAATTTAAAATGTTAAAGTAAATCTACGTATTGGAAATGGAGAAAGATTGTTGTAATGGAGGTCAGGACTTGCAATCTATGTCTGGCTTGTGGTTTAGTTCTAGAATTGGAAACTATTATTATATTTCTTCCATAAATAGAAATTTTATTTCTGTATCTTGTTTATACAAGATTATTTTTTCATTCATTATTAAAAACAAGATTTTATATATGTGTGTGTGTGTGTGAATGAATTGTTTTATGGAATCAAGAATATGGTAAATATTTTATACATTTAAGATATGGATAATCCTATCCAAAACATTAAAAATAAAAAGGTCAAGGTTTATTATAATCCCACTTACCTTTTAATTTTTTCTTTAAACATATAAATGAAAAGAACATTTAAATAATCCATAGATATATATTTCTAGAATCATTCGATTGTGAATTTTTTTATAACTATGAATCTTGTTTATTGGGAAAAATAAAAAAGCACCTTTTAGTAGAATAGGTGATAGGGATAGCGGATTGTTTGATATTATACATACATATATATATATATATTAATAAGTATACAATAAATAAGTGGGTTTAGGTACTTTATAACCTTTACCAATTACTTTAGTAGGTATTATTATATGTTTTTGATGAGTTATAAGTATGAAAATTTTTAAATGTTCAAATATTTTCATAACAAAGTACAGGATCAACTAGGAAAAAATATTTAGATTCTTTGATCAAATTGAGGTGGTGAATACTTGATCTAGGAATTCATTGATAATATGAGATATTATGGAATTGTTCCAAAACCCACACTTCCTAGAACATTATAGTGGAATTTTTTATTTGAGAGGAGGAATATTAATTTATTGTATATGGTTCAGTCAATGATGAGCTAGTGTGGATTTCCTATTTCTCTATGGGGATATGCCATCAAAACTATTTAATTCTTACTTAAATTTGTTCTATTTATAGTTTTAATAAACACTCTATATGATATATGATGTGGTAAATGTTTCAATATGTCACTTTTGAGCTTTTGGGGTATTAAAACATATGTAAGAAATTTGGATTCCAATAAATTTATCCCTAAATCATAGAAATGATTATTTGTTAGATATCCCAAAGAGGTTGTAGGATATTATTTTTATAATACTATTGAACATTAAGTGTTTGTGGATTAATGTTGTGTTTTAATTGATAAGGATCACATTATTTAAGGATTAAATGGGTGGAAAGTTGAACTTGGAGAAGTTCAAGACCAACAAATAGGAAGTTTTCTTGAGATGGAAGATGATACAGTTATATAAGGAGTTATAGAAAAATAACCAACTCAGGTTACAAAATAATCTCAAAGGTCTAGTATGATTCATTATGATCACAAGAGATATAAATTTATTGTGGAAAATAATTATTAAGTAATTTTCATAGGTGATGAACCTACTACCTACCAATATTCCTTTAAGAGTTATAACTCTAAAAATGGTTAAAGTAATGGAATCTAAAATATAATTAATGTACACTAACCAAGTTTGGAAAATTTTGGATACACCTGAAGGGGTGAGAATAATAGGTTGAGAAAAAAATTCATAATAAAACTAACATGGATGGTAGATTTTCAACCTATAAAGTGTGCCTAGTGTAAAAGGGAAATAAAAAATTTCATGGTATTTACTATGAGGAGACCTTTTCACCAGTTTCGATGATAAATTCTATTTGTGTATTGTTTTCCATATCTAAAAACTTTTATTATGAGATATATAAAATGAATATCAAAATATATTTCCTTAATGGTAGCTTAGTTGGGGAGTGTATATGATATATTCGAAAGTTTTTTGTAAATACCCCGACCCTAGTAGCCTGAAACTGTGTTTACTTTATTACATTGATGCTAGATATAAGAGATTTCATCCTGAAGGACTAAATATTTTATTAGTATTTTAAAACCATATATCTATGTAAGTCTTTAATTACATTTGAAAACATGAAATGCAACATAGTGAAATTAAAAATTATACATCATTAAACTCATTCAAAGATTCCTTCTTCATATCCTAGGGAAAGGGGAAAAATAAGGGTCATCTCAAATGCACAATAAGAGTTATGTAAAGTGGAATCTATTATGAATAAATAAAACATAATAAATAATTCATAATTAATATGGAAATTTAAATATTATAACACACATTCCATTTAATCAATAACTTGAATATCATGATTAGATCAGGCATAATCAATATGAAAAGGTAAATAACTGAACACAAATTTCATTTAATCAATAACTTGTAAACAAAATGCATCTTTGGATAATATTAATGAAATAATCTTATGGATACTAATAAATAAATTCTTAATGAAGGAAATGATTAATATTGGACTTCATGATCTTATACATCATGATATCTATACCATCAAGACCTTTCATAAGACAGTTTAAAACTATGGGTAAAAACCCATTTAATGCTAGCTTACTAATTCACCTCATAAGACTATTGATGTATCAAGGGACTATATAATTACTAGGCCCACCCATAACCTTTATTTCTAATGTATTCCTTATATATTTAATGATCAATTTAATTCATGAACAATATGAATTATCAATAAATATCTCTATTGAGTAAAGAATACGAATTTATAAATATTTACCCAGTTAATCATATAACTTTCAAAGTAAACATAGTATGTAAAAATGTAATATGTATTAGGAAATAATTATATCCATGATATAAAGAATATATATATTTAATAAAAATTTGATATCCAATTATCATAATAAGATTAATGAATCAAGATAAAGTTAATGACTATAAAATT
Source organism: Viscum album (assembly GCA_963277665.1). NCBI lineage: Eukaryota > Viridiplantae > Streptophyta > Magnoliopsida > Santalales > Viscaceae > Viscum > Viscum album. The sequence goes on from OY728121.1 coordinate 1,583,982,606, forward strand.
AATCAAGAAAGTGAATGTCAATATTTTCCTTGGTCAAAATGTTCATAAAATATCTAGAGTAATAACAATAAGGGTATCATTAAAACATATCCCCAATTTATTATATATAAAATAAATGGTTGTTTTCATTGATGAATAAAAATAACATAAAAATATCTTTAAAAAAACTTGAGGAAAATATCCATTTAACTTCTAAAATCACTTTTAAAAAAACTATAAGTATCCAAAATATTAGAAAAATAAATCTTTACAAAAATAAAATTTTAAACTTATAAAGGAAGCTTCAAATAAATGAGCATTCATGATAGTGGTAAAGTTCTGTTCATGTTGAGTATGTTAAAACAGATATTCCTTTCATATTTTTGTAAGAAAAGTCAAAAGTACCCTGTTTGGAAAATTACAAGAAGATTTATTTTAAAATATTTTTTAAAAATAAAAATATGGGTAAAAACGACTTTAAAAGATAATATTAAAACATTATTTAAGGCATTTTTTGAATCCATGGATTTGGAAGAAAAGTATTTTCGACCGAAGAGAGAAATGAAATCGAATTTTATTAAAAACATTTTATCAATAATTTTATATACAAAAGAGAGTAAAATTGTAATATTACTTGAAAATTTCATTAATAAATAGAGGAGAATAAAATTAAAAGGGTTTTATTATAAAATTATCAAATAATTTCCTTCAATGGAAATTCAAGCATGAACATTCCCAATTAAAATGAGATTGAAACATAAATCTCTTACCACTTTGGTAAATTTTGAATAGTAATCCCCATGAAAAGAATAACATAAAATTAAATATTAAATACCATGAAAAAAATATAATCATCATATAACATATAAAAGAGTTATTAGATACACCTCATAAAATAAGATAGGTGTATAACATTACATATGTCCCAAAGAAGGCAATTTTAGAGGAGCAACCCTTACAATGGTCATAACATTGAAGTGATAATAAATTAATGAATAAATTATGTGTATCAAATATAAATAAAAATAAAAAAATTAAATATAATAAAATATAACATTATAATATCAAATACAATGAAAAAATAATATAACCCAATGAAAAGAAATTGAGTTATGAAATTCTTTACCACTTAAATTTTTTTAATTTAAATAATATTAGATGAAATAATTCAAATTAAAACTTAAACTGACATGAAGTGTGAAGGATTCATGATATTATTGGGCATTATATACACCATATAAAGAAATCAATTAGCCTCAATGAAATAAAATTGAAACAAAATCTCTTACCTCACACTTTCTTTTGGTTGAACATGCTTTAAAATCATGTATAATGGTTTTAATCATGTTATTAATTTATAAATGAACCATATTTATGTTTATAATATCATATATTATACTATTATAACATCTTAACACCTTTTAATTAATAATATTTTGTTATTATAATTGTTTCATATGTCTATTTCCTTGTTTTCTCATGCATATTTTGTCACAAATGTTCCGGTTATTGTGCATAGGATATATATCCATCATCTCCAAAATTATATTAATGTTTTAAATATAATATTTAATCATTAGATAAATTTTTATAAGAATTATTTAATGTTTTATATGTAAAATAAATCACATCACTTTGTGGAGATGATAGGTTGTGCGTACATACGAGCGACAATATCATTCCCTTAATGGGTGAAAGGGTAATGAAATAGATTATGTATTAATTTTAAATAATAAATAAAATTTTAAAAAGTTTAATATATATATTTATTATTTCCATAATTATTACTATACATGTGATTCGGTGATGTAAAAAAATTACATTGGTTCATGATGTGGTAGTCTGACATACACACGAGTGATGGATTTGTTTCCCGTTTGATGGAGAAGGAGATGGATAAATATTATGAAATAAAAATAATAACATATAAGTGTATGTGAGATAATAGTATTATTATATTTTAATTTTTAATACATATTGAATTTTTTGAAATAATAAATAAAAAATTAAGAACTTCTTTAAGATGATTACCTTCTCTTAGAGAAACCTAATTTGGATCTCTTTATAAGGACCCTAGGGTTCGTCTTTTGGGAGGAATAGAACATCCATAATATGTCTAATGATTTTGGGTAGATATTTTTTTAATTTTTTATTAATACAAATGGAATTATAGGTGTGAATAAGTGAGGGTAGGGAGTACCCTTTTATAAGGGAGGAGTAGTGACATTCTTGTAAATACTCAAGACTATTCAATAATGGGAAGTCACCCTCAAGTAAAGTGCCTCCAAAAATGAAAAATAAAGGTTTTGAGGATATATAATTCTAATAAAAACCTCTATAATTAAAAAATCATGTTTAAAACTTTTTATTCCATTTACCTCCTTAGTTTAACCCCCCAATAAATCGATTTTAACATTAACCATAGTAACATATTTTTACTATTTTTACTATTAGTTGAGACAAAAAATAAAGTTTAACTTATTATATAAAATAATTTATTATTATTAAAAATATTTAATATACTTTATCAAATTCAAATAACATAAGTGGCATAATTTAATTTAAAATTAAACCTGCAGACGTGTTGAAAAAATGGTTTTTCATGAAACATATTTTTAAAGCATAAAATGATCTTACAAAAACTATATTACAAGTAGAAATAATTAAATAAATTTAATTTAATATTTATAGATACATAATCTATAAATTTCATTTAAATAATTTCTTATTAGGGGTTATTTTAATTAGTAAAAATGGAGAAAAACTATGCACCTTAAAACAATTTTAAAAAAAATTGTGTTTTAAAGCCTAAACATAATCATATATTAAAATCCAATATAAATATGATTTAAATGTAATAAATTTAATTAAATATAAATAAATAATACATACATTAATTTTAAATCATATTAAAATAGTAATGGTACTTTTAAATTACTTAATTTGTTAAAAAGAAATGATACTTTTACCGAAAATCGGTATTTTTCACTATTCACTAAAAATTAATATTTCCTAAAAAGATCCCAAAATATCACCCTAATTTAATATTAAAATTCTTATTTAAAAAAAATTGTTCATTTTATAAAATAACATTTCTAAAAGATTAAAAAATTAATTATAATGTTTTCTCTCAAAAAGAAATAAAAACATTTTTGAAGGAAACGTGTATTTTTGTAAAATAATATATCTTTATTAAAATTTAAGTGATTATTTATTAAGAATTTATCAATAAATTTATATTGTGTAGGATATGTATATACTTCATAAATTATTTAATCCTATTCATACTCACCAATTTAATGGCTAGGTTATAATTATTGTATTTAAATAATATATTTTTCACATCATTTAAGCCCGGTGTTTATGTTCTATATACGCTATCAAACACAATGTTATTATTTCAAAATATCAGGGTTATATTTACTTAAAGATATCAAAGATATTAAATTTATTTAAAACAAATATAATGTAAAATCTTGGGGTGTCACATTCTACCCACCTTCAATAAATTGCATCCTCACAATTTGAACTTGCACTTAGAAATGAAGGGTTTTGAAATTTAAAAATTCATTTATTGAAAACCCACATAATAAAAAGGTTTTAAAAAAAATTCTCTTGATATTACAGAAATGTAAGTGTGAGTTCATCTAGAATAACACATAAATTGGTTTCCCAATAGGATTATATTGGTGTAAATTGAAAATATTGACATGGATAAGAGCATAAATAATTATGGTGAGTGATATATATCATTATTCATAAGAAATTAAATGGTAAGAATAAATTTAACAACCAAAAAACCATAAATCTGTGATTAGTTAAAATACCATTTGATTTATTAGATATGAAGTTAATAGGATAACATTTTTTTCAAGATCCTTTTAATAAAGTTGAGGAATTATTTTACTATTTAATAATATAAGGAAATATACTTACTTGATATCCTTATATTTCATAAGCACAATTTCATTATTTGGTTGTGATTTAACAAATTTCAAATTCATCTATTACTCCAAGAAATTAATATCTAAAATGAATTTTTATGGTTGATACACTGAAATTGACTTTTAAAAGGTGTAAGATCCATAAAAGAGTTAAAATTCTTTTCAGATATATCTAAATATTTTCCAAAACCAATATAGTCTGCATAAGTTATATAATATAATACAATAATCCCTAAAAACACAATAGTAACACACAAAATTAAACTTAATTCATTCCATAGGTATTTATTATTCAAATAATTTAAGTAAAAACAATGTCTTACTAACCAGTGCATTACATAGTCCAGTGGTTGGCACCGCACCCTTGTCATCCTTTGATTGTGGGATCAAGCACCATGGCCTTGTAGGATGTGATAGGTTGTCACATGGAATGTGGAATGTTGGTTGTCCTTTTCCAAAAAATATATTAACATAATTCCTATAACATTCCCAAATTTTAATGACCCATAATTACCATAACATCAATAATAAAATAAAAGTAAAAGTTTTAATACCTTTAATCTTATGTCCATAAAATTTAAATGCATTATTCATTAAAAAAAATTTCATATTCAAAACTAATGGGTTGTATTTACATAAATTTCTCCCAAAATATTCTTAATATTGATAAACTTCTATCACATAAAACCTAAAAAAACGGTTTTTAAGAAATTGAATCATATTATTAACTTTAAACCCATAAATCCATGATGTTTTCCATAACACTTAAGTTAATATTACATGAAGACATATATTATTCAAAAATTATCACAATCCTTAGATGTTTCATGATTCTTATAATCAAAATCCCATTGGTAAAAATAATTATTCAATATAATTCTTGAATCTTGTTAGATAAATACTTAAAACGTTTTTCTTCAATATAGTTCCTTCCTTGTTCTAGGAGTTAAACTTTAAAATTGTTCATTGACTCGGATAATACCTAGGTTCCCCGTATTTAAGAAAAATAAATACAAATGGATTTCTAGCATGAAATTTATTTCTATCTACTGAACTACTCACTTTTTCTCAGTAATTCATCACTTTATACCCTTATTTTCCACACATAAAACAATTTTATATTCTTTTGAGACATTACTTTAGGTGTCACTTTCTATATTTTATATATGAAATAAATCAATTATTTTCTCCTCTATAGTCTCTACTACTCGAGTTCTTAGTAGACTCTATCATTATCTTCTTGGGGGAGTCCAAATTTTGGTTAAGTTATAGATTTTTAATCATGTATTGTGGTAACTAATTATGAATAATCATGATATCTTTCACTCTAGTCATCATCCAATTTGTTTTCTCTTAATCGCCAAATTCTCTATCATATTCAATGTTAACATGATTCCTTCAAGTTCCATCCATTGACTAATACCAAAAAACATAGTTTGATCAATAATAATCATAGTGGGAAACCATATTATTATTTATAGGATGTATAAATCATGTTGCCTTCTTTTTGAATCTAATACATCTTAGGTTTAACCTAGTTCATTCATTGTCATCATCTATTAAAATCCTTTATAGTGTTTTGTAAAGAAAATGTGAATTATCTAAAACATATCCCCTAGGGGTGTCAACCCAAATGGAAAGTAAGGCCTGTTTTTATACACTAGGTGACGATTTATTCAAAACACAATATTACCTTTTTAGAGTTATTACCCCTAGGTACAATTGTTTCATAACCACATTCATTTTTAGTATCCATATATAGATGTATTTTAAGAAAAATACATAATATATTCCTCACAAAAAACATTAGGATGTTTTTCTATACCTATTCTCAAAGTATATCATAGGGTTCTGTTCCCTAATCTATGTTATCCAAAATCTATTTCCTAATGTTTCTACTTAACATGATCTAATACCAACTATAAAGACCCTAACCCTAGTAGCTCATAGTCGGTGTATGATTTATTATAGTGGTACCAGATACAAGTGATCATATCCCAAAGGACCAAATAGTTTAGTAGTATTGGTAAACTGGATTTATACATGAGTCTTGCATTACATTTTAAAACATGAAATACAACATAGTGAAAGTAAAAAATTATTTATCCTTCAATTCATTTAAATATTACTTCTTCATATCTCGGGGAAATAAAATAAAATAATGGTGTGATTAAATGCTCGGTAATAGTTACATAGATAATAATCTATCATGAATAAACAAATCATAATCAATAGTTCATAATAAATATGTAAAGGTAAATATTTGAACACACATTCCTTTTAATAAATAACTTAACTATCATGATTTGATTAGGAATAATAAATATGTAAATGTAAATAACTAAACACACATTCCATTTAATCAATAACATGAGCACAAAATGAATCCATGGATAATATCAATTCAATAGTCTCATGGATAATAATTATTTTATTCTTAGTAAATGAAATTATTAATATTGGATGTCATTATCTCATATATCATGATATCTATACAGTCAATACCTTTTACAAAACAGTTTAAAACTATGGGTAAAAACACATTTAATGTTATCTTACTTATTCACCACATGAGAGTACCAATGTATCGAGGGGATATATAATTCCAGGATTCACCCATCACCTGCATTTCCAATGCATTCATCATATATCGAATGATCTATTTAATTCATGAACAATATGTATTATCAAGAAATATCGATATTTACTAAAGAATATTAATTTATCAATATTTCCCCAGTTAATAAAGTAAATTTAAAATTAAACAATGTATGTAAAAATGGTATATATCTTAAGAAATAATTATATCCATGATACGAAGAATGTGGATATTTAAGATAAATTTGGTGTCCAGTTATCACAAGAAAATGAATGTTTCAAGAGAAAGTTAATGACTGTAAAATTAATCAAGAAAGTGGATATCAATACATTTCTTATTCAAACTATTCATAAACCATCCAGAGAAAGAATAATAATGGTATCATTACCACATATCCCCAATTTATTATATTTAAAATAAATGGTTGTTGTCATTAATGAATAGAAATACCATTAAAAGATAATTAAAAAATTATTGAGGAAAATATCCTTTTAATAGTAAAAATCACTTTTAAAAAACAATAAGTATCTAGAATATTAGGAAAACATTTTCCTTAAAAAATTAACCTTTTAAAATTGTAAAGTAATCTTCAAAGAAATGATTTTTCATGATTTTGGTAAAGTTCTGTTCATGTCGAGCACATTAAAACAAATATTCTTTTCACATTTTGGTAAGAAAAGTCAAAAGTATCCGTTTTGGAAAATGATTGAAATATTTCTTTTAAAAAAAATTAAAAAAAAAATTATGGGTAAAATTTACTTTAAACAATTATTGAAAAACATATTTTAAAAAAAATTATAAAGCATTGATTTTGAAGAATGGTTTTTCAACCAAAGAGAGAAATAAAGTCGGATTTTATTAAAAAAAATATCAATAATTTTAAGTACCAAAGAGAGGGAAATGGTACTATTACTTTAAAATGTCATGAATAAACATACAGAAATAAAATTAAATAGTTTTTTTAGATAATTATCAAATAATTTCCTTTAATGTAAATTCAAGAATAAATAATCCCGATTAAAATGAGACTGAAACATAAATCTCTTACCACTTTGGTAACTTTTGAATAGTAATCCCCATGAAAGGAATAAGATTAAATACCATGAATATAAAGAGATTCATGATATAACATATCAAATGGTTAGTAGATATAACTCATAAAATAAGATATGTGTAAAACATGACATATGTCCCAAAGAAGACAATTTGAGATGAGAAACCCTTATAATGATCATAACATTGAAGTGAAAATTAATTAATTAATGGATTATGTACATAAAATTTAAATCTACATAAAAAAAGTGTAAATAAAATATAATTTAATCAAAATTAATTACACAAATAATTTTATAATATCAAATACAATGAATAAGTAATATAACCCAATAAAAAAATTGACTTATGAAATTATTTACCACATGGTAATTTTCAATTCAAATCCCCTTGGATGAAATAATTCAAATTAAAAATTAAAATAATGTGAATTATTAAGGATTAATTATATTACATGTAAAAGGTTCATTATATATACCATATAAATAAATTATTTGCATAACATTACAATACGCCTCAAGGAAAATAAATTGAGACTAAATCTCTTACTTGACGCTTCCTTTTGATTTAACATATTTTAACCTCATGTATAATGGTTTTAATAATGTTATTAAATTATAAAATAACCATATTTATGTTTATAATATATTATATTATCCTCTTATAATATATTATCACCCATTCGTTAACAATATTTTATTATTGTTATTGTTTTGGGTGTCAATTACCTTGTTTTCTCAGGCATATTTTGTCATGGAAGTTACAGTTATTGTGTATATGATATATATATATATATATCATAATAAATAATGAAATTAATGCTTTAAATATAATATTTATGTATTATATACATTTTTAGAACCATTCTTTAATGTTTTACATGAAAAATAATTCACATCGCTTTGTGGAGACGGTAGGTCGTGCGTATGCATGAGCGATGATATCATTCACTTTATGGGTGGAAGGATAAGGAATTTGATGATTTATTAATTTTAAAGAATAAATATAATTTCATAAGTATAATATATATTTATTATTTCCATTATTATGAGTATCCACGTGAGTTGGTGATGGAAAACAGGTTACATTGGTTTGCGAGGTGGTAGTTCATCGTACACATGAGCGATGACTTTGTTTCCCATTTGATTGAGAAGAAGATGATAAGTATTATAAAATAAACATAATAACATCTAATTATATGTGAGATATCATTTTTATTATATTGTAATTATTAATACATAATTTGAGGTTGTAAAATAAGAAAGAAAACGAAAGAACTTTGTTAAGATGATTACCTTCTCTTAGAGAAACCTCATATGGATCTCCTATTAAAGGCCTTAGGGTTGGTCTTTTTGGAGAAAAAAACCACTATAATGTGTCTAAGGATTTTGGGGAGATATTTTTTCATTGTTTTTTTAATAAATATGGCTTGATATATATGAAAAATTGAGGGGAGGGAGTTCTCTTTTATAAGGGAGGAGGAGTGGAATTCTTGTAAATAACCAAAACTATTCAATAAGGGGAAGTCACTCTCAAGAAAAGTGCCAAAAAAATTAAAAATAAAGTATTGGAGGGTATATAAGGCCTATACACACCTCTATCATTCAAAACAAACTTCCTTAAAATATTTTATTCCATTTAACTCTTTAGTTTAACCCTCCCCCCTCGTAAATCAATTTTAACATTAACCGTGGTAACAGATTTTTACTGTTTTTACTATTCATTATGACCAAAAATAAAGTTGAACTTATTATATAATATTAATAATTATTATTAAAAATATTGAATCCATTTTATAAAATTCAATTCATAGAATTATCATAATTTAATTTAAAATTAAACCTGGAGACGTGTCAAAAAAATGGTTTTTCAAGAAATTTATTTTTCAATCATAAGACGATCTTATAAAAACTATATGAAAACTAATCATAATTAAATGAATTTAAATTAATATTTATAAATAATTTATATATATTTCATTTAAATAATTCTTAATTATGAGTTATTTTAATTAGTTAAAATGGAGAAACATTGTGCACTTTAAAATAGTTTTCAAAAGAAGAAAATGTGTTTTAAATCCAAAAAATAAAATTATATTAAAATCCAATATAAATTTTATATAAATTTCATTAATTGAATTAAATATAACTAAATTATAATTATTTTTCTTTTAAATCATATTAATATAATAATGGGACTTTTAAATTACTTAATTTATTAAAAAAATGACAGTTTTACCAAAAAATAGTATTTTTCACTATTCACAAAAAAAATTAATTTTTTTTAAAATATCAAAATATCATACTAAGTTAATATAAATATTATGATTTTAAAAATTATTTTTATTTTATAAAATAACATTTTTAAAATATCTAAATATTAATTATAATATTTTCTAAAAAAAGCAATAAAAAACATTTTTGAAGGAAAAATATTTTTTTGTAGGATAAAATATTTTTATTAAAAGTTTAGTTCTTATTTATTAATAATTTATCAATAAATTTATATTTTTTGGGATCTATATATATTTCATAAATTAGTTAATCTTATTCATACCCTCTAATTTAACGGCTAGATTATAATGGTCATATTTAAATAATATATTTTGTGGGTCGTTTAAGCTTAGTGTTGTGTATCGTATACACTATCGAACATAATGTTCTTATTTTAAAATATTAGGGTTGTGTGTACTAAAATATATTTAAGAGATTAAATTTATTTAAAATAAATATATTATAAAATCTTAGGGTGTTATGATTTTGAATTTCTAAATGAGCTTGTTAAGGTTTACAAGTTGCAATGATCCATTTTTTGATTTAGGAAAGCCTATAAAGGTTAAAATATCTATTTTAATAATGCAATCACAGATTTTTGTTTCATCAAAAACATAAATTATTCTTCTGTATATAATCATATTAGTGATAGTGTGGTGGTATTTTTAATATTGTATGTGGATAACATACTACTTATCAAAAATGATGTCCCGATTTTACACTCTAAATAAATTTGGTTGGGGAAATGGTTTTCAATTAAAGACATGGGTGAAGCATCCTTCATGTTTGGTATGAATATATACATAGATAAATCTAAGAGGTTTCTCAGACTGAGTCATAACACATATATTTATAAATTACTAAATCAATTCAGCACGGATCACTCCAAAAGTGGGTCTTTAATAGTGTTGCATGAAAAGACTATTAGGATGATTCAAAATACTTTTAAAGAGTTATAAAGGATGGATATAATTACTTATGAATCTGACATAGGATCTATCATGTATTCCATATTGTTTACTCAACCTAATGTCACATATTCTTTGAGCATAACAAGTATATATCAATATGATCTTGGTGAGAATCACTGGATTACTGTAAAGAACATCCTTAAGTTCCTAAGAAAAAGTAAGGATATGTTATTGGTATTTGTAGGTGAGGATAATCTCATTGTAAAGGGTTACACTAATTCAAGTTTCTATTCTAAAAAATATGGCATGATATCTCAATATTGTTTTATATTTTTCCAAAATGATAGATCTATTAGTTAGAATATTTCCAAATAATCCACCATAGTGGACTCTACAACAGAGGCAAAGTATATCATTGCATTAGATGTTGTAAAGGAAACTATTTGACTCAATAAGTTCATTCATGAACATGGGTGGTTCATAGAATCAAGGGATCAATCAATATTTTCTATGAAAAAAATGGAACCATTGATTAGTCTAATTAACCCTGGTCTCCCCAAAGGACCAAAAATATACTTCTCAAATACCATCTCGTTTTAGAAATCATTGATATGGGTGAGGTAAATAATTTTTAGATAGTAATAGAGAATAATATGGAAGATCCATTAACAAAACTGTTATTAGATAAAAATCATGAGGGTCATGTTGAATTTATTGGTATAAGATACATGAGAAATTAGATGTAATGGTTGTAAAATATATCATGATTTTATAATGAAGACAGTCTTAATTTATCATTAATTCATTTTTATTATAATTTATATTACATGAACAATGAAATTATAATAACCCCTTAAAGTATAACTTTCATTTGTCCCTAGTTGATGATAATCGTAGAGTATTATTGGTTTTTATGATCTATAAATATTAGAGAGAGTGGAATCTTAAAATCAATATAAAGCAGTGTATGTGAAATATAAAGAATAGACTCATGAGATAGTATGTTGAGACTTATTATTTGGACCGAACCACCAAATTATATCACATGGAATATCATACCGTAATTTATATTCTTAGGGGTGTATGTTTATTATGAATCCCCATTATTTGAGGTTGGTAAGATACCTAACATGAGAAACTTCCTACTTTGATATCTTTCTTATGTGAGCCTTGAGGTTGATCTAATTAGGGGGTGGTTGGGTATGTTTTTTATCATTTCATTGGTTTTAGATCAACCAAGATGGAATTTTTCCAATCATATGATGATAAAATATATTTGGTATTTTTATTGAAATAGACTAGGGAAATTCATAGTCATTATTATTTGATGGACATGTGATGTGCTAAGTTATTTGAATGAGAGACATTTTATGTTATCATATATTCATAATTCTCTAAAATAGACCTATTGGGTAGATTAATATATCACATTTCATATATCTAAGGCTTATAGGGTAACATAGTTAGGCCATAGGATTGGGATTAAATTTTTTACAAAGTGTTTATTCCAAAATGAAGAGAGTTTTATAAACCATATCCAAGTGAGTTTGGATGGATTCATAAGGAGTTGTGAAGTATTTTATAAAGTCCTTATGGTATTTTAGTTCTAGTGGGATATTTTTAGAAATGCACTAAAATAAGGATATTGTATTTTATGATATCCCCTAAGTTGTATCCAAAGATATGGGAATGTAGATGATTCTATCAAGTAATAAGACTAGTATCTATCATAATGTATGATAGATAATTGATATGCGATATTAAATTATTATCCACTACCACATCTTCCATATGGTTTAATTTGATTATGCATCAAAGGGTGAGTTCATTTACTATTATACAAGTGTATAATAATCATTTACTTATTCAACAATTATGAAACTCTAACGGGTATAAATTATTATAACATATGTTGGTTGTCAAGTATTGGTAGCTGATTCTCGACTCCCATTATTTAATGAAGGGATCCTATATAAAGGTATGGGATGAATAAAACTATCAAGACTTGGTCAAAGATCTCTCTTTATCCCTTTCCTCTATTCATCTTCATGGAGAAGGTGATAGTAAATTGTCAGTATTTAGGGGTTCACTCGTTATTAACAAGTATACTAGTGGTTGGTGTAGCACCTATGGAGGGTAAAATAATTTATTTTTCACTCGGTGATCTCAATAAAGTGTGCTTTATCATGTTTAGAAAAGATAGAGCTCATTAAGATAAAGGTATTCATGCCTATTTATGTTCTTACTTTTACATGATGATTATATTGATGATAGATCAAGAAATTTATATGGGTTTATTTTTCCATGTTGTGTTGGAATTCATAGAAATATAACAACACTAATTACAATCAGCAGGAGTGATAAAAATCCCAAACCCAAAATCACCATTAATAAATAAATTAAATACGCATATTGGAAATAAGAAACTGAAATGTGTAACTTACACCAAAGACACTGTATATTTTTGTCACACTTTACAACCACATATATTATTAAAGAAGATAAATAAAGTTCTAACCTTGATAATGAATTTGGAGCTCCCAAGCTATGAGTATGAATTCCTTATAAATTGTAAGTTATATTGTTATATTTATATGACATTGGAAGAGCCACCATATGGAATGAAGAATATGAGTTTTTTTGTCTATATTATTCTAGGATAGTATTTTAAGAATTGAAGAACTTTTATACATTAAAATGACATTTAAATACTTATATTATTTATTTGTTTTATAAGTTTTGAATTTTTTCAATGGAAATTGTGGTTGATTTGGAAGTATTTCAAAGTGGTTTTAAGTTTTTTAAGATATTTGAGTTATGTTTATTCCATTATCTCTTGATATTTTTTTTATTATTATAAAATGAATATTGGAATATGTGTAATGTATGACTCTATGTATGAGTCATCTAGGGAGTTGAATATGAGTCATTGTAATAGCCAGGTTCAAATTTTAAAAAGGTAGGAAACTTTGTATAAGTGTCTAAAGGACATTGTATGAGACATTTGATTCCATTATATGAGTCATTATCAGATTTATGGATGAGTCTTCATATGGGTTACTAGAGGAATTTTTATGTGTATATAGTTAAGTTCGTAAGTCTTATTAAATGGATTCCAAAAATATTATCCAAATTTTAAGAGAGAGTGGACGGAAGGTGTCAAGGTAGTGTGGGTTAGAAATATGGATCAAGTGTGTGGAGAAACACAAGATGAAACACCATGTGAAGTAGCATGATGACCTGCTGAGCCTTTTATTCCCTAAATGATTTGTTAAAAAGTGGATAGTGCATCAAGACTTATAAATTAATGGCCTCCTAATATAAACTTCAATGTGGGAATAAAAATTCATTATACTAGTAATCCATTTAAAAATAAATACACCCACGGTACTTGAAATGAGACAGAGTCATCTCCTGTCATCTTCAACCTTAGGCTTACATGATTGCATGTGAGGATGTCACATAGTGTCTACAAGCCTCATGTCATGACTGCGAGTATCATGATATCAATGCCTACAACTAATATATATGATGAGATAATCTGGAATATTATATGGATAGTAAATATTAATATTAATTATTATTATCATCTTGGGACAAGAATCACATTATTTGAAGTATGTAAGGTTGAGAAGGAAACCTTATAAGGATCGTGTTTTTTATTTATAATTTTTAGGTATAGAGGATCTTAAGTTGCAGAGGTTATCTTAATATATTTGAATTTATAAGGTATATAGTAAATCATCATAGGGTACATGGGATCATCATAAGGTTCATGGGGATCATTTTAAGGTACAAAAAACCTTACGAAAATGTAAGGTATATCCCTTTAAAATATTATTATATACTGAGATAAAGGGGTCTCACTGTATTACATGATAAATGGATAAGAATATGGATATGTACTACACCATAATTAAAGGATCCACATTCACGTGAATATTACTACATTATCACATGTGGTTAAGAATCCTAAAATATATGTAGAATTTTTGGAAGCAGTGAATGAGAAAAAAATCCATAGTTTATTTTGAGATTGTGGTTAACTAGTACCGAGTCTTTAGGTGAAATTAAATAAAATATCATTGGTGATATAGTTGGAGCCCAAAAATTCATGAAGTTTGAAATGATGAGTTTTAGGGAGATACACTTCATCTTGAGTAAAAATATGTAACTAAGGAATATATATATATATATATAAGAAGAAGAAAATTGTATAGAGGTTTTGATACTATGTTCAAGAATATTACCTATGTATTAAAGAAATTATTAGAGACCTTGTACAACATCCAGTGGGATTTCCTTTGTATTGAAGTTAGGAAGAGAGACTTAGTGTTATTCATATGCACTAAAGAAGAATAATAATAAGAGTGAGTTTGTTGTGTTTCTATATATTATATTTAGGCTAATGTAGTGATATATCCACCATATAGTTTATATATGAACTGTATGGTCTGAATAAGATAAAGGTATCCTTTTATTTCTATATTTGTGAGATAATTGTTTCACCCCAACCCCAGTCCACTCAAAAATTACTATATCAAGGTCACCATATGACCTCAAGGTGCACCTCCTCATACACCAGAGGCTTCCAACTAATGGTGAGGGCCTAATCCATAAAGTGGGGAGACTATTCCCCTAAATAAAAGTCATAAAATAGAAAAAAAAATAACCAAAATAAATATCCATCACAGTCATAGTACTCATAAATAAATAAACCCAATGATATAATAAATTCCATGTGAAATTCATACAAAATATACATTACTCTCCCACTAGGTTTATCCCAAATAAAAAATAAACTAAAAAAACAACACATGCACACTAGCCCTACTTCCATCCCTGGGCCTCACTCACCCTATCTGTAAATGCCCATAGAGCTTCCATGACCTAATCCACTACACATCTTGTGCTCAACCTAAAAGTAGACATAAGGTATACATGTACGTCGAGGTTCCCATGTAGGACATCATGTGTTAATAAGGCCACCATGACTCCCTACGCATCAGGCCACTATAAAACCCGTTCAAACCTACTTCAGCTTCATATCGGAATCCACCTTATAATATCATCATTTATTGACATTTTATCTATGGATGGACCATTCCTAAAGACTCGGGGTAGGGTGGAAACCAAACCTCATCTCATTACCTAAACGAACTGGGTACGTTCATATGTTTACACCTTGAAATACTACTTTATCAATCAAAGAACGGTCCATCAGTCTTGTCTCATGTTGTCCCATAACTTATCCCATCATGGGTAGTTCACTACTAAGACCCAATACTCTTAGGTAAGGTCCAATTCATGCACAAATCCCATCCTTTAGGGAATTCATCGACCCAAGATGCTCATAAAAAGGTTCATCTTCTTCACTAGCCCATCCTCATGGACTCTGGGGAGGTTACAAGCTCACCAAATCATCCCCACACACTCTTTAGAGGTCACAAGAACAACAAATAATCCCCATAAACCTAGGGAGGTTACAATAAAAATGTTCCATCCCCACAAAATTTGGGGAGGTTACAAGAACACCAACTCATCCCTACAAAATCTGGGGAGGTCACATCAAGAACATAGGGTCATAGCCCATCATAAAACTCTCTAGATAATCTTAGGGTTCTAGTCACTCAATACCTATCCCTTCACTAAAAACATCTCGCCTTTTGAGTTGGGGCATCCACTGGGTCCTCCATACCCATCATGGTCTTTGATCATCAATAGCATCCTACACCCACCACCCATTAGTGACAAAGATTCTTGAAGGCTCTCTCTGACTCAGACCTCAAGGTCTCACTACTAAAAAACTAAGTTTATCCAATGTTAGGTCTTTAACAGTTCTATCTAAAAATGTTTTAAAAGACCCTCTTTATCAGTGCTAAAAAACATTGTTAAAGGTGGTCTTTAACATTGCTTTTTTTAGTGCTATTAAAGGGGGTCTTTAACAGTGCTAAAAAGGCGTTGTTAAAGGGGGAATTTATCAGTGATTTTTTACAAGCGCTGATAAAGACCCAACCTTTATTAGTTATTTTAAAAAACACTAATAAATGGGATATTTTATCAGTACTTGTAAAAAAGCGATGATAAAGAGGGGGTTCTATCAAAGATTTTTTAGAAGCGCTGATAAAAACCCCCTTTATCAGTGCTTTTTAGTAGCACTGATAAGGGTATACTTAAAAAATAATTATATTTCATTAAAAAATATATCAATATATAAATATATTTATTTTCATATAAGTATAATATATATTTAAAATATGTTTTAGATATGGTAAATAGGAATTTACACTTAATATATAATATATTTAGTGAAAATGGCTTATAAAATAATTAAAAAAATATTTTTCATTAATAATTTTCAAATTATTACTCAGTAATAGTCATTTAATATCAATTTGAAGATAAAAAAAGTTAATAAAAGGTCTAAAATAAGTTGAAAACATAACTCGAACTTCAATTGGCCATAACTTTTGATCCATGTGTCAGTTTGGGCTCTACCACATATCAAATCAAAGTCTGTGGTGAGCTATATTCCCTTAGTGAGAGAGGTAAACCTATGTCACATTATTTTATTCCTAAAAAGGCATTGAAGGCCTCTAAAACTAAGTTTTTAGTTAGGGTATCCCAATTTTTTAACATTCGATGGATTTTAAGCCTCGTTTAAGGGGGTATTTTTTGCCCTTTTTTAGTGGGGACTGAATTTATTCCCAGGGATTACATTCATATTGATATTATGGTTTTTAAATTTTATCTTTTTTCATAACATAATTTTATTTATAATTAAATATATGCATGTTTTATTATATTTTCTTATAATAAATCACTCATATAAATACATATATCAACATATTTATGTAAAAATGTATATTATAATATATATAAGTAAATATATATTCTATAAATTTATTTAAAACAATATCTAACCATTTTTAACATTATAGAAATATATTTATAGTGTTTATATATACATATATGTGTGTATTAATAAATATATATATTTATATTTATATTATATTCTTGTATATGTAAATGAATATAATATATAATATATTTAAATATATATATATATATCAAACACACACATATATTGTATAAATGTATTTAAAAATAATTATACAAATATATCTGTAAACATATATATATATATATATATAGAGAGAGAGAGAGAGAGATAGAGACAGAGAGAGAAATATCATTAAACAGACAACGAAACAATATGGTGTAGTGGTAAAGGTGTTCCATCTTCGAAGGAGACGTGAAAGGTTCGAATCCAGTTGGGCACGCATAAGGCTAGAAATTCACAAAGCACTGATAAAAGGGGTGGTGGGGTGAAAAGTGCAGATAAAGGGGGGTGGAATGTTGTTAAAGGGAATGGGTTGTGAAAGTGCTGATAAAGGGGTCGGGATCATAGGTGTCTGAAAAAAATATAATTTTACCCCCTTTAATAGTGCTACCTTTATCAGTGCTAAAAAGAGATGTTAAAGGCCCCCTTTAATAACACTAAAAAAAGCACTGTTAAAGGGGGACTTTAATAACACTTTTTTAGTGCTGATAAAAGTTTCAGTCTTTTAACTACTCTCTAATTACCAGTTCTTTTTTAGCACTGATAAATGCCTATTATAGCACTATTAAATGCCTATTTTGTAGTAGTGTCTAGTCCATCCATGTCAGTCTTAGTCCCACTTCCCGGGGATCATCCTAATCCACACTACTCTATTCCCCTTTAGTATCCTGATGCCAAGTCCTGAACAAAACCCATTACCCACACTTGAGTCCCATCTCACATCTACTAAGGTATATCCTCATCCCATCACCTAGATTAAATCCCTCTATAACACACCTTTACCAAACCCAAAGGACTCTTCCTTCTCCCAATGCTCACCATGATCCTACTCCACTATTAATAGGGTCTTACCTATTACATAGGAGAAATATGACCATATCATCCCTCATCCCATGGGCCTAAACCCTATCACAACTAGTCAATATCCCTAGGATTATCCACCTAGGCTACCCACATCTTGTCTCACATCCCAAGACCACCCAATGTCTCTCATCATCCCAAAAATTGCTCTCTCCCCTTGGTGACATAGTTGTCAGGAAATTTCAACTTACCCAAGTGATAAAGATAACTTATCCCAATCATAGGAGACCAAAAAATATCATATATCTCCTCCAAGGCCACCCATGGTCCCTATCCATTATACCCAAACACATGAAACATGCATTTAGGAAAGAAATCATATATATAAGGCATATGATCTTATATTAAATGGACCACATACCTCTAAAACATAGTTATCATCTAATTCGTTCTCTACATCACCGTATCAAATCTTTTCCATGCCTCATCCAAGCTCATACAACCACCAAATCTCAGGTCACATTCTATACGAAAAAAATAATTAAATGTAACAATTTATTATTTATTATTTAATTTAAATCAAAGAGTCATAATAAATGGAAAACTCACTAGGTACCATCATTGCACTAAACCCTCATCTAACCACCCCCAGAAGGTTTATGGAACACCCTCAACACCATCCTGAGAAAAATACCTATCACCCAACACCCATCCTTCCATTCATTTTGTTTGATTTTACTAAAAACACTAAATAAAATAGGGTAGTGTCTTACCTCAACTGAAACCACTTTTAATAGAATTAAAACATCACCTTGGGACCTCCTCTAGTCACCACACACTAAATCCCTATCATTATTGGATGATTTCACAAACCATTGGAGAAATCATCATCGAAACCCCAACTAAAATCACACCAAATCAATTAATAAATAATGAAAACCAAAAAAAGGAGAATCTAAGGGAGGAATTTACCTTAAATCATCATCAAAATTCATCAAAATTCATCTCCCTTGAAAGAGGATTGAATAGAGGATGAACAGGGGAGGATCCATCTGAAAACGGCTCCCTCAATGATCCTCACTCACCTAAATCATGATACACCTATCCCCTAAAAATATAGAAAATACAATTCCAAAAAAAATATAACCTAGAAACATTTCATTGCCTAAATTATTTTTCATGGCTTTAAAGGTCACCCCTTCAAAATTTTCACAACTTGAATTATATTCATATCTTAAAATATCTATGTTTCATGCAATGAATTGTTTTCATGGCTTCAATAACCCAAGGAAGAATACAATAAGCTTCCCAACCTCCCAAATATTCCTAAAAAACTTATTTAAAAACTAAAATAACCAATTGTGCCTCATTTAATTTCCAAAAATATCATTTAGGAATGTATAAACTCTCATAATATCATTATGAGTCTCGACTCTCAAAACAAACCGCCACCAAACAAAAAAATAAATTTCCTTCTCAAAATAATGACCTAGAAATTTTTGGGTCATTAAAAAATCCCCAGCATAATGCTTTCCATAATTGATAATTTATGGTAGTACTAAAACCACGTCTCCTAACCTATCATGGTCACTAATTCAATGAGAACTCATTGTGTTCCATCTTTGAGTGAAATCATGCTTTCGCTATACAACTCCATCCATTAAGACCAGATACACCAGTATCTCTCTAAATACTCTTGATTCAATACCAATCCCACCTCAACCACATCTCTAAGGATATCCCTAATTTGGTTCCCATCTCATCACATCCAACTCTATACTAAAATCACTAGTCAAACCACCTCTTTCCAACTTTTCCTATAAAGCTTGGTCGCACACGACAACACGTCCTAAAAAAAGCAGTTGCCTCCAACTTGGAATCTTCACTAATAACCCATAAATGTAGGGTCCAATTTGTTCCCCAAACCATGATTCCAAATTCCCAAACTTCCCAAGATTTTCCATCCCAAAATACACCATCACTATGATTCTCCACATGATTCACCCCCTGAATCACGTCAGGAATCATAGTTTACCCCCTAAATCATGTGAAGGATTGTGATTCACCCCACGAATAATGGTTCACCCCATGAATAATTTCATGAATGATGGTTTACCCCATGAATCACCCTATAACTACCATAATCCCAATTCCAACACATTGTATCTAACCAACACTTGATATGAATTTCAAATTTGGTGTTACATAAGGTTCTAGATATCAGTGGATCTTATCACACACTTATAACCCAGCATCACCTCAACTTTCTAGTAACCAATATTACCAAACTAATAGATCATCCATCCTTAGGTTTTTTCACCTTTTACTGATATGATGCTCTATACTATAGGAGTATTAATATCATCACCCACAAAATCAAACATCCAATATTCATGAACCAAGATTCATCCATTACCATTCACAATGATTGGATGTGGTCATCTCACTCTCACATGAGCACCAACATCAAACATCAGCAACTTCCCATTCCTGGACTACCAAGGATGATGTCCTCTATATTTAAAAACCTACCATTAGTATGGATTACATCCTCTAATATCCAATGGTTTACTCCCCACCATAGGGATTCCCTTATAATACTCTTCGAGTGTCGACCCCAAACAGGTCCCATATCACACATGTGTCTCTCATCTTGATCCACTCCCACCTCCTCCTATCAATCTCGAATAAGGATCAACCCCCAAATCAACTACACCAAGTTACACCAATACATTTTGAATGCCACCTTTTTGTACAAAAGGGCATTCCCTAACACCATGAACCACCTCACATGTGAGTGTCTCAACACTTAACTACCTATGTATCACCATTAAGGTTCATTTATAACCTAAACCATTTTAAATGGACCCTCACATGGCCCATTCATAATCTGCAACACAACTGAGCACCATTGGTACTCATCTTGAACCTACCCAGGTACATCGTAATTCTTTCTAAAAACCATTTCAATGCTCACTCTCCTATTTAAGACAAAGTGATACCTGATAACCCTCTCATATGCTATTTCATTATTTCTAAATCATTCTCAACCAAAAACAATTATTACATTATCTTGTACAACCTAATCACACACCCTGACTCATGCTCCTATAAGTCACATCCCATCAGTCCTAGGCACACATGCCTAGCTCACTAACAATTCCCCACATTCATGTTAGTTGCATACAAGATCCTAAGTCATCTCAATAATACCAAGGATAACCAACCACATGATAACCCATCACATGGGATTCATTCCAAAACCATTATAATCTACTCACACACCCATTGTGCTGCATGAAAGTGTATAAAAAACTATTAGGCCAGGAAACCAACTAGTTTTATCCTATCAAAACCATACTTGATACCAAGATACCCTATTTTTTATTTACATCACAACATAATTCATGTTTCCCATGCCTTTCTCCATGAACACTTAGGGTTTTTCATAGAACCACCAAGTCTGGTTAAGTATAGCGCCACAAAAAAGCTATATAGAAAAACACCATATAGGTTTTTGTTGAGACTTTAAGTAACTAAATCCATTTCTAACCCACCAGGGATCTAAATCCTAAATTCAATCCCTACCCATTCTTAGACCATTCATTAAACATACAATTTCACAAACCAACCCAAGTCATCCCTGAACCATACACCCAATTCATACAACTGAAAGGACCTAAGGGAATTCTTGATCCCCATAGGCTGGAGAAAAGAACTTGGGTATCCAATAACTAACTTTGGGAATGATTTCACACAAAAAATGATAAATTAGGATCTATTGATAATAGAGATTAAACAACGCCCAAAAAAATAACATAAATAAAAAAATATCTCAAATAAGTATGTAGTATAACAAGGAAAATCCAAATACAAAATTATGGAAATGAAAGGTGTTCCGCTAATGCAATATAAGGAAGCCAAGAAAAATAGTGATAACTAGATGAAATAAATAAGACAACCCACTATTACCCAATATCTATGTGCAAGTGAGGTAGATCCACATAGACCTACACTATACTCAAACTAAGAGATCCAGGATTATTAGCTATAGTTGAGCATCTTACTAAATTTATAATGATATAGGTGTAATCTAAACAGCCCAATAGGTCTCCACCTATGAACCTGATACATAATACTTTAAAGGAAAATTTATAACATGTTATTTTGATAAAAAGGATGAAAAATCTATTTTCACTGGTTTTATTTTTTAAAACAAGTCTAAAGTAGTTTCCTTTAAAAAATACCCCACTTTCACTAATCCAAAATTATTCCCAAGTAAAACCACAATTTATATTATTTTAGCAAAATCATTCATAAATTGTAGTAAAATTTTTAAGTGAGATCTTAAATAAAATCATAAATACATTTTTATAAACTACAATAAACCATACTTTGGAAGATATATCATCATAGTGAGATTATAGGTGCTCAATGGGTATAATATTTTCGTAGTTTTACATAAAATAGGAATTAATAGTTTTAAAATAAAGTCATGAGATCATTTTTTCACAATTTAAAATAGAACATTGAAATCAATCATTACATAAAAATATCAAAAGAACACACACACACACACATATATATATATACCATTTTTCAGACATGAATCGATAATAAAGATGAAAATAAATCAATTTAGTACCATGGTAAGGATTCCTAAGGTATATCATGTCAGGGATAGCTGGGATCATTACAGCTCAAATGGATAAGGAAAAATAATTGTGTGCCCACTCACATTCCTATAACTCGATCCAAGGGATTGGATATCACCAACATGTTTCTACCTATCTTACTAATTTTTAGTTAGTGTTGTTTTATATATCTAATTATAGGTAATCTAACCATGCCTAGTTGGTTTTTCCAAGACTATACACATAATACCCAAGCTACCATGTGTTTTCCCCATATCTAAGAGGCACCATTTTCACAAATAAAATCATTTCAAAGGGGTGTTTCATCAATCAAAATCCATATTTAACAAAGAAATACAAATAGACCCAAAACAAGGCATAAACATGCCTAAAAATAATTTTCATCATCTATTCATTTTCAACAATTTAAAATAGTTTCCAAGGGATCAAAACCATTCCTTTAAGAAATTTAAATCCTATTTAAAAAAAAGGCAAGAAAGCAAGATTCATATGAAAAATCCTTTTTATTAAACCACCGACCACATGGTACTTATCACATTTCTTTAAAAAACATTAATTTCAAAAACATATAAAGGAGAATGTACTATGGGTTTTATTTTCCAATAAACTAGAAAAAGGTTCCAACCGAGACTTCCCAAAATACACACAGTATTGAGTCTTTCAAATCAATTCAAAACCATTTAACTAATTTAATAAATATAGGTTTTAAAAAAAACAAAAAGGTCTAAATATACCCAAGCTTTAAAAAAAACTCTTTTTATCATTTTTTAAATCTACATCATATGAAATTTAAAGATGTAGCCATCAAAGAGTAAACCGATCATTTAAATTTACAAAATAAGTCTTGAACCTTTAAAAGATATTTAAAGATCAATTCAGATGAAAAAACCCTTTTCTCATTTTTTTTAAGATTCAAGGAGGAAATTATTATTGGATATAGTTGCCTTCATATAAGTAGTAACATTAAATAATCATTCAAAAAAACAAGTAAATCACAAGAAATCATAGATTCAATTTTAAATAGAGATGCATGGGACACCCACCTTAAATCTCATCATTTTCAATGACCACTGAGGTAATCCACCATGACATGACCAAATTATTTTTTATAAAACCAATAGGGATCCATAAAAACTGTAAGACATAAAAATCCCCCAATCAATAATAACCCTATATCTTGGATTTAGGCACCATGGATTCTATTGTTATGGAGGATGGAAGCATAATAGAGAAGATAAAAGAATATTTTACCATGAATAACCAACCTCAATACTTGAAGGAACTCAAAGAATCCACCATAGAGGAGGAGAGAAACCAAAAGGAATTATTGGGAGTCATAGGTGTCAAATGAGAGGGATAAAGACCCTAAAAAGTGTAGAATTATAGTAGGGGAAAAGGATTAAAAACCCATAATTAAAATTGGGTTGACTACATTCACAGTTTGAATCACACATTCACAGCATGAATGGTTTACTCCATGAAAAATCATGGAATGAAATCCTTATTCACATAGTGTTAATATTTTCTAGATGGAGGAAAAAAGAGTTAAGAAGAAGTGGTTCATGATGTGAAACTGTTTTTCATGGTGTGAACTACTACAATCTACAGTCTCTGACATTGTATCCTCTCGTGTTCCCTCTAAAACTCTTGGAAACCAAAATTTAAAAAAAATGTTCCAAGGTAAAAACACATAAATAAATAAATAAAAATTAAATTCAAGTTTGGAATGTGATAATTCTCATTTCCATGGAATTGGTTTTCCCAAAAAGTCTCAATGATAATGGTTAATCAATTATAAGAAAAAAAGCATTGCTTGAGAGAAAAGGCAACCAATACCCTAGTTCTAAGCCTAAATAAAAAACATAATCCCAAGAAACTTTAAACATTCAACTCTAAAAAATGACAACTCAAAGTGATTCTAAACTATTCTAAATGTGAAACCAAGATGATCCAAAAACAAATCTATAGAAAGAAAGAAAAATAAGGTTTAATCCATAAAACTAGGCCCCAAAACCAAGGAACACTCTGAACTATGAATGAAACAAAATAACTATCCAGGTCAAGGACACCCTTACTTTATTAAAAAACAATAAGGAGTGTGCAATGAAAATGGAAACCATGATTCGATTCAGGGTCCAACAAGTCCAACTTACCATTCCTTGAGAAAGTGAGTGAGACAAATCTTAGATGTGAGAGACTCACTAATGGTGGTCTCCCTACCATATTAGAATTCCAATAAGACATTGGATCTTCAAAAACCACTAGCCTCTCCAAAAGAACCAGTAAATTATAAAATTAAACAATTATGGAAAGAACACTAAAGAGGTTTCACTACGGCTCATCCTTCAAATCCATATGATGATTCCTTAATTACTTCATCAAAACACAACCCTCAATTGTAATGTCCCGTCATAGGAGCCACTAAACTGGTGCCCCAAGCCATTTCACCACATGACCTCAAGCATGCCCCATCATACACAAAAGGCTATTTTTTTCACATAATCTAATGTGTATGATGTTTGGTTATTTAATAATATGAAATATAATAATATTTTAATAATATGAAATACAGTAAAGTCCCGAATAGTCATGTCACATATACAACATTGATCTCCCACTGGTCTGATCACACATATATAAAATAAACTAAAAAATGAATACACCAAGCTCTACATCCAACTTTGAGCCATGTTATATACTAGATCTCTAGCACTGTGATATGATATAAGATAAGTTTTCTGATCACGAAACACTCAACATAGGTGTCATCCTAAGCATGTGCCTATAATGAACATATGAGAGCTACTCAGGTACCCATATGTAGTGGTATCCTAAGAAGGGTGTGAGTAAAACTCAGTAGGCCATTACCAACGATGTCTAAATAAAATACTAGTTAGTACAATAGTGAATAGAGATAAATAGTGGAATAAATAAAAGGTATAGAAAAAAGATATATTGGAGAAGGAAACCTAAATCTCATCTAGTATCCACTATCCCATGGGTTATAAGGAAACACCCAGGCCAACCAAACCTAGAATAACCTAAAATAATCATCTAAACTAAACAAGTGAGGGTACATACTATAAAAGTAAAATTGGGGGTTCCCAATTCATTCAACTCAGGAATACATAAACCATACATCCACAGCACCTATCTCATGTACCCATTCCATTAGTTCCTAGTATGTTAGTCTGACATCAAAAACAAAAATTAACATCAATATCACATGTGTTTGGAAATTCTATTCAGCACCTAACTATGTATAAAACTATCGATATTGATACTGGGAATTATTTCTAACAAACCTATCATAAATTATAATAGTATTTCTCAGAGCCTCAGTCCAACATTCATCTATACATAAACATCGGTGGTTCCTAGAGCATTAGTCTAGCCTAGCCCCAGATATGAGGATCTTTGGTCCAACATACTGTTCCATATGGTATACCATCGTTTCCTAGAGAATGAGTTTGGAAATTAACCCACAAAGTATAATATCAGTTTCCATAACCTTAGTCTAACACCTTATCCATATAGTACACTACCCAAGCCTAGAGCATCAGTCTAGCATCCCAATCATTCCATTAAAATACTTTCTTAGTTACCATGGTTCAACACATTAACCTTAAAAAACATTCAAAAATAAAATTAAACCATTTTAAACTATTAACACTTACTAAGTTACCTTCGAGTATTCAGTACCAAAGTAATTCCAAATACTTTCTTTACATCAAATCATTAAAGGAGACATCAATTCAGCTCTTAAAAATGGAAACCATGCACTCATTTCAAATCAAAATTTGAAATACATTTATAAAACCATTTTTATAAAACACTTGGAGGTCAACCCCTCATTTAAAAAAAGGGCATTTAAAAACATATCTTTCCATTTTGACACCCAAAACCAAGTCAAAACTTAACACACAAAATTAAAATCATTTCAAGGGCCCCATAGGCATTTTGAAAAACTCGGCCCATAAAACACAACATTTTGTCCTATTATAAGTCACAACCATTTATTACCAAGTTCCACACATTATCTATATATCTATTTAATTTATACAACCAATTATCTTAACCAAGTTAAGCTTTTAACCCACCTAATTTACACTTAAAAACCATACTTAACATTTTCAGGGAATGGCACACCCCATGGGAGGTCGTAGGTTTGGTCTTATTAACACCAACAGATCCAAAAAGATCCACTGAAGGTCTAAGGCACAAATTTAAATCCTAAAACCATTAAATTAAACCAAGGAAGAAAACACAACATGTGGGCTTTAAGACACATACTACATATACATGCTAATAAATTGACAAGACTATGGGTAAAGCTCTTTGACCACCTACCTCAATAACAAAGATTTCTAAAACATTTTCAAAGCATGGTGGCCTTGAAAGGGATTTTTTAAGTCCCATACAACATCTTCAAAATACAAATGATCACATATTGGATACCCAATATCTATCCTCATGTCAAAAAAATACTAATTAATTATAACAATTATGATTAATTAAAGCATTAAACCCAAACTCAAAATATTGCTGGAAAACTTACTCGGTACTCACCTCTTAACAAAACTCCATGAAACCACCAAGTCCTATCCACAACGGACCCTCAACACCATTTTTGGGAAAATTACTAAGAGGTGAAACCATTAACACAATTAATTAAAAACCAATTGATGGAAAACCTAAGACAATTCACCATGATCTCATACATTAATTAAACGTCACACAACGACACACAGAAACCATATCAATATATCCTCTATGTAAGCCAACAAAAATCACCATAATCCTTGGCCAATTACAGCATGATCTGATGGAATTAGAATTAAATCCTTAAACCCTCAGATCCTAAATTGTAATAAAATAAGGATAAGAAGAAAGGGAAGAAGAGAGGAAGATATGTCACCTTAAACATTGATGAAATACTATTAACACACCCCCAAATCGAAGGAGTGGGAGGAGGAGGAAGTTTTTTTGGGATCCCCTATTTTATGTACTAATACTAGGGGAAGGGGTGGAATGGATCAAAATCTCAAGGGGGTATTTTGGTTATTTCACGCTTTTAATGAAATTATGGGAAGATGCATTATTTGGCTACAAGGTTAGCCAAATCATGCACTAACCATGCACCCCATACTTTCCAACCCCCATACCTTTCATGATTTGGCCACATGGTTAGGCATAATATGTGCTAATTGTGTGTTTAACACTGTCTCCCCTCTACAACAAGGCACACAGTTTGTATGAAACCACGCCTAGCCCATGCGTCATACCTTAGACCCTTCTCAACCACATAAGGTTTCTCTTTTTTCCTCACATGATTTAACACAATTCATGATCAAACCATGATAAAACCATGAAACTTTACCATTATTAGTTCAAAGTAAATTGAAAAGCTTCCTGAACATCAATGTGTTTCATAGTTTGTCTGAAACTATGCACAAAAAAACTATGAATTTTGGCCATAATTCTTCAAAACTCCTGAAACATAAGCCAAAGCCTCTAAGGATCATCTGAACACCCAAGATACATCCTATGAAAAATTCTCTATCTCAAAACATCACATTAAATAATTACAACTCTCGTAATCTCATTCTGAGTCTTAGTCGAAAAATTGACTCATCTAGTAAATGAAAATTCAAAATCCTTCTAAAATTTTCGACCCATCTGGTCATGGGATCTAACAAATTCCCCACTATAATACTTATTTTCCTCTAGAATCATTGGTGTTCTTCCATCTTCACCACCTAACTGACATCGTTCACTATATTTTTAACAAAAATCCTTATTCATCTTCTAATAGTCTGAAACACTACCAAGGCACAACCTCCAACTCAAGGCCCTCAACTAAAAAAACTTGAGTTAATGCCCATTTCCAAAACTAAAATATCATAATGGATGTTACTCAAGTCCATCCAATGGAAATATTGACTATAATATTACCCATTTATTCATGAAAAAATGGTGATCCCCACCATAATCATCAACTTATAACCACTAATTTTTTATGCGTAGCACTTCCACGATTATAAAATTCAAAAAGAACCTCTGACTTGTGCTCCCACCATGTGCTCAGCACAGTTACCAATTTATTGCGCCCTAATATCCCTAAGAATTATAATCATCATTGAAACCCATCCTGGTCATCGAAAACCAACTAGGTTGGATGCATACAAGTTGCCCAAGGATAAACTAAGAATAAACCATCTTTTCCTCAAGATACTAGTCCAAAATCGGAATCGCACTTGTTTCACGTCTAAACCAAGTTGGTATATCCCATACGAATCATCCTAAAATTTCTCGACTCCTAATATCATAATGTTACCACCTAACATAATCATAATGCCTTTATTACTTAAGGAATTACATGATTATTCAAACACACCCACTAGATTCCATACCCAACTCCCAGTGAAATTCTGCAATCAAGTTCTCTACGGCCCAAAACTATCATTGTGTCCTGCTACACACATCGACACACCTCTGACACAATAACCTATAACTTCTTTTTAGAACCATCTCAAGACCAAATTTAATGATAAGATTGATTATCCACCATAACTTATTTCCTTTTTTCATTCCTTATAGAATTTAAGCACGCAACTCAATAATTCCTCACTATAATTACAGTTCCACCACAACCGATCCATGACCAAAACTACACACCTACAACCACTCCTGCATATGGATCGCACATACATGACTGAAATATCAATCTCTGACGTAATATTGTAATTTTCATCACCTCACTCAAACAAATCAAACTTCCATGATCCACTATCCCACCACTACTAACACAAGAATTAGATGTGGTTTTCTCACTCCAAACAGAGTGACAAAATAAAACACCAATTATCACCCATTCCGAACTTTTAAGAATGGAACCCATAGGATTATTAGAGCTCTAGTATGTCACAAGACTTACTCACCATGGAAAATGGTGCACCCCACCATATGGATTTGTTCACACCTTTCTATGAGCGCCACCTCTAAGGAGGACCTCCATCAAACCAAGAAAACCTTTAGATATCTAGGTATATAGTCATTGATATCTCAGCATACCCAGGATGATGTCAAGATATTGGGCATGATCATATTTAGGATAAGAGTATACTAATATGTAATTAATCAATACCACCAAAACCTCATCTATTCTCAATGTCACCTCTCTCTATAGAGAAATTTCAAACCCATTTGAAGGTCCCATGCCTCCCTAGTTACAAGTGTCTCATCACATTCACATCAATTCTCAACCTACTCATGATTGCATGATCTAATCAAGCACCTTGGGTGTATGCTCTCATATTTTCTAATCCACAAACCAAATGGCATAACATGTCACCATCCTCTCATGCCCCCAAGATCCTATTAACACTCAACCATTACACACACTCTTGTGTAACCCTACCATAGAACCTGATTCCAAATCTAACAAGTCAAAATTTACAAAACCTAATCTCACAATCCCTATCCACTATCCATGCCTCTACCAAATGTCCTTGCTACCAAAATAAGAGCACCCTTTGTGTTTTTAAAAACAAAAAAAAAGTAACTCACAATCCAAAACCACCTTCTCTACCACTCAAAACCTAGGAATCATTCAAAGTTCCACAAGGATCATCTACGATCTCACTGTGTTCCTGTAAACGCATCCAAAACTAACTAGGTCGGGAAACTAACCAATCCTACCCTTAGAAATCACAATCTCCACTAAAGCATAGACACTCCCAATTCTTTCTATATCAAATAAAACTAAACATCTTCATGTTCCTCTCACTACGAACACACCAGGTATACCTCACTTGTATAGACCTAACACATAGAAAACCTACACACCTGGAACCATGTACCTTCAAGAACCTCTTTCACTCCCAATCTAAATCATAACCATCTGGAACATATTTCTTGCACAACCATTACCTAATCTTGGCACTTGAATGAACCCACCCCTCTAGAAACCAACTACAAGGAAAAAAACACTAGCACTTAGGTGCACTTTCTTCAAATCAAAGACATGTAATGTGCCAAAACCCCATACTAGGTTTCACCCTTTGTGCATTATTTTAAAAATTCTAAAACATCCACCTTTACCTCATGTTCCCATAAGCACACATAACCTGGTTGAAGCCTCTTATGGGTCACCCTTGAAGGCCACACAACACCAAATCCCAAAACTGGAGTCACAACAAAAAGGTGACTAGTTCCAACCACCTAGGGTCTATTCCAACTCACAAAAGGACACAATTAACAAGGCATAAAACATGCTACCATCTCATCATAACATGAAATCAACAAGTCAAAACACCCCCCCCCCTAGGGTCTCATGCCATAAAGGTATCATATACCAACTAACTATACAGAACTAGGGAACCCATCCTTTCCAAGCATATGCACATCAGATCGCTCCCTGGAGGACCCATACATGAAACTGATTCCAAAAAAACCACCCACAAGGGGTACAATGGTCCAATACTTATACCACTTGGACCCACCAGGGTCACTACCCCAACTATTCATGAATACCACACCAATGTCCTCATCATTGAGAGTATCACCATAGATCCACATAACCTGTCCTCATGAGGAAATCCATTAAATCACACACTATAAGGACTATAATATGTGTATCATATGATCCTAACATGATTTATGAGATGTCTCTTGCCTATATAGGTCAAGAGTCAAAACCAAATCATAGGCCTCTTTCCAATGGGACAATATCTAGAAATCCATCATGAACCATCAAATACAAACAACATATGCATCACTCAAAGAAAAAAACATATAAAACTATAAAATCACAAACCAAGAACATAAATCCTAGACCTAGTAACATAGACTTCCTATAGGAATAGTTTTTGATGATGAAACATAATAGTATCCATCACAAGCTCTGACACATTCCTATATCCCTGGTCTACCAAACCCCAAATAGTAAAATAAAAGGAAGGTAACTCCTCCTATAAGACTTTTCAATGTAATGGCTTGAGAGACACTAAACTAGTGCCCCAATCTGATTCAACACATAACATCAAGTGTGCCTC
Source organism: Viscum album (assembly GCA_963277665.1). Taxonomy (NCBI): domain Eukaryota; kingdom Viridiplantae; phylum Streptophyta; class Magnoliopsida; order Santalales; family Viscaceae; genus Viscum; species Viscum album. Next base: position 1,584,014,940 of record OY728121.1, read on the forward strand.
CTCATACACCAAAATTTTCCTACTTGTAGAAAGGATCTAAGTTGAACTGTGAGGAGATGATACCCCCATATCAGAGTGCATAACTAGAAGTAAGTAACCAAATATCATACACATCATAATATGTTGAAATAATAAATAAATTAAAATAGAATCATTATTTAATAAGATAAAATATAGTAAGGTACTGAATAGTCATGACAAACATACAACATCGATCACTCACTGGGTCCATCACACATATACAAAATAAACTGAAAAATGAATACATCAGGCTCTGCATCCAACTCTGGGCCATGTTATATACCTATTCTTCAGAACCTTAATACCATCCAAGATAACCTACCCAATCATGAAACACTTAAAACAAGGATTATCCCAATCCTATGTATTCAATGAACATATGAGAGTTGCTCGGGTACCCGTATGTAGTGGCGGACTAAGCATGGTGTCAATACAACTCAGTATGCCACCACCAATAGTGTCTAAATCAAATACCAATTAGTACAAGAGTGTTTGTAGATAAATAGTATAATAAATAAACATTACATAAAAATAGATACAATCCAAAGAAATTGATAGTTCATATAATACCCAATGGACCACAGGTTCTAAGGTGACATCTAGGCTAACCAAACCCTCGATGACCTAAATCAATCATATAAAGCATAACATGAGAGGGTGCATACTATAAAAATAAAAAATGGGGTTTGTTACCTATTAATTAAACTCAGGGATGCATAAAACATTCACTTGTGGCACCTATTTCATGTAACTATTCCATTAGTTCCTAGAACATCAGTATGAAATCTAAAACAAAAATTAACATCAATATTAAACACGGTTAGAACCTTTGTCTGAGCACTAACTATTTACAAAACTATCGGTATCGATATTGGGTGTTATTACTAACCAACCTATCATAAATTATAATAGTAGTTCCCAGATCCTTAGTACAACATCCATCTATACATAAACATCATTGGTGCCTAGAGAATCAATTTGGCCCAACCCTAAAGTTGAGGAGAATCAGTCCAACATCATATTCCACATGGTATACCATTGTTTCCTAGAGCAACAGTTTTATACTTAACCCATGAGATATACTATTAGTTTCCAAAACCTTAGTCTGACACATTATCCATATAGTATACTTCCCAAGCATGGATCATCAGTCTGACATATCAACCATTCTATTAAACTACTTTCTCAATTAACATGGTTCAATGCCTTAACCTTGTAAAACATTCAAAATCACAATAACACTTTTTAATCCATTAACACTTACTAAGATACCTATGGGTCTTCAATACCAAATTAAGTTCAAATCCTTTCTTTCCATCAAATCATTAAAGGATCTATCAAGGCATATCACAAAAAGTACAACCACACACTCATTTCAAATAAACATTTGAAATCCATTTATAAACCCCTTTTCATAAACCACTTGGAGGTCAACACCTCATTTAAAAACAAGGTCCATTTTAAAACATATATTTCCCCTTGATACCCAAAACCATTTCAAAACTCAAAACACAAATTTAAAACCATTTCATGATCCCCATAGGAATTTCACAAAACTTAACCCATAAAACTCCACATTTTATCCTCTTACAAGTCACAACCATTTATTATTAACTCCCACCCATTATCTATTTATACATTTAATTAAGCCAGCTAATGAGATTAACTAGGTTAAGCCCATGACCCACCTACTTTACCCTTGAAAACCAAAATTACCATTTTTAGGGAATGAAACACCCCATGGGCAGTTGTAGGTTCGGTCTTATAAACACCAACGGATATGATGGGATTCATAGAAGTTATAAGGTACTAATTTAAAGTAAAAAACTCATTTAATTAAACCAAGAAATTAAAAAACACACATGATATTTAAGACACATACTTTATACACATGATAATGAATTAACAATCATATGGGTAAAAATATTATAACACCTACCACAACAAAAAAAATATTTCCAAAACATTTCCAATGCATGACGGCCTTACTGAGGCTCATCCAAGTCTCATCCAACCTCTTTGACATCCAACCAAGATTATCTCGACTATCCAAGATTTATCCTCATGTTAAAAAAACATTAATTAATTATAAAAATTATAATTAATTAAATAATTAAACCCAAACTCGACATATTACCAAAAAAACTCACCGGGTTCTCACCTCTTATCAAAATTCCATGAAACTTCCAAGGGAAGTCTGAAAAAAAACCCCAAAACCATTTTTTGGAAAATAACTAATATGTAATACCATTACAATAATTAATCAAAAACCAATAAATGAAAAACCTAATAAAACTTCTCCATGGTCTCATACCTTAACAAAATTTCATGTAATAACACATAAAAATCGTCTAGGTATCTCCTCTATACAAACCAACCAAAATCCCCATCATCCTTGGCTTATTCTACCAAGATCTACTGGAATTAGAATTAAATCCATAAAATTGTACATTTTATATTAGAAGGGACCAAGGAGAGGAAGCAAGGGAAGAGGTGAGGAGGATATCTCACCTAAAGTGCCAAATAAACACCATGAACACACCCACAAATCAAAGGAGGATGAAGAAGAGGAATGGGTTTGGGGAGACACTATTTCATACACCTCAATGGGGGAGAAATGGGGTGTAATGGATAAAAATATTGAGTGGTCATTTTGGTCATTTCAAAATTTTAATGAAATTATGAGCAGTCGCACAGTTTGGACACATAGTTAACCAAACTGTGTGCCAATTGTGAACCACCTACTATCTAGCCCCTATAACCCACACAGTTAGGTAGTATGGTTAATAAAAATTTGTTCTAACCATACATTCATCACTTACTCCCCTCTACAGTAAGGTGTATAGTTTGTATGAAACTATGTGTAGCATGTGCACCATGCCTCAAATCCTTCTCAACCTCGCACAGTTTCTCATTTTTTCTTCACATGGTTTGCCCCAAATTATGATCAAACTATGTAACTTAACCATGATTAGTTCAAAATGCACTGAAAACCTCTTGATCATTAAGGTGTCACATAGTTTCTTCTAAACTGTGCATACCAAACTGTGCATCTTGGCCAAAATTCTCTAAAACTCCCAAAACATAAATCAAATCCTTAAAAGCTTATATGACCACCTGGTCTACCTCCTAAGAATCATTATTTATCAAAAAACATCACTTTGAGTCATTGAAACTCTCATAATCTAATTCTAAGATTGGATCCAAATTTTGATCCATCTAGTAAATGAAAATTTAAAATTATTCTGAAATTTTCAACCCGTCCAGGCATGGGATCTTATATTAATAGACTGATGAATCCTAAAAAATTACACTAGAATAAGAGACCATAAAATATTAACATGTAAAGAAAATAAACTGAGATAGATCGCACAATATAACAATATAAAATAAGTATAAATTCCTTATAAGTATTTATTCCTCAATACAAACTATATAGCCTTGCCTTAGTTCAAGTGAGGGTTACCTAGGACTTTACTTCCATAACACTAGTTTCTGGTGAATCCAAAAAAATATTAGAGCATAACTAACATCACCTATCAGTTTCCCTTACACTTACCCGATACTTCATATGCACAACCATTCAAAATCAATGGCTTAACATAACGACCACATTACGCCAAGTGAAGAGAAGCACAATGATCATAAAGGAAAGAGAATTACCAATGTAACTAGCATCCCACATGGGATATATAAGAGAAAAAATAAAGAAAGAATCATCTCAAAGGTTTTAGCATCCCAAGGACTCCATCACTTTTCTAGACCAATTCATGTAACCCCAAAAATTAAAACTATTCAAAATCTTTTCAATAATATCTAGTAACTCAAAATAAGAGAAATATTATGCAAGAATACATAAAAATTGTATCCTTACATCACTATGATAGAATCCATCAACAACACTAAACAATTTCAAAATGTAATCACTAAAACTCTATAATCAACCAAAACACAACCTATGAAAAAAAAAATTCAATGAGAGGAAATATATTAAGTCAAAATAAAACTCAAATGACCTTCACATCATGATCAGGTTCAACATATTAAATCAGAGTATCTTTATAAGGGATAGATTTAGATCCACCTTTATTCTAAGAAACTCATCTACATAATCTTTTCCAATGACCCAAATGATCACAAGCATGAAACTTCTAGTAAAAGACCTTCCTCAAAACACCAATCCATTAAAGAATCATTCAAATCTAGATCATGAAGGTATGAAACTAGATCGATAAAATTACATGCATAATCCAACATTGTTTTATCTCTTTATTGGAGTCCCCAAATTTCATAGCCTTTGGTACCTTCACCACATTATAAAATAATTTTTTTTATTGGTCCTCACCTTGAAACTTTCCCAAGAATGGTCCTTTTGTGGATTTTTCATGATAATATACTTCCACCACTTCTACTTTTGACTCTTTAGTATTAGGTTTTCAAACTTAACCTAAAGCGATTAAGGAAAAACAAGGTGGATAATAAAAATCATCAACCCTCAATAGCCATACAAATGATCCATAGTAATATTTTTCCCTAAAGAAAATAGGTGGATTCAAGTTTTGAAAGACAAAAATATAATCCTCAAATCAGAGAAAGAGAGGAAAAACTCCAATATCTATGATTGGATCAAATGGAACATTTGTTCCATGAAAATCTTGATCAACTAAGGAGTATATTAAATTCAAATAGGGGAATACTCTAAAAACAAGAAATATGAACACACCAAAATAAACACTAGAACTAAAATCCCATAAGAGACATGAATCAATAAGATATATCCAAGTTTTATTTAAGTAAACCTCAAATCCAACACTTTATAAATAGAAACATAATCCAAAAATCCCATTTCAAAATAAATCCACCTATTTTACCTAAAAAGGTTTTTATCCAGATTTATTTTAAAAATAACTTATATTATTTAAATAACCATTTGAATAAGTTTTCAGATTTTGCTAAAAACACTTTTAATATCTAAATACCTCAAAATTATTAATTTTAAAACTTTTATAACTTAAATACTTTAAAATATTATAATTAAACTTTCTTAAGATCACATGGAATCATTGAAAATAATTAACACTACCCCTATTCCAAAGTAACTAGAAAAAAATCTAAAACAAATAATTTTTTTAAATCCAAAATATTTTAGAAACATTATTGAAGTGAAAAATCATTTTGAATTCAAAATATATTAAAAGTATTTCTAAATTTATAAAATATGAACATATTTAAGAACACAAATAGTTTTCTAACATCTCCATTTTAAATTATCATTTTAATTAAACCCCTAAAAATATAAAAACTCATAAAACCCCACAATTCACCATAATTAAAACTTAAAGAAAATAGAAATAGCTCAAAATGCACAAAGAAAAAAAATTACAAGATCATGAAAATTCACAGCTATGAAAGGATTAACTACATGTCCTAGACAACCATACACTAACCATATAAATACCAATGGAAATCACTAAGGTAACACACTCTATATATGGTTTAAGAAACCCTACACATGTACCACATACCCCTAGTTCCTCCTTATTCCCATCACAAATCATAAACAATCAAAAATTAAAGACCAAAATTCTTAAAAAACCGAGAACCAAGATCGATCTAAGACAGAATCATCATGGAAAACCCTAGAAACTCAATTATCATCATCAAATACATAGATCAGGAACCTAAACATGTTTTAATTATCAAGCTATAAATATCTTAGCTCTTGTTTACTAGAATTTCCCAAATAAAAAACAACCCTCCTTTAATACCAATTTATCATGAATCAATATGGTTAATCCCTAAACTGAACACCCAAACTGGAATGCAACAAGGCCCGAAGGGCGTTCATGATCCACACATGATAGCGATAAGCACTTAGGCATCCAAGAATGACCTTTGGGAACTATTTCACTGGAAAAAAATTGATAAAACTAGAATTTTCCGATAATTGAAATTAAACAACACCCAAGATATATAATAAATAAAAAATATCCCAAAAAGGTACGCATCATTACAAAACATATCCAAATATAACATGAGTGAAATAATATGTGTGTCTAAATGTAAGTATAAGAAAATATAAAATAATGACAATAAAAAAGATGAAATAAATAAGAAAAACCACAGCTACCCAATCACCATGTACAAGTGAGGCAATGTCACACGCACCTCCATTATACATAAACCAAGAGATCTAAGATCATACACAATATTCGAGCATCCTGTTAAAACTGTAATGATATATTTATGAGCTAAATAACCCAATAACTCTCCACTTATTGGCCTAATGTATAATCCTTTAAAATAAAATCTATAACATTCTAGTTTGAAAATAAGGATACAAAATATTTTTTCACTGGTTTTCTCTTTAAAAACAAGACTTAAAGTAGATTCCATTTAAAAAACCCCAAATTTCATAAATCTATGATTATTTATAAGTAAAACCACAATTTATAATCCTTTAAAATTCATTCATAAATTGAAGTTACAGTATATTTAAGTAAAATATTGAAAGAAATCATAAATAAATTTTCACAAACTACAAGAAACATTACTTGGGAAAATATATCATCTTCATGAAATCATTGGTGGTCATGGGGAATGAGGTTTTCATAGTTTTATATAAATCATGAAGTATGGACACTTTTCAAAAGTTTTAAAATAAATACATGAGATTAGATTTTCATAGTTTAAAATAAAACATGGAAATCAACCATTCCATAAAAATATAAAATGAAAACATATATATATATATAAACCATTTAAAAAAATGAACCAATAACCAAGATAAAAATGAAATAATTTAGTATAGTGGTAAGGAGTCCTGGTATATATCAGTTTAGGGATAACTAGGATCCTTGCACCTTAAATGAACAAGGAAAAATAAATGGGTGTACACTCACATCCCTAGAACTTAGGCCTATGGATTGGAGATCACCAACATGTTTCTCCATACCTTACCAATGTTTAGTTAGTATTTTCATATATATCAAATGTTAGGGAGGCTAACCATACCTAGTTATGATTCTCCAAAACTACCCACCTAATACCCAGGCTCCTATGGGTTGTCACCCTCTCTATGAAGCACCATTATCACAATTAAAATCATTTAAAAGGTGAGTTTCATCAATAAAAATCTAGATTTAACAAATCAACACAAACAGCCCAAAACTGTGTATAAACATTCCTGTAAACCATTTTCAAAATAAATACATTTTTAGCTTTCAAAATAGTTTATAAGGGATCAAAAACATGCCTTTAAACAATTTAAAACATATTTTGAATACAAGAAAGAAAGAAATATTTATATGATGAAGTATTTTTATAAAACCACCTACCACTGCATACTTATCACATGGAATTCAACAACCATTAATTTCCAAAACATATAAAAGATAATTTCCTTTGGTTTTTCCATTTTAGGAAACTAGAAAATGTATAAACTGAATTTTCCCAAAATCCACTTGGGATTAAGTCTTTCAAATCAATTAAAATCCATTAAACTACTTCAATAAATATAAGTTTTAAAATAATTTTTCAAAATGTTCCAAACACACCTGAGATTTAGAAAACAACACTTACCCATCATTTTTTAAATCAACATCATATGCAATTTAAAGATGTAACCATAAAATATCCAATAGGTTATTTTAATTTTAAAAATAAGACTTGAACCTTTAAAATATATCTAAAAATAAATTCACATGAAAACCCATTTTTTATTATTTATTAAAAAACAATAAAGTATCCTTTAATATAGTTACCTGAATATAAGAAATAACATTAAATAAGAAATCAAAACCCATAAGTAAATCACAAGAAATCATATATTCAATTTTAAAGAGAGTTGTATGGAACACCTACCTCAAATCTTGTCACTTCCAACAAACACAGAGATAATTCACCATGAAACAACCCAATAATACTTTATAAAAACAAGATAGATCCAAACGAACCTTAAGAAATCAAAATATGATAATAAATAACAATCCTAGATCTAAAATTCAACCTCTACAAGTTCTAGGGTTAGGGAGGATAAAATCATAAGAGAAAATACCAAAAGATATCTTACCTTGAACAACCAAACTTGATACTTAAAAGAACATAAAGGATCCACCATATAGGAGGAGAGAAACCAAAGAATAATTTATGATAATAATAGGTATTGAATGATAGGATAAGGAACCCCCAAAATGGTTAAACTTGAGTAAGAGAAAAGGAGTAAAAAATCACAATTAAAACTAGTTTGACCATATTCACAATGTGAATCACACATTTATGGGATGAATGGTTTACTCCCTAAACAATCACAGCATGAAACCCCCTTCACATAGCATGAACAGTTTCTATATGGAAGTAACAAGAGTTATGAAAAATTATTTCATAGTGTGAAACCATATTTTATGGTGTGAACAACTACATTCTATAGTTTCTAATATTACAACCACTCCTAGGCTCTCCAAAACTCTTGAAACCCAAAGGAAAAAAAGGAAAAAAGTTAAAACCCATAAATAAATAAATAAAAGTAAAATTAAAGGGAAATGTGTGAAAATTATACCCACCATATAACTTTTTTCCACAAAAAGTCTCAAGTACAGTGGTTGATCACGAAGAAGAATAAACTCACAACACGATAGAAAAGGTAACCAAGACCATAGTTCCAAACCCAAACACCAAATCAAAACCCAATAAATATCAAACATTAAACACTCAAATATGGAAACTGAATGATATTCTAAACTATTCCAAATAAGAAACCAAGACAAGCTAAAAATAACTCCATAAAAAGAAACAGAAACATATTATTCCATAAAAATGGGCCCCAAAATACATGCAACACTTCTAATCATGAAAAAAACCAAAGAACTAATTCAGATAAGGAAAAATTTATTTTATTGAAAAATAATAATGGATGTGAAAGAAAAACAAAAACTAGGATTCAGTTCAGGGTCCACCAACACATACTTTCCAATCCTTAAGAAATAAAGTGAGGAAACTTTTCAACATGAGAGACTCACAAATTTTGGTATCCCCACCATATTAGATTTAAACGAAGGAATTGGTTATTAATAAACCAATAGATTCTCCTAAATAACTAAAAAAGGAGAAAAATAAATAAGTATAGAAATAAAAATGAAGAGATTTCACTACTGATCATCCTTCATATCCATATGATGGTTCTTTAATTACTTAATCAAGATAAAACCCTCAATAACTCAATGAATACTAAAACATAACACTAGAATAAGAGACCTAAAAATATTACCACTTCAAGAAAAGAAAACAAGATCGATTATGCGTGATAAAAAAAGAAAATAATTGGAAATTATACATAAGGAATCATACCTCAATAATAACAACATATTCTAGACTTAAGTTGAGTGAGGGTAACTTGGGGATATACTTCAGGAACACTGGATCCTATTGAATCTAACAAAACATCAGATCGTAACTAACACAAACTCTTGGTTTCCCTAAAAATTACCCAATCTTTCCTTTATACAACTATTCAAAAGAAATGGACTAACACAAGGATCACATTGCACAAAGAAAAGAGAAGCATGATGATCACATAGGCAAGATATTTCCTAATATAACCAACATCTAACACAGTGAAAGCAAGAAAACAAATCAAACATGATTCATCTCAAAGGTTTCGGTATTCTAAGGACTCTATATAATTTTTAAAAATGTTTCATGTAACACCATAGATTCAAAAATCTTCAAACTCATTTCAATAACATCTGGAAACTTGAAAAAAAAAATATTATGTGAGAAGCCATAAAAATTAGATCCTTACATCATAAATATATATTACATCATTGAAACTAATCATTTTCAAATGGTCACCAATAAAACTCTATATTAAAACAAAAAAATCTACTACAATACAAGGTCGATGGGAGGGAAAATATTACATCAAAATAAAATTCAAATGGTCTGAGGAGGGGTAGTTTCAAGTAGTCATAGTCTATAATGAATGAATTACTTAAGACCTTTGGGTCCTATAATTTCAATGGTTCCCCTTAAACCTTTAAAAGAGGGATTATCAATAATGAATAAAAAATTAAGGCTTTCGAGCCATTTATGTATATAATAGGATTCTGCCACTTCCAACCCAAACCCTATAGCATGAAGGTTGAAAACCTAACCTTAAGTGATTCAAGAAGTTCAATATGGATGAAAAAAATCCTTAAACCTCAATAATCATACCACTTCTTCCTAAGAATATTGTTTCCCAAACAAAATAGGTGGATTTAGGTTTTGTAAATCTCAAATTTAATCCTCATATTGGGGAAATATGGGAATAACTCTAAGATTTGAGACTAGAGCAAATGAAAAAAAAACTCTAAGAAAATCATGATCAACCAAAGAGTCCATTAAATTTTAATGGGGGTTTAATCTAAAAATAATAAATATAAACACGTAAAAACAAACTTCAAAACTCAAACCCCATGAGAGAAATATGAATCAAAACTTGTTGAAAAATATTATTTTACCTCAGCAATTTAATGTTGGTTTTTACATGAACAGTGTTAAAATTCACCCATAGATAGTTTTATGTCAGTTTTACTAAAAATTGACATTAAAAGTGTTCTAGATTTACTTTTAACATCGATTTTAACAAAAATGATGTTAAAATATTTTAAAAACATACAAACATGGGTTCTTTAATTCAATTGATGAAGTTTTTCAGAAACCCTAAGATGCATGACTCGTCACTCTCTGGTTGTGCTTTATAAACCTCAATCTTATTCATTTGATATATTTTTTTACTTCATCATTATCATATATCACATTTACTGTACATGTCACCATCATCCTTAGCTACATTCATCCCACTAATATTTGTTCCATTTATTTCATTCAAATTCCACCATCCTTGATTTTAGATATCTATTTTGTGGTTAATTATTTCATTGCTTGCAATCTAAAGTTTTTAAATCATCATTTTATCTCCCTTTGTCATAGATTTTCATCTTGAATGTCTATATTTTATAATTTAAATATTTATTTTTTATTTTTAAAAGATTTTTTGAATTTTTTTATTTATAAATTTCATTAATTATTTTAATTATTTATTCAAACATCTTTCTAAATTATAAATTTTTGTTTTTATAATTTGTTTGATAGTATAATTTCTTTATGATTATAAATTTTTTTTACTGTGATATAATTTTATTGTGATTATAATTGTTTATATTTTAAATTATTCATATTTATAATTTTTTATCATTAAAATTTGTTTTTAGTTAATCTTATAGATATTTAGAAAATAAAGGATGTATATCTTGAAATTGAGTTGGAAGTATTGATATTATGGATTTTAGATCATATAGATAGCTAGGATCATTTTTTTATAATTCCTACAACTTCCATAAACTCTTTTAAGGTAAGTGTATCAAAACATTACCAATTATGGTTGATGAAATTGTATATTTAATTTATATACTATTATATAGATAATTATATTATTATAAATTGTTTTGTCGATTGTTTTTTCATTATTCATTGACAAATCATTGATAGATAACTGATCATGGATTTACAAGGAGGGGGATCTTTATAACTAATTTATTTTTTAGATAAAGAGTATATTTTTTAGAAAATGAATTTAATTGTGGGGTTTATTATTTAAAAATAAAACACTTTCTTGGGTTGATAGATTTTAAATAAAACTCATTGGTGATTTGGTTTTTATATATATATTTTTTTAATTATCTCATTTTTTTAATAAAATGGTTTTCCAAAACATATATATCTTTTTTGAGGCTTCCAATTTTATTAATAATGTAATTTTCCTAAATATGATTTTATTATTCATGCATGGAAAACATTTGGAGTACTTTTTTGGATATCCTGTATAATATATTTACTCACCCCTAATGCATGTACTATGTTGTGCATGAAAATGTTATATGTTATTGTAATGGTAAAGGAATAAATTTATTATTCATTATTAATTTACCATTTTCATTTAGGTAGAGTTATCTAGGAGTTGATGGAAGATGGTAGAAGTTTCATGTTTTTTTTATTTGATGCTTTTATAATTATTCCTTTATATTGTTTTATATTGGATGTTGGAAGGATTTATTATGTTGTTTCTAGTTTCAAATTTTTTGGACTTTAAAACTAAAGTTATATTTCATATAGAAAATGATTTAATTTTAAACCCATGGGTTTTTATAGTGTATTATTTATTATTTTTTATAATTTTTATTTTGATTAAATAACTATAAATAAATGGTTAATTGATGGTTTTGATTATATGTTTATGTGTTTTAAATTTATCTATTTATATATATATGTCTAAATTTTTATATGTTTTAATATATTCACCTATTATAATGTGATCTTAGATAATTAATGGATCATTATTAGATAAATTTATGAACAACTAGTGATAAATATAAAAAAATGAGTTAATGACTTATTGGAATTTGAAAAATTAAATATTGAAAAAAAAGATCTACTTTTATGTCCATGTGGGAAGTGTTTGAATATGAGAAAGTTGTATTCTAGAGAAATAAAATACTATATGATTTTTTATATTTTTATCATAATTATAGACACTGGATATGGAATGGTGAAATAATATAAAAGTCAAGATCTAATATTTATGAAGATATTCATCATGATATGGAGGATTGTCTTGGTGAATTAATATATGTTATAGGTTTTGAAACCATTAAAAAAACATCAATTGTTGAATAATAGTATGGGGATGATGAGAAACCACTATCCTCAAGTTGCACTAAATTTATATTGTTATCAAAATGTTGATATTAGATAACTTCAAATAAAGAAATGGGTGGATTGATAAAAGTTTTAGTAAATTACTTCAACTTTTAAAAGAGATAATTCCTGAAGGAAATATACTTCCAGATTCCAATTATGATGAAAATAAAATATTATACCCAATGGGATTAGAGTATAAAAAGATACATTATTGCCTCAATTATTTCATTTTGTATATGAAGGAATATGAAAGTTTATCAAAATGTCTAAAATGTGCGACATCACAATATAAAAGTGATGAAAAATTCAACTCGGATTCATTCTTAAGAACAAACACCAAACTTCCCACTAAATAAATTTGTTATATTCCAATAATTCCTTATTTTAATCATCTATTTTCAAATTCAAATGATGAAAATAGGTTAAGATGATATATATAATAGTGTATCTCTTATGGAAACTTACACCACCCTACTGATTCACCGAAATGGATGAGATTTGATAAAAATATTCCTATTTTTAGAAGTGAATCTAGAAATATAATATGGTACTATGAAAGGATATAATGAATCCATATCATAGCCTTAGTATTCAACATAGTTCATGGAATGTTATATTGGTAGTTTACAAATTTTCCCCACTTATATGTATGAATAAAAAATATATTAAGATGATTTTGATTATTTCTGGACCAAAACAACCTAAAAATGACATTTATGTTTATCTATCACCAATTATTGATTATTTGAAATTTCTATGGGTGACAGGTGTTATAGTTTTTGATTCATACATGAAATAATATTTTATTTTGTGATCTATCATATTTTTCATTATAAATTATTTTCATGCATATGGAAACTTATTTATATATAGCGTTAAGGGACACAAATCTTATCCAATTTAGAAATAAAAGACTTATTATTATCAATTCAAAATGGAAGAAATATGGTATAATGGGACATAGAATATTTTTTCCAATGGATTATTCATATCAAATATTTAAAAGGTAATTTAATTATTTGGAAGAATATAATCTCCCCTAATAACCATTTACAACTAAATAATATTACGTTAATGTGAAAAACATTGATTTCTTATTTAAAAAGAAAGGAAGTTATGGTCGTCAAAAAAATACATGGAAGAAATGGTCAGTATTATTTGAGCTACCTCATTGGATATTTTTAAAGGTAAAACATAATGTTTACATTATTTATGTTTAGAAAAATATATGTGATAGTTTAATTAGAATTTGGTTAAACATTAAAGGAAATATTAAAGATATATTAAATGAAATATTGGACTTAATATCCATGGGAATACATTTGAAGTTAGCTCCCACTATGAAAAAATATATAACATATTTACCTTCGACTTATCATGCATTAAGAAAAATTGAGATGATTAATTTGTATCAATGTATTCATGGTATTAAAGTACCTAGTGGGCATTATTCAAATGTGAAAATTTTGGTTTCATTGAAGGATTTTAATTTTATAAGTATGAAATCTCATGACTAACATGTATTGATGTAACAACAACTACCAATTTCACTTCATGGCATATTTATGATACCTTTCAAAAAGTATATCATCATGTTATATTACATTTTCAATTCTATTTGTAGCAAATACATGGATATAAATTTGTTAGATGTGTTGGAGAATGAATCTTCCCTCATACTTAGTCAACATGAAATGTATTTTTCACTTTTTTTTGATATAATGGTTCATATGGTGATTCATTTTGTGTGATAAATAAGAAGATGTGGGCATATTTATTTATGTTGGATGTATCCTTTTAAAATATATATATGAAAATTTGAAGGGGTGTGTTAAAAAAATTTATTAACCAAAGGCCTATATTGTTCAAAAATATATGTAGAAGAGGTTATTGAGTTCTATACTGATTATTTGTATGAAATGGAGCACATTCTTATCCCTATATCTAAACATTTGATAGTTTATAGTGATGGTAAAGGTATTCACAATTTAAAAGTAAAGTTAACTTCATTTGATAAAGTGATTCTGTCACATTTATATTTTTTAAACAACACGGATGAGGTTCAACCATATATATCATCAAATATTTATGGATTTAAGGTGAAATATATGAAAATAAATGAAAAGTGGTTGATGAATGGACATAAAAATACATTTTTTTTATAGTTTAAGGAGAAAATCAACACCGATTTTTCTATATCAAAAACATTGAAATGGTTAACAAGGGAACATGTGTTGATTTTATCACATAGTCTGGTTTTGATATTAGTGGTTACATATTTTACACACACAAAAATAGGATGATAAGAGTATCGTTCAAAATAGTTAAGTAATGGTCGTTTTTGAAACACTACATTTTTCAAGTGAAAAGGTTAAAAACGTAATTTTTGTATCAATGACATGTTTTAGAGTTGTTGAGTATATATGGTAAATTTATTATACTAAATTTCAAGTTATGGTGTTTAAATGTTAATGGTTTGATAGTAAAAGTTCTATTAAACGTGATGATTATGGATTTAAACTCATTGATTTGAAAATATTTAGTTATAAAGATGAATCATTTATCAAGGAAACACATGTAGAGTAGATATTTTATATTACTGACTCATCGAATGATTAGTGGTCCATAATTTTTCAAGGGAATAGAATTCATTTAGGTGATGAGGATGAGGATGGTGTTATGGACTTATGTATGGTTTCTTCATCAATTTTGCAATTACCTAATGATAATAATGACTGCAATGTATACATGGTCCATACTATATGAAATGATCATATTGAATTGATATGGGAAAACACTCTATTACTTTCCTGATTATTCAGGTAAATATCTATTTTATATTATTATTTTGAAAATTAAAATTTTAAAAACACTCTTATTTAAAATTAGATATTTAAATACATAGATATTGATCATTTAATTGATTTTTATGTTAAATTTTATATTTATCATCTCCATTTAAACATTTTTTAACAGAAAAATTTTGACATCATTATTTTTTTGGTGAAATTTACACATATAAAAACATTTTTGTGTAATTAGTATATTGAAATCTATAGATTTTGATAATTTATACCATTTTTTGAATTAACTTTTATATTTATTAGTTTTAGTTACATTTTTTTTGTTAATTAGTTTTTCATCATTATTTTTTGGTTTAATATACACATGTAATAACACTATTTTTTTACTTAGATGTTTTTGTATTCGTTATTTTTAGATATTCTCTTTTCATCAACTGTATTAGTTAACATAATAGATATAATTTTCTTTCTATTATTAAAAATAATGTTTTTTTACTTCTAATAATAATTTAATTATAATAATATGTAGTTTTATATAATATCATTATATTCATCTATTTAAGTGACATCTATAGAGGTAGAGGAACATTTAATGAGGTATCTATCTGTTTTTTCATATTAATAAATCTTAAATAATTAAATTATTTAATGAAAGTAAACTTTTATCTTTCAAAATTATTTATAACACTACTGGTGAGCCTCCTATACTGGATTCTTATTCCTCTCCAGATAAGATTATTTCTAGATTTGGAGGATTTTGGATTACACATTTACCAAAACTATCACTTGCTTATGCAAAGTAGAGAATATATATTTAATTTCATGATAATAATAACCTAGTTGGACTAAATGAAAATTAGTTTAGGATTTATTTGGGAATATAGATTCATTATAAGATTCATATTTTATATAATGAATGGAGGTCCATCGAAAAAATAGTAAAAGAGTAGCTTTGGGAGTCTATATTGGTAAAATATCTCAATGAATTTATTTTTATCCAATTATTTAAATATTTTATATTTTACAAGACTAATATTTAATATATTCAATTACAGATGACATACAACTTTCAAGTAATGAAAGATATTAATAAAAAGTGCCTATATTTTATATCGCTTAGATGGAAAAATATTAAAGAAAATTTGATAAAAAAAATTGTGTTTTGGGAAGTTACATAATGAAAACTTGTGCCTAAAACATGGGTTTTTAGCTATAGAAACATGGGGAAAATGTGTTTCCAGCCGACATGATGAATCATTTTTGGTATGATAATTATTATATATAAATTCAATTTGTGATTTTTTTTATTTATTACCTAATGAGTTATCAATTTATTTTTATGTAATAGACCTCTAGGATATATAACCAAGATATCTAGTTATAGTATATACCCTTATACTTTATCACATAGAGGGTATTGTTTACTGTTGTAACATCCCAGGAAAATAAAGAATATGAAATTTTCATATTTATTAATATTTTTGAATTAAATATTAATTTTATTTTAAAGGGGATGTTATATTCAAGGGCGTACTTGACACGCAACAATGGGTTTCTCCGAAATATTATGTTGCACACAACGCTGAGTCATACTGAAAAATAATAATATATTACTATTTTAAATGGTAGTTAATGCCTAGCTGTTTTATTGGCAGGAATGGATAGAACCAACTAAGATATGAATATACATGTTTGTTAAATGTTTTTACATTTACCCAATAAATTTTAGAGGCTTAAAATAAGAAATAATCCTATTTTAAGCATAAATACTCTAACATTCATTAAAAGGTTGATTTACCGCCTTTTGATGGAAAACCCTCTTTAAATATAGTTTTGGTCACTTTTATATGTTCTATTTGAAAAAATAAAATACTTCTTTAGAATCGGGACATCAAAATATACTTTGGATGAAATTTTGGTATTTTTCTGATAAAATTAATTTTTAATGAATAGTGAAAAATACTGTATTTTAATTCAAAACTTTATTTTAATCTAATTTATTTATGAGGTTATATTATCTTTTTAATTTTTTTTAAAGTGTAATTATATTATTTTTTCACAATTTAATCCAATTTTGGTCATTGTAAGTAATTTCAATTTTAAATTAGACATAAATAAGTGTCAATCTTTTAATAGTTATTATTTCTTAAAAACACGCCTTTTGTTTTGACATTGGGAATTAATTTTAAATTAGTTTATTCTACTTCTGTGTTTTGAATTTGTAAAAATGGATTCCATATTTGAAATTAGGAGGTACAAATTGTGTAAATAGGTAACTTTTATTTTTTATACATTATGAATATTTACTTCAGTAAAAATTTTATTTACCATGGTTAAAGGGTAAATATGGTAAATAAGGATAAACAAATATTATTATAATAATATAAAATTACCATTAAATGTGTCCTAATACTATTTGTTGATAAACTTCTGACCATGGTAATCCTTTGGTCGATTTTGGGACCCCATGGAGCCACTTGGGAGTGATAATGACACTTTATTTTAATTAACTTAAAGGAAAAAATGACATAAACAAATATCTTTTAGTAAATCAATTTTTACATGTTATTATATAAGTTATATCTTCTACCATAAATATGAATTTCAAAACTAAAAATATTTACTACATCATGGTATTTTTTTTATAATTTTTAGACATCAAATAAATAAAATTATTTATGACACAATAATGATGCAGTGTTTACCTCATTAATGAATGATTTAACTAAATAAGATTATAAATACTAAAAAAATATCCAAAACCTATCCAATTCTTATTTAATGATTTTATTTCTAACATGAGTCATCTTATATTCTACTTTAATGATTTTTTGACCTTTTGAAACCAAATATAAGTTTATAATAAAATAATTTTTTCAAACTTTCATAAAGAGCCCCTCCTCCCCCTTATTTAAGGAAACTACTTCTAACCCATTCCTCACACCTCTCAAGACCCTTGTATCTTACAATATCTTCCTAAATAATCTCCCCACATCCCTATCCTCATCCTAGAAGCCTTACCTTAGTCATAAGGCACTTCAAGTAAACCTTTTTGTTCAAACCAAAGGGCGATACCCGATTTAAAGGTAATGTCTTCTTTTAAGTTATTTTCTTTTATTTTACTTTTACAACCCCCTAAACTATTTTTATTAATTTATTTTATAAAAACACAAGTATCATCAATATACTAGGTTTTTTTATGAGAATTATTCAAACTACACTTACACACACCTCCATCTAATGGGTAAAGAACATACTGTTTCTGTGGACGATGAACTACTGCCTCACGAAATGATGATTGTTCAATTATCTCCAATGTAACATCCCGGACCCGGGTGCCACACAACGGGTGCCCCGAGCCTGGTTCGCCATGTGACCTCAAGAGCATTTCCCCAAACGCCAAAGGCTGCTGACTAGCAACGAGGGCCCAGGTCTGATAGTGGGGAAACTATGCCCTCATTTGTCAAAGTGTAGCGCAGCGGAATACAAAATAAAACATACACCAAACAGAGGAAGCAGTAAACCATAAAAAAACTGAAATAAACTACAGCAGTGTATATAACCAACATTATATAAATGATGATGCTACATGTATTATGTTCTAAGAAAACAGCCAGAACATGTTATATATAAATACAATACAGCCAAAAGCATAGTACAACAAAACAAAGAAAAAAAGCTGGCAGCGGCATCGCGAGCCTAGGCTCGGTCCCATGCCCTCCTACTCCTCTACAATAGTCAAGTACCTATATAGGGACTCTTTCCCCTATCTACACCTGCAGAAACGTAATCTGTTTGGGCCAAAAAGCGTGACCCAAATAGGGTGTGAGACATATATCTCAGTAGGCACCCACCGAAGGCCCGTGCCCAACTGCGATAAGCATGCAACAACAGTGTGCAATAATAAAATGCAATAAAGTAAGCAGTACAAAAATTAACTAACTTAACAATTAAATTACTGTTTTATTATTCATTTAATTTATTTAATGTAGTAACATTCTTGTGCTCAACAGCACCAAGCCCTCAGGCCAACCAGAACCGTGCCCTCAGGCTAAAATAGTAACCACGCCCTCAGGCTTTCCCTCAGGCCATACAGAATCCAACCCGCAGGTATTGACCTCAGGCGTAACAAAAATTTCCCTCAGGCGTAGGAATTGTCTCCCTCAGGCACAGAAGTCAAGCCCTTAGGAATGAAAGGTTTCCCTCAGGCTGAATAATGATATCCCTCGGGCTAAAACAGTCACGCCCTCAGGCTAAATAGGTAACCGGGCCATGCCCAACATGTAAACAAGCAGTAACAAGCAATTCCTCTCAAGGAAATTCTACAATTACTACTTTAAAGGTATAGCCTCGGGTATCCTGCCCAAAAGACTAAACAGTGAAACACACCCTGGGGGTGGTTCTAGATCCAAGAAACGATCCCAACCAGCATTTTATTGTCACGACTTAATCACCTATGCAATTCTAGGCATTAAATATAGAAACGGCCTCAGCCACACGACACCCCAACATGGGTTCGTGGCACAAAAACGCACAAAAATGCACAACAGTTGGAAAATGAACACAAAGCCACCGACCTTAAATGCCATAGAACGTTATACCCAAATGCCAACTCCAGAAACGCCCAAGAACGGCGTAGATCTGACGAAGAACAAAACCCATTCAAACGTAAATAACTTGTGATAGGAGAAGAATTGGTAAGAACGGTACCAG
Organism: Viscum album; assembly: GCA_963277665.1. Taxonomy (NCBI): domain Eukaryota; kingdom Viridiplantae; phylum Streptophyta; class Magnoliopsida; order Santalales; family Viscaceae; genus Viscum; species Viscum album. The sequence goes on from OY728121.1 coordinate 1,584,035,216, forward strand.
GAGGGGAGAGGGCATACCCGTACGGTTCCAATGAAATTGTCCGAAGCTGAAACGGATTCCAGACGAACGCCCGGTGGATCTTCAAAGATCTGGCCTCCTCCTTTGGCTCCAAAATGGTTCAAACACCTCCTCTACCAAATGAGGAGGCTACTACCTGTTTTAAGACGAAAAAACAAAGTACATGGCGTGTACTTCTTTAATTTAACTGTTCATTTGGCGGCACTGCCACACTGTTCATCTATCGACCTGAGTACACGGCATGTACTCCCAAGTACACGGTGTGTACTATCACCCAGCTGGCGGCGACTCCACCGCCTTACTATTCAAGCCTGCCGACTAACTACATGGCGTGTAAGGTATCACTACACAGCGTGCAGTTGGTTCCTACACCCCTCGTCACCGACAAGGCCACACACTCCGTGTACTCATCCCGACATGACCAAAAGTTCACGGCGTGTGGACAAAGTACACGGTGTGTAGTTTCGAAAATTAGCATTCCTTTCCATTTTCCATATTTTTTCAAAAATACTTAAGGAAAAGGAAAAGGAAGAAGCTCGTACCTCAAAAATAATAACTGAGTTCTTAAAAACTTCCCCCCTTATAGAAATTTGTCCCCGAATTTCCCTTCCTAGGGTGGAGAAGATAAAGCTCAGAACAGCTCTGGCCATTGAGCACGTACGTCGGCCTCCTGCTCCCAGGTCTCATCCTGCACTCAGCCATGCTTCCATAGCACCCGTATGAGAAGAAATGACCGGCCTCGGAGAACCTTCGTGCTCCTTTCAACGATACAGATCGGATGCTCCTCAAAGGATGCATCATGCTGAAGCTATACCTCCTCCAGCTGAAAGGTGTGAGACGGGTCTGAATGGTAGCGACGTAACCGAGACACGTGGAAGTTGTCGTGCATGGCTCGGTACCGCTGCGGTAACTGCAACCGATAGGAAACCACCCCAACTCTCTCCAGGATCTCAAATGACCCCACATACCTCGGTGAAAGCTTACCGTGTCTCCTGATCCATTTGTGTCCCAGCCTCAGCGAAACACGTAGAAAAACCTGATCCCCGACCACAAACTCCAAGGGTCTCCTGCAGCGATCAGCATAAGACTTCTGTCGAGACTGCGCGGTAGCCATCCGCTTCCGAATCAACTAGACCTGCTCATCTATCTCCTGCACGAGTTGTGGTCCCAGTAAAGTTGTCTCACCTGCCTCTACCCAGCACAAAGGTGATCAGCATGGCCTACCATATAAATCCTTGTATGGTTCCATCTCAATAGTCGCCTGAAAACTATTGTTATAGGAAAACTCGACTAAGGGTATATGTTTCTCCCAAGAGCCCCCAAAGTCTAGGACGCATGCAAGCAGCATGTCCTCTAGAACTTGTATCGTCCGCTCTGACTGGCCATCTGTCTGAGGGTGGTATGTTGTGCTTAGAAGAACCTGTGTACCCAGTGCCCTCTAAAAACTCTGCCAGAAATGAGACGTAAAGCGGTCGTCCCTATCAGAAATGATAGAACGAGGGACCCCATGAAGACGTACGATCTCTCGGATATACAGCCTTCCGAGCTCGTCCACACCGAAGGTCTCCTTGATTGGAAAAAAGTGAGCTACCTTCGTGAGTCTATCCACAACAACCCACATGGCGTCATTGCCACGAGGTGACCTCGGCAAACCCATCACGAAATCCATCGCGACATCATCCCATTTCCACTCTGGAATGGGTAACTACTGTAACAGTCCGGCTGGCCTCTGGTGCTCCGCCTTCACCTGCTAACAGGTGGAACACCTCGTAACAAAACCAGCTATCTTTCTCTTCATACCCGGCCACCAGTACTGTCGTCTCAAGTCTCGGTACATCTTGGTAACCCCGGGATGAACTTCCCAAGCTGTACCATGAAACTCCCGCATCAGCTCCTCGCGTATATCCCTTGGAACCCATACTCGTCCATGGAAACGCAAAACCTCGTCGTCGCCTATCGTCCAACTGGGATGAGGGTCCTCACTAGCCACTGATTCCCGTAGAACTAGGCCTTTTGAATCAGACAGCTGTCTCATCCTTACTCTATCCAGGAGGGTAGAAGTCACAGCTAACGAGGAAAGATAAGTCTGCCCCTGATTGTCATGCACCTCCAGATGCATCTCAGAGAACAAAGCCATGAGCTCCCACTCACCAATGGTCTCCTGCACTGTCTGTATCTGAGTCTTCCTGCTCAGTGCATTAGCTACTGCATTACCTTTACCAGGTGTATAGGCAAGCTCAAAATCAAAGGACTTAAGGTACTCAACCCACCTTCTCTGCCTCAGATTCAGGTCACGCTGAGTAAATATATACTTGAGGCTTTTGTGGTCGGTGAAAACCACAAAATGCTCTCCCAATAGATAGTGTCTCCAATAGTGCAACGCATGCACAACTGCAGCCAACTCGAGATCATGCGTCGGGTAATTCCTCTCATGTGGTCTCAACTACCAAGACCCGTACGCGACAACTCGGTCACCCTGCATCAAAACGGCTCCCAGCCCAATCCCTGATGCATCACAGTAAACTATATAGCTCTTCCCCTGCTCTGGGAGTATCAGGATCGGTGCTGATTTCAACCTTCCCTTCAGGTCCTGAAAAGCTGCCTCGCAAGCTTCCGACCAAACGAACTTCAGACCCTTCTTAGTCAGACCTGTCAATGGTGCTGCTAAGCGGGAGAAGTCTTGTATGAAGCATCTGTAGTAACCAGCCAGCCCTAAGAAACTCCATATCTCAAACACGTTCTTAGGCTGCTCCTAGGAAACTGCTGCTCTCACCTTCTCTGGTCTACTGCAACTCCTGCCTCTGAGATAATGTGACCCAGGAAATGAATCTGGTCCATCCAAAAGTGACACTTTTAGAGCTTTGCATATAGATGATGCTCTCTCAGTGCACTCAATACGATCTCAAGATGGTTGGCATGGTCGTATCGATTGTGGGAGTACACCAAGATGTCGTCCACGAATACTACCACAAACGAGTAAAGATACGGATGGAACACATGATTCATTAGATCCATGAAAACTGCTGGCGCGTTCGTGAGTCCGAACGGCATAACTGTATACTCATATAGACCATACCTACTCCTGAAAGCAATGAGAGGTATATCAGATGGTTTAACACACAGCTGATGATATCTGGATCTCAAGTCCATCTTCGAGAACACTCTTGCTCCACGAAGCTGATCAAACAGATCATCTATCCTCGGAAAGGGATATCGGTTCTTAACCGTCAACTGGTTCAGCTTCCGATAATCCAAACAAAGCCTAAGGGTACCATCTTCCTTCTTCGCAAAAAGGACCGGAGAACCCCAAGGAGAAGTACTGGGTCGGATAAAACCCTTCACCTGTAGTTCCTCTAACTGCCTCTTGAGCTCCTGCAACTCAGGCATGGTCGTCCTATAAGGAGGAATGGAAACCGGTGCTTCTCCTGGAACAATCTCAATAGAGAAATCCACCTCACGCACCAGGGGTAGACCTGAAAAGTTTTCCAGGAAGACATCCCTAAAATGATCTACAACTGGAGGAAAATTCGTCTAAAAAGTCCCCTGGTCATCCAAATATAAGCTCGCAATCTGGGCTGTGATTCAACCTCACCCATGATGCTCTGGTCCAGCTTGACTCACCTAAACATCCCACTCACCCTTGTATAGAAACTCTCCACCCTCTGGTGACGTGAAACGCACCCTGCGACGATAGCAGTCTACAAAAGCTCAGAAGGGAACCAACCAGTCCATCCCGAGAATGATGTCATAGCTCGTCATCTCTAAGACATAGAGGTCCCAAAGGAAGTGACACCCATCAACCTCAAGGGGAACTCCTTGAACTGATGCACACCAGCCGTTCTAGTCCCCAACGGAGTGTCTAGCGTCATGATATCAGAAGAAGAAGAAACACCGAGCCCAAGGATCTCCACAACGGGTACAGATATGAAACTATGTATAGCACCCATATCAAAAAGTACTGAAGACAAGACAGAAGCTACTAGAATAGTACCTCTGACTATAGAAGGTCCAGGATCCTGCTCCTGCTAGGTCTGTTGCACTGTATATGCCTGCCCAGTGCCGCGGCCCTGCGACACAGCCTAGCTACCCTAATCTATCTTGCCCTGCTGTCTCTGAGATCCTAGTGTCTGGCTACTACTGCCACAACCATCATCTCTTCCTGCACGCCCTGACGTATTCCAATTCCCAGACTGGTAAGAAGCCACTGGTCCCGCTCCCGCACGCGGAGTCTACACAGAACCTCTCTCACTAGACATCGGTAGAAACGCCCTGCAGAAGCGCTGCAAATGACCCATCTTGCCGCAAGCTCAGCACTCCACTGGGTCTCATGGACACTGCGGTCTCTTATGCCCCTCTCTACCACACTGGTAGCACCTGATCGGACCACCTTTAGAAGCTGCCTAGCTGGTACTGCCGCCCTAAGAGAATTCCATCTGTCTCTTCCTCTTGCCAGCAGAAATAGAACCAGTAACTGGTGCTGAACCGCCCTAGCCCACACCACTAGATTCTCGCAGGTTCCTCTCTGTAATCAACACCTGGTTCACAATCGCGTGAATAGTAGGTAACCTAAAAACGTTCACCAGTGCTCGGATGTCATACCGAAGACCATCCTCAAAGCGCCTGGCTCTCAGTGTTGCATCACCCACCAGCACGGGTGCAAAGCGCTGAAGCTCCGTAAAATGAGCAGAATAGTCCATCACTGACATGGCTCCCTGCTGTAGATTCATGAACTCTCGAGCTCTATATACCCTTAGCGTCTCGGGAAAGAAGAAGTCACAGAAGACTGCATGAAAATCTTCCCACACCATGTCCCTGTGATGCTCTAACTGGGTGGTAACATCCCACCACCTCTTGGAAGAATCACGCAGCATGTAAGTCGCGAGCTTGGCCCTCCGCCCTGGAGGCATATCAAGATGCTCGAAAATAGTCTGCATCGATCCTAGACAAGACTCCGCAACCTCTAGTCCGCCATCCCCTGCAAACGTAGGCAGATGCTACTGCTGGAAGATACGAGTCAGCTCAGCCATAGATGTAGCAGCCTGCGGTGCTCCCTGAAAGGTCTGCATAAACCACATAAAACCTTCACGGAACTGCACCTCTGCGCCTGTGTCCGGTATAACAGCTGGTGTCGCATCTGGCTCTGATGGTGGATCCACTGGTAACCCATGGCCCACCATCTCCGGAGTATAATTGTCGCCGCTCTCCTGGCGAACAACACGTGGTCGCCTAGGCGGCATGACACTACAAGGTCAGAAGCACGCCTCAGATTCAAAATTATTATGACCGAAAAGCGAAGGAACCACAAGGGAAACAAGAGGAAGAAGGAATTCAAAATTTGAAAAACAAGACTACACGGCGTGTACAATGACTACACGGCATGTACTTGACTTCCCTTCCCCTTCCTGGGTCCTTTTACACGGCTAAGACACACGGCTTCCGTTCAACAAAACTACATGGCGTGTATAATATCTACACGGCGTGTACGGTGTTATTTTCCAACTACCCGTGTCGTCTGTGACATGGTCGACTACTCGTCTTGACCCTACACGACGTGTTACACCCGCACACGGCGTGTACACCACCCTGTTTCCCAGCCACACGGCTAACTCCACACAGTTTGTCCTCAGACAAGACTACACGGCGTGTCCCACAGGTACACGGCGTGTTCAGGGAGAGGTGACACCTGCCCGTGTTGTTAGTTACACGGTTGAGTCCCCATGTCACACTACACTGCATGTGCATCATTGACACGGCGTGTTCTGTGAAGGAGTTTACCGACCCGTGTTGTTAGTTACACGGTCGGACTCCGGGTCAACACTATACAGCGTGCACAGACCTACACGGCGTGTTTTACCCAAGATCTTCCCTTCCCCGTGTCACCGCCCACACGGTTTGTGACACGGGAAGAGACTACACGGCGTGTACTCCAGGTACACGGCGTGTACGCAAAAAGTTCATTTTTATTCCCGAACAGAAGAACATACACGGCGTGTATAAAAATACTACACGACGTGTATACTGGGATTCTGGACAGTATGCCATAGAAACTTCTCCGGAACCCAGAAAATACTGAAAAACAACACCTAAGCGTCAAATTCCGACCCGTGGGGTCCCATACTCCCCACGAATTAAATTTTGACATCTTATATGTGTTATAACAAACAATCAGTCAATGACCCACCAAATTCCGGTCAATGGGGGCCCATACTTCCAAAAAACCAAAGTTTGGCATCCATTATATAAACAAGCTCAACTAAAATACCATATCACAAGGCAAGTATTTATCATGCAGCTATCATAACAACATTCTTTATTAGCACAACAACTATCACAACAACATGCAAATTCTAATGCACCTACATGGCATGGAAACTATGCATGGTATGTGATATCTAGCATGTTACTATATGATTCATGAGACGACATACCCTCATCTCATCGGGTTATAACTAAACAGAACCCACAGATAAAATATAAACAGCACAATCCGCGTGCATCACCCAACGGTGAAAAACATATCAACCGTAAAATTTCAAAATCCAAAGAATGCAAAATACGAGGTATACTGGATTTTCCCTGTACATGGGTTAGCTACGCCCGGGAAAAGCTTATAACCAACTATCGTTCCATCCTATCCCTGACTACGGCTCCAAACAGTAAGTCAAAGAAAAGAACTCCTCTGATACCACTTTGTAACATCCCAGACCCGGGTTCCACGCAACGGGTGCCTGAGCCCGGTTCGCCACGTGACCTCAAGCGCATTTCCCCAAACGCCAGAGGCTGGAGACTAACAGCGAGGTCCCAGGTCTGATAGTGGGGAAACTATGCCCTCATTTGTCAAAGTGTAGCGCAGCGGAATATAAAATAAAACATACACCAAACAGCGGAAGCATTAAACCATACACAACTGAAATAAACTATTGCAGTGTATATAACCAACATTATATAAATTATGATGCTACATGTCTTAAGTTCTAAGAAAACAGCCAGAACATGTTATATATCAATACAATACAACCAAAAGTAGAGTATAGCAAAACAAAGCAAAATAGCTGGCAGCGGCATCGCGAGCCTAGGCTCGGTCCCATGCCCTCCTACTCCTCTGCAATAGTCAAGTACCTGTATAGGGACTCTTTCCCCTATCTACACCTGCAGAAACGTAATCTATTTGGGCCGAAAAGCGTGACCCAAACAAGGTGTGAGACATATATCTCAGTAGGCACCCACTGAAGGCCCGTGCCCAACTATGATAAGTATGCAACAACAGTGTGCAATAATAAAATGCAATAAAGTAAGAAGTACAAAAAGTAACTAACTTAACAATTAAATTGTCGTTTTATTATTCATTTAATTTATTTAATGTAGTAACATTCTTGTGCTCAACAGAACCAAGCCCTTAGGCCAACCAGAACCGTGCCCTCAGGCTAAAATAGTAACCACGCCCTCAGACTTGCCCTCAGACCATACAGAATCCAACCCGCAGGTATTTCCCTTAGGCGTAACAGAAATTTCCCTCAGGCATAGGAAGTGTCGCCCTCAGGCACAGAAGTCAAGCCCTCAGGCACGAAAGGTTTCCCTCAGGCGGAATAACAACAGACCTCGGGCTAAAACAGTCACACCCTTAGGCTAAACAGGTAACTGGGCCATTCCCAACAGGTAAAAAAGCAGTAACAAGCAATTCCTCTCAAGTAAATTCTATAATTACTACTTTAAAGGCATACCCTCGGGTATCCTGGCCAAACGACTAAGCAATGAAACACACCCCGGGGGTGGTTCCGGATCCAAGAAATGATCCCAACTAGCATTTTATTATCACGACTTAATCACCTATGCAATTCTAGGCATTAAATATAGCAATGGCCTCATCCACATGACACCCCAACATGGGTTCGTGGCACAAAAACGCACAAAAACGCACGACAGTTGGAAAATGAACACAAAGCCACCGACCTTAAACGCCAACGAACGTTATACCCGAACGCCGACTCCAGAAATGTCCAAGAACGGTGTAGATCTGACGAAGAATAAAACCCATTCAAATGTAAATAACTTACTTTAAGAGAAGAATTGGTAAGAATGGTACCAGGAGGGGAGAGGGCTTACCCGTACGGTTCCAACGAAATTGTCCGAAGCTGAAACGGATTCCAGACGAACGCCCAGTGGATCTTCAAAGATCCAGCCTCCTCCTTTGGCTCCAAAATGGCTCAAACGCCTCCTCTTCCAAATGAGGAGGCTACTGCCTGTTTTAAGCCGAAAAAACAATGTACACGGCGTGTACTTCTGAGTACACGGCGTGTACTTCTTTCATTTATCTGTTCATTTGGCGGCACCACCACACTGTTCATCTGTCGACCTGAGTACACGACAAGTACTCCCAAGTACACGGTGTGTACTATCGCCCAGCTGGCGGTGACTCCACCGCCTTACTATTCAAGCCTGCCGACTGACTACACGGCGTGTAAGGTACCATTACACGGCGTGTAGTCAGTTCCTATACCCCTCGTCGCTGAAAAGGTCACATGATTCGTGTACTCATCCCAACACGACCAAAAATAAACCTCATGTGGACAAAGTACACGTCGTTTAGTTTCTAAAATTAGCATTCTTTTCCATTTTCCATATTTTTTCAAAAATACTTAAGTAAAAGGAAAAGGAAGAAGCTCGTACCTCAAAAATAAGAACCGAGTTCTTACATCCAACCACCTATCATGGTGGACATTATGATGGAACTATATTTATATGTCATATATATTATATTTATATTATCTCTATGCTTCTATATTTTTCATTTATATCATACCTTTATGGTTTCCATTATGGTTAAACGCGATAATTTCATTTGAGGATGTGCGGACTATCGCCCCCTCAAAGTGATATGACTCGTTCATACCATACGTGGAACATATAAATGATGGAGTTACTAAAATTATATATTATATTATATTTGATTTATAATATAACGATGTATCATTAATTTTTCATCCCATTAAAATACGAAATAGAAAAGAAAGTAGCGTTCATGCGTATGTACGACTTACCGTCTCCATGAACGGTGCATTTCATTTCTTATATCCAGATGTTATGTACTATTATAAATACATATATATACTGGATATATATGATATATATGATATCTAAATCATTAATATCATTATGGATATAATTTAATTTTGACCACATGAACAACGTGTAATTATAAGAAGTTCATTTTTGACTCAAGTACCAAATATCGACAAAACAACCATTATTAACTTAAATGATTAAATAATATTTATAACATGGTAATAAGTGATATAAAAGTAATAATACACTTATTAATCAAGTAAAAATTAACTTTATATTATTATTTATGAGATTAAAGAATGAACGAGTCAAGTCGGACACGAGGTAAGGGGTTTCTTATCTCACTTTTAATTCAATGAGATTTCCATTGTTCGCCACTTATTTATTGCATGTGGTGTATTGTGTACTATAATTTGGTATATATTATCATGATTATATTTATATTCATGGTATTATGTGATTAATTTTGTGGTTATTAACTTTTTTTCATACGACTCGTTTGATTACAATGTGGTAAGAGGTTTTCATCTCACTTTTTATTCATGTGAGATTCATGCTATATTTGCCTCTATTTCCTTTTGTGTGGTGTATGTACTTAACATGTTTGTATTATTTGTGTAATATAATTTAATTTATGGGTATTTACATCTTCATTGTATGATCCTTATTTCATGGGGTGTATGTTTCGTAAGTTACCAAATCGGTAAGGGAACCTTTCACCCTCCTCCTTTTAAAATACTTCTTTTTGTAATGTCTTTTAATTTACATCTTCTTATGTTGGATATGTTCTTAAATATCATTATTCCTATAAATTTTATGTTCAACTGATGAGATACTCTTTTTCTCTCATCAACTCATTTTATGAATTTTAAAGTGACGTCGTTAGGCTGTCGAATTTCTGTAAGGGAACTTCTTAACCCAATTTCAATTCTTTGGGTTAAACTTCTACTTATTGATTATGATGTGCTATGAATATGTGTGAATGAACTATGATTGTTTTACACTAAATATCCAATCCTATTGAGTGTATTTATATTTTTCACACATAATTATGTAATTGATTTATCCTTAATCTATGGATACCATCTTTATAAGTGATTTCGTCTCAAATTGCATTCCATTGAGAATTCATTGTAGTTATGCACCAATTAACATTTATATGGTGTATATACTGTCCTTTGGAATATTATATCATGAATCCCTTTATTCTCATGATATTATAAAGGTTTGATTTAATTTTATTCCTAAATTATTTGTATTCAAGCATATCTCATTTGGTTAAGAACTCTTTAACTAAAATATTGTTTTAAAGATTTATTATTCTAAATATTTATCATTAATGTCCATGTTTTCAAAATGGATTTTAGTATTTATTTATATGAACATTTATGTTTTAAAATTTTAATTCCTTTAAAATATTCAAAGTGGTATGGGACACTTTGATTCAAAAATATCTTTATTAAATATTTTAAACGGTTTTGAAAATGGTTTGATTAAGCATTGGTTATATCAATATCTTGAAATGATATATTGTAATTTCAATGTGGAAATGTTATTAGTGAAATGTTCATATTTGAAATATTTTATGTGTTATTATTTTATAATGGTACTTGGACATTTTACGGGTGGTTACATCATAAACCAAATGACGGGTGGTGCCGTGATAAACCAGGATGGGTGGTTACATTATAATCTCCAATGCATTGGGTATGGAAGTCAGTCGTATGGCTATTCCATTTAGTGATATGTGTGGAAGTCGACCGTATGGTTATTCCATTTAAGTATGTTTATGTCCCAAGTTATCTATATATGTTATGTGTGCTTTCTATGGGTTTTATGGTAATATTTTGGTTATAAAAGGGTAAGAAATGATATTTTATTTAGAGAAGAGTATTTACTACTTCATAAAGGTGAAAAGTATTACTTATGATAAAGTATTCATGGTTTACTTGTTATTTTAAAAAACTAATAGTTTTCATTCTTTGTGTATCCCTTATTTAGCTTTTTGCTCATCCCAAGTTTTTGAAATGTTTTTCACAAGACATGAAGTGGAATAGGGACAAGGATGTGATCAAGGAAAAGTAGTGATGTATAAAACATGGAACTAGATATGTTTCTTTTTAAGAGTTTATATTTTATGAAAAAAAAGGATACTAATTAGTAGTGTTTACTTGTAATATTCAAGCTGATATGTAATAGTTATGGCCTAATTCTCTAAAACTCTAAAACTGAAAATATCCTCAATGTGAATTCTTGATTTAACTCAAGATTATGAAATGTTTAAGGTTAGGTCCTTATATTTGGTATTAGATTTCGGTTTAGATAAATTTAGTGGTTAGGGTGTTATTTAAGAATAAGTGACATAACCATAATGGTTAGCATATTAGAAAGAGTCATAGTTATTTTAGAGGTGATAAATTATTATTACATTTTGGGGTGCAAAATGAAAGGTATTAGATAAAATTTAAGGATAAATTATGTTATGGTTATTTTTGAGGAATTTGTATCTTTTTTTGGAATTTTATGAAATTATATAGTTTTTTAAAAAGGACAACACACAGACCGTGTGATAACCCATCGCGTTGGACAAAGCTGTGAGAATCGAACCCACAACCAAAGTGCAATTGGGATTTATCACCTACCACTGTACTACGTGAAGTCCCTGGTTAGTATGACTAATTATTTTTAGTTAAATGATTTTATGGATCAAGAATAAGTTTATTTGGGATCATATGTTTTATCAAATGGACATCCTTAGTATAGGAAAATGATTTGGTGATTAAGTGATAAAGGTTATTTTGGAATACATTCTCTCTTTTGGGAACACTATATGCTTAAGGAAAATAGAATACTATGGGATTTAATTTGTGGAGTAATGGTTGAAATATTATTTTTGAAGAATCTATGTTTTTATTGTGGACATAATGTGATTTGGGTTATTTATTTAAATGATTAACCTATCATAGAGAATATGTGATTAGGTTAATTACACTTCAGTATGAGACTTTAAGAGTAGTCGATGTTTTTGGAGATAAATATTAAGATTTACTATGGAAGACTATGTGATTTAAATCCTTTTGAGTTTTGGGTTTCAATATTAGTTTTCATTATTTTGAAGAATTTTAATGACAATTGTATATTGAATGGTCTTTCTTGAAATTTGGGTAATTTTTGTTGGATTTTGGAGATTAAGAGTAGTATTTCTTTTTATAAAGGATTATCATTTTAGGGATTATCTGATCTCTTACTAACCAATTTTGGTTTTGGTTAATGTATAAAGATAGGTGAAATATATGGTTCATATTTTTTGGATCATGATATTCTATAGAAGTTTATTTTAGTGCTTTTGATGTGTCCAATTCAACTTTAATACTCATCGTTTTGAGAAAAGAAGATTTTGCGGTAGAAATTTAGTAAAGGATGAAAGTCTACATGATAAGTAAGTATGTTTCCTTATGTTATTAGTCAGGGTCAAAAATAAATTCCTCAACTTTATGAAAAGGAACTTAAAACAAAAACATTGTCCATTTACTTTTCCTACTGGGAAACCAATGAAAATTGAACCCATCACAAATTTGTGGTTTTCTTGTTGTTAACTTTCTCCTAATCATGTTTTCTATCACTCTGTATCAGAACAAGACACTTAGTTTCTCTTCCATATCCATGTTTTCATGGAATCCAAGTATGAGTTATCTCAAGTGACCCTTGTACATATATTTATTTCTTTTAAAGTTATAGTTTTATTTAATCTTTTTCTGATGTGGGACTTTCAATGAAGTTTCTAAGCCCAATTTTAAAATTGCGAAGATGTAATTTCCAAAAGGGGGGAAGGATATAACATCCCAGGAAAATAAAGAATATGACATTTTCATATTTATTAATATTTTTGAATTAAATATTAATTTTATTTTAAAGGGTACATTATATTAAAGGGAAAACTTGACACGCAACAATGGGTTTCTCCAAAGTCTTATGTTGCACACAATGTTGAGTCATACTAAAAAATAATAATATATTATTATTTTAAATGGTATTTAACGCCTAGATGTTTTATTGGTAGGAATGGACATAACTAACTATAATATGAATATACATGTTTTCTAAATGTTTTTACATTTACCCAATAAATTTTAGAGGATTAAAATAAGAAAGAATCCTATTTTAAGCATAAATACTCCAACATTCATTAAAAGGTCGATTTACTACCTTTTGATGGTGAACCCTATTTACATCTAGTTTTGGTCACTTTTATATGTTCTATTTGAAAAAATAAAATTATTTTTTAGAATGTGGATATCAAAATTTACTTTGGATAAAATTTTGGTATTAATCTGATAAAATTCATTTTTAATGAATAGTGAAAAATACTGTATTTTAATTGAAAACTGCCTTTTAATCTAATTTATTTATAAGGTTATATTATCTTTTTAATTTGTTTTAAAGTGTAATTATATTATGTTTTTAAAATTTAATCCAATTTTGGTCATTTTAAGTAATTTCACTTTGAAATTGGACATTAATAAGTGTCAATCTTTTGATAGTTATTATTTCTTAAAAACACGCATTTTGTTTTGACAGCGGGAATTAATTTTAAATTAATTTCTGCCACTTATGTGTTTTGAATTTGGAAAAATGGATTCCATATTTGGAATCAGGAGGTCCAAATTGGGTAAATAGATAACTTTTATTTTTTAGACATTATGAATATTTACTTCAGTAAAAAATTTATTTACCATGTTTAAAGGGTAAATATGGTAAATAAGGGTAAACAAATATTATTATAATAATATAAAATTACACTAACATGTGTCCTAATCCTATTTTTTGATACATTTCCTACCATGGGTTTCCTTGGGTCGATTTTGGGACCCCATGGAGCCACTTGGGAGTGATAATGACACTTTATTTTAATTAACTTAAAGTAAAGGCAAAAATGACAAACAAATATATTTTAGTAAATCAATTTTTACATGGAATTATATAAGTTATCTCTTCAACTATAAATATGAATTGGAAAACTAAAAATATTTACTACATCATGGTATTTGTTTTATAATTTTTATACATCAAATAAATAAAATTATTTATGACACAGTAATGATGCAGTGTTTACCTCATTAATGAATGATTTAAATAAATAAGATTATAAATACTAAAACAATATCCAAAACCTATCCAATTATTATTGGATGATTTTATTTTGAACATGAGTCATCTTATATTTTATGTTAATGATTTTTGGACATTTTTAAACTGAAGATAAGTTTATATTAAAATAATTGTTTCAAACTTTTCTAAAGAGCCTCTCCTCCCCCTTATAAAAGGACACCACTTCCAACCCATTCCTCACACCTCTAAATCTCCTTGTATCATCCAAACGCTTCCCAAATAAGCTCCCCACATCCCTATCCTACTCCTAGAAGCCTTAAGTTAGTCATAATTCACTTAAAGTAAACTTTTTGGTTCAAACCAAAGGGAGATACCCGATTTAAAGGTAACGTCTTCTTTTAAGTTCTTTTCTTTTATTTTACTTCTCCAACCCCCTAAACTATTTTTATTCATTTATTTTATAACAACACCAGTATAATAAATATAATATGTTGTTTTTATGAGAATTATTCGAACTACACTTACACACACCTCCATCTAATGGGTAAAGAACATATTGTTTCTGGGGACGGCGACCTATTGCCTCACGAAACGATGATTGTTCAATTATCTCCAACCGCCTCTCATGGTGGCCATTATGATGGCACTATATTTATATATGATATATATTATATTTATATTATCTATGTGATTCTGTATTTTTCATTTATATCATACCTTTATGGTTTCTATTATGGGTAAATGCGATAATTTCATTTGAGGAAGTGTGGACTACCGCCCCCTCAAAGTGATATGACTCGTTCATACCATACGTGGAATGTATAAATGATGGAGTTACTGAAATTATATATGATATTATACTAGATTTATAATATAACTATGTATCATTAATTTTTCATCGCAATAAAATACTAAATATAAATTAAAGTAGCATTCATGCATACGTACGGCTTACCATCTCCATGAACGGTGCATTTCATTTATTATCTCCAAATGTTATGTACTATTATAAATACATATATATACTGGATATATATGATATATATGATATCTAAATCATGAATATCATTCTGGAGATAATGGAATTTTGGCCACATGAACAACTTGTAATTATAAGTTTATTTTTGACTCAAGTACCAAATATCGACAAAACAACCATTATTAACTTAAATGATTACATAATGTTTATAACATGGTAATAAGTGATATTTGTAACATCCTGAATCCGGGAGCCACTCAATGGGTTCCCCAAACCCAGTTGGTCACATGACATCAAGCGCATTTCCCCAAACACCAGAGGCTTCCCACTAGTAGCGAGGGCCTAGGTCTGATAGTGGGGAAACTACGCCCTCATTTGTCAAAGTGTAACGCAGCGGAAAAAATTACAAGTATACAAAAGTGGAAGCAGTAAACAATACCAATGATGAAATTGACACAATACTAAAGTAAAGAAAAGACCAATAGTCATATATAATGATTCCATATGTCCCTAAGTCTAAGAAATCATCCAAAACAGGATACACTGCAATCTGAACAATACAATACAAGGGACAAATACAGCAAAGCAGAATAAAATAGCGCAACAAGAACTCAGTAGCATCACAAGCCTAGGATTGGTCCCATGCTCTCCTACTCCTCTGCAACAATCAAGTACCTGTATAGCGACCCTTTCCCCTATCTACACCTATATCAATATAATTTTTTGGGGCCCAAGACATGACCCAAACAGAGTGTAAGAAATAAATCCCAGTAGGCAACCACCAAAGGCCTGTTCCCAACTGTCAGTGAAAATGTGCTACAGAAGTGTGAAGTAATAAAATGCAGTAAAATAGGTAGTACTTAAAAGTAACTATCTCCACCAGTTACATTTCCATTTTATTAATTATTTATCAAGCCCAAGCTTGTGCTTTAGCTTGGCAGGTATAACAGAATAAATCATCACGGTGAATATACAAAGTAAACGTTGTCCGTATACATACAAATCCTTACCCTCAGGTAATCATAATTGAAACCCGCAGGTGGCTTCCCATAGGAATAACGAATATTTCCCTTAGGCGTACGAGGTGTCGCCCATAGGCACAATAGCTACTACCCACAGGCATGAGAAAAGTTGCCCTCAGGCTAAACGTAACACTGCCCACAGGCTAAGCAAGTAACCAAGAAGAGCCCAACACATAAGAAAGAAATATATATACATTTTCTCTCAAGAAAACTCAAAGAATGCTAAATCACGGCATACCCATGGGTATCCTGGCCAAATAGCTAAACAAGGGAAACGCACCCATGGGGTGGACCTGGATCAAAGTAACGATCCCAAACAACAGTTTATACATAATCATTAAATTACCTATGCAATTCTAGGCATTTTATCATTCAAGGCCTCATCCATACAACGCCCCAAACATGGGCACGTAGCACAACGATACAAAAAAACCACATGACAGTTGGAATTAAACATCAAACCACCTACCTAGATCTCCACTAATTGATATACGCAAACGACGCCTTCAGAAACATCTGAGAACGATGTAGACCTGGGATAAATTTCCCCCCATTCAAACTCAAATAAATTCTCCTCGAGAAATAATTGTAAGGAATGGTTCAAGAAGAGATAAGAACTCACTCGTTTGGTTCAAACGAGACCTTCAGCGAAGGAATCCGAGTTCTGGTGGACGATCGGGAGCTCCTCCAAGCTCTGGCCCTCTCTCTCGTGCTCTTCCGACATCCTAAGCTTCCTCTATCTAAATAGGAGGATACTGCCCATTTTAAGCGAAGAAAAGAAACTACACGGTGTGTACTCTCAAGTACACAGCGTGTACCTTTTATTTTTTAACTGTTCCTCTGGAAGCTACTTTTCATCGCCGAACTGTTCATCTGTAGACATGAGTACATGGCATGTATTCTTGAGTACACGATGTGTACGGTTGCTCCGTTGGCAGCTACTTACACCACCATACTATTCACCTGTTGATTGATTACACAGCGTGTAAATAGTAAGTACATGGTGTGTAGTCAGTTTTTACACCCTTCATTGCTGAAAAGCCTACATGACCTATATAACCATCCCACATGGACAAAGTACATGGCGTGTGGAAAAGTACATGGTGTGTAATCACAAAATTTGGGATTTTTCCCCATTTTCCTTATTTTCTCAAAAAATTTAAAGGAAAAAAGCAAAAGAAGAAACACATACCTCAATAATTAGAACCAAGTTATTACAAACTTCCCCCCTTAAAGAAATTTGTCCCCGAATTTCCCCTTTCAAGGGTGGTGAAGATAAAGCTCAAAACAACTCTGGCCACTGAGCACGTACGTCAGTCTCCCACTCCCAGGTTTTGTCCTGCACTCGGCCATGCTACCATAGCACCCATACGAGAGGAACTGACCGGCCTCGGAGAATCGTTATGCTCCTATCAACAACACGAATTGGATGATCCTAAAAGGACGCATCGTCCTGAAGTTCAACCTCCTCAGGCTGAAAGACGTGAGATGGGTCTGAGTGATAACGGCACAGCTGAGATACATGTAAGACATCGTGCATGTCCTGGTACCTCTATGGTAACTGCAACCGATAGGCAACCGACTTGACTCTCTCCATAATCTCAAATGGCCCCATATACCTCGGTGAAAGTTTACCATGTCTCCTGATCTGCCGATGTCCCAAACTTAGTGAAACACATAATAAAACCCAATCCCCAACCACGAACTCCAAGGGTCGACTGCGGTGATCAACATAAGATTTCTGACGAGATTGCGTTGTAGACATCTGCTTCTGTATCAACTGTACCTGCTCTGAAGTATCCTGCATGAGACGTGGTCCTGGTAAAGTTGCCTCTAATCAGCACAAAGGTTATTGGTATGTCCTACTATATAAATCCTCGTAAGGTTCCATCTCAATAGTTTCCTGAAAACTATTATTGTAGGAAAACTCGGCCAGGGGTATGTGATTCTCCCAAGATCCCCCAAAGTCTAGGAATCATGCACCCAGCATGTCCTCCAGCACATGTATCGTATGCTCTGACTGGCCATCGGTCTGAGGGTGGTAAGCTATGCTCAGAATCACCTGTGTACCTAGTGCCCTCTGAAAACCCTTCTAGAAACGAGACGTAAAATGGGTGTCCCTATCTGAAACGATAGAACGAGGGACCCCATGAAGGTGTACTACTTCTCAGATATACAACTTTTTGAGATCGTCAACACTGAAGGTCTCCTTGATCAGAAAAACGTGATCTAATTTTGTAAGTCTGTCCACAACAAACCATACGGCATCACTGCCTTGAGGTGACCTCGGCAACCTGGTCATGAAGTCCATCGCGACATCATCTCATTTCCACTCCCGAATGGGTAACTACTGTAGCAGTCCAGCTGGCCTCTGAAGCTCTGCCTTCACCTGTTGATAGGTAGAACATCTCGCAATGAAACCAGCTACCTCTCTTTTCATACCCATCCACCAATATTGACGTCTCAAGTCATGGTACATTTTGGTAACTCCAGAAAGCACTGCCCAAGCTGAAGCATGAAACTCCCACATCAGCTCCTTACGTATATCCTCTGGAACCCACACTCCTCCATGGACACACAGTACCTCATCATCGCATATCGTCCAACCAGGAGGAGGGTCCTCACTTGCCACCGACTCTTGTAGAACTAGGCCTTTCGAAACTGATAGTTGTCTCATCCTCACTCTATCCAGGGGGTAGAAGTCACAGGTAAGGTAGAAAAATAGGCTCGCCCCTAACTATCATGCACCTCCAAATGCATCTCAGAGAACAAAGTCATGAGATGCCACTCACCACTGGCCTCTTGCACTACCTGTAACTGAATCCTCCTACTCAGTGCATTAGAAACTACATTTCCCTTACCAGGTGTATAGGCAAGCTCAAATTCGAAGGACTGAAGGTATTCAACCCACCTTTGCTATCTCAAATTCAGGTCACGCTGGGTAAAGATATATTTGAGACTTTTGTGGTCCGTAAAAAACACAAAATGCTCTCCCAAGAGATAATGTCTCCAAAAACGTAACGCATGAACCACTGCAGCCAACTCGAGATCATGCGTCGGGTAATTCCTCTCATGTGGCCTCAGATGCCAAGACCCGTATGCAACTACTCGATCACCCTGCATCAATACTGCTCCCAGCCCAATACCTGATGCATCACAGTAAACTGTATAGCTCTTCCCTTACTCTGGAAGTATCAGGACTAGTGCTGATGTCAACCTTACCTATAGCTTCTAAAAGGCTGTCTTGCAATCTTCTGACCAAACAAACCTCACACCCTTGTTAGTCAAACCCATCAATGGTGCTTCTAAGTGAGAGAAGTCCTGTATAAAGCACATGTAGTAACCAGCCATCCCCAAGAAACTCCGTATTTCCAACACGTTCTTAGGCTGCTCCCAGGAAACTACCGATCTCACTTTCTATGGGTCTACTGCAACTCCTGCCTCTGAGATTATATGACCCAGGAAGTGTATCTAGTCCATCAAAAAGTGTCACTTTGAGAGCTTAGCATACAGCTGATGCTCTCTCAGTGTACTCAGAATGATCTCAAGATGGGTAGCATGGTCGTGTCAAGTGTGAGAGTACACCAAGATATCTTCCATGAAGACTACCACAAAAGAATCCAGATAAGGGTGGAACGCATGATTCATCAGAGCCATAAAAACTGATGGCGCGTTCATGAGTCTGAACGGAATGACCAAGTACTCGTATAGACCATATCTTCTCTAAAAAGCTGTAAGTGGTATATCCAATGGTATAATACATAATTGATGATAACCGGATAATAATTCAATCTTCGAGAACACTCGTGATCCTCAAATTTTATAAAAAAGACCATCAATCCTCAGCAAGGGATATCAATTCTTAACTGTCAACTGGTTCAGCTTCTGATAATCCATGCAGAGTCTGAGGGTATCATCTGCCTTCTTCGCAAATAGGACAGAAAAACCCCAAGGTGAAGTACTGGGTCGGATAAAACCCTTTGCCTGCAACTCTTCTAACTGCTTCTTGAGCTCTTTTAATTCTAGTGTATCCATCCTATAAGGAGGTATGGACACTAGTGCCACTCCTGGCACAAGCTCAATAGAGAAATCCACCTCTCGCTCCGTAGGTAGACCTGAAAAGTCATCTGGGAAGACATCCCTGAAACAATTAACCACTAGAGGGAAATACTTCTGACAAGTTCCCTGGTCATCCATATATAAACTCGCAATCTGGGTTGTCACCTCACCTCGCCCACGATGCTCGGGTCCAGCTCGGCTTTCCTAGACATCGCATTCGCCCTTGTATAGAAAATTTCTGCCCTCTGGTGAAGTAAAACTCACCCTGTGATGATAGTAATATACAAAGGCTCAAAAGGGTACCAACAAGTACATCTCAAGAATGAAATCATAGGATATCATCTCTAAGACATAGAGGTCCTATAGGAAGTGATACCCACCAACCTCTAGGGGGCACTCCTTTCACTGACGCACACTAGTCGTTATATCCCCAACGGAGTGTCTAGCATCATAACATCAGAAGAAGAAGAAACATAGAGCTCAAGTCTCTCTACAATGGCCAAAGATATAAAGATATGTGTAGAACCGGTATTGAAAAGTACTGAAGACAAAACAAAAGCTAATAGAATAGTACCTCTAATAGTGGAAGGTTCGGGATCCTGCTCCTATTGGGTCTATTGCACTGCATATGCCTGCCCAGTGTCGCGGCCCTACGACACAGCCTGGCTACCCTGAGCTGACCCGCCCTGCTATCTCTAAGATCCTGGTGTCTGGCTACCATGGCCATGACCACCACCTCGTCCTGAACATCCCGACGTATCCCAATTCCCTGACTGGTAAGAAGCTGTTGGCCCAGATCCTATATGCGGAGTCTGCACAGAACCCCTCTCACTAGCCGCTGGTGGAAGCACCCTGCAAAAGCACTACAGATGACCCAACCTTCCGCAAGCTCAGCACTCCACTAGGTCCCGTGGACACTAAGGTCTCTTATTCCCCTCTCTACCACACTGGTAGCACATGACCTGGCCACTTGATGAAATATTCTGGCTAGCACTACCACTATGGGAGGAATCGATCTGTCTTTTCCTATTATCAGTAGAAATAGTACCAGAAACTGGTGTTGAACTACCCTGGCCTATACCGCTAGCTTCCTGCAGGTTCCGCTCAGTAATCAGTGCCTGGTTCACAATAGCATGCACTATAGGCAACCTGAAAACGTTCACCAGCGTGCGGATGTCATATCAAATACCATCCTCAAAGCGTCAATCCCTCAACGCCTCATCTCCCACAAGAATAGGTGTAAAGTGATGTATCTCAGTGAAGCGAGCAGAATAATCTATTACTGACATGGTGCCCTGCTACAGATTCATGAACTCTCGAACTCTATCTACCCTCAGTGTCTCTGGAAAAAAAGTCATAGAATACTTCCTGAAAATCTTCTCACACTATGTCCCTATGATGCACAGTATGGGTGGTAACATCCCACAATCACTTGGCAGAATCACACAACATGTATTTAGTGAGCTTGACCCTCCTCCATGGAGGAATCTCCAGATGATTGAAGATAGTCTGCATAGAACCCAGCCAAGACTCTGCAACCTGTGGTCTGTCATCCCCTGAAAATGTAGGCGGATGTTGCTACTGGAATATACGTGTCAGCTCTTCCATAGATGTGGCAACTGACGGTGCTCCCTGGAAGGTCTGCATGAACCGCATGAAGCCTTCACGGAACTGCGCATTCGTGCCTACGTCTAGTATAACGGCGGGCGCCACATCTGGCACTGCTGGAGGATCCACTGGTAGCCCATGGCCTACCATCTCTGGAGTATAATCGTCTCCTCTCTCTTGGTGAACAACTCGTGGTCGTCTCAGCATCATGACTCTACAAGGTCAAACCCACACCTTGGTTTAATTTACTGTCGAGGTTCTTTTTTTCTTTAAAAATTTCCCATGCAAAAAGGGAAAGAAAAACACAAGAACTAGCAAAAAGATACTACACGGCATGTATAAATTCTACACTGTGTGTACCCTTAATCCCTTACATGGTGGTGTTCTGATACCGGTCTGGGCGTGTCTCAACCCTAAATACACGGCGTGTTACACCCGCACACAGTGTGTACACATCTTAGTTTTACCCGGCCACATGGCCAAACCCACACGGTCTCTCCCCGGTCAATACTACACGGTGTGTCCCACAGGTACACAGTGTGTACTAGTCAAGCTTCACTGGCCCGTGTTTCTTAGTGACATGGCTTGTATACCCAGGTTACACTACACAGCATGTTCCAAATAGACATGGCATATACTAAGAATCCCCAACCGACCTGTGTTGTTAGTGACATGGTCGAGTACCTGGGTCAGACTACACGGCATGTTCAAGGGAGACACGACATGTTTATCTTAAGGTTCCTCCATTCGTGTTGTCAGTCACACGGGCGGTCATAGGGTCGACACTACACGGTGTGTTCAAAGTGTACACGGTGTGTTCCCGCAAGACATTCCCTATCACGTGTCTCTTCCCACACGGCCTATGACACGGTTAGAGATTACACGACATGTACTTATTTTTTTTTTCATTTCTTCCTAAACAGAAGAGTACAAGGCGTGTATTCATAGTACCACATGTCGTGTTGTTTGGGTTTCCAGACAGTACACCTCAAAAACTACTCCATAACCCCTTTTTTATTTAATTTCATGCGTCAGTATGCCAAATTATGATCTGTGGGGGACATACTCCCCACAAATCAAAGTTTAACACCCGACCTTTCACATTATAGTACAAAACACAACAAAAGGTTGGATCATGATCTGCTAAATTCTGGTCCAAGAGATCCCATACTTCTTAGGAACCAAAGTTTAGCATCCAAAAAACTCAACTATAACATCTACCAATACCCCATCAAATAATATGTATTTCTAACAAGGTACATATCACAACAGCATGCATTTCATATCACAACAACGATCACAACAACATGAAATTTCTAATGTACCTACATGGAATGGAAACTAAGCCTGGCATGTGATTCTCACATGTGCCTAAATGATGCATGAGATGGCATACCCTCATCTCATCAGGTTGCAACTAAATAGAACCCAGTATAAAAATATAAATAGCACACCACAAGTGCATCACCCAACGGTGAAAATCAAATCAACAGTAAAAGTGAAAAATTAGAAAAATTGCAACACGAGTTAATTGATTTTTCCCTGTACACGGGTGAGCTACTCCCGGGCACAGCTTATTACCAAGTATCTATTCTGTCCTATCCCTGGCTATAGGCTCCAAATAGTGAGTCAAGAGAAAATAAATCCTCTGATACCACTTTGTAACGTCCTGAATCCGGGAGCCACTCAACGGGTGCCCCGAACCTAGTTGGTCACATGACCTCAAACGCATTTCCCTAAACGCCAGAGGCTACCAACTAGCAGTGAGGGCCTAGGTCTGATAGTGGGGAAACTATGCCCTCATTTTTCAAAGTGTAATGCAGCGGAACAAATTACAAGCATACAAAAGCAGAAGCAGTAAAAAATACTAATGCTGAAATAGACACAGTAGTGAAGTAAATAAAAGACCAATAGTCATATATAATGATGCCGTATGTACCTAAGTCTAAGAAAGCATCAAAAACAGGATACACTACAATCTGAACAATACAATACAAGGAAAAAATACAGCAAAGTAGAATAAAACAATGCAGCAGGAACTCAGCAGCATCGTAAGCCTAGGATTGTTCTCATGCTCTCCTACTCCTCTGCAACAATCAAGTGCCTGTATAGGGACCCTTGCCCCTATCTACACCTACAGAAATATAATCTGTTTGGTCCCAAGACATGACCCAAACAGGGTGTGAGAAATAAATCCCAGTAGGCAACCACCAAAGGCTCGTGCCCAACTGTCAGTGAAAATGTGCTATAGTAGTGTGTAGTAATAAAATGCAGTAAACTAAGCAGTACTCAAAAGTAACTATCTCCACCAGTTACATTGCCATTTTATTAATTATTTATCAAACCCAATCTTGTGCTTTATCTTGGCAGGTACAACATAATAAATCACCACAGTGAATATACAAAGTAAACTTTGTCTGCATACATACAAATCCTTACCCTTAGGTAATCATAATTGAAACCCGCTGGTGACTTCCCACAGGCATAATGAATATTGCTCGCAGGCGTATGAGGTGTCGACTACAGGCACAGAAGCTACTGCTCACAGGCATGAGAAATGTTTCCCTCATGATAAAAGTAACACTTCCCTCAGGCTAAGCAAGTAATCGGGATGATCTCAACACATAATCAAGCAATCTATATACATTTTCTCTCAAGAAAACTCAAAGAATGCTAAATCACATCATACCCACGGGTATCCTGGCCAAATGGCTAAATAAGGGAAACGCACCCACGGGGTGTCCCTGGATCAAATAAGCGATCCCAAACAACAGTTTATACATAATCATTAAATTAACTATTCAATTCTAGGCATTTTATCAATCAAGGACTCATCCATAAGACACCCCAAAAATGGGTGTGTAACACAACGGTATACAAAAACCGCATGACAGTTGGAATTAAACATCATACCACCTACCTAGATCTCCACTGATTGATATACGCGAATGACGCCTCCCGAAACGTCCGGGAATGACGTAGATTTGGGATAAAACTTCACCCATTCAAACTCAAATAACTTCTCCTCGGGAAAGAATTGGATGGAAGGGTTCAAGAAGAGAGAAGAACTCACTCGCGTGGTTCAAACAAGACCATCAGCGAAGGAATCCGAGTTCTGGTGGACGATCAGGAGCTCCTCCAAGTTTCGGACCTCTCACTCGTGCTCTTCTGATGTCCTAATCTTCCTCTATTGAAAGAGGAGGCTACTTCCCGTTTTAAGCGAAAAAACAAACTACACGACATGTACTATCAAGTACATGGTGTGTAATTTTCATTTTTTTAACTGTTCCTCTGGCGAATACTTTTCATCACTGGATTATTCATCTGTCGACATGAGTACACAGCGTGTATTCCTGAGTACACGGCATGTACTGTCCCTCTCTTGGCGGCTACTTCCACCGCCTTACTATTCACCTACCGACTGATTACACAGCATGTAAATACTAAGTACAAGGCGTGTAGTCGGTTTTTACACCCTTCATTGCCGACATGCCGACACACCCTGTATACCCATCCCACATGGCCAAAGTACACGACATGTGGAAAAGTACACAGCATGTACCCACAAAATTTGGGATTTTTTCCCATTTTCCTTATTTTCTCAAAAACCTTAAAGGAAAAAAGGAAAAGAAGAAACCCATACCTCAAGAATAAAAACCAGGTTCTTACAATATAAAAGGAATAATAAACTTTAAAAAGGTTCTTAAGAAAGTATAAATTAACATTAGCTTATTATTTAGGAGATTAAATAACGAATGGGTCAAGTCGGACACGAGGTAAGGGATTTCTTATCTCACTTTTAATTCCGTGAGATTTCCATTGTTCGCCACTTATTTATTGCATGTGGTGTATTGTGTACTGAAATTTGATATATATTATCATGATTCTATTTATATTCATGGTATTATGTGATTCTTTTTGTGTTCATTAACTTTTGTTCATATGACTCATTTGATTACAATGTGGTAAGAGGTTTTCATCTCACTTTTTATTCCTGTGAGATTCATGCTATATTTTTCACTATTTCCTTTTGTGTGGTGTATGTACTAACCATATTTGTATTCTTTGTGTAATATACTTTAATTTATGGGTATTTACATCTTCATTGTATGATCCTTCTTTCATGGGGTGTTTGTTTCGTAAGTTACCAAATCGGTAAGGGAACCTTTCACCCTTCTCCTTTTAAAAGACTTCTTTTTTATGTCTTTTAATTTACATATTCTTATGTTGGATATGTTATTAAATATCCTTATTACTATAAATTTTATGTCCAAGTGATGAGATACCTTTTTTTCTCTCATCAACTCATTTTCTGAATTTTAAAGTGACATCATTAGGCTGTCTAATTTCTGTAAGAGAACTTCTTAACCCAATTTCAATTCTTTGGGTTAAACTTATACTTGTTGATTATTTCATGCTATGAATATGTGTGAATGAACTCTAATTGTTTTACAATGAATATCGAATACTATTGAGTGTATTTATATTTTTCATGCATAATTATGTAATTTATTTATCCTTGATCTAAGGATACCATCTTTATAAGGGATTTCATCTCAAATTACATTCCATTGAGACTTCATTGTTGTTAGGCACCAATTAATTTTTATATGGTGTATATATTGTCCTTTGGAATATTATAAAGTTTTTATTGAATTTTATTCCTAAATTATTTGTATTCAAGCATATCTCATTTGGTTAAGAACTATTTAACTAAAATATTGTTTTAAATATTTATTCTTCTAAATATTTCTCATTAATTTCCATGTTTTCAAAATGGTTTTTAGTATTTATTTATATGTAAAATAATGTTTTAAATTTTTAATTCATTTAAAATCTTCAAATTGGTATGGGGAACTTTGATTCAAAAATCTCTTTATTAAATGTTTTAAATGGTTTTGAAAATGGTTTTATTATGCATTGATTATGTCAATATCTTGAAATGATATATTGTAATTGAAATGTGGAAATGTTATTAGTGAAATATTTATAGTAGCAATATTTTATGTGTTATGATTTTATAATGGTACATGGACATTTGACGGGTGGTTATGTGATAAACCAAATGACGGGTGGTGTCATGATAAACCAGGATGGGTGGTTATGTTATAACCTCCAATGCATTGGGTATCGAAGTCGGCCATATGGATATTACATTTAGTGATATGTGTGGAAGTCGACACTATAGTTATTCCATTTAAGTATGTTTATGTCTCAAGTTATCTATATATGTTATTTGTGCTTTCTATAGGTTTTATGGTAATCTTTTGGTTACAAAAGGGTAAGCAATGATCTTTTATTTAGAGAAGAGTATTTACTACTTCATAAAAGTGAAAAGTATTACTTATGATAAAATATTAATTGTTTACTTGTTGTTTTGAAAAACTAATATTTTTCCTTCTTTTTATATACCTTACTGAGCTTTTTTCTTATCCCAAGTTTTTGAAATGTTTTTCATAGGACATGAAGTGGAATAGGGACAAGGATGTGATCAAGGAAAAGTCATGATGTCTAAAACATGGAACTAGACATGTTTCTTTTTAAGAGTGTATATTTTATGAAAAAAAAGGATATTGAGTAGTAGTGTCTACTTTTAATATTTAAGCTGATATTTAACAGTTAGGGCCTAATTCTCTAAAACTCTAAACCCGAAAAGATCCTCAATGTGAATTCTTGATTTAACTCAAGATTGTGAAATGTTTAAGGTTGGGTCCTTATAACTATAGGAGAAAATTATTGCAAAAAAATTGATGCATTAAGTGCTAAATATAGTAGTGTCTCAGAAGAGGTCCAATTTGGGAATCAATCCCCCCCCCACAATCACCATGAAAAATGGAAAATGGGGAGAATAACAAAAAAATAAAGTTTCTTCTGGATTTATCTAAATAAGTAGATGAAAAAATTGTAAGAAATTAATTTTTATTTTTCTTGAATGTTAGTATTTTTAAAATTAATTACACTAATATAACATTTTAATATATTATTTTAGGATGATATTCATGAGAAATTGATATAGGTGGATTTTATCCCAAAGGTAGAATGTACATTCTGGATACTACTTTAGGAAATCCATAACACTCTAGCCATGGAAGAGGATATGAGGTGGGTTTTAGTATTAGGAAAGTTTTTGGTATTCCTAGTACGAATTAAAGGGACAGAGAAATGGATTCCTTGAAGGATAAGGTAAAAAGAAAAGATATTTAATGGGTGATAAAATTAAATTAGTTGTGAATTATATATTTGAATAAATGAAGAGATGGTCATATCCTGCGCTGACTACGTATGTAGATCCTCCACCTTCTCATTCGAACCCAACCATGTATTGTGAGTTTCATATTGTAGATCCCCATGTACATATTGTAGCATCTGAAATAATAAATATTTTGGGGGATTGAGTACATCATACTTATATGGTGCAAGTTTATCTAAGAGTAATGGTGCATGATATTATTGATCCAATTACTCTAGTTTTGTCACTTATAGAGGAGGTTTCCATAGTTAGAGATAGTGTGGTTCATTTCTACTCTATATAGTTATACTTATTCATCACTTAACATATAAGGTATTTTTTTTAATTTTTTTTTATTTTAATTTAAAATTAATTGTAATTTTTTCTTACATTTAACATATATAAGAATATTTGAAATCATAAGAAATAATGTAAAAGAAACAAAAGTTTCAGGAACCAACACCTTCACGTACTTTTGTGGTTCCTGATAGGATAAAAATATTATCATGTATTTATTCTATCTTAGAGACCCATTTTGAGTTTTGTATGTATGATGATATATGTGATATAGACTATGAATTAAGAATATTTTAAAAATGCATAATGGATCTTATTATTTTTTATCATCTTAGTATAACCATGTTTTAATTTTGTTTATGTAAATAAATTTCAATTTTAGTTTCTCCTTTTTAAATAAATGTGACTTTTAGTGACTTAGTTTATTGTTATATAATTAGGTATCAAAACACCCTTTTTATTTAAAATGATATAACTATTATTTGTGGTTTTATGGATCTAGAATACATTTCAATGGATGTGTTATATATGAGTACTGAAGCTAGATATAATTATATGTGTGAAAATTAGTAAATACAAATATTGGGTGTTGTATTCTTCATTAATTAATTGTTAAGAAGGCTAATATAAGTATAAACTAATATTTATTATAATTTCATTAATGTTGAACTTTTTATATTGCAGTGGTCATTGGATTTTATGCGTATTCTGACCACATTAGTGCATAATATATTGGATTTTTCTCTTTACTAGGAGGTGTTCATAGAGTTTTTAGTAAATTTTTAAAAATTAAGTTTTATTCTATTTTATCTGTTATTTAATATTAAATTCTCTTTTTATGTATGTTTTGTTAGTTTATATGTTAAAATATAGGTCATGGGAAGAGTTTAACAGTGTTTACTTATCAATAAAGGTCTAAATAAAGTTAAATATGTGAAAGTGTAGGTAAATAACATTTATATTAGATAATACTTGTTTTGTAATGAATATATATATTGGTTCTTAAATTCAATGTAATATTCTATAACCATTGTTTCATCATCAAAAATGAAATTTGGAATGTGATTATTATGTTTTAAGAATTATATTTGAGATTATCACAACCCGGACAATGATGGATTTTCAAAAAGTTAGTTCCATTATAATTGTTTGGTTTTAAATCAAAATGTTATATTTTTTAATTTAATGAAAATAATTGTTTTTGTAGGTTTTCAATGATTTTTTTTCATATACATATTAATACATTATCCATTGTAAAAATTTGTTTGAAAACTATTTCTTAGGTATGATTAATTTGTAGATAAGTTCCATGTATGTTTTTTCTTTTAAATAATGTTTAAAAATTGAGTATTTTTACTAGATTCTACTGGTTTCTACTAGTTTCTACTATATCCTACTATTTTATATACTCAAAATTATGTAATAGGTTTTTGAGGCATGAATTTATTCTATTAAAAAATATACTTTCAAGGTCAGTTTTATCTAAAACTGACGTTGAAAGTTTTAAAAAAAATTGATTTTCTTTATACTTTTAGTGGTGGTTTACTACAAAAAAACGTTAAATTTTTGTTTTAACATTGGTTTCATATAACTGATATTAAAACTATTATTTTTAACATCGATTGTACTCATTTTTTTAAACCAGGGTTATAAATAAAAAATATTAAAAGGTTATTTTCTAGTAGTGCAATAATAAATATCAAAACATCATTTAAGTAAACTTCAAATCCAACACTTTATAAATTCACACATAATCCGACAATACCATTTCAAAAGAAATTTAACTCTTTTACCTAATAAGTTTTTATCCAAATTTATTTTAAAAAGAAATTTCATTCTTTAAACAATGATTTGAACAATTTTTCATATTTTATTAAAACAATTTTAACATCCAAATATCTCAAAATAAACCATTTTAAAACATTTCCAACTTAAAACCTTTAAAATATTATAATTAAAATTTCATAGCATCACATGAAAACCTTGAAAATAATTAACACTTCCACACTTATAAGCGTACTAAAAAAATCAGAAACCAATCATCATTTTATATCCAATATATTTTAGAAACATTACCGAAATAAAACATCATTTTTAATTCAAAACATTTTGAAATTATTTCCAAATTTATGAAATTTTCACCTCTTTAAAGAAAAAAAAGTTTTCCAACATCACTATTTTAAATTCTCATTTCAATTCAACCCCAAATAATATAAACACTCATAAAACACCATAATTCACTATAAGTCAAACTTAAAAAAATGGAAATACCTTAGAATCCATAAAGAACAAAAATACAAGATCATCGAAACTTATGACCATGAAAGGATTAACCATATGGTCTTGTCAACCATATGTTAACTATACAAGGCCCAATAAAAGTAACTTTGGTCACACACACTACACACAGTATTTCAAACCCTACACAGGTTCTAAATTCCCCTGAGTTCCTCCCTATTTCAATTAAAACTACTAAACCTTCAAAAAAAATAAAGACCAAAATTCTCAAAAAATCAAGAAACAAGCTCTATCACTATACAAACTCATCCTAAACAACCCTGGAAATTCAAGTCTCATCATTAAAGATGGTAATAAAGCAGCTAATCATGATTTTTCTTTCTTAGTTCCAATTATCCAAGATCCTATCTATTAGAATTTCCCATATAACATGAAAAACCTCCTTTGATACTAATTTAAAATGAATCAACCCAAGTCATCCCTGAACCAGAAACCTGATCGAGATTATAGAAAGTCTTGAAGGACATTCCTGATCCCCATGGGGTGGAAATAAGTTCATAGGCATCTAAGAACAGCCTTTGGGGACTGTTTCACCAAAAAAACGAAAAAAATGGATTTTAAATAACAAATATTAAACAACACCCAATATATATCATAAATAAAAAAATATCCTGAACAAGTATGCAACATGAAAAGATAACTCTAGATAAAAAAATAATGGAAATTATAGGTGTGCCTATAAGGAAGTATAAGTAATATAAGAACAACAATGATAAAAATATGAAATAAATAAGACAAACCACTACTACCCAGTATCTATATGCAAGTGAGGTAACACCACACACACCTCCACCAAACCCTAACCAAGAGATCCAAAATCATCCACTATAGATAAGCATCCTTTTAAACCTATAATGATATAGGCATGATGTAAGAACCTAGTTTTTCACTCGGGAATGGATCATTTAATTTTGGGTCTAAATCTTTACGTTGGACCTAATATAGATGCCTAATGAGTTAGTAAAGGTTATAAGGGTGTATGGGGATTGTTAGGAGCCATAAACCCATCATTTTGGAGAAAACATACTTAGTTCATGGTTTAGAGTATACCATACGGAATTCTGCATGGTTTGGAAAACTGTTTGGATGGAGTTTTTTTTAGACAGATCCACCTCGCACGGTTGGCGCACAGCCGTGCGGCCGAACTGTGCGAACTCCCCTTTTTCCCAGGTACCCGTGCATGGGTTGTACGTGGTTTAAAAAAATGTGCAGACCAAACAATTTGGGCATAGCCATCCCACACAGTTTGTGCACAGTTTTACAAACTGTGTGGAAAAACTATGTGTGTGTTATTTTTATGGGTAATTTTTTCAGTTTTTTCATTAATGGTCTATTAATCCACCCCTTCCTCCCTAATCTGCATTTATGCGGTATTGACCTATTTATCTATCAATTTGAAGATTTTTGAAGATCTAAACTTGGAATCAAGATATCTCCATCATCTGACATCTGATCGAGCTTTTTTTCACGTTGGATGCGCAATGGTAAGTACTCGAGTCCTCTTCAAACATTCTTCTTCTCTTTCACTCTCGACCTAGGTATCTCCATGTGATCATTTTTTCAATTTTTCTTAGATATACTCCGATCTAAGGAAAATAAAGGACTGATACCAAAGGATAACAATCGCACAACCCTAAGGTGGGTGGTCTATAACTCATCCCTAAAGTTTGTTGTTTTTGGAATGTTCGTGGGGGCACTGATTTCATCAGAAGCCATTTATTAAATTTACATTCCATGATTATACTTGTTAGAATCGTATGGTTATTCTCTTTCCAAATATGTGATTAGTTGTTAGTGGTTACACCCACAACTCAATCCACCTCATGTCAAAGGTTATGCCATATTTGGGTTTTTAGTGTTCCTGCACGTTTGACCCATAGTATGGGTGTGCCTTTGTTTGACCTTCTTAAAGGTGAGCCTTTCCATAATACATGACTTTTTATTAATGATAATTGAATAATGGAATGTACCATGTATTCTCACCACTTAACCCACATAAGGTAATTGATTCCAAATGATTATTAAATGTAAAATGTAAAATGGAAAGTATAGTAAGTATATAACTTGGCCTTAACAAATGATATTGAATAAAGGTTACATGTCTGTAGCACCCCTTTCTATATTGATGGCAAGTATCAGAGTGAACCCCAATGATTGAATATACCTTAATGGTTAATTAATACTTGATTAAATGGTTCCAATGCTACTTGCCCTATCCACGCTAATGGAATACAAGGCTTGGACCCAATAAATAAATGGTTGCAACTCTACTTGACCTATCCACACTAATGGAAGGCAAGACTTGAACCAAATGAATTACTACATGATTACTATATCAAATAGTAATGGACTAACTCGATCTCACCTTGGATTATGAGAGGAGAATAACTTGGGTCTCAAGAACCCCATTCTGATTCAAGGATGCGGTTTGCTTAGGTTTATACCCACCTAGACTCCAGTTCTTGTCTATTCCTCGAATGCCTGGTATACTATCATAGGGTCCTTTACATTATTATAGGATAACTCAGATACACTCCTTGGATCCAGTATTGGCTAGTAGATGCCATGGTGAAAGCCCATAGGGCCCTGTCTTTTCTTAGCCCGGTTTTAGCTTGGTCGATCACCTTGGACTCGGTAGGAACCTTATTGTGGAATGACTTGGATTATGCTCCTTAGATTACACTCTTACCCCTTAGCTAGACTCAGATACTAATGGGTTATCATTCTTTGAGATTTATGTTACCTTGGTTATTACCCTGGAACTCCCTCACTGGATATACTTTTCAGGTTTCCTTGTTACGTCTTGGGACCTTCACTACTTATACTATCATGAGGTGATGTCAGTGCTAGATATGCCTCATGTGACCTATTAACATTAAATGGTAATTAATTAATTAATGAACTAGTTACATGTTTATACACTAGCTGAGGGATGAAGTGGTTACTTGGGTATTTAGTTATATTATACTACTTGCCTTACTTTATATATGCATGCCTGCACACTACAATATTCCATTACACATGTAGGATGTTATAGACACCATTGGTGGTGGACCACTGAGATTTATCTAACACCCTCTCTGGGAACCGTTTGGTACCTAGATTAGATTACATGGTTGCATGTATTGACAAAGGGAAGCATACAGCTTCCAACACTTGATTGTGTGCTAATTGGATGGAGCTTGATAGCAGATGACCGAGTAGGATCTCGGAATGTTTGGAGTAGCCTTTGTTTTCTTTTACCTTGTGGAACATGTTATGCATGCTGCCTTGTATCCATGTTTTCCATTTTTCTAGTGACATGACATTACATAATCATTGTTCCAGTTGATGCAGTTATTATTGTTTTTGTTTATCTATTGCATCAGTTTGCTTCCATTGTTAACTTATATTACTTCCACTGTTTATTATTCATTTATATTCCTTTTGCTATGCTAAACTATACTAATGAGGGAATAGTCTTCTCATGGACACACCCTAGGCCCTCGCTAATATTCAGAAGCCTCTGGCATTTGGGAAGATGTTCTTGAGGCCATGTGGACCACCGGGCTTGGGGAACCTATTAAGTGGAATCCGGGTCCAGGATGTCACAAAGTGGTTTCAGAGGTAGGTTTCTTTTCTTACTTTAATATTTATAGACAATATATTAGAGAATAGGAACACTTGGGACTTGTTCATAAGTCATTCTTGAGCGTCACGAACCCATGTTCAGGGTAAAAACCAATTTACCTAAATTATAATTGTTATTCTCCTTTTGCCTATTATTGTTGATAGAATGTCACTATTGGGTGACGCACATGTTGTGTGGTGTTGTTGATCATTACTCTTTTGAGAATTTATTTCATCCTTAGCCTGATGATATGAGGGTAAGTATAATTTTTACATGAATCATTATAGGCTCCTAGAATTCACATGTCATGCATATTTCCATGCCATATAGGTGAATTTCACTTCTTTTCATTGCTTGATATTCCTATGATTGACGAGTGATGTTGTGATAGTTTACTTGTACTTGTATCACTTTGTCTTATATTGAGTGATTTCATGTCTCAATTTATGAGGTGTATGGTCCCTCATAGGTTTGGATGAGTAATTTACTGATTTGATCCATTATGCTATAAATAAATGGGTTCCGTTTCTAGTGATAGGTGTATGGGAACTGATTCATCAGAAAGGGATATCCATTATAAAGTGAATCAAAAAATATAAAATGAATTGGTTTCACATCCTTATCCCGCCTTTTCATGTTTATTAAAGGTAAAGGATTGAACCTGGAAATTAACTGCAAAATGACATGAAACTTATACTTGAGCACTTACTGATACCTAGCCGTCTAAGTAGGTAGTTTGGGTTGTATGCCTTGGGTGGTGATTTTTCTTACATTCAACTTCCATTATTGATGTTGTATCCTTGATTCTATGCTTGTTCTAAGGTGTGTTCTTGTCATTTGTAAACCAATACCCCCACGACTTCCTCATGTCGTTTTCCAGGAAAGTGGTGATGATCTTTCTCCAGACATAGCGGGCCCTGAGCTTCCAGTATTACCTCTAGGAGTGCCACTTGAGGTACCACCTGTAACGCCCCGACCCCAGTTACCCAGAGTCGGTGCGTTATTGCGTAACATTGGCATGATCACAAAAGATCAAGTCTCGAAAGACCGATTAGTTTAGTAGCCTTGGAAACACTAGATACTTTCATAAATGTTACATTATATCATAAAGTGAAAAACGATGATAACAAAGTCTCCATAGTCCACACTCATATCCTCTTCTGACTATCCCTGCAGGTCATTCATACAATAATTCTTCACATCCTAGAAAATATTAAAATATTGAAAGGGGTGATCTCAGATGCTCAGTAAGGATAACAATATTGCAGAAGCTTTCATCAATAAACATAAACATTTAAGGCAATGTATAACTAAAACAAAAGCCTTTTAAACTTGAACTTCAATATAATATGGAAAAAGTAAAATGAGATAATTCCATTTACTTCTTCACATGGATATTCTACTGGTTGAATAATCACATGAAATATCAATAACCACTTTCATAATGATGGAATTCATAATACCAGACTATCATAACCACGTAGCCAAGGCCTCGTGTCAGGACCACAAATAAGATTTTGTCAAGGCCTCATGCCAAGACACTAGTTTGTCTCATGAGACCTATCGATGCATCGAGGAGCTGTAGCGGGCTCCACTCGTCACTTATTAAGTCCAATTCATTCCTCATATGAATAGGTTTAAACATATCATAAACCATAACATAATTGTATCACATAAAACATGCATAAAGGAAACATAACATTTCCACATTTCAATCAAAAGATATCAATACAACACATTGATATAATAAAAACACTTTCAAAACCATTTTCAATACCAAAATAAAATAAAGTTAAGACTTTGTATTTATTTTTCATTAAAAAAACGTTATGGCTTGTAGAGGAAGTCGAAACTCAAATAATGGTCACAGCGGCGGAGAAGTCGTTGTCGCCGCATATGTACGGAAAGAAAAACATTCCCTTTTTGTTGTTTAGTAAAATGCTTCGTATAAAAAAAGATTCCTTTTGAATAAATGTAAAATTCAAAGGGTTTATACACCGTATAAAAGAAAGTTGTGTATAAAACAAAATATGCCTCAATGAAAGGAGATTGAGCTGAAGACCCTTACAAAGATCATTTTTTTTAAATAAAGTAGATCTATTATGTGTATTTACTATAAGTACACATAAATAAAGTACAAATACAAGATAGGACATAATAATATCATGACATAATTTAAAAGTAGGAGATTAACCCAAAGAATGGAAATTGGGTTAAGAAATTCCCTTACCTTGTGTCCTGTCTTGACTCGACCGTTCTTTAACCTCCTGAATAATAAACTAGAGTTAATTTATAATTTCTTAATAACCTTTTTCAATTTTTTCATTCCTTTTATATCACTTATTACCATGTTATGAACATTATGTAATTATTTAAGTTAATAACGGTCGTTTTGTCGATCTTTGGTACTTGAGTCAAAAATAAACTTCTTATAATTACAAGTTGTTCATGTGGTGAAATATCCATTATATCCAGAATTATATTCATGATATAGATATAATATATCTCATATATATCCAGTATATACATGCATTTATAATATTCCATAACGTTTAGAGGTAAGAAATGAAATGCACCGTTCATGGAGATGGTAAGCCGTACGTACGCATGAACGCTACTTTCATTTCTATTTTGTATTTAATGAAATCATAATGATATAAAGGTATATTATAATTCCAGTATAATATCATATATAATATCATTTACTCCATCCTTTATAAATCCCACATATGGCATTAACGATTCAAATCACTTTGAGGGGGCGGTAGTCCGTACTTCCTAAAATGAAAATATCGCGTTTACCCTTAATGGAAACAATAAAGGTATGCCATAAATGAAAAATACATAAACTTAAGTAAAAAATAAACATATTATATATCATTTATAAATATAGTGACATCTTAATGGCCACCTTTTAAGGTGTTATATGAGTGTTGAACAATCATCGTTTCGTGAGGCAGAAATTCGCCATCCACAGAAACAGTATGTTCTTTAACCATTAGATGTAGGTGTGTGTAAGTGTAGCTATAATAATTCTTATAACAAAATCCTAGTATATTGAGGATACTGGTTTTGTTACAAAATAAATGAATAAAAAGAGTTTAGGGGGTTGGATAAGCAAAATAAAACAAAATAACATAAGAGAAGACATTACCTTAAAATCGGGTAACTCTTTTGATTTGAGCCAAAGGCTTCCTTGGGAAGAATTATGCCCAAATTGAGGCTTCTAGGAGTAAGGGAGGGAAGTTGGGAGAGTATTTGGGCAGAGTTTGGCCGAGCCAAAAGGCTTTGAAAGTGTGAGTAAGGTGGTAGTGGTGGGGGCCTTTTATAAGTGGAGAGGAGGGGCACTCTTGGAAAGTAATGAAATGTTACTTTATTATACAATGATTTTCGGATTCTAAAGGTACCACACTTATATAATTCGAGTCTAAGGTGATAAGGGTTCTAAATATTCTCATACAATAGTCTTTGGACAAGTGTAATTCTTAGATTTTACATTATCCTTCCATTTTATTAAAATCGTTAATTAATGAGGTAATTGTTGCATCATCATGGTGTCATAAATAATTTAATCTATTTAATGTCTAAAAATTATAAAAAAATATCATGATGTATTAAATCTTTTTATATTTCTAATTAATATTTATATTCAAAAATATGACTTGTATAACCCCATTTAAAAATTGTTTTAGTAAAACAACTTATGTTTGTGACATTTTTATTTTAACTTTAAATAAAAAGTTATTTATGTCATTTTCCTACCAAAGTGGCTCCATGGGGTCCCCAAGTTGACACATGGGTTGTATTGGTCGGCCATGACACATCCAATAGGGGTATTACAAGTGTAAAGTTATTTTAATTTTTTTATAATATCATTTTTACCTTAAATTTCACTAATTACCTTTAATCGCGATTAATTAAACTTAAAAGCTACTATTCACAAAAAAAATTATTTTAATCCCATTGAACCACATTTTACTTCCTAATGACAACCATGTATGTCGGATTTTTGAAAATCAAATCACAGAAGTGGTAATATTTCTTTTAAACGAAAAATCAGTTATTTAACTACCACTTAGTGGTTTCACTATTCATCAAAAATTGAAGTTTTTCAGAACAATGCCAAAATTTCACCCTAAGATATAATTGATATTCTGAATTCAAAAATGATGTCTATTTTAAAAAATTCCAAACATATAAGTTTCATTAATTAATTTTATAATTAATTCCTACTGTCACAACAAATAGCGTGTTTTAAAGAAACAATATATATCAAAAGATTGACAATTGTTTATGTCCAATTTCAAAGTGAAATTAATTATAATGAACACCATTGGATAAAATGGTAAAAATATATTCTAATTATACTTTAAAACCACTCAATAGTATAATTTATCACTATAAATTATTTTGATTAAAAAAGTTGTTTTTAAGTATTCTTCACTATTCATAAAAAATTGGAAGTTCTCAGAAAATTACAAAAATTTCAACTTAGGATAACTCTGATATTCCGAATACAAAAACGAATTCCATTTGGAAAGATAAAATTTATAAAATTTCAAAAGTAGGTATTACTATTCATAACGGCTACTTTGATTGGTTTTGGTGTGTGTTAGAACTCGAAGTTGCGTACAACACACGCTACTGTATTATTCAAAGAGAAGTGGACCGTGGAAGCTTGGGGTGTTACATTCTCCCCTCCTTCAAATAATTTCGTCCTAAAAATTTCATATAATATCACTGTATAAAAAACTCGGGTGATTCTTCATCATAAGTTCCTCGGGTTCCCACGTTGCCTCCTTTATCTTATGGTTTCTCCATAGAACTTTTACCAGACAAGTCATCCGGTTTCTCAGCACTTGTTCTCTTGTATCAAGAATCCTGACGGGCTCTTCATAATAAGACAGATCGGGTTCCAGTTTTAATTCCTCATAGGTGAGTATATGCATTGGGTCGGGCATGTATTTTCTCAACAGTGATACATGGAATACATCATGAACTTTGGAGAGACTTGGCGGCATTGCCAAACGGTAAGCTACAGCCCCAATTCATTCTAGAATTTCGAATGGTCCAATGTACCTGGGACTCAATTTACCCTTCTTACCGAAACGTATAACTCCCTTCCATGGTGATACCTTCAAGAAAACATGATCTCCTGCCTGAAATTCCAAATCCTTCCTTTGATTGTCAGCATATCTCTTCTGCCTACTTTGAGCTGCTTTGATGTGGTTTTGGATTACCTTCACTTTTTCCATCGTTTCCTCCACCAGTTCTGGGCCTACAAGTTTTCTTTCACCAACGTCATCCCAACAGGTTGGTTTGTGACATCTCTTTCTGCATAATGCTTCATATGGTGCCATCCAAATACTTTAATGGAAGCTATTGTTATAGGAAAATTCTACCATAGGTAAATATTGATCCCACATTCCTTGAAAGTCAAGTGAGCATGATCTCAACATGTCTTCTAAGGTTTGAATAGTTCTTTTTGACTGTCCGTCTGTTTGAGGGTGGTAAGAAGTGCTCAAATGAATTTCAGTATCCAAGTCCTTCTGAAGACTTTTCCAGAATCTTGATGTAAAGCGGGGATCAAGATCCGAGAAAATTGACAGGGGTACTCCATGAAGTCTCACAACTTCATTAATATATAGTCTTGATAGACGTTCAAGTGGCAGATCTTCCCTTATAGCAAGAAAATGTGCTGACTTGGTGAGATGATCAACAATGACCCATATTGTGTCATTCCTTCTAGGGGTATTTGGTAGTCCCATGACAAATTCCATCGTAATATTATCCCATTTCCACTCAGGTATGGGAAGAGTTTGCAATACTCCACCAGGATGTTGCCTTCTAACTTTCACTTGTTGGCAAACCATACATATTGACACAAAATCGTCAATCTCCCTTTTCATGTTGTCCCACCAAAAAATTCCCTTTAAATCTCTATATATTTTAGTGCTCCCAGGTTGTATAGAGAAATTGGAACTATGAGCATCATCCAACAATTACCTCTTTAAATCAGGTATATCGGGAACACAAAGTCTCCTCCCAAATTTCAAAATTCCATCTTCATAAACAAAGTCACTCAACCGCCCATCATTCACAGCTTTAATCTTCTTTTTCAACACTTCATCATCGGACTGAGAACTCTTTATCCTTTCTAGTAAATATGGTTTGGAAACCATTTGAAAAAGTTTTGATGTTTCACCCTCCATGGTGATTCCCATATCCATCTTTACTAGATCCATGAAAATAGGATCCCTTTCCACTCTCATCATGTTCAAAACTCCATGATCTTTTCTACTCAAAGCATCTACAACCTTATTTTCCTTCCCTGGGTGGTAGTGTATTGTGCAATCATAATCCTTGAGTAGTTCAAGCCATC
Source organism: Viscum album (assembly GCA_963277665.1). Lineage (NCBI taxonomy): Eukaryota > Viridiplantae > Streptophyta > Magnoliopsida > Santalales > Viscaceae > Viscum > Viscum album. Next base: position 1,584,075,890 of record OY728121.1, read on the forward strand.
GTCTTTGCCTCATGTTGAGTTCTTTTTGTGAGAAAATATATTTCCAACTCTTGTGATCGGTATATATCTCACATTTTTCACCATAGAGATAATGTATCCATATCTTCAAGGTAAAGATTACAACATCTAACTCTAGATCATGAGTAGGATAGTTTTGCTCATGAATTTTTAGCTGTCGTGATGCATATGCAATAACCTTATCATTCTGCATAAGGACACAACCAAGTCCTTTCATTGATGCATCACTATAAATAACGAACCCATCATTCCCTGATGGTAGAGTCAATATAGGAGCATTGACTAATCTTCTCTTCAGTTCTTCAAAACATTCTTCACACTCTTTTGTCCAGACAAATTTAACCCCTTTACGTGTGAGCTTCGTTAATGGGTTAGCCAATCGGGCAAAATTCTGGACAAAACGTTGATAATAACCTGCCAAACCAATAAAGCTGTGTACCTCAGTTATACTCGTCGGTGCTGGCCATTCTTGGATTGCCTTGGTCTTAGAAGGATCAACGGAAATTCCATCTTTGGAGACAATATGGCCAAGAAAAGAAATCTCCTGAAGCCAGAATTCACACTTGCTAAACTTCCCATATAATTCATGCCTTCTAAGAGTCTTCAAGATAATGCGCAAGTGATTTTCATGATCATCATAGATTTTGGAGTATACCAAGATATCATCAATGAATACCACCACAAAATCATCAAGATATTCCTTGAAAACTCTATTCATTAGATCCATGAATACAGAGGGTGCATTAGTCAATCCGAAAGGCATTACTGTAAACTCATAATGCCCGTATCTTGTTTGAAATGTTGTCTTCGGAATGTCATCCTTCTTCACACACAACTGATGGTATCCAGATCGGAGGTCAATCTTTGAAAAGTATTGAGCTCCATGAAATTGGTCAAATAAATCATCAATGCGAGGTAGGGGATACTTGTTCTTTATTGTTATAGCATTGATCTCTCTGTAGTCAATGCACAACCTCATAGATCCATCTTTCTTCTTAACAAAAAGGACAGGGGCTCCCCATAGAGAAACACTAGGGAGAATAAATCCCTTATTACTCAATTCCTCTAGTTGTTTATTTAGTTCAACTAATTCCATGGTGGCCATTCTATAAGGGGTCTTCGAAATGGGCCTTGATCCAGGAATTAAATCAATGGAAAACTCAACTTCTCGTTCTGGAGGATGTCCAGGTAAATCTTCTGGAAACACATCTACATATTCTTTGACAATAGATACATCCTCTATTTGAACATTCCTTTCCTCTCCATTAGTCATTTCATTCTCTTCCTCCCCAATAATTGAATTTAGTTGAGCTACTGGGGATGGATTTAAATAAGAATTAGGTGGTGACAATTCTGCTCTAAAAATAAGGTGTTCCTTATCATCATCATCAAAAATCGTAACCTCCTTCTTATTACAATAAATATTTGCATCATAGTCTGAAATCCAATCCATACCGAGGATTATATCAAACTCAATCATAGGTATGACAATGAGATCAGCGGATAAAGAACAGTTATGTGCTCTAATGGGGACTGATTCACAAAACTTTGTTGCAATAATACTTCCCTTAGGAGTTTTGACTGACAATTCTCTTGTTAAATCAAACTGGAAATATCTAATTTTCTTAGAAAACTAAGAAGATATGAAACAATGCAATGATCCAGAATCAAATAATGAATTTTCTAAACTTTAGGAAACCATTAAATTACCTGCCACCACGTCTTTCGGAGCTTCAACCTCAGCAGTAGTGATAGCATAAGCTTGGCCTTGATCCCTTGGCCTCTTCTGAGTTAAGTTCACCTAACGCTTAGTACATTCATTTGCATAATTCCCCATCTCTCTAAAATTATATCATTCCACATTGACAACAACTTTCTTTCCCTTGCAATCATGAGCTTGGTGGCCCTTTTCACCACACTTGTAACAGACTCCCATTCCCTTCAAGCAAGTACCGGGGTGTTTCTTTCCACATTTACTGCAGGACTAATATTCAACTCTTCCCTTCTTCCCCTTATTTCCATTTCCAGATTGATCAGAATATCTCTTATTTTCTTTCTTTGCTTTAAAGTCATGAGACTTAGAGAATTCCTTTTCTGTCTTGATAGCACACGGGACAATATCTTCGTATGACGAGAAGGTTTGTCAGACTAATGCTAGATGGAGAAATGGTTTTAACCCATCAAAGAAACAATCAATCTTACTTCTTGGGTTACGTATATAATCTGCAGCATGCCTCGCTAACCTTGTAAAGTTATCCTCATAATTTGTGACATTCTTATCCTCCTTCTGCCTCAGACTCAGAAATTGCCTTTCCATATCTTCTCTATGGTCATGCGGAAAGTATTTTTCTAAGAAAATTTCCTTAAACTCCCTCCAATCCATACTTGATACTTCTTCATCTTCCTTTGTATTTTGAATCAGCGACCACCATTGATCGGCATCTACAGTGAGGCGGTAGACTGCCATGACAACCTTCTCCCTTTCGCTACTCCCCAAGGCGTGGAATATTTTATCTAAGGATTTTATCCATTGCTCAGCTACTAATGGATTTGTACCCCCATTAAATGTTAGCGGTTTTTTCCACATGAAGAGGTCTAACATTGATCCTCCACGTTGCGGATCGGGGTGCTCCATACGAGTAAGGTTATTATTCATAACCTGAGTGAGTTGTCCCAGTATGGTAATAAGTTGATCAGCACCAGTTGTATCTCCAGCTCCACAATAATTATCTTGAGCAAGAGGGAAATCCCTACATGGGGTGCGTGCATTGATACGGTTTCCATTCCTTCCACTAGGAGCCATTTCTAAACAATGGCATAAACTAGATTAGTTTATGAATCAAAATACATAATTCCATACTTGTAAAACACTTAACATAAATTGAACTATTTATGGATATAATCCATAATCATAAAAAAAAAATTTTGAGGAAGTATATACTCATAACCCTTCATAGTGGTTTGTAAAGAAAACGAGAATTATCCTAAACATATCCCCCAGGAGTGTCGTAACCAAGAGTGCAGCAAGGCCTGTTGTCGTGCACCAGTTCTCGTTCGAGTCTAGCTCAAAGCGGTGTTTTCGGGTTTTACCCCTAGGTACATCTGTGCCAGAGCCGCCTCTACCTGCTCGTATCCAGATAGGGATGTATTGCTCGAAAAACACACAAAATCTCTATAATACCAAAATTATAGGAATTTCTTCTATACTAATCCTCAAAGTCTATATTTGGGCTATGTGCTCTAATCAGAGTTTCTCTAAATCTAGCTTCCAAGGCTAGTACTAAACTTCCTCTGATACCAACTGTAACGCCCCGACCCCAGTTACCCAGAGTCGGTGCGTTATTGCGTAACATTGGCATGATCACAAAAGATCAAGTCTCGAAAGACCGATTAGTTTAGTAACCTTGGAAACACTAGATACTTTCATAAATGTTACATTACATCATAAAGTGAAAAACTATAATAACAAAGTCTCCATAGTCCACACTCATATCCTCTTCTGACTATCCCTGCAGGTCATTCATATAATACTTCTTCACATCCTGGAAAATATTAAAACATTGAAAGGGGTGAGCTCAGATGCTCAGTAAGGATAACAATATTGCGGAAGATTTCATCAATAAACATAAACATTTAAGGAAATGTATAACTAAAACAAAAGCCTTTTAAACTTGAAATTCAACATAATATGGCAAAAGTAAAATGAGATAATTCCATTTACTTCTTCACATGGATATTCTACTGGTTGAATAATCACATGCAATATCAATAACCACTTTCATAATGATGGAATGCATAATACCAGACTATCATAACCACGTAGCCAAGGCCTCGTGCCAAGACCACAAATAATATCTTTTCAAGGCCTCGTGCCAAGACACTAGTTTGTCTCATGAGACCTACCGATGCATTGAGAAGCTTTAGCGGGCTCCACCCGTCACTTATTAAGTCCAATGCATTCCTTATATGAATAGGTTTAAACATATCATAAACCATAACATAAATGTATCACATAAAACATGCATAAAGGAAACATAACATTTCCACATTTCAATCACAAGATATCAATACAACACATTGATATAATAAAAACACTTTCAAAACCATTTTCAATACCAAAATAAAATAAAGTTAAGACTTTGTATTTATTTTTCATTAAAAAACGTTATGGCTTGTAGAGGAAGCCGAAACTCAAATAATGGTCACGGCGGCGGAGAAGTCGTTGTCGCCGCATATGTACGGCAAGAAAAACATTCCCTTTTTTCATTTTGTAAAACACTTCGTATAAAAAAAGATTCCTTTTGAATAAACATAAAAGTCAAAGGGTTTTATACACCGTATAAAAGGAAGTTGTGTATAAAACAAAATATGCCTCAATGAAAGGAGATTGAGATGAAGACCCTTACAAAGATCATTTTTTTAAAATAAAGTAGATCTATTATGTGTATTAACTATAAGTACACATAAATAAAGTACAAATACAAGATAGGACATAATAATATCATGACATAATTTGAAAGTAGGAGATTAACCCAAAGAATGGAAATTGGGTTAAGAAATTCCCTTACCTTGCGTCCTGTCTTGACTCGACCGTTCTTTAACCTCATGAATAATAAACTCGAGTTAATTTATAATTACTTAATAACCTTTTTAAAGTTTTTTATTCCGTTTATATCACTTATTACCATGTTATGAACATTATGTAATTATTTAAGTTAATAACGGTCGTTTTGTCGATCTTTGGTACTTGAGTCAAAAATAAACTTCTTATAATTACAAGTTGTTCATGTGGTGAAATATCCATTATATCCAGAATTATATTCATGATATAGATATCATATATCTCATATATATCCAGTATATACATGCATTTATAATATTCCATAACGTTTAGAGGTAAGCAATGAAATGCACCGTTCATGGAGACGGTAAGTCGTACGTACGCATGAACGCTACTTGAATTTCTATTTCGTATTTAATGAAATCATAATGATATAAAGGTATATTATAATTCCAGTATAATATCATATATAATATCATTTAATCAATCCTTTATACATCCCACATATGGCATTAATGATTCAAATCACTTTGAGGGGGCGGTAGTCCGCACTTCCTAAAATGAAAATATCGTGTTTACCCATAATGGAAACAATAAAGGTATGACATAAATGAAAAATAAAGAACCTTAAGTAAAACATAAACATATTATATATCATTTATAAATAGAGTGACATCTTAATGGCCACCTTTGAAGGTGTTATATGAGTGTTGAACAATCATCGTTTCGTGAGGCAGAAATTCGCCATCCACAGAAATAGTATGTTCTCTAACCATTAGATGTAGGTGTGTGTAAGTGTAGCTCGAATACTTCTTATAACAACATCCTAGTATATTTAGGATACTTTTTTTGTTACAAAAGAAATGAATAAAAAGAGTTTATGGGGTTGGATAAGTAAAATAAAACAAAATAACATAAGAGAAGACATTACCTTAAAATCGGGTAACTCTTTTGATTTGAGCCAAAGGATTCCTTGGGAAGAATTCTGCCCAAAGTGAGGCTTCTAGGAGTAAGGGAGGGAATTTGGGAGATTATTTGGGTAGAGTGTGGCTGAGCCAAAAGGCTTTTAAAGTGTGATTAAGGTGTTAGTGGTGGGGGCCTTTTATAAGTGGAGAGGAGGGGCACTCTTGGAAAGTAATGAAATGTTACTTTATTATACAATGCTTTTCAGATTCTAAAGGTCCCACACTTATATAATTCGAGTCTAAGGTGATAAGGGTTCGAAATATTCTCATCCAATAGTATTTGGACAAGTTTAATTCTTAGATTTTACATTATCCTTCCATTTTATTAAAATTGTTAATTAATGAGGTAATCACTGCATCATCATGGTGTCATAAATAATTTAATATATTTAATGTCTAAAAATTATAAAAAAAAATATCATGATGTATTAAATCTTTTTAGATTTGTAATGAATATTTATAGTCAAAAATATGACTTGTATAACCCCATTTAAAAATTGTTTTAGTAAAACAACTTATGTTTGTGACATTTTTATTTTAACTTTAAATAAAAAGTTATTTATGTCATTTTCCTACCAAAGTGGCTCCATGGGGTCCCCAAGTTGACCCATGTATTGTCTTGGTCGGACATGACACATCCAATTGGGGTAGGACAAGTGTAAAGTTATTTTCATATTTTTATAATATCATTTTTACCTTAAATTTCACTAATTACCTTTAATCGCGATTAATTAAACTTAAAAGTTACTATTCACCAAAAAATTATTTTAATCCCATTGAACCACATTTTACTTCCTAATGAAAACCATGTATGTCGGATTTTTGAAAATCAAATCACAGAAGTGGTAATATTTCATTTAAACAAAAAATCAATTATTTAACTACCACTTAGTGGTTTCACTATTCATCAAAAATTGAAGTTTTTCAGAACAATGCCAAAATTTTACCCTAAGATATAATTGATATTACGAATTCAAAAATGATGTCTATTTTAAAAAATTCCAAACATATAAGTTGTATTAATTAATTTTATAATTAATTCCCGTTGTCACAACAAATAGCGTGTTTTTAAGAAACAATATATATCAAAAGATTGACAATTGTTTATGTCCAATTTCAAAGTGAAATTAATTATAATGAACACCATTGGATAAAATGGTAAAAATATATTCTAATTATACTTTAAAATCACTCAATAGTATAATTTATCACTATAAATTATTTTGATTAAAAAAGTTGTTTTTAAGTATTCTTCACTATTCATAAAAAATTGGAAGTTCTCAGAAAATTACAAAAATTTCAACTTAGGATAACTCTGATATTCCAAATACAAAAACGAAGTCCATTTGGAAAGATAAAATTTATAAAATTTCAAAAAGTAGCTATTACTATTCATAACGGCTACTTTGATTGGTTTTGGTGTGTATTAGAACTCGAAGTTGCGTACAACACACGCTACTGTATTATTCAAAGAGAAGTGTACCGTGGAAGCTTGGGGTGTTACACCACCTGTTGTAACTGATCCGAGCACTAATTCTAAATTTTGTGATAGTTTCTTATGTCTGATGCAGTCCATGAAAGGTGCTATATGGGTTGCACCTATGATGGCTGATCTGACCCGCGAGTTCCAGCGGCAGCATCCTCCTACTTTTTCAGGGGATGGTGGTTCTTAGGCTTCTAAGTCTTGGTTAGAGGCCATGTTGTCTATCTTTGAGAATCTAGAAATTCCTCCAGAGTTGATAGTCAATATTGCTACATACATGCTTCAGGATTCATCCAAGCATTGGTGGGATGTGGTTACCTAGGTCAGTCGTCATCAAGGTATGTTATGGGTTGATTTCTAGACTACCTTATTTGATCAGTTATTTCCTCAGGAACTAAGAGCTAATAGAGCCAGAGAGTTCATGAATCTTGAGTAGAGTTCTAGGATATTTATGGAATATTCAGCACATTTCACTGATTTACAGTGCTTTTCACTGCTTCTAGCTGGGGATGAGCTTTCGCATGCTAGATGTTTTGAGGATGGGCTCTAGTATGCCATCTGAACTCAGGTGAATGTCTTTCACCTTCCTACCTTTTTTGGAATAGTTTATTAGGCCCCTACCACTAATAATAACCTAATGGACGGCATGAGTACCGGTTTTAAAGGATCAGTGTCACAACAGGCCAGTAGTTCTTTCGATGGTAGGAAACGTTCCTTTGAGGTTTCTTGTCAGGGTAGTGGTATCCAAAGTATCCAGTTTGATAGCTATGTGGTGTTTCATCAATGTGGAAGACCAGGTAATAAGAATCCCCAATGTGATAGAGACCCTATGGAGTGTCTATATTATGGTTTTATGGGTCATATTCTGTGTTTTTGCAGGACCTTTCCACCATCTTCGAGTGGAAAAGGATCAACTTCAGCTCCACCTTTAGGAGTGAGTTATTTTGTGTCACTTCAGGCGGGGAGTTGGAATAGAACCGAAAGGTCTGGCTAAGGAGGAGTTCATGGTCATGGTTGTCTGATCCCTGATCACCAGCAGCGCCAACAAAGCATTCATGATCGTGGTAGTCCATCTATTGCACAGGGTTGTGGATCAGGTAAGTTTCATGCTTTACAGATGATACCTGAGGATCAGGCTATGGGACCATATATAGTATGAGGTACTATTCTAGTAGCCTCTATTATTGTCTCTGATTTATTTGATATGGGTGGTTCAAACTCTTTCATTTTTTTTATCTATCATGGAAAGTCTCGGACTAGAGATACAGCATCACTATGGTGTAATGACCCTCGATACACCATTGGGAATACAGAAAGAGGGCATACTCCAAAGAAGGGACTATCTCCTTGAGGTAGGTAGTTACCCTTTCTTGTTGAATCTCATTTTTCTCTAGATGACAGTCTTCGATGTCATTCTCGGGATGGACTGGTTAGTCCACTATCGGCCTTTGTAAACTGCTATCACTGTAGGGTCTCTTTTACATCACCGGAAGGAAACAATTATTTTTTAAAAGGTGAGTGGGATGTCTAGGTTGGGAGATCTAGACCGAAGCATCATGTGATAGGTGAAGTGAGTGCCCAGATTGCAAATATTTTCATGGAGGATCACGATTTTCTTCAAACTTTTCTACCTCCAGTATTTTATCGTTTCAGGGAAGTATTTCCTAATGAATTTTCTAGAGTACCTCCTGAGAGAGAGGTAGAATTTAAAATTGATCTTGTTCCAGGAGTAGCTCCAATGTCCATTCCTCTATACAGGATGTAACCTACTGAGCTTCAGGATCTCAAGGGGTAGATAGAGGACCTAGAGTCCAAAGGATTTATACAGCCTAGTACATCCTCTTGGGGTTCACCCGTGCTTTTTTCTACGAAGGCAGATGGAACTTTTCATCTATGCATAGATTACAAAAGTTTGAACTAGCTTACGGTCAAGAACCAGTATCCACTTCCTTGAATAGATGATCTCTTTGACAAGCTCTCAGGATCAAAGGTTTTCTCTAAGATCAACCTGATATCGGTTTATCATTAGGTGAGATTCAAACCATTAGAAATACCTCATATAGCTTTCCGTAGTAGGTATGGTCTGTATGAGTATCTTTTTATGTCATTCAGTCTTACGAATGCTCTTTCCATTTTTATGGCTTTGATGAATAGGGTTTTCACCCTTATTTGGAATCTTTTTTCATGGTATTTTTGGACGACATCTTGGTGTATTTTCGCACTCATAACAACCATTCCAAATATCTTGAGATTGTTTTGAGTACACTGATAGAGCATCAGCTTTATGCCAATCTTGCTAAATGTAACTTATGGATCAACAATGTCCACTTCTTAGGTCATATTATTTCAGAATCAGGAGTATCTGTTGACCCTAATAAGGTTAGTGTTGTAGTTTCCTAGGATCATCCCAAAAAATGTGTTTGATATCAGAAGTTTATTAGGGATTGTTGGATATAAAAATCATTTCATACAGGACTTATCACGTCTTTATTCACCTCTTAATAGACTTACAAAGAAGGGTATTAAGTTCTTGTGGTCAGAATCATGTGAGAAATACTTTCAATAACTGAAAGGGAGGCTTGTATCGGCACCTATTATGATTCTTCATGAACCTAGAAAAGGTTATATCGTCTTCTACAGTGCATTAGGCATTGGCCTTGGAGCATTGTTGATGCAGGAAGACAAATTCATTGCATACGGATCTCGGTAGTTGAGGCCTCATGAGAGAAATTACCCAATGCATAACCTCGAGCTAGCAGCAGTTGTCCATGATTTATGTTGTTGGAGACATTACCTATTGGGTGAGTAATTTCTAGTGTATAAAGATCACAAAATCCTCAATTACATCTTTTCTCAGTGTTACTTGAACCTTAGACAACTAATATGGGTCGAATATCTACAATCCTTTTATTTTGAGCGTGCCTATATGCTTGGAATTGGCAAAGTGGTCACTGATGCACTGAGTCAGAAAACTCAAACACAGGCCGTACAGGAATCCATTGATAAATGGAAGTTAATGGCCCTCTTTTCTAAACTTCATCTGAAGTTTCATGATAGTCACGAGCATTCTTACCTCTCAACTTTAACAGTTACCTCTTCCCTCCTTGAGAAGGTGAAGAGTATGAAGTTTTCAAATCTTGAAGGTTTGGTTCTTCATTGGAGTGTATCAGGAGATAACCCACCTATAGATTGGTCTGTGGATAGAGACAACATCCTGTGTCTATGTGGACGTATCTGGGTTCCTATAGATATGAGATAGGAGTTGATGAAAGAGTCTCATGCTTCTTAGTGGGGAGATCATCCAGGAATCTCAAAGATGTATAGAGATATGTGATGCCATTATTGGTGCCTTGGAATGAAACATCATATTATAGACTTCATCAATAGGTGTTCCACCTATCAGTAGGTGATGACGGAGAACCAGAGACCTGCAAGATTGTTACAACCTCTTCTAATCCCAAAATGGAAATGGGAAGATGTTTCTATGGATTTCATAGTCATCTTACCTAGGTCGTTGAGGGGTAGCGATGCTATCTGGTTAGTCGTTGACCGACTAACAAAGTCATGCCACTTCATTCCTATTTGGGACACATTCTTAGTAAATGAGTAGGTAAGACTATATGTTTATGGGATAATACAATTACATGGGGTTCTATGTAATATCATTTTAGATAGGGACTCTCGTTTCACTTCATGGTTCTAGAAGGGTTTACAGAAATCTATGGGTACTCAGGTGCTTCTAAGAACATTTTTTCACCCTAATACTGATGGGAAATCGGAATAGACAATATAGGTTTTAGAGGATATTCTCTGAGCATGTGTCATTGATTTCGGCAGTTATTGGGAGAAGCATATCCCTCTCGTCGAATTATCTTATAATAACAGTTTTCAGGAAACGTTTCAGATGGATCCTTTTGAGTACTTATATAGTAGTCCATATTGTTCACCCTTGTGTTGGATAGAGGTAGGTGAGGAATCCCTACTAGGTCCTTGTCTCATTCATGAGACTTCAGAACAGGTCTAGCTGAACAGGAAGTGTATGACTACTACTTAGTCTGGACAGGAATCTTATGTTGATCACCATCAACAACCTCTTGAGGTCGACATTGGGGATCTTGGTTTTCTTTGGGTATCACCCAGGCTAGGTCATAGACGGTTAAGGAAGCAGGGAAAGTTTTCGCCTCATTATGTTGGGTCATTTGAAATTTTAGAGAGTCGGGCTAGTAGCCTATCAGTTGCTACTACCTAAAAGGTATCGTTCCATGCATGACTTCTTTCATGTCTCATAGCTTCTCCAATATCATTCTGACCCGTCTCATACCTTTTATCCTAAGGAAGTTGAGTTAGATGTCTATGCTTCCTTTTAGTAATATCCAGTACGCATCGTTGACAAAAGCACGAAGGCTCTCCGATGAAAGTCTATCCCTCTCATATGGGTGTTATGGCATCATGGCTGAGTGTAGGATGAGACTTGGGAGAGGGAAGACAATGTACATGATCAGTTTCCAAAGTTTTTCTCAAATAGTGTTCTTTTAACCTTTGAAGGAGAACTCAGGGGATAGTTATTTTAAGGGGGAAAGACTATAAGAACCCAGTTTTTCACTCAGATATGGATCCTTTAATTTTCAGTCTAAATATTTACTTTGGAACTAATATGGATGCATAATGATTTAGTAAAGGTTCCAAGGGTATCTGGGGCTTGTTCGGATCCCGGAACCCATCATTTTGGAGAAAAAAGACTATGCGCACAGTTTAGAGTAAACCATACGGAATTCCGCACGGTTTGGAAAACTATGCGAATAGAGTTTTTTCAAACAGATCTGCATCACATGATTGGTGCATAGCCATGCGGTCTAACTGTGTGAGCACCCTTTTTTCCCAGGTACCTGTGTATGGGTTGCACACGGTTTAACAAACCGTGCAAACCAAACCGTTCAGGCAGAGCCGTCCCGCACGGTTTGTGCAAATTTTGACAAATCATGCGGACAAACCATGCCCATGCTATTTTTCTAGGTAATTTTTCCAGTTTTTCCCTTAATGATCTATTAATCCACCCCTTCTTCCCTAATCCAAGTTTATGAGGGATTGAACTATTTCTCTCTAAATTTGGGGGTTTTTAAATATCTAAACTTGGAATCAAGAGATCTTCATCATCCGACATCTGATCGAGATTTCATTCATCACGTTGGATGTGAAACAATAAGTGCTCGAGTCCTCTTCAACCATTCTTCTTCTCTTTCACTCTCAACCTAGGTATCACCATGTGAGTTTTTTTCACTTTTTCTTAGATCTACTCTGATCTAAGGAAAAGCAAGGGCTGATACCAGAGGAGAAGGATCGTACAACCCTAAGGTGGGTGGTCTGTAACTCATCCCTAAAGTTCATTATTTTTGGAATGTTCATGTGGGGCCCACCGATTTCATCGAAATCCATTTATTAAATTTACATGCCATGATTATACTTTCTAGAATCGTATGGTTATGCTCTTTCCAAATATGTGATTATTTGTTAGCAATTATACCCACAACTCAATCCACCTCATGTCGAAGGTTATTCCATATTTGGGTTTTTAGTGTTTCGGAATGTTTGAGCCATCGTTCGGGTGTACCTTTGCTTGACCTTCCTAAAGGTGAGCCTTTCCATAATACATGACTTGTTATTAATGATAATTTCATAATGGCATGTACCATGTATGCTCACCAATTAACTTGCCTAATGTAAGTGCTTCCAAATGGTTATTAAATGTGAAATGTGAAATGGAAAGTATGCTAAATATATAACTTGGCCTTGATAAATGAGATTGAATAAAGGTTACATGTACGTAACACCCCATTCCATGTTGATGGAAGGTAGTGGAGTGAAACCCAATGATTGAATATACCTTAATGGTTAATTAAGACTTGATTAAATGGTTTCAATGCTACTTGGCCTATCCAAACTAATGGAAGACAAGGCTTGGACCCAATAAATAAATGGTTGCAACTCTACTTGACTTATCCACACTAATGGAAAGAAATACTTGAACCAAATGAATTACTACATGATTAAAATAGAAAATAGGAATGGACTGACTTGAGCTCACCTTGGATTCTGAGAGGATAATACCTTAGGTGTTAGGAACCCCATTCCAATTCAAAGATATTGTTTGCTTAGGTTGATACCCTAGTAGACTCTGTTTTTTTTCTATTCCTCATATGCCCATTATACTACTGTAGGGTCCTTTACATTATTACAGGATACCTCAGATACACTCCTTGGGTCCAGCATTGGCTAGTAGTTTCCATGGTGAAATCCCATTGGTCCCTATCTTTTCTTATCCCTATTTTACCTTGGTAGATCACCTTGGACTCGGTAGAAGCCTTATTATGGAATTCCTTGGATTATAATCCTTGGATTACACTCTTAGACCTTATCCAGACTCAGATACTATTAGGTTATCATTTTGTGAGATTTACGCTACCTTGGTTGTTACCCTGGAACTCCCTCATTGGATATCTTTGTCAGGTTGCCTTATTACATCTTGGGACCTTCACTACTTATACTATCACGAGGTGATGTCACTGCTGGCTATGTATCACGTGACCTATTAACATTAAATGGTAATTAATTAATTAATGAACTGGTTAAGTGTTCAAACACCATTCGAGGGCTGAAGCGGGTACTTAGGTATTTAGTTATATTGTACTGCTTTCCTTACTTTATATATGCATGGCTACACACTGCTATATTCCATTACACGGGCTAGATGTTATAGACACCGTTGGTGGTGGCCCACTAATATTTATCTCACACACTCTCTGGGTTCTTTTTGGTACCCGGAGTAGATTACATGGTTGTAGATATTGAAAAAGGGAAGCATACAGCTTCCAATACTTGATTGTGTGCTGATAGGATGGATCTCGATAGCAGATGACTGAGTAGGATCTCAGGATGCTTGGAGTAACCTTTTTTTCTTTTAACTTATGGAACATGTTATGTCTTCTACCTTTTATCCATGTTTTCCTATTTTCTATTTACAAGTCATTACATCATCATTTTTATAATTGATGTAATTATTATTGTTTTGGTTTATCTATTGCACCAGTTTGCTTCCGCTATTTACTTATATTGCTTTTTATGTTTAATATTCCTTTATATTCCTTCCACTCTACTACACTCTACTAATGATTGCATAGTATTTCCATGGACACACCCTAGGCCCTCACTATTATACGGTAGCCTCTGGCATTTGGAAATATGAGTTTGAGGCCATGTGGCCCACTGCTCTTGGGGCACTCGTTAAGTGGCATTTTGGTCTGGGACATCACACATGATCTAAACATCCCAGTAGTTTGTGCTTCCTACTAACCTATTGCAAAATACTTTAAAATAAAATATATAACATGCAATTTTGAAAATAAGGATACAAAATAGTATTTCACTAGTTTTCTCAATTAAAAAAAATTACAGTAGTTTCCTTTGAAAAACACCCCACTTTCACAAAACAGATATTCTTTCCAATTAAAACCAAAATTTATACTCTTTTAAAAAAATCATTCATAAATTATAGTTAAAGAAATTTTAAGGAAAATATTTAAATAAATAATAAATACATTTTCACAATCTGCAAGAAACCATACTTTGGAAAATATATCATTTTCATGAAATCATAAATTCCCAAGGGGAATAATATTTTCAAAGATTTACAGAAAATAGGAAGTACAACCACTTTAAAACAATTTTAAAATAAAGTCATGAGATAATATTTTTACATTTTAAAAAAACATGGAAATAAACGATTCCATAATAGTCTGAAAAGAACACACACACACATATATATATATGAAAAACATTTTGAAAATAATAATTAATGACCAAGGAGAAAATAAAACAATTTAGAACTATGGTATAGAATCCTAAGGTATATTAGGTCAAGTCTATGAAGGATCCTCACACCTAAAATGATCAAATAAAAATAAATGGTTGTGTACCCACATCTCTAGAACTCAAGCCTAGGGATTTGAGATCACCAACATGTGTTTTCATGCCTTACTAATGTTTAGTTAATGTTTTTGTATATATACAATGCTAGGGAGGCTAACCATAACTATTCATTCTTGTACAAGACTACCCACCTAATACCTTGGATCCCATAGGCTATCCCCCTCTTTAGGAGGAACAATTTTTAGGATTAAAATCATTTCAAAGAGGCGTTTCATCGGTAAAAATCATGCTTTAAAATAGTACAAACAACCCCAAAACTAGGCATAAACATGCATGTAAATCATTTTCATTATTGGTTCATTTTCAACTTTAAGAATAGTTTCCAAGGGATTAAAACCATGCCTTTAAATAATTTAAATCCTCTTTGTAAAATAAACAAGAAGGAAATATTCATATGAAAAAACATTTTATGAAACCACCAACCACATGGTACTTATCACATGGAATTCAACAACTATTAATTTTGAAAACATATAAAGGAGCATGTCCTTTGGGTTTTCCTTTCAAAGAAATCAAAAAAAAAATTGCCAACTGAAACTTCCTAAAATCCACTTGGGATTGAGTCTTTTAAAGAAATTAATATCCATTTTACTACTTCAATAAATATAGGTTTTCAAATAATTTCTCAAAAACGACCAAACACACCTAGGATTTATAAAACAACACTTTCCCATAATTTTGGAAATCAAAATAATATCCAATTTAAATATGCCTCCATTAAATATCCAACAATGAATTTCAATTTCCAAGATAAGGCTTTAACCTTTAAAATAGATTTAAATATCAATTCATAAGAAAAAATCCATTTTTCTCATTTTTTTAAAACTCAATAAATTAAGAATGTTTTGATATAGATTCTAGAATATAAGCAGTAACATTAAAGAGTCATTTTAAACTCACAACGAAAGCATAAGAAATCATATATTCAATTTTAGTTAGAGATGCATGGGAAACCTTCCTAAAATATTATCACTTACAATAACCATAAAAATAATACTCCATGAAATATCCTATAAAACCGTTAAAAATCAATTGGGATCCAAAAGAACCCTAAAAATAAAAATACCCCAATCAAGAACAAACCTAGATCTAATATTGATCCACCATATCTTCTAGGTTTAGGGAGGATGGAAGCATACGAGAGAAGGCAAGAGGACATATTACCTTGAATAACTAACCTCAAAAATTTAAGGAACTCAAAGTATCCACCATGGATTAGGACAGAAACCATAGAGGTGTTTTTGGGAGCCATAGGTGTCGAATGAGAGGGATAAGGACTCCCAAAAGGGTTAAAATAAAGTAGGGTAAAATGAGTAAAAAGACAAAATTAAAACTATGCCAACTGAATTCACGCCTTGAATCACATGTTCATAGTTTGAATGGTTTAATCCACAAATAATAATAGAGTGAAACCTTACTTCACATGGTGTGAATATTTTTGAGACAAAGTCAATAAGAGTCATAAAAGGGAAATTCATGACTTGAAACCATCCTTCATGGTGTGAATTGTAGCCTCTATTGGGCCCTCTGAAACTCTCGAAACCAAAATACAAAAAAGGATCCAAGGTAAAAACCCATAAATAAATAAATTAAAAGGAAATTAAAGGTTGGGATGTGGCATAAAATTCCTATACCAAACTCATTAGGGTTTCATTATTGAGGTATCAAATTCCTACACCAACTAGCTAAGTGTCTCCATATATCTATTGATGAAGGGAATGTATTTTCATCATCATAGAACCTCTTGCCCCAAGATCCAAATGACCTACCATCAAATAAAATACCATGGTTCAACTGAGTATAATTCCATCAATAAGTAATATTGGAAACAACATATAAATTGTTTTTGACACTTTAAACAACTAAACCCAATCATTAAAAAACCAATCGCACACAAATAGGAACATGTAATATGAGTCCTACATCCCTAATATCATCCATATTAATAGGCATCTTATCAATGGTACAAGAGATAAAAATCATAAATAACATCTCTGAAAAATCCATCATATTTGGTAAACATATCATCCATAATAGTGAAAAGCAAGAGCAGTAGTGATGTACCCCTGGTAACCAAGAATTCCCACCATAATGGTGTTCATTACTCACTAATTTGAGGTCCATCACAAACTTCAACACATTACTAAATTTCCTATTGACCATCCCCCCAAATAATAAAGAAAAATAAAATATATGATACCACTTTATGATTCCCCATACCTAGGCCACTCAACAGTGCCTAGTTTGAGGTCTCCACATGACCCTAAGGCTCACCTCCCTATATGCCAAAGGCTGCTGACTAGTGGAAACAGATTAATACATAAAGTGGGGATACTATGTCCTAGAATAAAATACATGAAAAAGAATAAAAATAACAATAATAAATATAGATCATAATTAGAGTATTAATAAATAAATAGATATAATGTTGTAATAAATTACATGTGTAATTCATGAAAAACATACACCGATCACCCACTAGTATGATCCCAAATACAAAATAAATAGAAAATATAATGTATGAAAATTTTCCCTACTACCATCCCCAATCCTCACACACCCTATCTCCAAATACCCATTGAGATGCCACAACCTGATCCATTGCACATCGTACGCTCCACCTGAAAGAAGACATAAGGTCTGTATATACACCAGCGTGCCCATATAGTGTGGGAGAAATACATCCTAGTAGGGTCTCACCAAGTTACCCTAGTATACAAAATTATATTTGTGTATTCAAGAGGAATAAAATAAACATGGTCATACAAGAACCTTGGATGTCATGTGCTAACCATAACACGACTCTCTGTACATCTAGTCACCATGTGCTAACCAAGACACCATGGAACCCAATCAAACCTACTTCTACGCCATGTCAAAATCCACCTTGTCATCTCATTTTATCGTTCCATCATAATGATTCCCATCCCATACCTGAATAATCAAGGTAGGGTGGCATCCAAACCTCCATTACCCAAAGAAACTAGGTACGGTCATACATATTCATCTCAACCCACTGCCATATCACTCAAGTAAGGAATAATCAATCTTTTCTCGCATCATCCCATGACCCATCCCCTCATAAGTGGTCCAATTCCATGAACCAATACTCTCATGAAAGGTCAAATTCATGTGCACAACCCAGCCCCTAGGTCCATCCTCGACCCAGTCCACTCATGACAAGATCCATCATCTACACTAACCAATCCCCATAGACTCTATGGATATCACATTCATATTGACTCATCCACATAGACTCTAGGGAGGTCACAAGTACACCGAACCATCCCTATATTTTTAGGGGAGTTCACAATCACATTCACTCATCCCTATAGACTTTGGAGAGGTTGAATCAAGAACATAAGGACACATCCCATTATACAACTCTCCAACTGATCTTAGGGTGCTAGTCTCTCGATACCTAGCCCCTCACTAAACACATCTCACCTAGCATGATAAGGCATCCACTGGGACCTCTAAAACTATCATGGTCTTATCTCATTGATAGCATCCCACACCTATTTCCCATTGGAGAAAAATCTACCCAAAGGCTCACTAAAACCCAGAACTCAAGGTCTAGTCCAACCATGTAAGTACTGGTCCCTATATCTATGGAACTTCCTAAACCACACTTCTCTAGTCGCCCTTGGTATATTGATTCCAGATTCCAAAAACCCCAAGACCCAAACCTGGTTCCTATCCCATATTTACTAAGGGGGGTCTCTTATCCCATCACCTAGAGGAAACCCCTTTCTAACATAGTCTATCCAGTCTCGAAGGACTCATCCTACTCTCAAAGCACACCATGAACATGCTCCACCCTTAAGAGGGTGTTCACTATCACACATGAGATGTACATTTTTCTTATCAATCATATCATAGAATAATCCCTCTCACGCCTTCTCATTAGACCTAGGAGTATCCACATAGGCTACCCACATCCTATATCACATCCCAAGACTACCCATGGTCCCTTGTCATCCAAGCATGTTCATGTCTCATCCAAGCTCATACTGCCACCCAAGCTCATTTCTCATGACAAACAAAATATATAATTAATTAATTAATTAAACCAATAGGAATAATTGATGAAAAACTAATTGGGCACCATAATCGCACTGAAACCTCATCCAACCACCCAAATAAGGTTAGTGGCACACCCCTACCACCATCCTAGGAAAAATCCCTATCACCCAGCACTCTCCCAACCATTACTTTTGTCCAGTTTTACCCAAAAATCCTAAATAAAATAAGGAAGTGTCTTAACTCAACTAAAACTGCTTCCAACAGAATTAAAACATCACCTTGGGACCACATCTAGCCACTAAGCAAGAAATACCCACCATTTACAGATGATTAGATAAAGATTTGGAGAAAATGTCATGGAAAACCTAGTTGAAATCACACTAAGTCAAAATCTAGATGATAAAAACTAAATAAGGAGTAGAGTAGGGTGGAACTCACCATAAATCATCATAAAAATCATAAAAATCCATCTGTAACGTCCCAGTTCCGGAAGCCACCCAGAGGCGCCCCGTACCAGGTTGGTCACATGACCTCAAGCACATTTCCCCAAATGCCAGAGGCTGCCGACTAGCAGTGATACATATATCTAGGAAAGCATCCAAACAAGTCACAATGCTGAACACAATACTAATCCAAGGTACAAAGGAAAACTAAACAAGCAACTCCTCAACATCGCAAGCCTCAGCTTGGTCTCATGCTCTCCTGCTCCAAAGCAATCAAGTACCAGAAGTCGAAGGGTGTTTCCCCTTGCTATACCTACAACAACATAGTCTGTTTGGGCCCAAAAGCATGACCCAAACAGGGTGTGAGACTAATCACAGTAGGCAACCGCCCGAAGATCTGTGTCTTACATTCAGTGAGTATATGGCAGGTAATAGTACAGTAAGCAGTAAACAGTAATAGTAGACATCAGGCAGTAAACAGTAAGTAGTAACAGGATGATATAAAACAGTAATCAAACCACAAAACAACAAGCAGTAGAGAAGCAAACTGCTAAACACAACAAGAAACCCTCTAGGAAGTACTCGCAGCCAACCCCTCTAGTTCTATCCAATAAATACCAATAACCCTCTGGGAAGTGCACTCAGCCTAACCCCTCTGGTTTGGTCATACAAAATTATAAGACTCTCTGGGGAAGCTCGCTCGGTCAATTCCCCTTATATTCTAGGGTAGTCAGGGACTCTCTGAGGAAGATCATGCGGTCTAACCCTCTTATAGCCCCAAGGTCTAGAAACTCTCTGAGGAAGATCGCTCGGTCAATTCCTCCTATAGTCTCAGGTCTATCATAGACTCTCTAAGGAAGCTCTCTTAGTCAATTCCTTCTCTAGCCTGTAAAGGTTTTAAAGAAATTAAAACAAAGTAAAGACTCTCTGAGGAATCTCACACGGTCTACCCTCCTATAGTCTATAATATCCAAGACTCTCTGGGAATCTCACTCAGTCTATCCCATGTAGTCAATAATGTCCAAGACTCTCTGAGGAAGCTCACTCGGTCTACCCTCCTATATTCTATAATATCCAAGACTCTCTGGGAAGCTCACTCAATCTTCCCCTTATAGTCTACAGTACCAGGTTCTCACGGTACTATGCCAGTTAGTGAATAATACTACTATAAGTCCAAAGTACACCTATGGAGCAACTTGGATAACCAGTCTACAACAAAACAAGTAGGTCAAGAATATCATTCCATCCTACAGTCACAAGGTATGGAAAACAAGTATAACGGCCAAAGGCTAACAAGACCCAAAAGTTGAAACAAGAACAAAGGCATGGGAAAAACATCCAAGCATATCAAATATCCTAATACATGATCAAATTACCTCTACACAAGCATACAAGCATGGCATGAAAACAACAGGGTCAAAAAGGTAAACACGCAACACCCCGTTCACTGGTATTGGTGGAATTTGCACATAAAACTCAAAGACTTCGAAAAGTAAGGCACAAACCACCTAACTAGATGCTAGGAGATCAAAATACTAGAACCAAGAGGCTTTATTCTCCTTATAATGGCGTAGATCTACAAAAACGCACAAAACGTTCAACCCATAAAATCTTGAGTAAGAGGGAAAATCAAGGAATGAAACTAAAAAAGAAGGAAGAGCTCACTGCTATGGTTCCAACACAATCGACGGCGGTCGATTCAGAAAACAAATGGAGGCTCGGGGGCTCAGAGGATGTTCACGGCCGTACGAGTCACTCTTGGTCAAGGAACCTGGAGAAGAAGGTGTTTTCCTTGATTAGGTGCGACCCCGGTCCATTTAATGAAAAAAAAAAGAAACTACGCGACGTGTACTTATGGAGTAAACGACGTGTAATTGGCCTTTCCATACTCCACTTTAATCAACCTCCACATCGCCCCTACACACCGTGTGTGTGGCCCGAACACGGCCAGCACATGGCCTGGCGCTGCATCAAAGTACATGGAATGTACTTATAAAGTACATGGTGTGTACTTCGAAAATTTCCAGATTTTCCTCTTTTTATCAAAAACAAACAAAAAAGGAAAAACATACCTAAGATGAAGATATGAGTTCTTAAAAACTTCCCCCCTTAAAGAAATTCATCCCCAAATTTCCCTAGTGAGGCGTAGAAGAAGAAACCCAGAACAGCTCTAGCCATTGAGATCACACATCGGTCTCCCTCTCCCAGGTCTCGTCCTGTACCCTCCCGTTCTTCCATAGCACCCATACCAGAGGAACAGACCGACCACGGAGAACCTTCATACTGAGATCGACAATCCAGATAGGATTCTCCTCAAACGACGCATCCGCTTTGAGCTCAACCTCCTCAGGTTGAAAGACATGAGATGGGTCTGAAAAGTATCATCGGAACTGAGAGACGTGGAAGACGTCGTGCATAGCCCGGTACCTCAGAGGTAACTGCAACCGATAGGCAACCGGCCCAACTCTCTCCAACACCTCAAACGGCCCGAAGTACCATGGTGAAAGCTTACCCTATCTCTGAATCCTTTTATGTCCCAACCTCGGTGCGACACGCAGGAAAACCGGATCCCTGACCTCGAACTCCAGAGGTTGTCTCTGCTGATCAGCATAAGACTTCTGTCGAGACTGTGCTGTATCCATCCTCTTCTGGATCAACACTATATGCTATGAGGTCCCCTAAACAAGGCTAGGTCCTAGAAAAGCTGCCTCTCCTACCTCCAGCTAGCACAAAGGTGATCGGCATGGCCTACCGTACAAAGCCTCGTAAGGTTCCATCTGAATAGTCGCCTAAAAACTGTTTTTATAAGAAAACTCCATAAGAGGAATATGCTTCTCCCAAGAACCTCCAAAGTCTAGAATGAAAGATCAGAGAATATCCTCAAGAACCTGAATTGTACGCTCGTACTGGGCATCTGTCTGAGGATGGTATGTTGTACTCAAAAGTACCTGTGTACCCAAAGCCTACTGAAGCCCCTGCCCAAATTGAGAAGTAAAGCGTGCATCCATGTCTGAAACAATGGAGTGTGGAACTCCATGAATATGTACAATCTCTCGGATGTACAATTGTCCTAACTCATCAATGTTGTACAACCGTCCTAGATCATCAACCGTCCTAACACAAATCATGCGAGTCACTCAAGGTGAAATCGTATCAACCGTAAATCTCAAAACCAGAAAACTGCAATAAACAAGGTAGATTAGTTTTTCCCTATACACGGGTTAGCTACTCCTGGGAACAGCTTATTACCAAGTACCGAATCCATCCTATCCCTAGATAAAGGCTCCAAACAGTAAATCACGAGAAAATAATTCCTCTGATACAACTTTGTAACATTCTAGTTCTAGAAGCCACCCAGAGGTGCCCCGTACCCGGTTGTTCACATGAACTCAAGCGCATTTCCCCAAATGCCAGAGGCTGTCGACTAGCAGAGAGGGCATTGGGTGTGATGGTGGGGAAACTATGCCCTCATTGGCAGAGTACACAGTGGAAGTAAACAAGAATACAATAGCATAAGTAGTAAATATCCAATAACAATAAACAGCAGAAGACTAAAACAATAAACAACTGGAGCACACATGTATATATGAAATGATGCACGATACATATATCTAAGAAAGCAGCCAAACAAGTCACAATGCTGAACACAATACTAATACAAGGTACAAAAGAAAAGTAAACAAGCAACTCCTCACCATCGCAAGCCTCATCTTGGTCTCATGATCTCCTGCTCCAAAGCAATCAAGTACCAGAAGTCGAAGGGTTATTTCCTTTATCTATACCTGCAACAACATAGTCTGTTTGGGTCTAAAATCATGACCCAAATAAGGTATGAGACTAATCCCAGTAGGAAACCACCCGAAGATCTGTTCCTTACAGTTAGTGAGTATATGGCAGGTAATAGTACAGTAAGAAATAAACAGTAATAGTAGATAGCAACCAGTAAACAGTAAGCAGTAACAGGATGATATACAACAGTAATAAAACCACAAAACAAAAAGCAGCAGAGAAGCAAACAGTTAAACACAATAGGAACCCCTCTGGTAAGTACCCGCATCCAACCCCTCTAGTCCTATCCAAGAAATACCAACAACCCTCTGGGAAGTGCACTCAGCCTAACCCCTCTGTTTTGGTCATATGAAATTATAAGACTCTCTGGGGAAGCTCACTCGATCAATTCCCCTTATAGTCTAGGGTAGTCAGGGAATCTCTAAGGAAGATCACGCGGTCTAACCCTCTTATAGCCCCAAGGTCTAGAAACTCTCTGAGGAAGCTTGCTTGGTTAATTCCTCCTATAGTCTCAGGTCTATCACAGACTCTCTAAGGAATCTCACTCAGTCAATTCCTTCTTTAGCCTAGAAAGGTTTTAAAGAAATTAAAACAAATTAAATACTCTCTGAGGAAGCTCACACAGTCTACCCTCCTATAGTCTATAATATCCAAGACTCTCTAGGAAGCTCACTCGGTCTATCCCTTGTAGTCTATAATGTCCAAGACTCTCTGAGGAAGCTCACTCAGTCTACCCTCATGTAGTCTATAATATCCAAGACTCTCTGGGAAGCTCACTCAGTCTGCCCCTTATAGTCTATAGCACCAGGTTCTCACGGTCCCATGCCAGTTAGTGCATAATACTACTATAAGGCCAAAGTACACCTACAGAGCTACTTGGATAACTATTCTACAACAAAACAAGCAGGTCGAGAATATCATTACATCCTACAGTCACAAGGTATGGAAAACAGGTAATGGCCAAAGGCTAACAAGACCCAAAAGTTGCAACAAGAACAAAGGCATGGGAAAAACATCCCAGCATAGAAAATATCCACATACATGATCAAATTACCTCTACACAAGCATACAAGCATGGCAGGAAAATAATAGGGTCAAAAAGGTAAACACGTAACACCCCATTCACGGGTATTGGTGGAATTTGCACATAAAACTCAAAGACTTCGAAAGGTAAGGCACAAACCACCTACCTGGATGCTAGGTGATCAAAATACTATAACCACGAGGCTTTATTCTCATTATAACAGCGTATATCTACGAAAACGCACAAAACTTTCAACCCAAGATATCTTCAAAAAGAGGGAAAATCAAGGAATGAAACTCAATAAGAAGGAAGAGCTCACCGTTGCGGTTCCAATGCAATTGACGGTGGTCGATTCGGCAAACAGATGGAGGATCTGGGGCTCGGAGGATTTTTGTGGTCGTACGGGTCACTCTCAGTCGAGGAACCTGGAGAAGAAGGTTTTTTTGTTGATTAAGCACAACTCTGGTCCATTTAATGAAAAAAAGAAACTACACAGTGTGTACTTATGGGGTACATGGAGTGTACTTGGCCTTTCTGTACTCCACATTACGTGGCCTCCACATCGCCCCTACACACCGTGTGTGTGGCTCAGACACGGCCAGCACACGTCTTGGTGTTGCATCAAAGTACACGACGTGTACTTTGAAAATTTCTCGATTTTCCTCTTTTTCTCAAAAACGACCAGAAATGGAAAAACATACCTGAGATGAAGATCCGGGTTCTTACACCATCCTTCTTTAAGGGAAATTGAATAAAGGATGAACATGGGAGGATCTATCTAAAAATGGCTCCCCCTAATGCTCTTCTCTCACCTAAATAAGGAGACACCCGACCCACAAAAATACAGAAAATCCGATTCTCAAAAAAAAGTCACCTAGCCAAATTTCAGAGCCTAAATTATTTTCATGATGTAAATCACCCTAAGAAAAACACTTGCATCTTCCCAGTCGCCTGACCCTTCCTATAATTCTTTCCCAAGAACCTGAACAACCATTAGTCCTTGTTATATGTCCAAAAATATCTTTTAGGGACATCCAAACTCTTTAAATCTCATTTAGAGTCTCATGTCTCAAAATGAACCACCCACCAGATGAAAAATTCAATTTCTTTCTCAAAATAACAACCTAGAAATCTATATGTAGTTACAACAGCGCAAGTGATTACTGTATTTGAGGAAACTTTGATTATATATAAAAACTAATAATAAGATTGGATCAATTCAAGTCCATGAGAGACTTATGGTATTCTCATAAGATCTACTTTAAGGAGATACAAGCCAATCCTTGTATTCAAAAGGAGCAAGTTGGTGTTTGTATTTTCCCTAGTTAGAGTATGTTCTAGTACGGGTCCAGTGTCAAACCCTTACCAGATCTTCTTATGATAATAAATAGGAAACTATGTGTGGGTGGGACAATAACCACCATACACTGGGGGTGTTTAAGGTGATCATCATTAACAAACTATGGTGTTTTTTTATTTTTTCCCTTTTTATTTCTATATTCATATCAACTAAAGGATAAATAAAGAAAAATTTGGATCTATTCATTGAATAAGTAGAGAGGTGATAAGTGATATAAGTTTTAATTGGATTAAAATTATACCAACACTGATTCACCCCCCTAGTGTTGGACACATCTCATTATGATTCTTTCAATTGGTATCATAGCATCAGGTTACACCTCATATTGGATTCTCTACTATCTCAAAGTTTTATTTTTTTTATTCTCTTCCAAAGGTGATTTGGAAAAAAATGGATGAGTTATATCAACTTCTAATCATATTGTCATTTCTTTAAATACTTATAAGAATGGATGGAAAAAGTATTTAAAAAATATAATGAAAGTATCCCTCTTATTAAAAGAGAAATATGAGATAGTTACAATATATTTTGATTCTATTATAAATATATCTAACATAAAATAGGAATATTTGGTGGTTACATCAACAAACAAGGAGATAGAAAATATCATGACCTTGTAAGGTTCAAATCATAAAAATTAGGTAACTGGAAATTATTTTTAAAAATTTTATTCATATGAAATAAAAAAAATTGGGAAAGATTACATTGCTTACAATTCATAAAATGAACCAATTTATGATTTAAAATAAATCCTTCATAGTTGTAAAAAATATATAGTCACTTTATTTTGTGTATATTTCAAAATATTGTAGAATATTATCATTCAACTTGAATAACATGTTGAGAAAATAGATAAATATAAATGGAACAAAAGGTAATGATAAGTGTAGAACTCGCCAAGAAATGTAATACTAAAAGTGTAAAAATTGTGTTTCCTGAAGAAAAATTCTCTCAAGTTGTAAATTGTTGTCTTGAAGCAGTCTTTAAGAAATATAAATCCAAATAAATTCTTGAGAAAAATTTTCATGCATTGGAGGTGAAGAAAAATTAAAATAATGATATTAAAAATTCCCAATTAGAAGTTAAGGTAAACAAGATTAAAGAGCTTGAATATTTTTTATAAGAAAAGTAAAAGATGCATAAATAATATATTTAAGAGAGTAGAAACAAGTGAAAATAAAAATTAAATACAATTTAGGATGATAAAATCATTACCAATATTAAATTCTTAGATCTTGAAGTTAATTTGAAGAATCTGGAACCAGTTTAAGCTTCATCTTCACAACATGTTAGAAAGAGTGGCGCTACCACATGAAATTCAAAGGATATTTTCTTTAAAAATGATATCTATTTGGTGGAAAAAAATATTGATATCATCTATTTATAAATATAAATAATCCACAAAATAAAAGGTATCATCCACATAAAAAACCCTTAATTGTGATAATTTAGGTTTAACTCATTATGAAGGTTTAAATATAAAATCTACACAAATGAGGATAAGTAAAAAAATATTGATAAACACTATATTCAAAATGTGCGAGGATGTGTTACAGAAATAAATCTCAAACAATGGAGGAAAATGAAAAAAATAACATGCATGAAAATCAAGCCAGCTTATAATTCAAAGAAGGAATCCAAGGTTTGTTTGCCACTATTTTTACTATAACAAATTTAGATATTAAGGCTATGAATTTTTGGTATTAAATTTTCAATTATATAAGAAAAATAGATCCTGTGTCAAGGTTGAGAAAGGATGGAATGAAGAAAATATCATGGAATAATGAGAAAAATATGTTCTCTTAAAATAAAATTAAAATCATTGGATATATTTGTGAAACTTGCAATCAAAGTGGTCATAATCATGGTGTGTGTTTTTTCTAACACATATAAGTATGTATCAAATGGTGTTAGATAAAAGAGACCAAAAATTACAATTAAAAGGAAGGTGAAGAAGAGGGATGAGTCATACTTGGGTGATAAACATAAAAAGAATCTAGTTCAAATAAGACCTAAAAATACAAAGAATAATAATTCACCAGATAAAAAATTACTTCTTTTGTGGGAAAAAAGTTCATTCCATAGATTATTGTAAACATTCCATGAAAATAAATGTTAATAAAATAAATATTAATTATAATATAAAATATTCCCAAATATAAAATAAATGGATTGGATTTGTGAAAAACTCTCCCAAGATTCCATTTAGAAGAATCAAGAATTCTTAGCATACTTATATAGAATGTTTAATCATTTGGATAGATGGTCTTGAAAAATAAATAAAAATGGAAGAAGAACAAGTAAAGGAAATTGATAAGGGAAAATTAAAGATTCTATATGAATAAGAAGTTGAATTTATATATAAATTTTCAATAAATTTCGACTATAGGTATTAGGAGCTTTTAGAAGGGTGCAAGAAAGGTAGACAAAATTCAAAGGATTGTTTAACAATCACACCAGTCTAAGAATAAATCCTGAAAAATATGAAGGTAACACCAGGTGTTTTATGTTACTAGATGAATCATGTTAAAAATAATATTTCGTATAAAGAGGAAGCTTAAAGATACAATGTAACAATACTTCTTGATACTGCCTTAAAATCTAAAAAACAGTAGGAAGAGTTCTCTTAAATTTAGAGCTAACAAGGAAAGAGTTTCATACTTGAGAATAAATTATCATCCTTTTTTCTCTTTCCATAGATAAAATAGGGTTACACATTATTCTATTTCATATTTTTTGTATTTTTATGCTAACCATGCAAGGAATTGAAGGTGAATATTATTCTCAATAGGATAAATTATGAAATAAAGAGTGTTGGAATAGTTATTCTGGATTTGATGAAATTCACCATCTTGGTATGATTTATCATTTGGTGCCCTAAAGAACATATAAAGTAAAGATATACCTTAATTAATTGAATATGGATATCATCCATTGGGGGCTTATTTCTTGAGAATATTCCTGGATTACTTATTCCATATAAATATGTACTTTCTAGAAAGTAATTGAAAAATTCATTGAAAAGGTATGTATCCTAATTTATCATCCTTGTTTTGTAATAATTAAATCCTGGTATTAATGGGGGATAAATTATTTTAATTAATGGGAAGTAAAGGTAAAAAAAATTATAAGATCTCAGGTTTGATTTCTAAAACCTTCTATATTTATTTGAATGATTTTGACTTGTGTATTGAGATAAGTACAGGATCTTAGGTTGTAACACTAACTAGAAAGAATTTATTAATTTTCATCATTTGGTTTTAGACTGAGGACATATGGTCATCCCCTAAATGAGTCATGGTAATTTTTATAATTTGGTTTCATATTTTTGGAATCATGGACCGATTTTGAAATACCCCATAATGTTAAAGGGTTAAATGGATAAATTTTACTACCCATGTCAATAAGATGGACCTTTCTTTTTAGGAGCCTGCCTAATTAGAACTCCACAATTAAGCATGATTTTATTGGAGTAGTTTTATGATGGGTAACCTTCTGGGAAGTTTCCCAGGGTGTGTGTGAGTGGGGATAAAGCACACTAAAAGAACATTCATTGGCCTATGGGGATATTCATTAATCTGATGACTCATTTAGGCATGTGGTTAGGGCCTAGGGAGGGGAAAACACATGTTTGTGGGGTAATCGGGGTGCCTATGATGTAGCGACCCGACCCCAAAGAGCCCGGAGCCAGTTTTTACTACTATTACATTGGTATGATTATAAGGAATCAAATCTCAAAGGACTAAAGAGTTTAGTAGTATTGGTAAACCAGATACATACATGATTCTTGTATTATAAATGAATACACTAATTACAACATAATTTTTTTCTTTAGAGGATAAATTTATTCCATCTAGTATATCCTTGCATATCTTTCATAGTACTCTTCTTGGATTCTTAAGAAAAGGAAAAAAATAAGTGTGAGCTAAAATTCTCAATAAGGGTAAAGTATAGTGGAATAAATAATGAATCAATGAGAATAATAATTATGGAATGGTAAATAACTAAACACACATACCATGTAATCAAAAAACTGATAAGGAAGTACATAAACAATATAGAAAGGTAATAACTGGAAACACATGTCATTCAAATAACTCGATAAGATAAAATAAATATAGAAAGGTAAGAAACTGAAACACATTCTATTTAATCAATAAAATGAGAATTAAATGTATCCATATACTTTTTCATAGTGAAAATATCATGGATAAAAAATACTAAATCAAAATTAAGGCAAAGATTAACTATTGGATGTCATGTCTTAGGCACATTAAAACCTCTACTATCAAGATCTATACTCCAGATAGTTTAAAACTATAGGTATAAACTTGTTTAATTTTCCCAACTAATTTGTCACATGAGAACATTTTGATGCATCAAGGGTCTATATAAAGTTTGGGCCCCACCCGTTACTACATGTCCAAAGCATTCCTCATATTGAATAATCGATTTAATTAATAAACAATATGCCTTATCAAATATATATATTGAATAAAGGATACGAATTTATCAATATTTCCCCAAATAATCAAATAATATTCAAAGTAAACACCGTATAAAAAATGGTATATGTTTTAGGAAATAATCACATCCATGAAAAATAATATGTATATTTAGGGTAAATTCAATGTCAAATGATCATAGAAAAATGAAAATTTCAAGGGGACTAAAATGAATCAAGGAAGTAAATGTCAATACAATCTTTTTCCAAATCAATCATAAACCATCCAGAGGAATAATAAGGATGTAATTAATAGAACATATCCAAATTGGAGTAAAATAAAGGTTTGTTTTCGTTGATGAATGGAAATATTATAAAAATGTCTTTTAAAAACATTCTTGGGGAAAATATCCTTTTTATATTGATTTTTTTTTTAAATCCTTTTATTTGAAAATAACTTTCAAAAAAAATTATTTAAAAAGTAACCTTTTAAGAATGAAAAGGAAGCTTTGAAGAAATAGTAGTGGGTAAATGTTTACATAATGTACGAGGTAAAAAGAACATTCCTTTTACATGGTAAAAAGTTTAGAAAAATGCCTTGTTTGGAAAGCGATAATAAGATTCCTTTGAAAACATTGGTAAAAGATGAAAAGGGTAAAATTTCTTTAATAAATCATTTGGGAATTGCTAAAAACTTTTTTTTTAAACCTTTTTTGAAAATAGGGTTTTTAGAAGAATGTAGATTCTCCGACTAAAGACATAATGAGGTCAAGTTTTCTTAAAAACATTTTCTAAAACATTTTAAGTACCAAAGAGTGGTAAAATGGTACTAATACTTGAAAAGGTCATGAATAACTAGAGGAGAATAAAATTAAAGGGTTTATTAAATTATGATCTAATAATTTCCTCTAATATAAATTCAAGTCTAAACAATCCCAAATAAAATGGGATTGTAAAGTAAACCCTTGAAAATATTAGAACATTTAAATGAGAATCAATCAATTAGTATATTATGTGTATCTACTATAACTACACAAAAATCATTGTAAATACATAAATAGATATTAAAAGTCATTATAAACATAATTATAGAATATCAATGATGATGAGTTAGTAGTATAACCCAATGAAAAGAAATTGGGTTATGAAATTCTTTTCCACTTCGTAACTTTTAAATCAAATCCCCTTGATGAAATAATTCAAATTGAAACTCAAAATATCATGAAGAATGAATGAATCATGACATTATATGACAAAGTGGCATTATACACACCATATATAAAAAATTAGGTGCACAAAAATAAAGTTATTTTTTCTATATAAATTTAATAATCACAAAAGTAAGCGATACTGAAAAGATAATCATTAAAAATGTTCTCAAGGAGAAGAATCTTTAAAAATTCAAAAGTGTCCCATACGACTTTGAAACATTTGAATCATAATATCCATGAAGGAATAAAATTAAACAAAACTTATAATATCATGATATTAAATGGATTCATGAAAAAAAATCAAAGGGAATTATATACACCATATAAAATAAACTAGGTGCATAACAACAAATAAGTCTTAATGGAATGTAAATTGAGATGAAATATCTTACCTTGCATTTTCTTTTTGGGTGAACACCCTTTAAATTTCTATATAATGGTTTTAAACATGTCACTAACTAATAATATAACCATAATAATATTTATAATATCATATATTATCTTCTTATAATATCTTATTTATTATTTTTAACAATATTTCATTATTTTCACTATTTTTGGTGTTAGTTGCCTAGTTTGTTGAGTATGTTTTAACTTTTTACTTGTTATTATTATTAATTAGATAATGGTTTCATCATATACAGAATGTAAAACATGTTTTAAATATCATATATATTCAGTATATATGTATTTATAATAATCTATAAAGTTTTGAGATAGGAAATGAAATTCACCATTTATGGAGATGGTATGTCGTATATACACATGAGCGCTAATTTCATTTCTTTTTCACATTAAAATAATGAAAAATATATATATATATATATATATGTATATTATAATTACAGTATCATATATGTATCATATATGTTTCATAGGTTTATTAAAACCATCATTTACTCATTCCATGTATAGTGTGAAAGAATCACGTCGCTTTGAGGGGGCGGAAGTCCACACCTTCACAAACAATGTTATCATATTCCCACAAAATGGAGTGCATAGAGGTATGTGTTAACAATGTTTATATATGTTATCATGTATAAAATATATAAACATATTTTCCATCATAATTCTCAACCATGATAGGTGGTAAAGGAAAAATTAACAACTTCGTTTCATGAGGCAATAGTTCTTCGTACACATAAACGATAAATTTGTTACCCATTAGATATAAGTTTGTGTAATTTTAGGTTGAAAACTTAACAAAAAACATCTAATTATTTTTAGGATAATTTTTTGTTATATAATCATGGAATAATGGTATTTTATGGGGTGTATAGTGGAAATAAAACTAAAGATCTTGTGGAAATATAATACCTCTTATTTGGGTAACTCCTTTTGGTTTTCACCAAAGGGATTCCTTGGATGGATTTATTCAAAAAGGGAGGATTCTAGGATGAGTGGAGGTATTTTTAGGAGTTATTTGGGTATATCTTGGTTGATCCAAAGTGGATTGATATGTGTGAGGAAGTTGGAGGGGTGAGTTCCTTTTTATAGTGGAGGAGGCGTGGAATTCTTATAAATTTTTGGAAAGGGAATTTCACCCACATTTTTCCTATGACAGGTGGA
Source organism: Viscum album (assembly GCA_963277665.1). Taxonomy (NCBI): domain Eukaryota; kingdom Viridiplantae; phylum Streptophyta; class Magnoliopsida; order Santalales; family Viscaceae; genus Viscum; species Viscum album. Next base: position 1,584,108,766 of record OY728121.1, read on the forward strand.
TCCAATTATAACAACCCTTATCTCTATTACACATTAATATAAGATTTATTACATAGTATTACACTTAATACATCCCAAAATATTGAGAATTATAGTGTCTTGGAATTAGGTACATTACATAACAACTTAAAACACAAAATGCATTTTTTATTGAAAACCTCCTTAACATGTTCATATTATTCCTTAGTACTTAAAATTGTATGGGATGTCCTGGGGAAAAACATAAGAAATGTGTGAGATATAATCCCAATAAGGGAATAAACAAGGAATAACATGAATAATATAATAAATGTTAAACAATAAGAATATCAATGGGGCATAAAAGAGTAGTAATCATAAACATGAACAATGATACATGATATAGCATGATAATCATAACATGGGAAATGTAAACAACTTAAAGCACTACATCATAAAGACAAGTCAAGGATAAATATTCCAAAAATTCATGGTGGAAAAAGTCCCATAAAGTAATCAGGTTCACCCTTGTCCCAATATAAAGTATCATGATACTCAACATTACTCAATGAATTGGAGCACTATCTGGGCGCACCCATCATAATAATGTCATTCTCATGCTTAAGTGTGCCACATAGATCGTAAAACATGGATTCATTCATCGTCATAATTTATTCCATGATTAAGGAGTGTGGAATACATATATGTAATTCCAAAAACAATAAGTATATGTGCAAAAAGGTTAATACCCTTGATATAAAAAATGGGTATGGTATTCACTACACAATTGTTTTGTCATGGAAAATCATGGCAAAATTTTGGCAGCATAAAAGCGTTACATAAAAATTCATAAAAATGTTTAATGAAATATAAATTGGTCTCTGATCATTTAAAAATAAATTGGGAAGTAATTGTGACATCGGAATACATTTCCCAAAATTAGTAAATGCAAATATAATGAATAAGTTCATAAAGAAACTTGAACAAATAAGAGAAGGTGAGGATCCCTCATGGAATTTCAGCATAGTAACAGCTTAGTTGAGGGTACAAATGGGGGAGGATAAATGATCCATCATTAAAATAAAATCAAATGGAAAGTGAATTAGTGGTTATAAATTAATGAAAATATAACCATTTGAAATTACAAGAACTAATTTCAAATAAGTTTCTTGAATTTTAAAGGAGGAGAGGAAAGTCCCTTACTTGAATGTGTGACTCCAAAGGATTGGGAGGGGCTTCTTGAGAGCTTGGGGAACCTTGGTAGGAATCTAGGGAGTGTAGGGAAGATTTTTTATGTGATAAAAGGAGTTTTAGTGAAGATAAATGGTATCTTGGGTGGATTTATATAGGAATAGAGGGGGATTTCTTTATTATTTTGGATTTGGACATGATATAATAAACTATACAAAACCACAAACCATACCATGGTTTTTTCCCATGGTTTCTACCAAATGGGATTAATTTAAATTAATTTATAAGTAAAATGGCATAAATTATTAAAATATTATCATTGGTGATTTGGAGTTGAGTCACACTCTTAAAGAAATGATTTTAAAATCTTAAAATATATTATAAGTCTTGGAGGATTCATAATGGATTTAAAAAATAAATAAAATAAACTTAAAATAAAATTATTTTAAATGGAAAACAAATATTTTTTCTTGTGTCCCATTTATATTACTTATTATATCACTTTTGGGCCATTGTGATGTCATAAAACACAAATTATATTTATACGGTATTTAATTTTTACCCAAAAAAAATCGATTGTCTCATAAAATTATAAAAAAATAACCATTGGATAATTTTTACATCCTTATTCCAAAAATAATATTTCTTTTATATAAATAATTTTATAAATGTTTGAATTTTCACTTTTAAAATAAAACTGACATTTATTAAAAATGATAGGTTTTTGAGAATAACATATTTTGAACCCTTATAAAAATTACATTTGACTTCATAAAAATTTTATGATCATTTATATTTAATAAAAATTATTAAATAATAATATTTTATAAAAATATTATTTATTTCAAAAATCTATTAATTCATAAAAATAGATGTCTTAATGGAATTTGAATATTAACCAAAAATATTATTTGTGTTTTATTAAATAAAAATAAAAAACATTTATAAAGTAACAATAATAGGATGAAAATATAATCATTATTCTATAAAAAATAATTTTTGTATTATTATTGTTAGGGTGTCGATACATCTCTTTAATGCACCAGTATATGCCCTAAGAGTAAGGTGCGCGATGGTGGGGCTTTCATGGGGTCATTCAGAGAACATGGTTTGAGTCGTTATCTCGATGAGATTGAACTTCTATCATACATGGTTTCGCTCATGCTTAAGTTATTTGATATCAACTTGGGATTGTTCTAGGGTAAATCCCATAAATTCTATCTCCCTAGTAATATCTGATAAATGGGTTTCATAGGGTATGATCCTACTGGTTGAGGCCATAACTTTTTGTCTGTGAAAATTGGATTTGTTAAAACCCTATATTTATACTAATATTATGATCAATGTTCAATGGATATATTATCAATGGTAAAGATACTTAACAATCATTAAAATATAATTGGATATAATAAAACAAAATAAGTGCATGTATTTTCAATAACCATAAGACATTTAATTAAATCAAAAAGGGTAATTTTATTCATAACAGTTTGGGTCATTACAATCTTCCCCCCTTTAGAAATTTCTCCCTTGAAATTTTATTTTACCACCCTAAAACAGATGAGGGTAACTCTACTTCATCACCCCCTTTTTTTCCTACATTACTTCTTCAAACTTTTGGTTTCTCCACAACACTTTGACGAGGGGAATTTTCTTATTTCGTAGAACTTTTTCTCTATGATATAAGATCTTCAACGACTTCTCTTCATAGTAAATATAATTCTCTAATGGTACCACCTATGGATTGAGTACATGTGAGGGGCCCAGTATGTAATTTCTCAAGAGGGATATATGGAATACATCATGTATTTGAAATAAGTTTGGTGGGAGTTCTAATTGATAGGCCACTGCTACGATGTGATCAAGGATCTCAAAAGGGCCGATGTACCTCGGACTAAGATTTCCCTTGTTCTAAAATCTCATCACTTTATTACATGGAGATATGTGGAGGAATACCATGTCTCCAACATCAAACTCTAATTCTCATCGATGATTGTCAGCATAGATCTTTTGTCGACTTTGAGCAACCTTGATGTGATGCTAAATGGTCTTAACCTTTCCCACCATTTCCTCAACCATTTTAGGACCTAGAATTTTTTTTTCCCTCAACTTCATCCCAACATAATGATGTTTGTCACCTATTCCCATAAAGGTCATCATAGGGAACCATTTTTTATGATCGAGTGGAAATTTTTGTTGTAAGAGAACTCAACCAAAGGAATATGTTGGTCCCATCCTCCTTTGAAGTACATAGAACATGCTCGCAACATGTCTACTAGTGTCTGAATAGTATTCTCAGATTGGCCATCAGTTTGAGGATGATAGGCTGTATTGAAATTCAACTTAGTCTTTAGAGAACTCTGTAGATTTTCCCATAACTTGGAGGTGAATCTTGGGTCTCAATTATATACAATAGATAATGGTACTCCATGCATCCTTACCACTTCTCTGATGTATATTTGTGTCAGTTTATCCAGTGAGAAATCCTCTTGAATCATAATGAAGTGTACAGTCTTTGTAAGATGATCCACAATAACCCAGATAGCATTTTTTCCTTTAGATGTATTCATAAATCCAGTGACAAATTCCATGGTGATATTTTACCATTTCCATTTTGGTATGGGTAATGGTTGCATCATCCCCTTAAACTTCTTCCTTTAATCCTTCACTTGTTGACATACCAGGAACTTTGATATATAATCAGTGATCTCCTTCTTCATGTTATCCCACCAATAGTTCTCTCATATATATCAATACATCTTTGTGTTTCTTGGATGAATAGATAAATTCTAACTATGCGCATCATCCAATAGTTACTTATTTAACTCAAGATTTGATAAAACACATAGTCTTGACCCAAATCTCACAATTCCTTCTTCATTAACATTGAAATATGAGGATTTCCCTTTTCTTATAGTTTCCATTTTATTATGAATTCCCACATCATCTTTTTGATCATCCTTTAACCTTTTAAGAATAGACGGTTGAGAAATAATTTGTGAAAGGATTGATGATGTTCTTTCCTTTATGATTCCCATGTTCATTCTTTTTTAATCTAAGGAGATTAAATCCTTCTCAATTATCATTGATGATAGAATTGTTGGATCCTTTTTACTTATAGAATCTTCCAATTTCTTCTATTTCTCAGGATGGTAGTGGATTGAGCAATCATAATCCTTAATGATATCCAACCATCTTCATTGGCACATATTCATCTCTTTATGTGTGAATATATATTTAAGACTTTTGTGATCCATATATATTTCACACTTCTCCCCAAAGTGATAATGCCGCCAGATTTTCATTGTAAAAATCATAGCTACCAACTCCAGATCATACATGGTATAGTTTTGCTCATGAATTTTCAACTACCTTGATGTGTAAGAAATGACTTTTTCATTTTTCATCAACACACAGCCCAATCCATTTTTCAAAGAATCATTAAAATTTATGAAAAGTTTCCCACTTGTGGGTAGTGTGTGCACAGGGGAAGTAACAAGCCTCCATTTCAAATCATTAAATCTTTCTTCACATTCATCATTCCAAGAAAACTTGACTCCCTTCCAATTTATCTTGGTATGAGGATTTTTCAATCATGATAAATTTCTCACAAATCGGTGATAATATCTAGAAAACATAAAGAAATTATGGATATTTGTCATAGATGTTGGCCTCATCCATCCTTCAATTTATTTTTTCTTTGAAGTATTCACATATATCCCATTTCTTGTGATGATATTCCCCAATAATGATACTTCCTTCAACTAGAACTCACACTTGTTGTACTTCGCATAAATTTTCTCCTTTCTCAAGGTCTTTAGCATGGTGATCAGATGCTCCTCCTTGGTTTTGGAGTATATTAGAATATCATCTATAAAGACTACCGCAAATTTTGTCAAGGTAATCTCTAAAGACTCTATTCATAAAATCCATCAATATTTATAGAGAATTAGTGAGTCCAAATGGAATCACTATGAACTCATAGTGCCCGTACCATGTACAAAAATAAGTGTTGGGGATATCCTCCTTATTCACCCTAACCGGATAATATCCTAACCATAGATCCACCTTGGAGAAGTATTGTGCTCCACATAGTTGATCGAACAGTAATCAATCTATGGCCAAGGATATTGGTTCTTTATCATGATCTTGTTGACCTCACGATAATCAATGAAAAGGTGCATTGACCCATCCTTATTCTTGATGAAGAGGACTGGTGCACTCCATGGTGAAGCACTTGGGCATATTAATCCTTTATCAAGATTCTCCTATAGTTGTTTCAGGTTCCACAATAGTCATCCTATATAGAGTCTTGAATATTTTCAACACCCCAGGTATAAGCTCAATTGAAAATTCAACCTCACAACTAGGAGGAAAACCAATAACTTCCTCAGGAAACACATCAATGTATTCCATCATAATAGGAATTTCTTCAATAATCATGTATCTAAGGATGATCCTTTCATTAGAATCAATCATTTGATCTAGATATGCTTTATCATAAATAAATAATATTTATTCTTGAGATGATGGTGTTAAAGAAGATTCATCCTCCTCCTTGTACTTGTACATAATCGAGGTTTGATTCTCCATATAGAGATCTGTTTCCTTAGTGGAAATTTATGTTAGATATGTAAATCCAATCCATACCCAGAATTGCATCAAATTCCACCAAGGGAAGTGTGAAAAGTTTCTCTAGGAAGTTTATGCCACAAACATTGACAAGGGAAGAGTGATATACTTAGGATGAAATAATTTCTCCATTTACCGTTTTCACCAACATCTCTAATTTCATGATTTTTGGTGGTGTTTGAATAGTTCTACTAAACTTTTGTGATATGAAGGAATGCGTAGAACTAGAATCAAAAAGTACATTCGCTATTATTTAAAGAATAACTAGTGTACCTATCACCACTTCCTTATCGGTATTCAGTTTGGTGGTAGTGATGGAAAAATCCTTCCCTTTCTACCTTAGAGGTTGTTGGTTGCCTCCAAAAACCCTTGGATTAGGGAATTGATTTGAAAATTTCCTTGGTTCCTTGCAGTTGAATCAATGGAAAATGCGTTGTGGGTTAACCAGAGCATTAATTTCCTTTGTCTCATTTGTGGTTTTTCCTATCATAAATTTCAAGCTAGGTGTCCTTCCTTCCCATACATAAAAAATTTCTTTATTTCCTTTAGTAAATTTCCTGGGTGCTTCTTCCTACACCCTTGACAGGTGGGATGTATCAATTTATTTGCATTGTTATATTTCTTCATCGGTCTTCCATAATTAAACTCCACTTTATGCTTCTTATCCTCATGATACCCTTGATATTTTCCAAACTCTATCTTGACTTTAAGTTCACATTGTACAATTTTCTCATAACTATCAAATTCATGGATCACCAAGGCTTTTCATAAACTTGGTTTTATCCCACCAAATAAGTGGTCAACCTTACATTCGGGGGTGACGACAAAACCGAATGCATATCGTGAATGTATTTTAAAGTTTTCCTCATATGCCCCAATATATTCATCATAATTTTTCTTGAGTACAAGGAAATACCTTTCCATTTTAAGATGAAGATTTCGAGGAAAATATTTATCAAAAAACATTTTATGGAATTCCTTCCACTCCATCACTTTGATCTCTTACTCAGTATTATTATTTTTTATCAATTTCCTCCACTGTTCATCTTCTACCTCCATACGTTAAATGTAAAGACTCATAAATTTCAAGGAAAATTTTTTCTTAATTTATTTGAATTTTATGAGTACGCAGTTTCTGACGGCACCTGATTTCGAGGCCCGATGTGCCCAAAATCAATTTCCAAAGTTTAGCTCGGGTACGTTCAGTGAACGAACGAGAGGGTTTTTCCTAACTTTTGAACCAATACTCGGAATCGAAATATGAGGGAACTGATGAAACCGAAGCACCGGTAATTGCTTATGAACACCTTTTCCGAAGGTTCATTTGCTCGGGTGGTGATGTTAAAAAAAGTGAGGAATAAAAATATAATTGTTCTATTTTTATTTCTTTACTATGCGGTTTAAGTGAAATTAAGTTGGGTCACAACTTAATTTCTCTCTACTTTGTGGTTAACATCCATGTGAGGGAGTTGGGGTGGGGCCCACATGAGCCCCCACCTTTTCAATTCTCTAACTCCCCATTAATCACCCTCTCACTTTTAATTTGTAACTCACCCTCTCACCCTCATTAATTGCATTCCAATTCACTTAATTAAATTAAGTGAATAGGAGTTTGAATTTTGTATTTTTAAATTCATGGCATGAGTTAATAAAATAGGATGAACCTTATTTTATTTGGGTTGGTTGTTTTGGGTGGAATTTAGGAGAGAACTCTTGGGAGCTTCCCTGAATAACTTCATCATCTTCATGAAGAACGCCAAGACTTCGACGAAGAACGTCGTCACTACAAGGAGATCGACGTGCCGTTCTTCTCCTCTCTTAAGCCGGTGTGAGACGCCAACCTTTCTTCAGAAGTACACCGACGAAGTTTATGGAGCCTCATCCCGCGACACCGTCTTCTGCAATGCTAGTTTCCGCAAATCACTTTGAGGTAGGGGTTAATTTTGTTCGTGAATATTTTGTACCGTTCTTCGTCTTTTATTTTTGGGCCGCCTGTTATCATTATAACGGAAGGAGGCCGGACCACACGAACATGGCAGACCCTCCTCCATCTTTGTTTTTGTTCTTGTTGCGGCACGAACAAAGGCAACGCGGTGCAACGGCACCGCGCGGGAACAAGGAGAAACACGGCGAAGAAGCGTGGCGCCGTCGCGCCGCGCCGTTGAGGCCAAACAAAGTCGTGGCCGGAGTCAGGCCACAGCGAAGGGGGCGCAGTGCCGTTGCGCCGCGCCGGAGAACCACAAAGAGGCCACGGCCGGAGCGGGGCCACGGTGGAGGGGCGCGACGCCGTCGCGCCGTGGCGGAGCAGGGAGCGGCGGCCGGAACCGCCGGCCGCTGGCGACTCGGAGGGGCAGGACTGCGGGGTCCCGCGGTGGCAGCACCGGCCGACCAGCCGGGCCGGCCGTTCAGAGGAGGCCGGGGGTCATAACACCCGGCTGGCAATGGAGCGTCCCCCACATGGGGGACGCCGTTTCAAAACAGGGGGGCCGCGCGCCCCCCTTTCTGCGACAGCTCGGCCAGCGCCGAGCTGTCTGGCCACGCGGACCGCGCCCGCGCCAGGCCAACCGGCCGCCCAGGCCGGACCGGCAGCACCGGGCCGAACCACGCCGCGCCGTCCGGGCCGGGCCGCACCCTAGTGGGTCGGATCCTGACCCGGGTCGGGTCAACCCAGGGGGTCTTGGGCCGGGTCGGTCCAGGCCCAAAACCCCCTAAAACCGGACAGGTTCGTTTAAATGCCCGTAACTTGGGCTACGGACCTCCGATCGACGCACCGTAAGTTGCAATGTGATACTTGAATCAAGACGGTCGTTTTGGTATATTAAACTCGAGGTTTTGGAGAACTTTTGGTATGGTCGGGTTGGTTCGAACATGAAACCAACCGGGCCCTCGGAGCAGAAATGCTTATAACTTGAGCTCCGGACGTCCGATTGACGTGCCATCGACTTTGTTGGATTCCTCTTAGTGAGACAGACCTGTTGGATTACTCCGCTCGAGGTTTAGACATAGTTGGAGTGTGGTCGGGTTGGTTTTGACTTAAAAACCAACCGGTCCCTAGAACGAAAAAGCCCATAACTCTCAGACCGGGCGTCTGATTGACGCGCCGTCTGTCACGTTGAGTTCCTTCTGTCGAGATGGAACTTCGGGATACATCAACTCTAGACTACATGTCTGTTGATGTATCGACCCCCCTTGGCTCGTGGATCAGACCCTCCCGGAATCGAGCATGTTGTGTGCTGGAACCCTATAGTTGGCTGCGACTGCGACGACGATGACGACTGCACTGAAATCCTCCGTGGGTTCGGCAGCAACGATGACTGAACTGAAATCCTCCATGGGTTCGGCAGCGATGAAGACCGTACTGAAATCCTCTGTGGGTTTGATGGCGATGACTACTGTTCTTGTATCCTACGTGGGTTTGGCAGTACTACTGTTCTTTTATCCTACGTGGGTCCGACAGTATTTGACCTCTGTTGTAGTATCCTACGTGGGTCCAACAGAGTATTTGGTCTTGTATCCTACGTGGGTCCGACAGCTTAGTTGGTCTAGTATCCTACGTGGGTCCCATCTTAGATGAATCAATGGCTACATCTGATCATCTCTATCACCTTACGAAGAAGTATACCTGTGTGAGCTGAGTCTTGACTTTTAATCATAATCTTCGATATGATTGACTTGCTATCCTATGTGGATTGTGTTGTGCTTTCCTGTGTGTATTGGGTTGTACTATCCTGTGTGGATGTGATCGAACTTGGGCTCGGATGTTGGAGCCGAAATGGAATTGATGACTTAGGTATATGTATGGGCATATACCTAAGTAGTGTTGGATGTTACTTCATGATTGTATCTTTCCTTTGTGGATTATCCTTTGTGGATTTTGGGAGACCTTCAGGGGTATCGGGGTCCCTACTGAGTAGCATATACTCACCCCTGCACGGGTTATGCCCGCACCACGTTGTGTTAGATGCAGACGACGGACAACGCTGATCGTGGTTGAGGCCTGTGGAGCAAGTCGGTACCTGGAGGTGGACCACTGGGCGGGACGTACACGGAGCGGACGGCTGGACCCGAGGAGCTAAGGAGGCTATCTGTACCCACCCTTCAGGTGGGACTTCCAGTGGATGGATCAACATTGCTGATTTACTTTCATTTGTTGTACTTTCTTTCCAGTTGTACTTTACTTTCAGTTTGGGTTTGTATTCTGTCCCATTTACTTTCCGCACTTACTTTTGTACCCAGTTTACTTAGTGTTTACTTCTGCTGGCTTACTCTGTGGTGTTTGTTTACTTTATAAGGAAATTCCTTCCCCTTTTATCAGGATTTACGCATTTGGTGCTAGTCTCCAACCCCTGGCCTATGGAAGTTGGGCTTGGGGTAGTCACGGCACGGGTCCCGAGGACGGGTCGTGACAAATTGGTATCAGAGGAGTTCGGTTCTACAGCAGAACTCAGGACTCTGATCTTTCTTCTATGTGAAGCAATATTGTTAAGGGTATTGAGTGTGGTTATCAGTCCAGGGAGTCCAGTGTTGGTGCGGCAGCCAACGTATCCGTACACCAGGACCCTGACTTCTGATTTCGGACTCAATGCACGAAAACATTGATTGCATGTGTGTTTCAAAAGTTTTCTTTGTGATTACTTTGTGTCAGCTCACCAGGTATACTGTTTTGACCATGGCACACCTGTTTCTTTTCAAGATGGCCCCACGACGGCATCCAGCTAGGGTTCCGAGCTTTGTGCGAGACGACAGCCCACCGAGCGACAAGGCCTCGGTGCAGGGTCCTTTTTCAGTGGAGGCACCGGCGGTACCTCTACCCGCCGAGCCACCGATGCCTCCAGCCCCAGCCGCTGAGAGTGCACGTCACCTTAGTGCACTACACGAGTTTCAGTGTCAGAGACCGCCTAGGTTACATGGGGAGACAGACCCTCAGGTAGCCGAGGATTGGCTGGAGGTTTTTGTTCGAGTTTTCAGGTTAGTGGGGACACCAGCTGACCTCATGGTGATCCTTGCAGCGAGCCTCCTGCACGCGGCAGCAGGCAGATGGTGGAGCTTGATGCTCCAGGTGCACGACGAGGCATCTCTCCTCTGGACGGACTTTGAGTGCCTCTTCCACTCGGAGTTTTTCCCAGCCACCCTCCGTGCGGTGTGCATCCAGGAGCTACTACAGCTGTGGTAGGGCAGCATGACGGTCGCCCAGTACTCTGCGAGATTTACCGATCTCTCGCGCTATTCGACGGACATGGTACGGGACCCATTCTTCCGGGCCCAGACCTTCGAGCAGGGACTGAGGCATGAGATTAGGGCATCGATGATCTCCCTCAGAATTCCGACGCAGGCAGGAGTACTCTAGTGATCCCTTCTCATAGAGAGATTTCTTGCTGAGCCTACTCCAGCAGCGAGACCTACCGCAGGGCGGAACGTAGTAGAGTATTCTGCAGCTGGTAGTTGATGGATGTCACAGGGGTCCAGGAGGACCATACCAGCAGGAGGACGACCTCAGGACTCTGGCTCAGAGTTGCGGGGCACACGGTGCAGAGCCAGCCTTCTGAGGAGAAGACAGTGCTACGCATGAGGCGGGCAGGGCCACATGGCTCGTTACTGCCCGACCCGCTGTGAATAGGAGCAGTAGACAGTTGAGGGACCACCTAGGTAGAGGCAGAGGGTCGACCGTGGCGGTCCGCAGGGAGTAGGCGGACGAGGTAGAGGAGCTGGCCGAGCAGCAGGTGGTGGGAGATGCTTTGAGGCTCTACCACCACCACCACCAGGAGGTCCACCCTGACCACCGGGAGCTGACGGACAAAGACAGACACAACTTCAGGCAGCGGAGGCCTACGACCACGGCGTGCCAGAGATGATTCGAGGTACTATCTGTGTCTACTCCACCCTTGCTACAGTTCTTATAGACATAGGAGCGAGTCATTCTTTTATTGCTGCTGCCCCTGTTCGGAGCTCGAAGATTCTGACGGAGTCGTTGGCTCGATCCTTACGGCTAGAGACTCCTATGGGAGCAGACTCGATGATTGCACACTGGTGCCGGAAGTGTGAGCTTACTCTAGGAGGTGAGAGCTTCGGCTTGGATCTTCTTGTAGCGGCGTCGAGGCCTTACGACGTCATCTTGGTCATGGATTGGTTATCGACAGTCCATGCTCAGATTGACTGTATTAGGCGCAAGGTGCAGTGTGTCCGCACCAACGGGAGCTGGTTCACCTTCACCGGCAAGAAGGGAGCCTTTGCAGTGCAGGATGGACTCACACAGAGGAGAGGACAGCCCGTCACTCATCAATTAGCTAGACTCATCCTAGGATAATTTAACCTGCAGAGTCTGAGTTTTCCTATAGTGGTGGATCAGTATGCGAACGTTTTTCCTGAAGACGTTCGAGGACCACCTCCTCGCAGAGAGGTAGACTTTTATATTGACCTATACACCGAGATATCCCCGATATCCACTCCAGCATATCGGATGGCTCCCGCTGAGCTTCGAGAGCTACGGGTACAGCTGGAGGACTTGTAGGGAAAGGGATTCATCCGGCCCAGTGTTTCACCCAGGGCTTCCCCGATTTTGTTCGCCAAGAAGGCGGATGGGATCTTGCGACTGTGTGTCGACTATCGTCGCCTGAACCAGGTGACTGTAAAGAACAAGTATCCACTTCTGAGGATTGAAGACCTCTTTGATCAGCTCAAGGGAGCACGAAGGTTCTCGAAGATAGACCTCAGGTCAGGCTATCATCAGCTCAGAGTTCGAGTTGAGGATGTGCAGAAGACGACTTTCAGATGTCGGTATGGCCACTATGAGTTCTTGGTTATTCCTTTCAGTGTAACCAATGCTCCAGCAGTGTTCATGAGTCTCATGAACAGGATCTTTCAGCCTTACCTCGATCGATTTGTCGTAGTCTTCATCGATGACATTTTGATATACTCGACCACTGAGGAGGAGCATGCCTACCACTTGCGGGTTGTACTAGACACACTCCGAGAGCACCAGATTTATGGTAAGCTCTCTAAGTTTTAGTTCTGGATACATGAGTTCCACTTATTGGGACACGTCATCTCTGAGGTGGGAGTTGCGGTGGATCCTACGAAGATCAAGGCAGTGCTAGCTTGGGAGCCACCCAGGAGCATGAAGGAGGTGTGGAGTTTCTTGGGTTTAGCTGGGTACTACCAGAGGTTTGTTCCAGACCTCTCCAGAGTTTCGGAACCACTCTCAGCTTTGAAGAAGAAGGGGAAACCCTTCGTGTGGTCAGATAGATGTCAGCAGAGCTTCCAGGAGCTGAGACAGAGATTGACCAGCGCACCTATCTTGAGACTACCGGAGGAGGGAGTGGGGTACGTAGTCTACTGTGATGCATCAGGGACCGGAATCGGATGTGTCCTGATGTAGGAGTGGGTAGTGATCACCTATGGATCATGTCAGTTGAGGCAGCATGAGCAGAACTACACTACTCATGACCTGGTGTTATTAGTAGTGGTCTTCGCTCTGAAGATGTGGCGACACTATCTGATGGGCGAGCGCTTTACAGTCTACTCTGACCATCAGAGTCTCAGGTACATCTTCTCGTAGAAAGACCGGAATCTGAGACAGCGGAAATGGCTCGAGTTCCTCCTGGACTATGACTTTAAGATAGTCTATACTCCTGGAAAGGGTAACGTAGTAGTCGATGCTCTCAACGGGAGGAAGGGCATTCAGCTACTCAGAGAGGCGACAGAGCAGCTAGCCGCTTTGCATATATCCTTCATGGATAGAGATGGAGCAGCCTTTCTTCAGTCACTCACAGTCACTCCTCCACTTCTACAGTGGGTCAGAGAGGCACAACGTGGGGACGTTGACTGTGAGATGTGGCGTGCACAGATATCCTCAGGACAGGCACCTGATGGATTCTCTATAGGAGGAGAGCATGGCGTCCTTTTCAGAGGATGTACCATGGTACCAGATTCTTTACAGTAGGAGGTGCTGAGGGAGTTTCACACTTCCCCTTTAGTAGTACATCCAGGATTATCGAAGATGTACCAGGATCTCAGACGACAGCACTGGTGGCTGGGTATGAAGAAGGCTATATCCAAGTTCATTTCTCGATGCCTCACCTGTCAGTAGGTGAAGGTGGAGCACCAGGTATAAGAAGGCTTGGTACAGCCCTTGGAGGTCCTAGAGTGGAAGTGGGACGGGATATCTATGGACTTCATGACTAGACTTCCACGTACTTCCAGAGGTCACGACTCTATTTGGGTGATTGTCGACCGACTCACCAAGTCGGCTCACTTCTTACCCATCAGAGAGCAGGGCTCAGTAGAGAGCTTGGAACATCTCTACGTTCAGGAGATTGTACATCTTCATGGTGTGAAATCATCTATCGTCTCCGATCGAGATGCTCTCTTTACTTCCGGGATTTGGAATGGGTTGCAGGAGTCATTCGGGAAGCAGCTACGTCTGAGCACCCCCTTTCACCCTCAGACGGATGGTCAGACGGAGAGGACCATTCAGACTCTCAAGGACATGCTCCGTGCATGTTTTCTTGACTTTGGTCGTAGCTGGGAGGACCACCTACCCTTGGTGGAGTTCGCATACAACAACAGCTACCACTCCACCATCGAAATGGAACCTTACGAGGCATTGTATGGCCGACCTTGCAGATCACCTTTGTGCTGGACAGACCCTGGGGAGTCAGCACTTGTGGGACCAGAGATGGTCCAGGCCACGATAGAGAAGGTCCAGGTCATCCAGGAATGGATGAGGATAGCTCAGAGCTGACAGAAGTCTTATGCTGACAGGAGGCGGAGACCATTGGAGTTCGAGGATGGCGACCACGTTTTCTTGCGGGTCTCACCTCGACGTGGATTACAAAGATTTGGCCGGGGCGGCAAGTTATATCTACGCTTCATCGGACCATTCCAGGTTCTCAGCAGGATAGGCGAGCTAGCTTATCGCCTAGATCTACCACCTCAGTTGCACCGGGTGCACGACGTCTTCCACGTATCTCAGCTGAGGAGATACGTGCACTACCCGACGCATATCATCGACCATGGGGAGTAGGACATTGATGATGGGGAGACTTTTGCAGAGGTCCCAGTGGAGATCGAGGATCGATAGGAGCGGGTCCTACGTGGGTTGTCGATTCCTCTAGTGCGCATCAGATGGTAGTACGAGAACCTCTAGGAGAGAACTTAGGAGCGGGAGGCTCAGATGCGTGCTCAGTACCCTTGTTTGTTCCCCTAGTTTGTGTTGTATCTTTATAGGGATGTAAAGCCCTGATGTGGGAGTAATGTAAAGACCTTTAAATTTCAAGGAAAATTTTTTCTTAATTTCTTTTGAATTTTACGAGTACGTAGTTTCTGACGGCACCTGATTCCGAGGCCCGGTGTTCCCAGAATCAATTTCTGAAGTTTAACTCGGGTACGTTCAGTGAACGAACGAGCGGGTTTTTCCTAAATTTTGAACCGGTACTCGGAATCGAAATCCGAGGGCACCGATGAAACCGCAACGCTGGTAATTTCTTATGAACACCTTTTCCGAAGGTGCGTTTGCTCGGGTGGTGATGTTAAAAAAAGCGAGGAATAAAAATATAATTGTTCTATTTTTATTTCTTTACTAGGCGGTTTAAGTGAAATTAAGTTGTGTCACAACTTAATTTCTCTCTACTTTGTGGTTAACATCCATGTGAGGGAGTTGGGGTGGGGGCCACA
This sequence comes from Viscum album, assembly GCA_963277665.1. Classification (NCBI taxonomy): domain Eukaryota; kingdom Viridiplantae; phylum Streptophyta; class Magnoliopsida; order Santalales; family Viscaceae; genus Viscum; species Viscum album. The sequence goes on from OY728121.1 coordinate 1,584,124,219, forward strand.
CGAGCCCCCACCTTTTCAATTCTCAAACTCCCCATTAATCACCCTCTCACTTTTAATTTGTAACTCACCCTCTCACCCTCATTAATTGCATGCCAATTCACTTAATTAAATTAAGTGAATAAGAGTTTGAATTTTGTATTTTTAAATTCATGTCATGAGCTAATAAAATAATGATTAACCTTATTTTATTTGGGTTGGTTGTTGTGGGTGGAATTGAGGAGAGAACTCTTAGGAGCTTCCCTGAAGAACTTCATCTTCTTCGAGAAGAACGCCAAGACTTCGACGAAGAACGTCGTCACCACAAGGAGATCGATGTGCCGTTCTTCTCCTCTCTGAAGCCAGTGTGAGATGAAAACCTTTCTTCGGACGTACACCGACGACGTTTAAGGAGCCTCATCCCGCGACACTATCTTCCACAATGCTATTTTCTGTGAATCACTTTGAGGTAGGGGTTAATTTTGTTCATGAATATTCCTTTCCATTCTTCATCTTTTATTTTTGGTCCGCCTGTTATCGTTATAACTGAAGGAGGTCGGACCGCACGAACACGGCCGACCCTCCTCCCTCTTTGTTGTTGTTCTTGTTTCGGCACGAACAAAGGCAGCGCGGTGCAACGGCACCGCACGAGAACAAGGAGAAACACGGCGAAGAAGCGCGGCGTCATCGCACCGCGCCATTGAGGCCAAATGAAGCCACGGCTGGAGTCGGGCCGCAGTGAAGGGGACGCGGCGCCGTCGCGCCGCGCTGGAGAACCACGAAGAGGCCACAGTCGGAGCGGGGCCGCGGTGGAGGGGCGCGGCGCCGTCACGCCGCCCTGGTCGGACCAAGGTCGCGGCCTTTGTCCGCGGCAGAGCAGGGAGCGGTGGCCGGAACCACCGGCCGCCGGCGCCTCGGAGAGGCGGGACTGCGGGGTCCCGCGGCGGTGGAACCGGCTGGCCAGCTGGGCCGGCCATTGGAAGGAGGCCAGGGGTCGAAACACCCAACTGGAAATGGAGCAGCCCCCACATGGGGGCAGCGCGCCCCCCCTTTCCTCGATAGCTCGGCCAGCGCCGAGCTGTCTGGCCACGCGGACGCACCCGCGCCAGGCCCACCGGCCGCACCGGGCCGGGCCGGGCTGCGCCGGAGGGGATGGGCCGGGCCACACCCTAGTGGTCCAGACCCAGACCCTGGTCGGGTCAACCCGGTTCAGGCCGGCCCAGGGTGTCTTGGGTCGGGTCGGTCTGGGCCCAAAACCCTCTAAAACCGTACAGGTTCATTTTAATGCCCGTAACTTGGGCTACAGACCTCCAATCGATGCACCGTCAGTTGTGATGCGATCCTTGGATCGAGAAGTTCGTTTAGTTATATTACACTCAAGGTTTTGGAGAACTTTGGGTATGGCCGAGTTGGTTTGAACACGAAACCAACCGGGCCCTCAGAGCGGAAACGCTTATAACGTGAGCTCCGGACGTCCGATTGACGTGTCGTCGACTTTGTTGGATTCCTCTTAGTGAGACGGACCTATTGGATTACTCTACTTGAGTTTGGAAGCAGTTGGAATACGGTCGGGTTGGTTTTGACTTAAAAACCAACCGGGCCCCTGGAATGAAAAAGCCAATAACTCTCAGACCGGGCGTCCGATTGACGCGCCGTCTGTCACGTTGAGTTCCTTCTGTCGAGACGGAACTTTGGGATACATCAACTCTGGACTATGTGTCTGTTGATGTATCGACCCCCCTTGGATCATAGAGCGGACCCTCCCGGAATCGAGCATGCTGTGTGCGGGAACCCTAGAGCTGGCTGCGACTGCGACGATGATGACGACTGTACTGAAATCCTTCGTGGGTTCGGCAGCGACGACGACTGTACTGAAATCATCCGTGGGTTCGGTAGTGATGAAAACCATAATGAAATCCTCTGTGGGTTCGACGGCGATGACTATTATTCTTGTATCCTATGTGGGTCTAGCAGTACTACTTTTCTCGTATCCTACGTGGGTCCGGCAGTATTTGACCTCTGTTGTAGTATCATACGTGGGTCCAACAGAGTAGCTGGTCTTGTATCCTATGTGGGTCCGACAGCTTAGTTGGTCTAGTATCCTACGTGGGTCCCAGCATAGATGAATCAGTGGCTACATCTGATCATCTCTATCACCTTATGAAGAATTATACCTGTGTGATATGAGTCTTGACTTTCAATCATTATCTTCGATATGATTGACTTGTTATCCTATGTGGATTGTGTTGTGCTTTCCTGTGTGGATTGGGTTGTACTATCCTATGTGGACGTGATCGAACTTGGGCTCAGATGTTGGAGCCGAACTGGAATTGATGACTTAGGTATATGTATGGGAATATACCTAAGTAGTGTTGGATGTTACTTCATGATTGTATCTTTCGTTTGTGGATTATCCTTTGTGGATTCTGGGAGACCTTCGGGGGTCTCTGGGTCCCTACTGAGTAGCGTATACTCACCCCTGCACGGGCTATGCCCGCACCACGTTGTGTTGGATGTAGACAATGAACAGCGCTGATCGTGGTTGAGGCCTGTGGAGCAATTCGGTACCTGGTGGTGGACCACTGGGCAAGACGTACACAGAGCGGACGGCTGGACCCGAGGAGCTGAGGAGGCTATCCGTACCCACCCTTCAGGTAGGACTTCCAGTGGATGGATCGACGTTGCTGCTTTACTTTCAGTTGTTGTAATTTCTTTCCAGTTGTACTTTACTTTCAGTTTGGGTTTGTATTCTGGCCCATTTACTTTCTGCACTTACTTTTGTACCCAGTTTACTTAGTGTTTACTTCTGCTGGCTTACTCTGTGGTGTTTGTTTACTTTATAAGGCAATGCCTTACCCTTTTTATCGGGATTTACACCTTCGGTGCTAGTCATCAGCCCATGGCCTATGGAAGGCGGGCTTGGGGTAGTCACGGCACGGGTCCCGAGGACGGTTCGTGACATTAAACATATAAAAAACCTTCTCTTGTTCAGAACATTAAAGTATGGAGATGATCTTTTCATTGGAGTTGATCCATTATTATTTGATTAATGGATTAGATGATCCATTGAAAGTAGGAGGTATTTGTCTCATGAATATATCGATTATATCTTTTTCTATATTAGGAGGGTTTGGGTGCTCCTCATGATCCATGTTTCTATTAAAAACATAATTCAAATGAGAGAGTATCATGAAAAAGTTTACAATTCCATCTCCCATAAGATTGGGAATCTTGTTAGGATAGTCATCACATTGTCCATCGCATTGATTGTTAACCTGATTCCTCCTATTACTGGCCATTGGATAGAATAAAGGGAAAATTAGGGATGAGTATTTTAAACAATTAAAAACTTAAATGGGAATCAAAATAAAATAAATGAATAACTTATAAATTACATTTATTTTCTTAACTTATGAATTTCTAAGCATAAATATATGTTATCTATGATTTATTTACTAAAATTTATTCTTATTGGCATTTTTTTATTCCCTAAATAATGGTTCATAATGAGATTATGAATTTATCAAAGAATATCTCCTAGGAGTGTCAAACTAGGTGTGTAGTATATCCCATTGTTGTGTACCAAATTACCCTGAGTCAGGCCCAGAACATCTTATCGAAGTTGTTACCCCTAGGTACATTTGTTCCAGAACCACGTCCCGTTATAGTATCTAGACAGGGATGTATTTTCTTGATAAACCACTTAATCTATACTTACATAAATTTAGGGGTAAATTCTTATTCTTATCCCTAATTCTTTCTCTAGATTTTTCTAATCCAAAGTCTTTTTCTAGAGTTTTCTAGTCCTGATTCCAAAAATAACTAAACGTTTCCTCTGATACCAACTATAAAAATACGACCCTTTATTACACATTAATACATGATTTTTTACATATAATTACACTTAATACAACCCAAAATATTGAAAATTATAGTATCTTTGGGAATTATGTACATTACATAACAACTTAAAACATGAAATGCATTGTATTTATTGAAAACCTCTTTAACATGTTCATAATATTCCTTTATACTTAAAACTGAATGGGATATCCTGGGGAAAAACATAAGAAAGGGGTGATATATAAATCCAAGTAAGGTAATAAACAAAAAATAACATGAAGAAGATAATAAATGTTAGATAATATTCATATCAATGAGTCATAAAAATAGTATGAATCATAAACATGAACAATGATACATGATATAGCATGATAATCATAACATGGGAAATGTGGAAATAACTTAAAATATTACATCATAAACACAAGTCAAGGCTAAATTCACCAAGCATTAATGGTGGAAAATGTCTCATAAATTAATTAGCTATACCCTTTTCCCAACGTGGAATATCATGATACTTTACATTACCTAATGCATTGGAGCGCTATTTGGGCACACCCATCATAATCATTTCATTCTCATGCTTAAGTGTGCCACATAGATCATAAAACATGGATTCATTCATCATCATAATTTATTACATGATTAATTAGTGTGGAATAAATATATATAATTCCAAAATTAATAAGTATATTTTCAAAAATGTTAATACCCTTGATAGAAAAATTATTATGGTATTCACTACACAATTGTTTTAGCATGGAAAATCATGGAGAAATTTCAGCAGCATAACGGTGTTACATAAAAATTCATAAAAATGGTTGATTATAGATAAAGGGTTCTCTAATAATTTAAAAATAAAATGTTCAGTAATAGGTACTTGGGAATACATGTCCCAACATTAGTAAATGGAAATAAAATTCATAATTTCATAAATAAACTTGAACAAAGAATAGAAGGTGAGGATCCCTCATGGAATTTCAGCATAGTAACAGCTTAGTTAAGGGTAAAAATGGGGGATTATAAATGATCCATAATTAAAATAAAATCAAATGGAAATTAAGGTAATTATTATAAATTAATTACAACATAACCATTTGAAATTACATGAAATAATTTCAAATAAGTTGTTTGAATTTGAAAGGAGGATAGGAAAGTCCCTTACTTGAATGTGTGAATCCAAAGGCTTGGGAGGTGATTATTGAGAGGTTGGGGGTACCTTGGGAGCATTATAAGGAGTAGAGGTAAGTGTATGTACATGATCCAAGGAGTTTTATTGAAGATAAATGGGATCATGGGTGGGTTTATATAGGAAGAGAGGGAAATTTTTTATTATTTTGGATTTGGACACTACATAATAAAATATCCAAAACCAAAAACCATCCCATGGTTTTTGCCCATGATTTCTTCCAAATGGGAGTTGTTTAAATTATTTTATAATGAAAATTACCAACTTATTAAAATATTATCATTGGTGATGTGGAGGTGAGTCAAACTTTTATACAAAATGATTTTAAAATCTTAAAATATATTATAAGTCTTGGAGGATTCATAATGGATTTAAAAAATAGATAAAATAAACTTAAAAACTGATTATTTTTAAGTGAAAAAACATATTTGGTCATGTATCCCATTTATATTACTTATTTCATCACTTTTGGTCCATTGTGATGTCAGAAAACATAAAGTATAATTATACGGTATTTAATTTTTACCCAAAAAATCGACTTTCTTAAAAAATTATGAAAAATTTACCATTGGATAATTTAGACATCCTAATTCAAAAAATAATATTCATTTTATTTAACTATTTTACTGAATATGTTAATTTTCACTTTTACAATAAAAACCGGCATTTATTGAAAATGATGAGTTTTTTAAAATAAAATTTTTTTAACCATTATAAAAATTACATTTGACTTCATAAAAATTATATGATAATTTATATTTAATAAAAAAATATTTTATAATAATATTTTATAAAAATATTATTTATGTCAAAAATCCATTAATTCATTAAAATGGATATCTTAATGTAATTTGAATATTAACCAAAAATATTATTTGTGTTTTATTGAATCAAAATAAAAATCATTTATAAAGTAACAATAATAGGATGAAAATATATTCATTTTTCTATAAAAAATAATGTACATATTCATATTTATAGGTTCTTGATACATATCCTTTTAACACACTAGTATACTCCCTAAGAGTAAGGTGCGTGATGGTGGGGCTTTCATGGGGTCGTTCGGCGAACATGGTTTGGGCTGTAATCTCGATGATCTTGAACTTCTCTCGTAAACGGTTTCAATCATGTTTAATTTTTTGGATATAATATTGGGATTGGTCTAGGGAAAATCCTAGAAATTCTATCCCCATCATAATCTCTGATAAATGGGTTTTATAGTGTACGATCCTATAGGTTGAGGTCATCACTTCCTTTTTCTATAAAAATTGAACTTTTTAAAACCCTACATTTATAATAATCTTGGGATCACTGTTCAATGGATATATTATCAATGGTAAAGATACTTAACATTCATTAAAATAGAATTGTATATAATAAAACAAAATAAGTGTGTGTGTTTTCTATAACCATAAAACATTTAATTAAATCAAAAAGGAGAACTTTATTCATAATAGTTTGGGTTATTACACCAATAATGGAAAAAATTTGATAAAAATGGGTATAGGGTCTAAATATGGCCATAAAATGGATTTAGGACAAATTTATAGTTCATTTTTGCCCTTAATTTTGAGTTTTAGTCCCTCATTAAGCTTATTTTTCACTTAATCATTGTAATTAATTTTAATTACTTTTACTAATGCTTTTGGTCAAAAAATAATTTGACCATATTATAAATTATAAATTATGGTTATTAAAAATATGTAATCAATTTTTCCAAATTAAATTTACAGAATTTTTAGAAATTAATTTAAATTTAATCTCATATATGGGACGATAAAGCGGGTTTGTAAAGTAATAATGTTCAAAAGTTTGATAAGTTTTCATATCCAATTTCAAAGTAAAATTTATTTCAATGAACTAAAATTAGATTAATTGGTATAAAATTGATTTAATTGATATTTAAAACTAATAAATATATAATTTAACCTTATAAATAGATTATATGAAAAAGAAATTTTGAATTAAAATTTAGTATTTTTCATTATTCATTAAAAAATGAAACTTCATAGAAAAATACCAAAAAAATAACCCTAAACTAATTTTTATGTTTTTGATTTCAAAAATTAAGTTTATTTTGACATATAAGGTTTATAAAATATCCAAAAATTGGATTTAAAATAGGTTCTCTATTAAAAGACGGTAAAACTGCCTTTATAAAAATATAGGTTTTTATGCATAAAATTAGGTTTGTTCTTATATTATGCCTATAAAATATATTATATGAATATCAAAAAAATTGATTGAATATATAAAATATATGTTTCATTAATATAATTCACTAATTTTAATTAATTTAATTTATTAGGATAAAAATACTTTGTGATCATAAAAATAGTTTTTAACAGAAACATTCCCTTTATATTCAATTGGTTTTTATATTTGTTTCTAATTAATTTGTAACCAATTAATTTATTTTATATTTTTGTAAAATATATATTTTAATTATTTATTTAATAATTTTCATAACTGATGATTTAATATCTATGTTATATCTTATTATAACATTATATTATTGTTTGAAAAAACTCGGTTTTGCATGTAACGCAAGCTATCGAACAAGGTCATTCTTGCATGTAAGGAAAGATAACTTAGTGTTTTCATGCATTAAAATATATAAAATAGATTGGAAATATTAAATATAATTTAAATTATTGGTATATTATATTACCTTACATTTTTGGTGTTGCGTGTCATACATGCTATCGAATAAATAGATACTCTTAGAATTTTCAAGGCGTTACATTCTCCCCACATTAATTAAATTGTATCTTCGTAATTTAGACTCGATTTTGGTAGTAAATTGTTTGATATTTACTATGTTGACATCCCACATCATAAAATAGTTTATAAAATATCCTCTTAATAAAATATAATGATAAGTACAAAGGTCACATGTAATAATATATAATTAGGTTTCTAAGTAAGAGAACATTAGTGGAAAGTAGAGATATGCACTTGGTGGAAAAACATAAATATTTATAAGGAGTGATTAAGGTCATCAATCACAAATAATTGAATGATCAATGGAAATTTGAGGACCTAAAATCCATAAATCTATGATTATTTTAAAGACCGTTAGTTCAATAAAAATTTTGGTATTAGGACAAAAATGTATTTCAATATCATTTTTCTAATGTTGAGTAATTATTTTAATGCCTATGAATATAAGGAAATATAATTACTTGATACATTTCAATTTCATTTGAAAAATTCTATCTTTTGGTTTTACTTCAATCAAATTCTAATTCATACATTACACCATGAAATGGATATCCAAAAATTTACTTTGATCCTTCAAGCACTAAAATAAAAATTTAATGGATCATAAGGACCATAAAAGAGTGAAAAGTATTTACATTTGTCTCTAACTATTCTCTAAATCCTATATGATTAAGACATTAATATCTAAACCTAAAAATTCACACTACCGGTTCATCATTAATATTTATTCATCAAATTGTTCAACTAAAAACAATGACATATTAACTAGGACATTGCATTGTACAATGGTTGGATTAAACCCTTATCTTCCTTTGGTCATGGGTTCAAGTCTTATAGCATAGCCAAACTTGATTGGTTGTCACTTGGAATATAGGTTGTCCTTTTCTAAAACTATATTAATATAATTTATAAAATAAGTATGATGGACATCCTTGAAATAGTTTTAATCACTAAATATCCTTTTAACTAAGGTTTTAGATACAACCCCAGTACCTAAATACTTCATCCACTTATTTCCACATAGATCCTTCCTTGGTCTAGATTTTATTCTCTATAATATGGAATTTAATTGGGTAATGTTTTGGTTCCCCAAATTTATGGAAATAGACTATAAATGGATCCTTAGGATGAGTTTCATTTATTTCCATTGTACTCTTCATTTCTACTTAGAAATTATTTTCTTTATGTCCTTATTTTCTACACATAAAGCATTTACTCATTCCATTGAGACAATTTCCTAGGTTTCTCCTTCCATATTTCTTGCATAAGGGAAATCAATCCTTCCTCTCTCTATGGTATCCACCACTTGAGATCTTAGAAAACACCATACTTATTTTATTTGGTGAATTTGGGAGTTTGTTAAGGTATATGTTGTTTATCATATTTCTGGAAAACTTATTAGGCATAAACACGATATCTTTCACTTCTATAAACACATCATTTGGTTTCTCATTTTAACCACCTTATCCTTCATATTCAATGTTAACTTTACTTTTTCGGGTACCATACATTAACTAAAACTATAAATCACAGTGTGAGTAATAATAGTCATAGAAAAACATATAATCATTTATTGGATATCTAAATCATGAAACCTTATATTCAATCTAAAACACCTTAGGTTTAACCTAGGTTATTCATTGTCAAAATCCTTCATAATGGTTTGTAAATAAAATGTGAATTATCCTAATAATATCCCCTATAAGTGTCAAACCAGGTGTGTAGTAAGGCCCATTTTCATGTACCAGGTTACGTTGAGTCAGGCCCAACGCACCTTGTCAGAGTTTTTACCCCTAGGTACATTTGTGCCAAAACAACGTCCACTTGTAGTATCCAAATAGGGATTTATTTCTAGGAAGACCCACATAATCTCAACCTTATCAAAATTCTAGGATGTTCTTCTATACTTATCTTCAAATTCTACCTTAGGGATATATTCTCAATTCTATGTTTTACTAAATCTAGTTCCCAAGATTGTTACTAAAATAACTCTAATACCAACTATAGTGACCCAACCCAAGTGAACCCAGAGCTAGTTTCGACTACCATTATATTGGCATGATTAGAAGGAATCAAATCCCGAAGTACCAAAGAGTTTAGAAGTCTTGGTAAACCAGAAACATACATGAGTCTTATATTACAAATGAATACACTAATTAAAACATATTTTTTTATTTCAGGGATAAATTTATTCCATATAGTATATCCCTGCATATATTTCATAGTACGCTTATTGGATTCCTGTAGAAAGGAAAAAAAAATAAGGGTGATCTTAAATGATTAGTAATAGTAAATTATAGAGAAATAAATAATGAATCAATGAGAATAATAATTATGGTATGGTAAATAAGTGAACACACATACCATATAATCAAAAAATTAAGAAGGAAGTGCATAAAAATATGTCAATGTAATAACTAGAAACACATGCCATTCAAATAACTAAATAAGGTAAAATTAATATGGAAAGGTAATAAACTGAAACATGTTCCATTTAATAAATAAACTGAGAATGAAATACATCCATATACTTTGTTGTAGTGAAAATATCATGGATAATAAATGTTGAATCAAAATGAAGGAAATGCTTAATTATTGGACGTCATGTCTTAGGCACATGAAAACCTCTACTATTAAGATATATCCTCAGGAAATTTAAAACTAAAGGTAGAAACTTTCTTAATTTGTGCAACTAATTTGTCTCATGAGAACCTATTGATGAATCTGGGGGCTATATAAAGTCTAGGACCCACCCATAACTACATATCCAAATCATTCCTCATATCGAGTATTAAATTTAATTAATAAACAATATGCCTTATCAAATATCCATATTGAATAAAGGATATGTATTTGTCAATATTTTCCCAAATGATCAAATAATTTTCAAAGTAAAAACCATATGAAAAATGGTATACAATCTAGGAAATAATCATATCCATGAAAAATGATATTTATATTTAGGGGAAATTCAATGTCAAATGATCATAGGAAATTAAATATTTCAAGGGGAATAAAAGGAATCAAGGAAGACAATATCAATATTATACTTGACCAAATCAATCATAAGCTATCGAGAAGAATAATAAGGATGGAATAAATACAACATATCTTAAGTGGATTAAAATAAATGTATGTTGTCATTGATGAATAGAAATATTATAAAAATATATTTTAAAAATATTCTTTAGAAAAATATCCTTTTTATATTGATTTTTTTTAAATCCTTTTCTTTGAAAATAACTTTTGGAAACAATTTCATTAAAAAGTAACCTTTTAAACAAGAAAAAAATATACAAATAAATAATGGTATGTAAACACGTTCATTTCATATGATGTAAAAATAACATTCATTTTTCACAGTAAAAAGGTTATAAAAATGCCTTGTTCAGAAAGTGACAAGAATATTCCTTTGAAAACGTTAGTGAAAAAAGGGTAAAAATGTCTTTATTAAATAATTTTGGAATGGTTAAAAGCTTTTTTTGAAAACCCTTTTAGAAAATATGGGTTTATAGAATAAAATAGGTTCTCCGAATAAAGAGATAATGAAGTCGGGTTTACTTAAAAACATTTTCTAAAACATTTTGAGTACCAAAGAGTGTAAAATGATACTGATACTTGAAAAATGTCGTGAATAACTAGAGGAGAATAAAATTAAAGGTTTTATTAAATGATGATATAATAATTTTCTCTAACAAAAATTGAAGTGTAAACAATCCAAAATAAAATGGGATTGTGAAGTAAACCCTTGAAAATATTATAACATTGAAGTTAGAATCAATCAATTAGTATATTATTTGTATCAACTATAAATCCATGTAAATAAGTGTAAATAAATCAATAGATAATCAAAGTAAACATAATCATAAAATATTAATGACAATAAGGTAGTAGTATAACCCAATGAAAATAAATTGGGTTATGAAATTATTTTCCACTTGGTAACTTTTAACTCAAATCCCTTTAGATGAAATAATTCAAATTGAAACTCAAAATATCGTGAAGAATGAATAAATCATGATATTAAATGAAAAATTGGAAGTATTTACACCATATATAAGAAATTAGGTGCACAAAAATAAAATTATTGTTTCAAGATAAAGTTAAAAATCACAAAATGAAGTGTGATTTCAAAGATAATCATTAAAAACATTCTTGAGGAGAATAATCTTTAAACAGTCCAAAGTGTACCATACCACTTTGAAACATTGGAATCATAATCTCCATGAAGGAATAAAATTAAATAAAACTTATAATATCATTAAAATAAATGGATTTATGATAAAACATTTCAAAAGGTAGTATATACACCATATAAAATAAACTAGGTGTATAACAGCAAATAAATCTCAATGGAATGTAAATTGAGACGAAATCTCTTACCTTGCATTTACTTTTTGGGTGAACGACCTTTAACTTATTGTATAATGGTTTTAAACATGTAAATAACTAATAACATAACCATACTCATATTTATAACATAATATATTACCTTCTTATAAAATCTTATTACTTGTTTGTTAACAATCTTTCATTATTTTCACTATTTTGGGTATTAATTTCCTAGTTTATCGAGTATGTTTTAACTTGTTACTTGTTGTTCTTATTAATTAGATCATTATTTAATCATATCAATAATGTAAAAAATGATTTAAATATCATATATATTCAGTATATATGTATTTATAATAATCTATAAAGTTTGTAGATAGGAAATGAAATGCACTATTCATGGAGACGGTAGGTCATATGTACGCATGAACGTTACTTTCATTTATTTGTCATATTAAAAAAATGAAAATAAAATTATATATATTTATATAATAATTCCAATATAATATATATTCCATATATGTTACATAGTTTTATTAAAACCATCCTTTATACATTCCATTTATAATGTAAATGAATCGCATCGCTTTGAGGGGCGGGTAGTCTACACTTTCACAAACAATGTTATCGTATTCCCAAAAAATGGAGTGTATAAAGGTATGTGTTATCAAATAATTAAAAAATTATAAATAAATTATAAATATCATTTATAACATATATAAACAGATTTTCCATCATAATTCACAACCATGAGAAGTGGTAAAGGAAAAACGAACAACTTCGTTTCGTGAGGCTGTAGTTCATCGTACACATAAACGGTAAGTTCATTACCCATTAGGTGGAAGTGTGTATAAGTGATGGTCTAAAATTTAACATAAAAACATCTAATTATATTTATGATACTATTTTTATTATATAATCATGTAATAAGAAAAATTTAGGGGTGTATAATGGAAATAAAACTAAAGAGCTTGAGGAAAGATGTTACCTCTTCTTTGGGTAACTCTATATGGTTTGCACCAAAGGGCTTCCTTAGATGGATTAATAACCAAATGTAGGCTTATAATATTATGGGAGGTATTTTTAGGAGTTATTTTTTCATATCTTATTCAATCCAAAGTTTCTTAATATGTGTGAATAAGTGGGAGGGGTGAGTGTATTTTTATAGTGGAAGAGGGGTGGCATTCTTGTAAATTTTTGGAAAGAGAATTCTACCCATGTTTTTCCTATGAAAAGTGGATCCAATAATGAAAAAATATATATATATAAGTGATTATAGGGTTTAAATATTTCAATCCAATGGATTTTATACAATTTTATAGGTCATTTTTCCCTTAAGTTTAAGGTTTAGTCCCTTGTTAAGTTAATTTTTCACATAATCATTGTAATTAATTTTAATTAATTTCACTAATATTTTTGGTAAAAAAACTAAGTCAACCTTATTATAAATTATAAATTATTCTGATTCTAAATATGAAATCTATTTTTCAAAATTCAAATCACATAAGTGGTAGAAATTTATTTAAATTTAATCCCACAGACGGGATGACAAAGCGGGTTAGTAAAGTAAAAATGTTCAAAAGTTTGCTAAGTTTTCGTATCCAATTTCAAAGTGAAATTGATTATAATGACCTAAATTTTATTAATTTATATAAAATTTATCTAATTAATATTTAAAAAAATAAAAAATAATAATTTAACCTTCTAAATAAATTAGATGAAAAAGTAGTTTTGAATTAAAATTCAGTATTTTTCACTATTCATTAAAAATAAAAATTCACAGAAAAATATCAAAAATTTACCCTAAAATAATTTTTATATTTATATTTCAAAAATTAAGTTTATTTTTTCATATAATTTTTATAAAATTTCCAAAAATTGTATTTAAAATAGGCTCTCCATTAAAAGGTGGTAAAACTACCTTTATAAAAATATAGGCTTTTATGCATAAAATTGGGTTTGTTCTTATATTATGCCTATAAAATTAATTTGATAAATATAAAAAATATTTGATTGAATATATGAGATATATATTTCATTTATATAATTAAATAATTGTAATTAATTTAATTTATTAGGATAAAACATATTTTTGAGCATAAAAATAGTTTTCTATAAAAATATTCCCTTTATATTCAATTGGTTCTTATATTTATTTCTAATTAAATTGTAACCAATGAATCCATTTTATATTTTTTTAACCCATATATCTTCATAATTTATTTAATCATTTTCATAACTACTAATTTAACAGTTATGTTATATCTTATTAAAATAATATTTTAATAATATATTGTTGCTCGGTAAAACTCAGTTTTGTATGTAACGTAAGCTATCAAACAAGGTCGTTGTTTCATGTAAGGAAAGATAAATTAATGTTTACGTGTATTAAAATATATAGAATATATTTTAAATATTAAATATACTATAAATCCTCATGATATTATATTCCCTCACGCGCTTGGTGTTGCGTTTCATACACACTATCGAATAAAAATTTACTCTTTTAGAATTTTAGGGGTGTTAAATATGAGGGATAGTTGTTACATTGGTATCCTAGTAAGAAACTATACGGAAGTGTGGTGGAGATATATGGGTAGAGATATAGGGTCCATAAATAGGACTTTTTGCTCTAAATTTGGGTGAATGTAACACCCTAGAATGGTAAAGGGTTAAAAGGATAAATTTTTCTACCCATGTTAACAAGGTGAACCTTTCTTTTTAGCTGTATACCTAATTATAAATCCATATTTAAGCATTATTATCCAATATTAATTTCATGATGGGTGACCTTTTTGGAAGTTTCATATGGTGTGTGTGAGTGAGGAGAGAGCACACTGAAAGAACATGTGTTATCCTATGAGGAAAATCCTTAGTCTAATGACTCATTAAAGCACATGGGCGGGCCCTGAGGAGGGGAAAACATGTCTCTATGGGGTAATTATGGTACTTTTTGGGCCCATTTGTTGCACCTTATATGTATAAATAAAACCCTATTTTTTTCTACACCAATCATGGATTAATCAGATTTAGAGTGGAATGATTGATAGCATATTTCTTAAGAATGAAGTGATACCATCCTTTCCTAAAAAAATTTCATTTATTTCCAATAAGTGGGGATAAGAAAATGAGAAAAGTTATTGAGAAAATTTGTAGAGATGGAAAACAAATAATATATTGACATACCATTTTATATAATTGGTATTGATAATAAATACAAAGTGGGAGATTGTTGAACTGAATGTGTGTTTCTATTTTACTTGTTGTCGATAAGGAAGAAAAGTTATTTCATGTCAATATGTTGATAATCAATGGCTTGGAAAGAAGTTTCATAACTTAAAATTGATAGTGAGAAGATTAAATTCTTGAAAGTTAGATAGTATTCTTGAGCATATTGATAAGGAAGTTAGAGTACCCAATCAATGTGTATAAATGTCTTGTATCTTGGAAGTAATAATTTCATATTCATATGACATTACAAGAGTTTCCATCGTTGTTTATATGGAATAAAGAATGTGAGTTGGATTCTATCTTTATTATTCTTGGACAATGTTTTAAGAATTAAAGCTCTTTGATATAGTGAAACATCATTGAAATACTTGTAGTATTTATTTTATTCATAAGTTTTTTATTTTTCTAATAGTGGTTGAGGTTGATTTGAAATTATTTTAAAGGGGTTTTAAGTTTTGGAATATATTTGATTTGAGTTGTTTTTATTATCTTAGACCACTATTTTTATTGTTGGAAAATGAATATATCTATATGTGTCATTTATGAATCTATATATTAGTCATATAGAGAGTTATGTATAAGTCATTATAATGTCTAGGTTTAAATTTAAAAAAAAATACTAGAAACTTCAAATAAGTGGTTGGAGGACTTCGTATGAGTCATTTAAGGTCATTGTATGAGTCATTAGCATTTATGTGGGTGATTATTTATATGAGTTGATTGAGAACTTATTATAAGTATATATTTGAGTTGTAAGTCTTATGAAAATGATGCTAAAAATATTATCCAAACATTAGGCCATAGTGGATGGAAAGTGGTAAGGTTATACAGGTTAATATGGTGGAGAAAGAGTGCAGGGAAGTGCAAGAGGAAACACTATAAAGAATGACATGGTGACCTACCCAGCCTTTTGGTCCCTAAGGGATTTATAGAGTGGTAAATATCATGTTTGGTCTTATAAAGTGGTGGCCTCATTAGATAAACTTCAATTTGGGACTATAAATGTGTTATTTTTTCATCCATTTAAAAATATAGACACACATGGGACTTTAAATTAGACGATATTATCTCCTATCATCTTTAACCTCAAGATTCTAAGATTGCATGTGATGATGTTACATGGATTATGTAAGTATCATACTAACATTTTGAGTATCACAATCTCAATTCATATAATATATTTATGTGAGGAGATAATCTAGAATATTATCTGGATAGTAAATATAAAGATGCATTATTGTTCTCATCATGAAACAATCATCATAGTACTTAAAGACTATGATCCAATATATTTTTCATAATGTTTATAAATAAACCTTATAAGGTTTATGTTGTATCTTCATAAGGTTGAGGTATTGAAGATCATAAGGTGCATAGAGGAACTTCATAGAGTTGAGTTCACAAGGTACATATAAGATCATCGTAAAGTACATGGGATCATCATAAGGTTCGTGGTGACCATCATAAGGTTCAACCAACCATAAAAAAATGTGAGGTACAACCCATTTTGATATTTATATATTCTAAGATGAAGGATCCATATTGTATTATGTGATTAATGGAGAAGAATGTAGATAGGTGTTATACCATAAATGAAGGATCCACATTCTCATTAATTTTACTACATTATCACATGTAGTTATGAAACTTAAAATATATGCTAGAATTGTGGATACAGTGAGTAAGAAAATAAGCCATGGTCTATTCTGATATCATGATTAAATAATACCAAGTCTTTAGGTGTAATTAAATAAGATTTCATTGGTTATATAGTTGGATACCAAAGATGTAGGAAGTTTGAATTGTCAATTTTCATGGAGATACACTACATCTTGAGGAAGAATATTCGGGATATTGAGGAATGTATATATTTAGAAGAAGAAGAATAAAATTATAGATGGGTTTTAATAGTGTGTTCAATAATATTACCTATGTATAAAATAAATTTTGATAGACATGATGCATCATCTAATTGTAGATCATGTGTATTGAAGATAAGAAGAGTGACTTAGTGTTATGCACTAAAGAAAAACAATAATAAGAGTGAGTTCAATTGTGATTATATAGATTATATTCAAGTTGATGTAATGGGATATTTACCATACAGTTTACATATAAACTATAAGGATTAAATAAGATAAATGAGGCCTTTTTCTATATTTTTGAGAAAAAAACAAGTGATTGTTGTATTTGAGGTTTCTTTGATGATTGATACAAACAAAGAAAGAATATCATATTAATTCAAGTCTAGGATATACGTCTAGTATTCTCAAAAGATATACTTCAAGGAGATACAATCCATTCCTTGTATTCCAAAAGAGATATTTGGTGCTTGTTTTGTCACTGGTTGGTGCCAGTGTTTGTATGGGTCCAAGGTTATACCCTTGACCGAGATTCTTATGATAATAAATAAGAATTTGTGTGTAAGTAGGATAATAACCATCATACACCAGGGATGTATTCATCCTTCTTATAGGTGAGCCTCATTAGAAAACTCTGTTGTTTTGTTGTGTTTCTTTCCTATTTATTTATCCATGCATATCAACCAAAGAAGAGATAAAGAATGTGATATGTTAACTAAACAGGTTGAGAGGTGACAAGGGATAAAAGTTTAAATTGGATTAAAAATATACCAACACTGATTCTCCCCTCCTCTAAATGTTGGGAACATACTATTGTGATCCTTTCACCATCTCATATAACTCTTTCATGAATAAACTCTCATGCATTACATCTCATATAATGGATCTTTATTTATGGAATATGTGGAATACTGATTTGAATTCTAAGGATTAATCTTCATTCTCTATAATAATTGAAGGCAAAGATGTCTCATACCATGATTTATGGTTTTTCAAGGCATATAATATGACTTTCATGGTATTATATGTAACCTTGCAGTATGATTACCCTTATTTCATTCTTTATAACATACCCAATAATATCCTATAATATAGACATAATGTATCATATGTATATGAGATTTTAGGGTATATCTCACATTAATAATTTTATAATCCATTAAAATCATCACAATATATAGGAACTCAACAACAAAAAAGGAATCAGATGTAATGTCAGGTGAAATATATGATGCATATGGAATTTGGATGGAAACATTGTCTGTGATGATAATGTGGGAAATGATATAATATTAGGAATAAATGAATTCTTCAGTATAAATGGCAGTTGAAAAGTCACCGCATGTGCTTGGCGTTGTTCTGAAGTCTGGATTTGTGTATGGGTGTACTATGGATGGCATTAGATTCAAAACATGGTTGAGTCACAAGGTTTTATTATTTATGAATTTTTTTATAATTGTATGTTTGATCAAGAATGGAATAATAGTGTAAAATAGGTCATGAAAAGTGTGTTACCCTTTTTGTTTTTTGTAATGGGTAGATATTGTTGCTTGTAGTTAGATAAAAATTGTTTTAAATGCAGTGATTTTCATGACTAAATCACAATAAATGATAAAAGTAAAGTAGAAGTCACAATCTAATTTAGTGTTTGAAGAGTTTTGAACCAAAAACAATTATTCATCATATTTCCACCTATGGTATAGGATCAAATAATGCTTGAATGAATCATATTCTACAATGTGAAAGAATTTTTGTGGTGTATGCTCAAACTTATACTTATTTATGATAAAACCTACTTATTCTAAAATGATATAGAATTTTTTTTTATTGTGATGGATTTTGAATCATCGATGAATATTACATGATACTTGTTCAACATGTATGTAATCAGTATCTGTGTGTGAAATTTATTTGTTTGAAATATGAAATCATTCAATGGAGGGGATAATTGTCTCATGAGTAAGGTGGGAGTTTATTTATAGATAGTAGTTTTACTTTATTTATTTTAACAGAGCATGGAATCAATATGTAGAGGAAGTAGGTTTAAAATGTCCACTTTATACATTGAGGTCTAATAAGATATTGATATCCACATGGATTGATCATGAGATAAGAGAGTGATTTGAACCTGATACTAGTCTGAATATGATGTTTATGGAGTGATAAGTGGAAGAGGGTAAAATATACACATGGAGAGATATATAAGTAAATATACTAGAAGGTTGATTTGGTAACATGGTTGGAAGAGAATATAATCACTACTACATATCATGTACTTATTATATCAAAAAAATTATTTTATTAGTGCTAAATAGGTTTTGATGTTGCAAGTTCCTTTAAAATATATCTCTTTTATTAGAGATAATAAAATTAATGCTAAAGGAACCTTTAATCAGTGATGATAAAGGATCTCTTTATCAGTACTAGTTTTATTAGTTCTTTTTTTAACACTGATTGTGATGACCCTTTCCCCCCAAAGGTACCCCTCCTAGGATGGAAATGAGAGAAAAGATATAATGATGCATGAATCCTTCCTCTAATAGGACATGGGTTGGAAATAAGCACCTATGGTATATCATACACACAAATGAGAGGCATTACCCTCTAAGAAGAACATGAGGAATGAGAGATAAGATAAAACCACCAAATAACTCCTATTCATAACAAAATAAAAGAGATCTTAACACATGCATGTATGTCATACAAACCAAAACAACTACAAAGAAACCATGAGTACCAAAAGAGATCCTCTATAGTGACCTAGAAGCCCAAATAGATCCTGAACAACTCCACAAGATGTAAATGTCCAACCCGATCACCAACCAACTCTTTTGAACCTGAAAAACAATTTATATATATTTAGGGTGAGCATAATAGGTATACTCGATTAGATCCTCCTTGGATCTTTTCATTAAAAAAAAGATAAAGAAAGGATACTAAATCCTAGTGAATAAACAAGTGAATCTAACTCATCATTTAAATAGGCGTGATAAGTTCCCAACCTCACCATGTCTCTCTAAAAAATTATCACATACTATTAGTAATATAATATCCAACATAATATCAAAAGAAGGTACCCCCTACCACTTTCCCATTGATTTTTAGCTCTTCCCCAACACCACACGTCTTGGCCCATCTCTCTCCAAATAAATAATCCTATCAAAAAACACCTGGGAAACTATAATATATCATACACCTTGTTCAACACATCATATCATCATCAATATCCACATATCAATAAAGTAATCTAGTTGTTTCTAGGATCCACCACAACCCATACATCATGTATTATACCTCAATCCATCACATCCCATACACAACATACCTATAATAATCCTTATAATTCTATATCTGGAGATACATGTGCGTGAAATAACCATAATTCATTACAACCCTCTATACACACACATATATATATATGGAAAAGGTAACCACCATGAATACCAGTACATAATACTACCAGGATAGTAGAGCAGTGAAAGAGGGGGTAGTCATCCATCTATTCCTCATTGGCCTGGATATTGGGGAAAACAGCCTCCAGAGTCTACTGGTGTTGATTTCCCTACCAACATGAGTGGGGTAGTGTAATAAATCACATAACATATGAATATAAATATATCTCAAAAACACATTATGGGTAGAAACCTAGCCTTAGACTCAATTGCAGCTATCATCTCTCAAAAAATTGGTTATCACTATTAAGAACTAGTTATCGTATAAACACCCGATCATTTCAAAGAGACTTTCATTTAATTATTTATATTAAACATTTTATAATTTTATTAATTTTAATATGAATCACATGCCCTTCAGTCATAATCCAACATCTTTCAAGGTTCCTCTAGATTTATTATCATTTTAGTATTCTGTTAATCCTCCAACCCCATGGGTTAAATTATTTAACATTAATTATCATTCCATAATTATATGTACTCTGGGACTTGTCTTTATCTACCTTAAAATGAATAAACTAATCACAACCATCTACATCGAGTAATGGGGAAAGGAAAGAAGAAATAATAAACCTATCCATCTGGCCTTTAAAGAAGATTCATTATCAAGAAATCATCCTAGATTTCAAAATGATAAATAATTGGAAATCCCAACATCAACCCATTCCATTAGTACCAGAATCATCACTGACACTACCATGTATATCACCATCCATACCTCCACAAAAAGTGCCAACTATTTCAATAAACCTGGGCATCCCAGCCCATTATTTCAAATCATCAACCATCCCAGTATCAAATCACATCACATAGAAAGGATCCTTATCCAGAGCAATCACACATGGCTGAAAGAAAAAAATAAATAGTCAGTAGGGAATCTAGGCCCTAAAACCAAGGCATCTAGCCTTCATAGACAAATGGTATCACTCATCCCTAAAAATTTGTCTTTATCAAACAACCAATTCATTACCATCTTTAATTAACCAATTCATTTATCCTAGGTTTCAACCAAAATAAACCTAATGCATCATATATCATCAACTATGATAAAATTATTACTTAAACATGATTTAAGCAAAACTTTTCGTTTCATCAATTACAAGAATAATGGTAACAATTAAACATGCCACTTTATTATTTATCCAACTAGAATTACCAACTTTATATTCTTTATCTAATTCCAACATAACAAACATGTTAAACCATGGTATAAACAATAGATGTCACACTATATAATAGATCAAGAGGCAAATCATTAACATGACATAAACACATGTGATCACTACAACCAAAAAACAAGATTCATTATTTAATCTAGTTTAATCTTCATTAAGGTTAGTTCCACAATTACCTAAAGAGATATATCATGATAACTTTATGAATGTGCATAACATAAGGAGACACAATTAATACCCTAACTTGATTTATAAGTTCAACATTATTGATAAAGAACATATGATCATGGGTCAACCACCACTGAAACTGAAGTAAGATTCATTAGAACCTAACACTAGCAATCCACTATCAACTAAGATTGGAGATCAACTCCAAAACCAAGGTGATTTCCACAATGTTCACCCAAAAAAGGAAGAATGGAGGAAGGGATAAAAGGATATGGAAAAAGGTTCCTTGAACCAAGAGATTTTGAATCTCCATGATAAAAGAGTTATAATAATAAATGAGTTAATCATAAGGTACCATGGGGTATAACTAAGACTTACCCAACAAAAATTTCCATCAACTGAGCCTCAGTGCAATAAAATGACCCAACCATGCCCTAGGTTCATTCAGAGCATTTGGAAATCAAAGTAACTTCAAGTAGAGGAGTAGGAATCAGTTAATAGAGTACATAATGGATTAAAATCAAATTCAATACCCCTCATAACCATGCACATGTCTCCCCCTTTGAACCGGTCAAGATCCATGAAGAACAAAGGCTATTTTGGTCGCTCAAATTCCAGCCCGACCATCACCACAGCCTCCACCATGACCCATGGTGTTCTTGAACACACCAGTATAAAGAAAAACTTCTAGGGTGTGTTTTTATATCCTTTTCCATTTTATCCTCACCACTCCCAAATCCATAGTGTAGTGAGGTTTATTTTCTTTTTTTTTGATAGGAGAACACACCCTGGCCAACATGGCTTTAAACACTGCTTGAGAATCCATTTCCTCCATCATGGCACACCCCAGCACCACGCGGTCAGCCACCAAGAACCCAATTCCCAAAACAACCTCCAACACACCCACCACCAGGGCATGGTAACTCTAAAAATGTCTCAAGGCCCTCTCCTAGCCTCCATAACACCTCCATAATCCTCCTCAATGCTACCAAGACTTGGGAACCCACTAAGAAAAGTTTTTAAAGGCCTAAAACATTACACTGATAAACGTACCCTTTATCTATGCTAAAAAAATAAATTCTCACTCAAGATTCCCAATAGGGATTTATCAGCACTTGAATTCCCACCCTACCTTTATCAATGATTTCTCTACCCCCTATTTAGCCACTCGCACACGCCTTTTCCTAGATTTTAACATAGGACCTCCACACGCACACGCATGTTCCCTTACTATTTCTCCATGTTGACTTCTTATATATTTTATTATATATATATATATATTTATATATATTTAGATACATATTTTTTATCCATGTATTTATTCATATATGTATATATAGTTATATAATTATTTTTAAATACATTTATAAAATATGTTTGTGTGTGTGCATATTTGTGTGTTTTGTGTGTGTGTGTGTATTTATACATGATTTTGTGTCTATATATATATTTATTTATTTATTTATATTTATTTACATATATGTTATATATTAATATTTATTTACATATTATTAGAATAAATAAATATGTGTGTGTGTGTGTTTGTTAATATAAAGACACACACGGAAAAATATTTATATATAAACATTATATATAAATTTTTATAGGTATATACATATTAATACATTTTTTTATTCCCTACAGGTTATGTGTACACTTAATTTTGAGCTTGGTTTATCTCTACTGAGGTTCTAGAGACTTTTAGGAGTTAGGGGCTGAAATTTAGAGTTTTGGGGAAAACAGACCAGGCGCATAGTTTAGGTGCATAGTCAGTGCCAACCATGCAGTAACCATGTGATATGGGTCTATGATTTCTATTGGATAGTTTCATAGTTTTAGCATGGTTTGTCTAACCATGCAGTTATTCCAAGGAAACTATGTGATTTGGTTTTTCAAGGGACAGTGGCTACCGCACAGTTAGTGTAACAACCCGATTTTTCTTATGAGGTACAACCCATTTAAATTTCAAATTGAACATTCCTTTATGTTTTATTGAATGATATTAATAGTTTAAGGAATGTTTTAGGATCATCTAAGCCTCGTTAGGATCCCATGGATCTAGTTTTTTGGATAAACAGCTGGAGGCACGTGGTTAGTAGTAACCAAGCAGCTCAATTGTGTGGGCCTATAAGAGGTGGATCATGGTTTGTAAATCGTGTGAGGTAGATTTCACGGCCATGATAGAAACTAAAGAAAAACTATATAGGGTATCTTCATGGGTTGCACATGGTTTTTAAAACCGCGTGCCAAGGCCACACAGGTAGTTCCACTTAGGTAGTGACCCTACTCAATTAGTGAACGGTTTGTATAAAACGTGTGGCCAAAATGTGTTTCCCTTTAATGAGTGGTGAAATTACCATTTCCCCTATTACTTTATAAATTTTAACCCCTATTTTCTTTCTTCTCCATGCATAGTAGTTCCTCCAACCTCTTGGAGCTCTCCTATCCTCCCAACCTAGGATTTGAACTAGGTTCTTCATACGGCGTTGTTGACGCTCCTTTCCGTCACAGAGTCTAACGACTGAAAAAAGGGAAATACTTTAGTCCAATGTGATTCATCCTTTGAAGAAACATCAAAAATCGAAAAAGGGATGAACAAGGAGAACATTTCCCATAGGTCGCGCAAGTTCCCTCATGGTCGCGCAAGTACACTTGCGCGCCGCCTAGTGGTCGTGCAAGTCTACTTGCGCGACGCCTTATGGTCATGCAAGTGACTTGCGCGACCTAATTGATAACTGCCCGGTAACCGCCCGGGGTCTTCTCCTGCCTATAAATAGACCCTGTGGGCCCCCCATTCAAGAGGATCTTTTTCCAAAAACTCGGATTGAAGATCCCGATGCCAAAGTCTCTTCTCAAAGCTTCTGGAACACTTCTAAGGTAATTTCTTACCTAGAACGGAAGATCTAAAGAGAGGGAGGAAGGCCTAAGTGTTGAAACTCATCAACACTTGCGCGCCTGAGTGGCCATCCCTTAAGGGAAGTGGTCCCACTTGCACGCCGCCTTATTCCTTCGATATAACTTGTGCATCCCTTTTCTGGAAGAACCTCAAGAGAATTCTAAAGGCTTTAATAAAGAGTCGCTCAAGCAGTTCAATGCTGGTTGACTATCGCGCAAGTACACCACATGTCGCGCAGGTATACCTGCGCGCCCTCGCAATACTTGCGCGCCTTCCAAGACTTGCGTGCCCCTTTCTTTTTGGGAGCCTTTCTTGCCTATTTCACCCCTCTTAAGCCATTATACCTTTCCTTTTCAAGATTCAGTCTTCAAGACACTCTTCAAAGCCATTTATGGCATGATTTCTTGATTTGAATTCCTTATCTGAAAGGAATTCTATGGAATATCTCTCAAAACCTAGTGATTTAAATATCCTTATATCACTAAATATGGAGAGTTCATTCATTCAACCTCATCCTTTAAGATGAGAGAATCCTTAACGTGGGTCTCCTTTTCAGGAATAATCCCCAGTCATAAGTCCTCTAATTTGGGCATCCTTTTCAGGAGTAAGCCCCAAACCTTAATCCTTAACCTAGGTCTCCTTTTCAGGAATAAGTCTCAGTCATAATTTTGGGCTTCCTTCTCAGGAGTAAGCCCCAGGTCCCCTAACCTGGGTCTCCTTTTCAGGAACAAGTCCCAGTCCTAATCTTGGGATTCCTTTTTCAGGAGTAAGCCCCAAGTCCCTTAAATTCTCTTTAACCAATCCTAATTTACGTTTGATCTGGGATTCCTTCTCAGGAGTAAAACCCAGTTATCAATCCTCTCCTAATTTGGGTTTCCTTTTCAGGAATAAGTCCCAAGTTAGAGTATTCAAATCTCCATGAAGCACATATACCTTTATGGACCATGTTCCTGGATTTTCTCCCTAAAGTAAATCCTCTGGGCAGTCATACATACATAATCCCCAAATCATTTCTTATGATTGCATCTTTCATGGCACAATTGTATAATTTTTTACCAATACCTCTTGTTTCTCACACCGAGCATGACTCATGTGAGCTTAGAGTGTAAAAGTAATTGTGACATCCTGCTTTGAGCCATCAATCATAAACATCATACCCTTATTCGAACTACATGGGCTTTGAATCCTTTTCCAAAACAAAGGATACGTAGGTAGCCCATCTATGGGTTCGATCCCAACTTTGAAATAATTCATGTCCTTCTGAATGACAATAAACTTCAAGTGCCCCACTGAGTGGCTTTAAAACCAGCCTGGTCATCATAATGACCAAGAGACTTTTATATGAATGTTTTGAAGGTTACCATTGACCAAGAATCTCTAAATAGATATAGATGATTCTCTATTGAAGAAGAACCTCGAATACATATAAAAGATTCTCTAAATTTATTACATATTTAATCATTGATTGTCAAAACTAAAGGAAAAGATCATTTTATACTTGGTAATATAATAAGGATTCAAGAACATAACTTAAATCTATAAAGAGAGTCCCGGAATAGACAATAATTCCCCTCAAAAAGGTGTGATGAGTCCGACCTCCCATCCTCTCGACCAATGCAAATTCCTAAGCCACATCAGTCCACAAGCTAATGAGCGCCTACCTTTGGAAAGTAGGTCTAAATGGATGTGGAATCATTGGATGTTTCCGGTTCTACGAACAAACCCGCTAGAAACTGATCGGAACGTTTGAATCTCCCATCCAGGAGGTCATCCTCGAATTCCGAGGGAAACAAAAAATGGTGAACCCGACGTGAATCCTTAACCAAGTTAAAATTATGTTTTACCTATTTGTTAAGCCCCTATTTAAAACTTAATAAGAGGGCTAACAAAAACAATCATTTGACATGTGTGCTCATCCAAAGGATGAAGTGGCTGAATTTTATCTTGATTACGTCTGTTATATCAATCAGGCACTCTTTTCCAAGATCTTCTGTATTTCCATAATGGCTGCTCTCAAATTCACATCTGTGAATAGTGCTGCTGCAAATACCATTGTTGCTATTCCTACTGGATCGTCATCCACTCTGAGGATGACATCACCTACTCAGTGTCTTCAACGCTGGGTATCAAATGCGCTGGTTAAGGAGTACCGTCAACACGGTACCATCCCAACTTTGGAGGCTGCCCGATAGGCCCTCCAAGTGAACAAATCACACAGGTCGTCTGGACAACGACGACCAGTGATCAAGAGGCAGGCGGTGCTGACTACCGTCTCCAACCGTTTCGGGTCGTTATCCCCGGAACGCAATTTCCATTCGCTCCCTTACTCTGAGGAAGTGAATGAGAAGGTCCCTCAGGGCCTTAATTCAAAAAGACAGGAGTCCTTCCCGAGGGATCCCATTAACAATCGCCGCCAGACTCGTGCGGCAGTGTGCCCTCAACATGATGAGGGTATCGACTCCAGGCATTCAACTCAGGTTCCTCGAACCCGAGCAGGCAAGACGAACCGCCAGAGATGGAATCCGGTTAATAATGGGCAGGTTTTCATCCCTACCATCTCCGGAGAATTCCACCAACCTAACTTGGTGGTGAACAATGAACAGGCACACACACCTGTCCGTTTTAATTCCGATGTCCAGCAGACTCGTCTGGAAGCATCAAGCCAATCCCGCCAAGAAATTCCGGCAGAGTACTATAGGCAGGAACATACACCTACTTATGCATCATCAGTTAGTCAGCAGGCTCGCCTGACTACATATGATGGAGTCCACCAACCTAACTTGGTGGCGAACAATGAGCAGGCACACACACCTGTCCGTTTTAATTCCGTTGTCCAGCAGACTCGTCTGGTAGCATCAAGCCAATCCCGCCAGGCAATTCCAGCGGAGTACTATAGGCAGGAACATACACCTGCTTATACATCATCAGTTAGTCAGCAGGATCGCCTGACTACATATGATGGATCTCATCAACCGAGTTTGGCGAAGTTTAATCAGCAGGCACATACACCTGCTAGTACTAATCAAGCCTACCAACAGTCTCGCTTGGTAGCGCACGGAGAAGTCATTCGGAAAGCTCTGACGACAAATAGGAGGCAGACTCAACTCTCTGCCTCCACACTTGAGTACTGTCAGGATTCACTGACAGAAAAAGGAGGACAGGAGCAGGCACATACACCTACTCCAAGCCCGGAATGGACGTATATCCCCATTCCGGCGGCTGAAGTCACCAAGCATATTTTTTCAATGGTGAAAGAGCAAAAGCAAATTCCTGCTCATATTTAGGATGCTTGCTAGGATATCATAACAGCTTCAGCATCATCTCAGGGAAAGACACATAAATCTATCCCTAGCAGTGGAGTGACACATCAACGATTCACTCCGGAACAGACACACACATCTATTCCAGTCCAAGAGGGTTTTGGGGCATACTCCCCCATATCATACGGACAACCAAGTCAGGCACATACACCTGATTTGAGTGGAGATCGTCAGCCTAACCTGACCATCTTTCCTGATCAGGAACATACACCTGCTCAGAGTAACCACTTTCGTCAACAAGTGGTTTCCAAAGTAAGTAAGAAGGCATCTAAGAAAAAGATCCGCCCAGCACAGTCAGGAGATCAAAGGCCAATCTGTAACAAGGCCTTGCTCGATGATGGAGTTCTTGAAGCCCTCAGACATTTATCTGTTGGAATTCAAGATTCTACTCCCTCAGTTCCCAATAACGGGAACATTAATTATGAAAGTCTTCAACAGACACATCCTCATGAAGGCTTGCTTCATGAAAATTCGGTCAATCTTGAAGTTTCTTCTTCAGATGAGATCCACAGGAACCCTCTGTGTGGTCAGAAGACCAAGGAGCAAGAGATCTCATCTTTTGTTGTAACCCATTATGGTGGTCCTCCCCATGATGATGAATTTCGTTGCGAAAGTCCTCTCCGCAGTAGTGATTCACATTGCCTGGAAAATACTCCAGTGGACAATGTAGTGCTGAGAAATCCCTCTTATCTTGAGGCACTTGAAAATGCGAAACCAGTCATGTCTGATGCTTTATCGCTAGAAAGTGAAATACTTTCTCAATCAGAAGATAGCCCAGGGTGTAGGCCATTCTCCGAACCACCCCTAAGTCATGCATCTTCTAGTTTGATCAATGATATCTCTACCAATCTTGTTGAATCCGGTGAAGCAACAAGGAAACACCAACTTTGGTCAAAACAGGTAGAAGAATCTTCATTTAATGATAAAGAGGAAATGCTGAACATGAGGAAAAAACTGGCGAAAAGTGAGGTACCAGTCATGTTTTGGCCTTTGACTGACTCCAAGTATGATATTCCAAAGATGTTGATGGAAGATGGATTCCATGATATTCGTCTCAACATATGGAAAACTCTTTGTCAATTGAAGAAGAAGGTATTATCTTATGATGAATATGAAAATCATCTTAAGATAATAGAAGGGCTACAACGTCAGATTGATTTGGCATCTCTATCAGTCTCTCGGTATTCGAAGGTTGAAAAGCGACAGAGAACCCTTCAACGTTCATGCCTTGGCGCACTAAGAAAATTGCATCAGTTAATTACCAATGCTCCATCTGGTGTTCATATCAGAGGATGGGGTGTTCACGGAGCACTACATTTTACACTGCTTTCCAGTCAGAAAAGCCCGCCGAAAATGGTCTCATGCAATGTTATTGCCCATGGTCGGCCACAGTCAATGGGCTTTGTTCATAATCAAAAGCTTGCTCAAGAACAGGCTTCAACTAGTTCCTCTCAAAATCAAGCATATAGAGAACAAGTTGTTGAATTGCTCCTACATCAAGCAGGCGAGAATATTGCACAAGCCTCTCGTATGGAGAAAACACATCATCTAATTACAGAATTCTCGGAAATCATCCAACGGTCTGTTGAACCAGGTGATAAAAGTGGATACAGGTTAATGCATCCAGCTAATTTCCGAACTAAGATTCGCAAGATCAAGAGAGATTTTAAGAAAGTCTCAGACATAGCATGTCAAGAGCCACCCCAGCTTGCCAGACTGGGGACTCCTTTAACCCAACCCTCAGAGTCAACAAATGGGATTCGAGGAGTTGAGAGGAAGCAGCAGGAACATCCCCAGTTCATGAGACTAGGGACTCTTTCAAATCATCATTCCCCTTCTCAGAGAATGTCGGTCTTTTCTCGATTGGGGAAGAATCCCCAAGAGGAACGAAGAGCCAAATTATCAGGAGATTCCCTCCAAGTTATAGCTCGTCAAGAAGTTCCTAAAAGATTAAATCAACAAAAGACAATGTCTCATCAAAGACATGAAAGAAGACAATATCACAGAAATGTTGATAGAAGGGATGTGATGTATGATACATCAATCAATGTCATCAATGCCATTGTTGCTAATCCACCAGAGGAGACTCACTCAGGGGACTCAGATGAAGAGTGCCCTGCTCAAGAAAATGTATGTGCCAATACAAATGAAGAAGGCGTGCGTACACGAAGTCAAAGGATTACTCAGAACCTAGGTAATCCACTTCCTTCTCTCCAAAAAGTATCCAACAAAGGGAGGGGAAAGAATCAGGTTACATATCCTTCCTCTGGAGAAGGTCAATCGCTCTCGTTAGAGCAAAGGTTTGCACAACAAGAGGAAGAAATGAAATAATTAAGAAGGTTGAATGCAGAACTACTTCAGAGTAGTCTTCTTCTTAAGAATGCTGAAGTCCGACAGCCGAAGGAATTTGTTGCAGTTACTGAGATGGATCAGGAATATCCTCCTTTATCAGTACACCCTTAGAGGTCTAATCCTATGGGTCAAACGCAACAACGGTTGGCAGTGCTACCATCAGTTGCAGCACCAACCACCACATCTGTCCAAGCTCCATTCATTGCACCTACTCAAGACCAGATTCAACCAGATGTTTCTCAAAAATTAATAACTACTATTGAGTCATTAACAGCTCGGTTAGAAACTATGGAAGGGAAACGGGTGCAAGTTCAACCAGAAAAGAAAGTTTACCCTGAATGGGTAGATTCAATTTCTCCTCCATCCAGTTTTGGAAACCCTATTTTTCCTACTTTCAATGGATCAGGCGACCCTGAACAACATTTGACACATTATGTGTCTTGTTGTGATCCTATGATGGGAACTCCAGAGTAGCAAGAAGCAGTGAAACTCAGATGCTTCGTGCGAACCTTGCAAGGACCATCTTTTGTCTGGTATATAATCTTGCAATCCCGATCAATCATCGGATGGGAGGATCTTCGCCAAAAATTCCTTCTTCAGTTCAGCTCAACTTTTCAAAAAACGACAGTTTTCGATCTTACAAACTACAAGCAAAGGGAAAATGAAAGAGTCTCTGATTTCATTGCTCGCTGGAAGGGATTAACGTATTCCCTGAGTTTAGCACTCCCTCAGGAAGAGCTATTGCCAATCTGTGTGGCAAATTTGCGTGACGAATTACGCACGCCATTGATCCCTTTGAAATACACAGGAGGGTTTCGAGACCTTACTTCAATCGCTCAGCAGATTGAAGATTCCCTTATACAGGCTAAGGTTAAATCTCGTGTAATTCCATCAGCTTCAGGAAGGAGAATGGGTAAAGTAGAAACTGCTACAGTTATGCTTAAACAAGCACCTGTACCTATTTCTACTTCAAAACCTTCATCTTATCGAAGGGCTCCACCTCCTGAACGCCAACAACAAAGGCCGTTTCGTCCAAATGATCAAATAGATCAACGACGAAAATAATTTGAGGATATTAAGAGTAAAACATACTCCTTTCGAAATGATCAAGTTCCTGGTTACTTCATTTCATCTCTGGAAAATAATTTGGTTCAATTACCAGTTCCCAAGAGGCCAAACAAGGAAGGAGATGAAGACCGTCCCAATTATTTTCCCTTTCATCAAATGTTAGGGCATCCCATCCAGGAGTGTTTTGTCTTTAAAGACCTCCTGCAAAAGATGGTCGACTTGGGACAAGTCAAGTTGAAAGGTTCTTCAACTCAGGTAGCATGTGTTACTGCTACAGTTCCAGAGGAGGAAGGTGAATGGCAAGAAGTCAAAATCAGAAATGCACAGAAGTATGATGATTGGATGGTCAGAAAGACAATCAATCAGACTCATGCCATTTTGCGAACACAATTAAAGAAACCAATTGTGTATTCTGCCATGAATATTGCGGTAAAACCCTCTTCATCAGAGGGAAAGTCCTCAAATAAATGGTTTGATTCAAAGAAGGAAAAAGAATCAGAAGAAGATGAGTATGTGTCAAAGCCTAAATTATCTTTGACTCTGGCAGACTTTATGCCATCTACTTCAAAATCACGGGCACCGCCCCATCAAACAGCACAGCCTAAACAGGCTAGTCAGGCAGGGTCTTTATTAGACGAAGAGTTAATCTTCGGTTCTGTTAATATGATTCAATTAACAGATCCGTATTCCAGTCGTAATTTCAATTTTGATGAGCCTGAATTCCCTATATCAAATAAGGGAATCCGAGGAAGTTCCAGAGGTTCAGGATACAGAGGAAGACATGGATCTTTCCGAAGCCACTACTCCAATTCTACCCCTGCTAGCACTGTTTATGCAGCAGAAACTCGTGGTAGAGCCCTTCAGCAAGCTCAAAAAGAACAAGCAAGTTCTTCTGCCAATAGTCAACTCAGTCTTGGCACAGTTATTTTTGGAAGACCTATTGAAAATTCCATCTTCTTTATCTCAGCAAGTAAATGGATCTAATCGGTCTAATCTTCCAAAACCAAGGATGTTGCCAACTTCTATCCCAATACAAGATGCATCAGCTTCCAAAGCATATGCTTCCAAGGTACCTGCTAAACCGCATATTCCTGTTGGGAAACGCAGATCTCTAGATCAAAATTATGATATATTGAAACACTTGGCCCAAGTACCAGCCAAGTTATCAATTTTGGATGCTTTGAATCTGTCAAAAGATCTTCGGGAAGCACTCATCGAAGCTTTGTCAAGTCCTCAGGAGTTTGAAGCTGAAATTGATGCAGCTGAAGTATATCACATGGAGAATAATCCTGCAGAATTCCATGCAGTGATATCTTTTACTGATAAAGATGAAGATGATGTTGTGCATGGGCACATAAAACCTTTGTACTTATCTGGCAAAGTCAATGGTGTAGATATCCGAAGAGCTTTCATTGATAATGGTTCAGGAGTCAACCTCATGCCCATCCGTACACTTTGTCGATTGGGCCTCACGAAATCTGATTTATCTCCTTCTACCATGATGTTACAAGGATATGATAAAAATGAACAAGAACCACTGGGCGAAGTTACACTCAGAACTCAGTTTGGAGATCTTGTATCCAATTCGTATTTCATGATTGTTGACCAAGACTCAGCTTTCAACGTCTTGCTTGGAAGACCCTGGCTACATCAGCATGCGGCAATCCCTTCATCATACCATCAATGTCTCAAATACTGTTTCAATGGTCAAGTTGGAACATTGTATGGTGATAAGACCCCGCTCAAGACATGTGAGTCTCAATACATTGAGGCAGAATTTTATCACATGAAGGGAAGAGAAAAATCTACAATGAAGGAAATTACCAAAGTTAATGCTCCATATAGTTTGGAGAAAATTCCAATAAATCCATTTACACATATGAGTACAGATTATGTGTTACCTATCAGTCAAATTGACAAAATAGGCCCAACTCAAAATACTCTTATGGAAAGATCCATAATTTCAATTATAGTAGTTGAGCCAGACAACATGGGAGAAATTAGTAACCTACCAAACAGTGATGAAAGCATAAGTGGTGACGTCTTCATTTCATCTGCTGAAATCCAACAGGTCTATACTTCGCCAATCAGGCCATAAGAAGTTATAGCAACATCGGAGGTGAATAATGATGTCAATTCTCAATCCATCATCTCCTCTTTATTTCCCAAAGAAGGCCCTTTATCATCAATAGGGTCGGAAATGGAAGCGTCTTCTTCAAAATGTGCAAATTTTGAAATCTCTTATGATCATGAAAATTTCGTTTTGTCATCTACTATGCAAGTAGAAATGGAAGAAATAGCACATGATGAAGAGGAAGAGGAAGATCTTAGAGATGCTCCTCCAGCATTTGAAGAGGGTATCTCTACCACTGTAGATGAACTCGGAGAAATAAATCTGGGTACAGAGAAAGATCCACGCCCCACTTTAATTAGTGTGGCCATGACCCTTGAAGAGAAAGAGATGTATATTTCTTTTCTAAAGAAAAATAATGATATTTTTACTTGGAACTATACAGAAATGCCTGGGCTTGATCCTGATATTGCTACTCATCATTTGGGTTTACCAAAAGAACATCGAGGATTTAAGCAAGCCGCGAGAAGAATACACCCAACCTATGCTTCCAAAATTGAAGTTGAAGTGGATAAGCTGATCAAAGCTAACTTCGTCAGAGAAGTTCAGTATCCCAAGTGGTTGGCTAATATTGTCCCTATAAAGAAGAAGAACAGAAAAATTAGGGTTTGCATCGATTTCAGAGATCTTAATCGGTATTGTCCTAAAGATGATTTCCCAGTTCCGATTACAGAACTCTTAATTGATGCGACGGCTGGATATGAAGTACTTTCCTTCATGGATGGATATTCCAGATATAATCAGATCCGAATGGCCCCAGAAGATGAGGAATCTACAGCCTTCAGAGCCCCTCAAGGTGTGTTTTGTTACCGGGTGATGCCCTTTGGTTTAAAGAATGCAGGTGCAACATATCAACGCGCCATGCATCGTATCTTCAAAACTTTCTTAGGGAAGTTTGTTGAATTATATGTAGACGATTTGGTGGTTAAATCCAAACAACGTTCTAATCACTTGGCTAATTTGGAAGTCATATTCCACAAGCTTTGACAACATAATTTGAAGATGAACCCCTTAAAATGTGCTTTTGGGGTAACCTCAGGAAAATTCCTTGGCTTTATTGTACGCCATCGTGGTATTGAAGTAGATCCTGAGAAGACCAAATCAATCCTTGGTATGTCACCTCCTCATAATTTGAAAGAATTAAGAGGACTTCAAGGACACTTAGCCTATATTCGGCGTTTCATTGCCAATTTGGCAGGCAAAAGTTTACCCTTTACAAAATTATTGAAAAAAGGAGTCACTTACCAGTGGACTGAAGAATGTCAAGAAGCGTTTGATGTTCTCAAGAAATACCTCTTGATTCCACCAGTACTCATGCCACCTGTTGAAGGTAGACCACTTATCCTCTATGTGACAGCTCTAGAGCGATCATTGGGTGCCTTTCTTGCTCAAAAGAATGATGCTGGGAATGAAAATAGCCTCTACTATCTCAGTAGAACTATGCATGAAGCAGAAACCCAGTATTCAAGTATTGAGAAGTGCTGCCTGGCATTAATCTTTGCAGTTCAGAAACTGAGACACTACCTGCAACATCACGAGGTCCAATTGGTATCTCGCAATAATCCGCTCAAATTCATCCTTAGTCGTCCAATGCTTACAGGACGTCTAGCAAGGTGGGAAGTTATTTTGCAGCAGTTCGACATTCAGTATGTATCTCAAAAGGCAATAAAGGGCCAAGCTCTGGCTGATTTCCTGGCTGAACATCCTTCAGTGGAAGACACGTCTTCAGATATTGAACTCCCTGATGAGGAAGTTTTCTCTATTCAAGAGAGTCCTCAAACATGGGAAATGTATTTTGATGGTGCTTCCAGAAGTCCAACAGGGAAGAAAATGGAAAATCCTAAATTCAACAAATTTGGTTTAGGAATTGTACTCATTTCTCCAGATAAGGCATTGTTACCTTATTCCTTTTTATTGTGGGAAGGTGGTACCAATAATGAAGTCGAATACCAAGCTCTTATCACAGGCTTGGAGTTAGCACTTCAAGCACAAGTGAATCACTTAAAGGTGAAAGATGATTCAGACCTGGTAATCAAACAAGTCAATGGGGATTATGCCATCAGAAAAGAAGAGTTAATCCCTTTGTATGATTACGTTAGAAAGTTAATAGCGGAATTCCCTTCAGAACCGACATTTTCTTATGTCCCAAGATCACAAAATGCTCAAGCTGATGCACTGGCTAATATAGCCACAGCTCTAGCAGATCCAAATCAGGATGAGACAACCATCAGTATTGCCCACCGTCGTGCAATTTCACCATATGTTCAAGCCAGAACATAGGAAATTAATGAAATTAGTCCCATTCATGAACCGTATGGTCATACTATAGGATGGATGTCACCTATCAGGGAATGCCTTCAAAATGGAACACTTCCACTTGATAGAGCTGAGAAAGAACAAATTCGGCGACGTGTGGTCAATTTTACTCTTTATGATGGCCCAAACCACCTAGAGAAAATTCTCTACAAACATGGTTTTGATGGAGTTCTCTTCAGATGCATTGATGGTGAAGAGAAAATGGCTGTCATGAAAGAAGTACATGCAGGAGTCTGTGGTGCCCACCAGTCTGGACATAGATTGTCTGATCAAATTCGAAGGCTTGGATAATTTTGTCCTTCAATGATACAAGATTGTGTTGATTTCACAAAGAAATGTCATTCATGTCAAGTACATGCCAAATTCATTCATCAACCTCCAGAGTTTCTTCATACAGCTAAATACTCATGGCCATTTGCCACATGGGGAATGGATGTGGTGGGACCTTACCCTTCAGCTACGGCCAAGCAGTTTAAGTACATTCTTACTGCTACTGATTTCTTTTCCAAATGGGCAGAGGTAGTACCTCTCAAAGAAGTCAGTTCTAAATGCATTTTTAGCTTCATCAAGTCTAACATCATTACTAGATTTGGTGTCCCTCATACCATATTGATGGACAACGGCACCAACTTCTGTTCTTTTGAGGTGAAGAAATTGTATCAAGAATACAACATTAAATCCAACCATTCATCTCGGTATCATGTGGCAGCCAATGGCCAAATAGAAGCCTTTAACAAGACTCTTTCAAATATACTGCAAAAGATGGTGGATAAAGATAAGAGGTCATGGCCTGATAAACTCTTTCATGCTTTATGGGCTTATCAGACTACCACCCGTAATGCAACGCGGTCAACTCCATATTCGTTGGTATATGGAACAGAAGCAGTCTTGCTAATTGAAGTTCAATGTCCCTCACTCAGAGTAGCCATTTGTGATCAGTTATCTACAGATGAGCAATCCCAAAAGCGATTGAATGAATTGGAATGGTTAGATGAGAAAAGATTGTGCACTTTGAACCACTTGGAAATCTATCAGAATCAAATAGCACGAGCTTTTAAAAAAAAGTTCGTCTTCGTTCATTCATCCAGGGAGAATTGGTATTAGTTCCAGAACTCCAATGATACCAGGAAATAAACCTCCCAAGCTTGAACCAAAATGGGAAGGACCTTATTCAATACATAGGGTCTACTCCAATGGAGCTTATTCATTAATCTCGATGGATGGAGAACTCATTACTACTCCAACTAATGCCAGATTTTTGAAGAAATATTTTGTATAAAATACAAAGTATTTATATTGTCCCCGCAACATGACACTAAACTGTGTAGCACCAGTGCGTCCTTGCTATATGACGTTAAACTATACAGCAACGGTCTAAGCATATGACCCTAAACTATTTTCACATACGTCCCACACGACGTTAAACTGTGAAAAAGTTCCCTAAATGGTCCAGTATGACCTTAAACTGCAGCATCAACGGTCCATGCATATGACCCTAAACTATTTGTAAGTCCCTTACGTCCAGCAAGACGTTAGACTGTGACATCCTAACTACATGACGCTAAACTGTATAAAAGTCCCTTACGTCCGGAAAGACGTTAAACTATATAATCATCAAAGGTCCTGTATGACCTTAAACTACACCACCGTCCAGCATGACATTAAACTGCACCATCCATGGTCCATGCATATAACCTTAAACTATTCGCACTTTTGTCCAACATGACGTTAAACTGGGAAAAAAATCCCCAATGCATCCAACATGACGTAAATGGTGTGTTATTTTGTCCTTACTGCATGACATTAAACTGCGCAGTCCCCCTTTTGTCCAACATGAAGTTAAACTGTATTGTCCCCATCGTCCTAACTACATGACGCTAAACTGTACAGAAAATTCATGATATGTCCTACATGACATTAAACTATATTTTTTCCCTACTACATGACACTAAACTGCATAGCACCAATAGTCCTAAACTGCAAGACTTTAAACTGCATAGTCCCTTTATATGTCCTACATGACATTAAACTATGCATCGTTAAGGTTGTTGTTACCTCTTGTTTCTCACACCAAGTATGACTCACGTGAGCTTAGAGAAAACCTCAACCGTAACACTCTCTTTGGGCCGCTAACCATGTATAAGTCCCAACAACATTTTTTATTATTAGATCGTTGTCCTCAAGAACAACTTGATCATTAATTCATTATTTAATTGAACTACACGGACTTTGATCCTTGCCCTCCAGGATGGGTATATAGGCAACCTCCCAGGGTTCAAGCCCAAAAAAACAATCTCTTCACATCGGTTCACCACCATCTCATATGATGTTGATTCGTGAAACCGCCCCTAGAATCAATATCTTTACATTGATTCACTTTCGTCCTTGTTATATGACGTTAAACTATGAAACACTTTTGTCCGGTACGACAATAAACTACAAAACTCTTTGATTTCCTCATTTGAGAGAGAACTATTATTGACATTGATTTTTCAATCATGTTTCATTTCAAAAGACTACGTGCATACATGGTAATACCTAAACTTTTTATCTCAGGTTAAACCATCATTGCACTAAAGTCCCCTTTCACCCTTCACATGTACGAACCAAATTTGTACAAAGGGTAGTTCTAGAACTATGTGGGCTTGATTCCCATCCTTATGGGATACGTAGGAACGTTCGATTATCCCTCGAATCCAGCCCCAAGTCTTTTGGGCCTAACCCCAAATTTCACTTTCAGTCCCTTGGGTAAAAAGTCCTCATGAAAACACACACTGTGTATTCATTATTATGGTCCGAACTCTATGACCCTAAACTAAGATCTCTCATACTTTCGTCATGCATGATGTTAAACTGCATTTCAAGAACTACGTATGGCTTGATTCCCATTCTTATGAGATACGTAGTGAAGTCCAAAATTTCAATTTAGGACCCAGACACAACATGATTATGGTTATCATTGACCTATGTACCTCTATATACATTGGACAATACCCATCTTTATGTGTTATAATCCTAACCTTAAATATTTTCAGATCTTCATAACCCTTTTCATGACTTTTAGTCACAAAAATGTCAAACTTATGAGAATTATTTTGCCTGAATATGTAGTATGTGCCCATAGGTGGCCTTGCATAAACAGTCCACATAACAGACTTGTCAGCCGAAAGATACTATTTATTTGACCATGCAGCCAATGCCCTTAGGTGGCCCTGCATAATTCAACCCCCTAACGGGTTTGTTAAATGATGGTAACTTCATTCTTGGGAAGAATGCCTCTTTTGTCCTCATTTGTCTTAAACGACAGTATGTAGGGATCCGCAAAAAAATATCCATCCTTAACATATTTTTCCCATATCCTTTTTCATGATCTGAAAGTATTCAAGTCTTTGGTTTATTCTTCTTCCCTACGTTTGGGTAAGACCTTCGTAGGAGTGATATTCATCCAGTTCTTCGATAATCTTGTTTGGAAATATCTTCTCCATATTCAAGTACCTCTTTCCATACATAAAACTCTATACTTTAGAAAATTTGAATCTCCATAAACTTTCACTGGCTTTTAGCACTAGGAAAGTAAATTTCTGATAGTTCTTTTGCCTGACTATACAGCACGTGCCCATAGGTGGCCTTGCATAAATAGTCCACATAACAAACTTGTTAGCCAAAAGATGCTATTTATTTGACCATGCAGCCAATGCCCTTAGGTGGCCCTGCATAATTCAACCCCCTAATGGGTTTTTGTCAAATAATAGTAACTTCATTCTTGAAAACTACTTCTTCTAATGCCTTTTAGCTCTTTTTCATATCATTCCTCATATTCAAATATTCTTAATCCATAGCTTACATATTTTCCCTCATACTTGAGTATGGTACTATGTTTTCAAATGAGTTGTCAAGGAATTGAGTCAATTCTAATCCATTCCGGTCAAAGCTATTTCGACCTTAAACATTATCCTTTGTATGTCCGACATGCATGACTTTAAACTGCCAGATTTCTTGTTTTTCTTTTCACCTCAGAGTCAAATCCTCTTTTCTCTCCGGATCCAACTCTGAGGGGGGACTTTTGTTGACGCTCCTTTCCGTCACAGAGTCTAACGACTGAAAAAAGGGAAATACTTTAGTCCAATGTGATTCATCATTTGAAGAAACATCAAAAATCGACAAAGGGATGAACAAGGAGAACATTGCCCATAGGTCGCGTAAGTTCCCTCATGGTCGCGCAAGTACACTTGCGCGCCGCCTAGTGGTCCTGCAAGTCTACTTGCGCGATGCCTTATGGTCGTGCAAGTGACTTGCGCGACCTAATTGATAAACGCCCGGTAACCGCCCGGGGTCTTCTCCTGCCTATAAATAGACCCTGTGGGCCCCCCATTCAAGAGGATCATTTTCCAGAAACTCGGATTGAAGCTCCTGACGCCCAAGTCTCTTCTCAAAGCTTCCGGAACACTTCTAAGGTAATTTCTTACCTAGAACGGAAGATCTAAAGAGAGGGAGGAAGGCCTAAGTGTTGAAACTCATCAACACTTGCGCGCCTGAGTGGCCAGCCCTTAAAGGAAGTGGTCCCACTTGCGCGCCGCCTTATTCCTTTGATATAACTTGTGTGTCCCTTTTCTGGAAGAACCTCAAGAGAATTCTAAAGGCTTTAATAAAGAGTCGCTCAAGCAGTTCAATGCTGGTTGACCATCGTGCAAGTACACCACATGTCGCACAGGTATACCTGCGCGACCAATACTTGCGCGCCCTCGCAATACTTGCGTGCCTTCCAAGACTTGTGCGCCCCTTTCTTTTTGGGAGCCTTTCTTGCCTATTTCACCCCTCTTAAGCCATTATACCTTTCCTTTTAAAGATTCAGTCTTCAAGACACTCTTCAAATCCATTTATGGCATGATTTCTTGATTTAACTTCCTTATCTGAAAGAAATTCTATGGAATATCTCTCAAAACCTAGTGATTTAAATATCCTTATATCACTAAATATGGAGAGTTCATTCATTCAACCTCATCCTTTAAGATGAGAGAATCCTTAACCTGGGTCTCCTTTTCAGGAAAAATCCCCAGTCATAAGTCCTCTAATTTGGGCATCCTTTTTAGGAGTAAGCCCCAAACCTTAATCCTTAACCTGGGTCTCCTTTTCAGGAATAAGTCCCAGTCATAATTTTGGGCTTCCTTCTCAGAAGTAAGCCCCAAGTCCCCTAACCTGGGTCTCCTTTTCAGGAACAAGTCCCAATCCTAATCTTGGGCTTCCTTTTTCAAGAGTAAGCCCCAAGTCCCTTAAATTCTCTTTAACCAATCCTAATTTACGTTTGATCTGGGATTCCTTCTTAGGAGTAAAGCCCAGTTATCAATCCTCTCCTAATTTGGGTTTCCTTTTCAAGAATAAGTCCCAAGTTAGAGTATTCAAATCTCCATGAAGCACATATACCTTTATGGACCATGTTCTTGGATTTTCTCCATAAAGTAAATCCTCTGGGCAGTCATACATACATAAGCCCCAAATTATTTCTTATGATTGCATCTTTCATGGCACAATTGTCTAATTTTTTACCAATACCTCTTGTTTCTCACACCGAGCATGACTCACGTGATCTTAGAGTGTAAAAGTAATTGTGACATCCTGCTTTGAGCCATCAATCATAAACATCATACCCTTATTCGAACTACGTGGGCTCTGATTCCTTTTCCAAAAAAAAGGATACGTAGGTAGCCCATCTATGGGTTCGATCCCAACTTTGAAATAATTCATGTCCTTCTGAATGACAATAAACTTCAAGTTCCCCACTGAGTGGATTTAAAACCAGCCTGGTCATCATAATGACCAAGAGACTTTTATATGAATGTTTTGAAGGTTACCATTGACCAAGAATCTCTAAATGGATATAGATGATTCTCTATTGATGAAGAACCTCGAATACATATAAAAGATTCTCTAAATTTCTTACATATTTAATCATTGATTTTCAAAACTGAAGGAAAAGCTCATTTTATACTTGGTAATGTAATAAGGATTCATGAACATAACTTAAATCTATAAAGAGAGTCCCGGAATAGACAATAATTCCCCTCAAAAAGGTGTGATGAGTCTGACCTCCCATCCTCTCGACCAATGCAAATTCCTAAGCCTCATCAGTCCACAAGCTAATGAGTGCCTACCTTTGGAAAGTAGGTCCAAATGGATGTGGAATCATTGGATGTTTCCGGTTCTATGAACAAACCCGCTAGAAACTGATCAGAACGTTTGAATCTCCCATCCAGGAGGTCATCCCCGAATTCCGAGGGAAACAGGTGTCAGGATCATTTGTCGTCGGTTACATTGGATAGGTACAAATAATCTCTCTAATCCTCTTACTTCTCTGATTATTTTATCTCACTGTATAGAATGTTAAATATGTGCAAGATAATATGCCCTATTTTCAAGGTATTTGACTATTTCTTTGATTTCACCCATTATAGTCTAAATTAAAGGCCAAAAACTGATGAGGAGAGTACTACCCATATAAAGTAGGTTTTTTATACCTTTTTCCTTAAAGTCTCAATGTTTTATAGCTTCCATCATAGTGTTGCATGTCAGAATTTATGGGCATTACTCCTTAAATTAATAGACCCTTAAATTGGATATTTACACCATGATTTAAACATGTTATTACACCCATATGCAAGGTTGGAGGTTTTCAAACTCAACCCGAACCACCCTTGAGGTGGGTTAGTTTTATTGATCATGTTTACACCACCCATGGAGCGATTTGAGCTCGACATTTATTAATGAGTTACATATATAAATTAAATGAATTGTTAAAGTTTGAGTACCTTGTTTAGCATATTATCATTTATAAATGAAAGTATTAATGAAATGTAATAAATGGGATTTGTGGAATGAAATGGAAAACCCCTTAGATTATGCATGATTATGTAATTAATTAGTGAAGTGGTATGGATGCTACCATGTCCCTCCCTCTTATCACTTGTATGTTAATAAATTAAAGAATTGAATATGATTAATTCAATTGATAAAGGGAATGGACACTAACATAGACCCTTGATCCATTCCATAATTAATTAAATGGAATTGATTAGAGGCATATACACTAACATGGACTCCCTACTTTTCACTTGTAAATGAAATGATAATGGAATGATTATGATGAATTAAATGGTAAAAGGGAATGGACACTAACATGGTCCCTTATATCCTTATGTAGATTACATTGATAATGGATGATACAAAATGGAACTAACGTTCCACTTATATATGATATATTGGATGCCTTGGACCGTTACCTTGGATTTAACTTTCTCAGACTACCTTGGACATGCTCATTGGGCTCCACCTAATTCTTTACTGAGTTTTATATGGATGAGATCTATGGAATCAAAGAGTATTAATTCATCCATGGGCCCTGGATCTTGGTCCATGTAGTTCTACATTATACTAAGTTTGATATGGATGAGCTCTATAGAATCGAAGAGAACACCATGGTCAATGGCCTTGGGTCCTATACCTCATAGTTATAATACATTATTATTTAGCATATGTCGTACTTGCTTAACACTTGACATGTCAGTGTAGGTTGTAGATGATTCATTTCTCTATTAAGAAGTTATTCGTTATTTATGGACTGCTAGTTATAGCATGTTATTATAGAAAGGATCACATCACTTAATTTACATCTTTACTCCTATCATATCTGTACACTATTACAACTTATGTGCATTGATAGATTTGTTATAGAAACCACTAGTGGTGGAATACTAAGTATATCTCACACCCTGTTTAGACCATTGATTGGTACCTGGATGGAATTCATGATTGTAGGTACAGACAAAAGTAAGGGTCCATCTTTGGAAACTTGATTTCTATGAGAGTATAGAGTATGGGAGCAGAGGACCGAGCCTATGATAGTTATGATAGTGGATATAGATTTTGGGTCTTTTCATGTTTTTGTATAGCATGTCATATATTTTTATTCCTCTATATCCCCTATACTTTCTCTTTTTTTATATCACTGTGACATGAGCATCATTTTGTATATGATAGTGGATATAGTTTCTACCAATTTATTTATCATAGTTGGATGATTTACTTATTTTGTTTACATTTATTTTTTCTACTTCTACTATTTATCTGCTTATTATACCACTATTCCTAACTCTAATCATGAGGGTACAGTATCCCCTCTATACTATCATGGACTTTTGTTGCTAGTCAGCAGCCTCTGGCATATAGGGAGGCGTGCTTAAGGCCATATGGAAGATCGGGTTTGGTTACTTATGAGTGAACTAGGTCCGAGATGTCATAAATTGGTATCAGAGTTTTCTTTTACTATTTTATCTTACTATTGTGTTATTAGATAGGAGACTAGGAATGTGTCAGAATTTGGTAATGAGCCTATGCCTAGGAGTAGCTAACCTATATATAGGGAAAATCCAAATTACCTGGGAAGGGAATTGTTGTTATGGATTATGCCTATTACAGTTGTATTCATTTCACCATTGGGTGACACACATGCTTTTGTGGAATTTTTTATTACGATGGTTTTTCTTTTACACTTGGCTTGATGAGGTAAAGATGTATCATTACATGAACCATTGTAGGCACATAGAGATTCACATGTCATTCATATTCCATGACAT
This sequence comes from Viscum album, assembly GCA_963277665.1. Taxonomy (NCBI): domain Eukaryota; kingdom Viridiplantae; phylum Streptophyta; class Magnoliopsida; order Santalales; family Viscaceae; genus Viscum; species Viscum album. The sequence goes on from OY728121.1 coordinate 1,584,168,881, forward strand.
GTATATTGAATTTATTAACTACTTGACTATGTTCCATTTTTATCTATATACCATGATTATATGTTTATTTCCATGTTTAATGGTGGTATTACTTTTTGATAGCATGCTTTGTTTCAACTATGATGTAATATTGGTTATTAAATTGTATGCATCAACCTAAATAGTGTTTTACTATATAGTTTGATGGTGGAACCTTAATTAACCAATTATATTATGTTTAATCCATAGACCATTAGTTCCATGGTATGAAACCTTTATGGTTGTAATTAAATGTGTTCCAATAACAGTTTATAAATTGTATGGACCTTTATAAATTGGGAAGGGTAACCCATATAATCAAACCACCATATATAGACTTGTTTCATTCTAATCCTATAGGTAAAAACCTGGTTATAGTTACATGACATTCTAATTTCAATTTATAAAGCATAGTACTTTATAACTTAGTAATGGTGACTCATTTAACTGGACCATTATATGCATAAATGGGTATGAACTTTTGATTATTGAAAATTTTAAATGAAATAGTTATCGTTAAATGGTGATTCTAATTGAAACTTAAAGGGTGTTTTTCTATATAACTTGCAATTAACACACTGTATATTGAAACTCTTGATATGAAACAAAGAACTTGACCCTGACCTGACCTGGCCTTAGTAGTGAGAAGTAGGTAGTATCTCTTATGACCCTTGTGGGCTTATACGTCTCCCATACCTAGACTTAGGAGTGGGTAGAGGGGAGTGATTATTATATAGGAAGACTTATACATGTCATATTCTTCTATATGTGATCTATATCATTATTAAATCTTTTTTGAGGTATTTTATTATCAATTGTAGAGATATTCCACCATGAAAGCCTCGATTCATATGCCAAGAGGGTGGAGAAATCCATGCTCTTGAGGTAGTGGGCCCTAATACACCAGTACTGCCTCATATAGTTACACTTATGGCACATCCTATTATACCAGACCTGGGTATTGAAACCCAATTTCAATAGGTATTCTTATGGATCATGCAGACTATGCAGGGAGCCCTAAGATCTACCCCTACTATTGTAGAATTTACATGGGAATTTCAGCAGAAGCATCCACCCATGTTTTTGGGGGATGGTGGTCCACAGGCTGAGGATTCATGGATAGAGACTATACTATCTATTTTTGATCATCTTGATACACCTTCTTAGAGTAGGGTCAATCTTATAGCTTACATACTACATGATTTAGCCAAGAGATGGTGGGATGTGTTAATTCAGGTTGATCAACATCAGGATATGGTATGGAGGGATTTATAGACATCCTAATATGATTATTTCTTCCCTAAGATATTGAGTGATGATAGAGACAGGGAGTTTATGCACCTTCAGTAGGGTGTTATGTCCATGATGGATTATTACACTCACATTATCAAGCTTCATCACTTCATTCCAAATCGTTTCGGTGATGATTTGGTGGCAAGGGTTCCGCCTGGAGGTCGCGAGGGTTCTCCCCCTTTGGTGACGGCAGTGGCTTCTAAGCCGGTCGATCCTCTCCCGCTGGGGGAGGGACTTCCGACGTCCTTCGCGGGAGCGCCTTATTCCTTCTCACCTTTCTCTAACCCTGAATCTCTTCCCCCTTTTCCCCAGGTTTATTTTTTCCCTAAAGTACCGGATTTGATTAATGGATTTCCAAACCTTTCACTCTAGACATCTGAGTTCAACGAGGTTTCAGGACTTCTAAATATTTCCCTGATTGCATGTTTAAAGAAAAGGCATCCTTCTGTGGATTCATTCAATAGATTCATGTTTGGGTCCTGGGGATTAAAAGATATAGAAACGGTGGGTTTTCTTGACTCCAGACACATTCTGATTCGATTCGCATCAGAGGAAGATCTGGTTAAGGCTTGGTCCAGTGCTCCGCACAGCTAAAATGGCTTTTGGTTCTACCTCTTCCGATGGTTGTACGATTTCCACATGAATCCCGACTCCTCTACAGCTGCGATTTGGGTTAGTTTCCTAGAAATTCCTTTACCATTTCAAAATCCCATGATTTTGAGAATGTTAGGAAACCTTGTTGGTAGATTTCTGTGTGCTGATTCTAAAACCAAAGCTCTCTGTCACCCGGTTTATCCCCAGATATCTGTGGAAATCGATGTCTCCAAAATTCCTCCCAAGTTTGTGTGGATTACAGTGGAGGAAGAGTTCCTTCACAAGAAACCGGTGGTCTATGAGTCATGGTTCGACTTCTACTCTCTTTCTGTAAAAAACTGGGACACCCTGTGGAAGTCTGCAGACGTGGGAGGAATGAATCCCATCCTCAAAAGGATGTGAGTTCAGCAGAAATCAGCAAGGGGTTGGGTTTTGGTGAGGGTGTGTCTGGACAGAGTCAATTAGTGGCCCCAATTGGTGTTAAGGAGGTGCAAAGTGGGTCACAGGGGGGCAACCCATTGGTGGATGAGGTACTCTAATGCTTTCACAAGGACCTGAGTCTTAAGGTTCCTATGTATGATACTTCGAAGCAGGAGGGTTCTGATGTGATGATTGTAGGGAGTGAAGGAGGGGTTGTGCTATGTGATAGTGGCAATTTTCTGGATTTTGAGACAGTGATGGAAACGATTATAGGATCTAAGACCCCCTTGACTTCTTTTTATGCAGAGGCAGTGCGTGCAGGAAGTGGTTCTAGTGAAAGAGGTAGATCTCAGATGATTGGAAGAGAGGGAGAGTTATTAGGTGGAAAGGTACAGGAGCCAGACATAGGGGGTAGTCTACTGATACATTCTAGCCCAAGGAGGGAGGTTCCAGCTATTAAGCTGGGCAACCGCTTTGAAGGGTTGGTGAATGATGATCCGGTTCAGGACTTAGATATAGCTCATACTGATGAGCAGGGGGCGTCCAGTGATGAGTCTACTGAGTTCTCACCAGGTGATACTGTTGATGACCTTCATGATATAGGGCCTCCCAGCCCAAGGAGGAGGAAAACATGAAGGGGAAAGGGCGAAAAGACTATTCACACTTACCTCTCCCAATAGAAACAAGATCTGTCAAAAAGTCGAAGGACAGGATGAATGCAGGTGACTCCAAAACCTATGGTGGCCATGCTGAGTCTGCAGATCATGGTGCTGCATCCCTTCAGCTGCAGGAGTTAGGTGAGGACCATGAGAAATCCTTTAAGATTATTTTACATTTGGATGAAGAGATAGTGGAAAGTATTTTGGTGATTAATGCCTCTGATGAAGAATCTAACAAGAAGATGGGAAGGTTGCTTAAAGTAGCAACCAATGAAGAGCAGAGCGCATGGATTGAGAATCAAGACCTTATATTGATAAGGGGATACAATGAAGTTAAGATTAATCAAGAGGATTACATGAAAACTTGGGACAAGATGGTGACTCATTTTGAAGACTTATTAGAGGATGTTCCAAACACACAAGTATCCTCTATCTCTTGGAAACTTTTTAAGGATAATGCTTCTAGAAGGCTCAAATTTATTTTCAATGGTTCTATAATTTCTCGTGATGCTTGAACTGGGTGGTTTATCACTTTTACCTTAAAAGTGTTTTTGAAAATAAAAAATTTACTTTGGATGGATGAGTTGGTGACAACGAGATGATTTGAGTATGGGCTTGTATATGCCATCTTATCTCAGGTGAACATGTTTTATTTTACCACTGTCACTGAGATATTGAACCAGGACCTAATTAACAGGCATAAATTTAGAGAAGATAAAGGTATAGTGTAAATTGGTTCAATCCCTCATCAGGGAAGAGTATCATCTAGAAGTAGGAATCTTCATTTTAAGCTTTATTTAGGAGGAAGTAGTGGCCATAGTGTGTGCCCAGATAGCTATGAAATATGTCATTAGTGTGGTAAGCAAGGTCATATGAAGCTTCAGTGTGATGGAGCTCTAGTAGAGTGTAGTGCCTATGGTAGGATGGGATATTTGTATAGGTTTTGTCAAACATTTCCACCTATGTCTAGTGGAAGAGGATTCTCGCCAACTATTCCTTCAAGAGTAGGATCAGCAACTCCACATCAGCCAGGTAGCTGGAGCACTACTGGACAAGCAAGCCGAGGAGGTGATCATCGTCATGAGATCTAGACACCAAATTTATAGCACAGTAGAGTGGTCCTACCTAGGGTAGTCAGGATACATATTAAGGTTGCAGATTAGGCTATATATATGCAGTGCATCCAATCCCTTAAGATTAGAGTGTTGGTCCATCAATGATTATAGGTACAATTTTAGTAGCCTTTACTCTAGTTTCTACTCTATTTGATATAGGTTATTCTCACTCATTTATATATGTGATGACTATGGAGAGTCTTGGCCTAAAAATCGAGTATTTGTGTGCCTTGATGAAACTCTATACTATGTTGGGTATTTAATAGGAGAGTGTACACTAGTGCAAGGAGTTCCCCCTTGAGATAGACAAGTATAGTTTTCTATAGAACCTATTTTTCCTTGAGATGATATATTTTGACATCATTATTGGGGTGGAATTTTTGGTTCCTTATCATGCTTGTATCAATTTTTATCACTGGAGGGTTTCCTTCACATCATTAGAGGGAGATGGTTATATTCACAAGGGTGAATGGGATGTCCAGGCGAGTCGAGATGGACCCAAGCATCATGGATTGGGTGGGATGATAGATCATATTTTTATCCTATATATAGATGATCAGGGAATGCATCAAACTAATTTCCCTCCTATAGTAGATCATTTTAGGGATGTATTCTCTAATTAATTTTCTATAATACCTCCTAAGAGATAGTTAGAGTTTAATATTGATCTAGTTTCAGGAGTAACACCAGTATTCATTTCTCTTATAGGATGAATACTACTGAGCTGTAAGATCTCAAGATATAGCTAGAGGACTTGGAAGTTAAGGGCTTAATATGGACTGATACTTCCCTATGGGGTTCACTGGACCTTTTCTCCAATAATGTGGACGATACCCTCAGGATTTTCATAGATTAATGTTAGTTTAACCAACTTATGTTTAAGAACTGATATCCATTGCCACGTATAGATGACCTCTTTGACCATCTCTATGGATAAGGGGTTTTATCCAAGAACGATTTCAATTCAGGATACCATCAAGTGTGTGTTAAACCATTGAATGTACCTTATACAAAATTCTATAATAGATATGCCTTGTATGAGTATTTGGTCATTTCGTTCGGACTTATGAATTCACCAGCAGCATTCATGTCTTTTATGAATTAGGTTTTTCACCCGTATTTAGATTAATTTATGGTATTCATCATGGATGACATTTTGGTGTACTCGCATATTCAACACAAACATTCCCAACATCTTGATATCATTTTGAGAACACTGAGAGAGCACCAGCTGCATGCTAAGATCAATAAATTTCACTTTTTGATCAATAAGTTCCACTTCCTAGGTAAAATTATCTCAGAGATGGGAGTATTAGTTGACCCATAGAAGGTGAGATCCATTTTTTCTTGGGAAAATTCTAAGAACATCTTTGATATATGGAGTTTCTTAGAGATAACTGGATATTATAATCAATTTATATAGTATTTATCATGTCTGATGGAACAACTAAAAGGCTTGACCAAAAAAGGTGTCAAGTTTACATGGTCTAAAGAAAAATCCTTTCAAGAGCTAAAAGGGATGTTGAATTCAGCATTGATCCCGATTTTACCTAAGACTAGTAGTGGTTATATAGTTTATTATGATGCATCGGGAATATGTTTGGGATTCATTCTGATGTAGGGAGGTCAATTTTTGGCATAAAGGTCTCATCAGTTGAGGCCTGATGAGCATAATTACCCAATGCATGATCTTGAAATAGCATTTTTGGTTCTTGCCTTTCATTGTTTGAGGATTTACTTATTGGGGGAGCATTTTTTGGTGTACAAAGACCAAAAAATACTCAAGTATATATTTACATGGTGTGAATTGAATATCAAGAAATGAATATGGGTTAAATACCTAAATTCATTTGACTTTGATTCTTCTTATAATCCTAGTAAAGGTAATGTTGTGGCTGATGATCTAAGCTGGAAAAATCAGACATGGGCAGTTCGGGAGGGTAGTTGTGAGTGGCAGTTGATGGCCCTATTTTTTGAGATGCACTTAGAGGTCCAAGATCATCATGAAAAGACTATTCTCATGACTTTATACATGACCTCTTTACTTATATATAGATTGAATATGAGTAGGATTTCAGTTCCTTAGGGCTTGGTCATGTGGGAGAGCATTTCAAATGAGAACCCACCACTTGGTTGGATCATTGATGACGATGAGGTCTTGAACATTCATGTATGCATCTAGGTTCATATAGACATTCAGGAGGAATTTATGCAAGAATCGCATGCCTCTACTTGGGCAGTACATCCTGGAATTATGAAGATGTATTGTGATCAATTCTACTAGTATTGGTGGCCTGGTATGAAAAGGGAGATGGTGGGTTTCATTACTCAATGTTCCACCTGTTGGAAGGGAAAGGTGGAACACCAGTGACCAGTAGTTATTTTACTGTCTTTTCCCATTCTTGAGTGTAAATGGGACAACATCACTATTTATTTTATGATGGGGTTACCTAGATCACCTTGAGGTTGTGACATAGTATGGGCGATCATAGAAAAATTAATGAAGGTAACTCACTTCCTACCTATCAGAGAGACTTTTTTAGTGGATGGTCTAGGAAGGATATATGTTAGAGAGATCATACACCTTAATTGAGTTCCACATAATATCATATCGAACAAAGATGATCATTTTACATCGTGGTTACAGTAAGGGTTATAGAGGGCACTGGGTTCATAGGTACTATTGAGTATAGCATATCACTCATAAACCAACGGTCAGTCTAAGAATATGATATAGGTGTTAGAGGACATTATCTAGGAATTTTTCCTTGATTTTTTTGGTTCTTGGGAGAAACACTTACCTCTTGATGAGTTCACTTACAATAACACCTTCCAAGAGACTATATGGAAGTGTGTGGCTACCACTTAGTCTAGGAACAAGTCTTACTCTAATTGTCATCATCGACTACTAATGTTCAAGGTGGGAAACTGGGTTTTATAATGTGTTTCACCTAGACTAGTTCATATATGGATTTTGAGATAGGGAAAACTTTCACCTCATTATGTCAGTCCTTTAGAGATTCTAGAGAGAGACGGTTTGGTTACCTATCATTTGTAGTTTCCTCAGAGGTACCGATCCATGCACAAAGTGTTCCATGTATCTCAATTACCTCATTATCACTCAGAACTATCTCATATTCTTCAAACTAATGGGTTTGAGTTAGACGTAGATGCATCCTTCATGGAGAACCCGATTTATATAATTGATTAGAGCACAAAGGCTCTCTAAGGCAGGTTAGTTCCTATAGTATGGGTGCTATGGAAGCATGATCGTGTACAGGATGAGACTAGGAGTGAGAGGAAAATGTATATACTCAGTGGATAAGTTATTTTTAGAAGATTATTTACCACCCTTATAAGGGAAACCCAGGGATGAGTTGCTTTATGGATGGGATATTGTAACAATCTAGATTTTTTTATGAGGTTCAACCCCTTTAAATTTCAAATAAAACTTTCCTTTATGTTTGATGAAGGGTTTTAAGAGTTTAAGAAAGGGTTCAGAAGTGTCTATAGCTCTTTCAGATCCCATAGCTCTAGTTTTTAGACAAACGGGAGGAGGTGTACAATTGGTGCATGATTAGTAGTGAATTTGTAGCTCAATTGTGTATCCCTATAAGAGGTGGATCATGGTTTGTAAACCATGTGAGGTAGGTCACACGACCATGGGAGAAACTAAAAAACTATAGAGGGGATCTTCACAGGATTCACACTATTTTTAAAATTGTGTACCAAGCTTGCATGGGTAGTTCCAATTAGGAAATGAACCTGCACGGTTAGTGCATAGTTTTACCAAACTGTGAATCCAAACCATGTGCCCCTTTAAAGAAGGCTGAAATTAACATTTTTTCCTATTCCTTTATAACTTTTAACCCATATTTTCTTTCTTTTCCATGCACATCAGCTCCCCCAACTTCTTGGATCTATCCTCTCCTCCCAACATAGTCTTTGAGCTTGGTTCTTCATACAACAATGAAATTTTTTACCGTCGGTTTCATTGGAAAGGTACTAGTAAGCTCTCTAATTGTATTGTTTCCCTTATTAATTTATCTCACTGCATAGAATTCTAAATTTGTGTGAGATAATGTGCCCTATTTTTAGGTATTCATTTATTTATTTGATTTCCCTAATTCTATATTTAATTAAAGGCTGAAAACAGATGAGGAGAGTACTGCCCTTCTAAGGTAGGTGGTATGTACCTTTTCCCATAAATACTTAGTGTTTTACAGATTGTTTCATAGTGTCGCACACTGAAATTTCTAGGCATTTATCACTAAATTAATAGACCCTTAAATCAGATGTTTAAACCATGATTTAAACATGTTATTAAACCCATATTCAAGGTTGTAGGTTTCCAACCTCAACCCAAACCACCCTTGAGGTGGGTTCATTTTATTGATCATGTTTACACCACCCATGGGATGAGTTGATCTCGCTATTTATTGATGAGATCCGTATATAAATTGAATGAATTGTTAAAGTTCAAGTACCTTTTTTATCACCTTGTAATTTATAAATGAAAGGAGTAATTAAATGGAATAAATGGGAGTTATGGAATGTAATGGAAAACCCCTTGGCTTATGCATGATTATGCAATTAATTACTAAAGTGTTGTGGACACTAACATGGACCTCCCTATTATAACTTGTATATGAATTAATTAAATAATTTAATATGATTAAATTAATTTATAAAGGTCATGGAAACTAACATAGCCCCTTGATCCCTTCTATAATTCATTTAATGGAATTAATTAGAGGAATGGACACTAACATGGCTACCCTCATTTTCACTTGAAAGTGAAATGATAATGATGTGATTATGATAAATAAAATGTTAAAGGGGAATGTACACTAATATGGTCCATTAAATCCTTACATAGAATACATTGATAATGGATGATATGGTATGGAATTGAAGATTCACTTACATATGATATATTGGATGCCTTAGACTATTACCTTAGATCTGTCTTTCTCAGACAAAGTTTTCTATGGAAAATCCTCATGAACTCAAATAGGATTCCTTCAAACATGGTCCCTGGGTCTTTTTCCATGTAGGTCTACATTATATTGAGTTTTATATGGATGATCTATGTAAACTAGAAGTGGAAGACTTGGCCAATATCCCTGAGTCCTGGTTCATGGCCCCTATAGATCTGATACATGTTTATTTGGATTATTTCATACTTTATCAACACTTGACATGTCTTCATAGGTCATAGTTTATGTCTTGATCTATTATGAATTTATTCATCATTTATAGACTAATTTTTATAACATGTTCTTATAGACTGGATCACATCATCTACTTTAAATATTTACTCTTGTTATATCTAAAAACAATTATATCTTATGTGCACAAACTAAATGTGTTATAAGCTCCACTATTGGTGGTCTACTGAGTATATCTCACACCTTGTTTGGGTCATCAATTGATACCCAGATAGACTTCATGATTTTAGGTAGGGGAAAAGGGAAGGGTCCATATTTGGAAACCTGATTTCTATGCTAGGGTGGAGTATGGGAGCAGAGGACTAAGACTATGCTCACAATTATAGTGGATATAGTTTTTGGTTCTTTATATGTTTTTGTATAGAATTTCATATATGAATGTTTCTATATATCCCATGTACCATCCATTTTGTATATCACCGTGACATGAGCATCATTTTGTATATTATAGTGGATATAGTTTCTACCAGTTTATTTATCATAGTTGGATGATTTTCTTATTATTCTATTATTTATTTATTCTACTTTCATTGTTTATATGCTTATTACATTGTTGTGATTAAATCTAATCATGAGGGTATAGTATCCCTTCCATATTATCAGAGACTCTCGCTAATATTCATAAGCCTTTGGTGTATGGGGAGGTGTGCTTGAGGTCATGTGGTAGACTGAGTTCAGTTACTTATGAGTGAACTAAGTCTGGGATGTCACAGTTAGTTCATAGTTTGTCTAACCATATGGCCTAACTGTGTGACAAGATCTAAACTTCTTAAAATAGAAAATTACCCTAATTTAAAACCCTATATATTTTCTTCCTTAAATGAAAAATCCTTATTTCCCTCTTTCCTCCTCATTTTAAGTATAACCATGTTTTTGTTAAGGCTCAAGAGATTAGAGAAGCTTTAGGAAGCTTAAAGGTGGTTTTGGGCATCTCACTATCCAAAAAAACTTGGGAAATGACTTGGCCAATCCATGCATCCAAGTAATGGTGATGGGATAATAGAGAGGGTTTTTGTCCCATGTTGTATCCCAATCCATTTTAGTTGTGGGATGAATAACACAATGGCTTGCACCACATCATGGTATATGACATTTCGGCATCAGGATTTTCAGGAAAAAGACAGTTTAATTCATTTAACCCTCGAATCTCATCTGTTTAAAGGGGAAAATGAATGTAAATTAGTTTTGGGTTTTTAATTTGATTATTAATCGATTTCAATTCCTATTGATCGATTTAACCCCTTCAATTCAACAAATTCCTCTCTTTCGGATGGTTTTTTATTAAAACACTAGAATCCATTGATTTATGATGTTTTTCAAATCATGATGATTACTTCCATGTTTGGGTTCATTTTTTCATCTTATTGACTAATATAAGGATTTGGTTCAGTCTCCTTTAATTTTGATTCTGAATTTGTAAATTTCGATGAGTTATTCAAGTTTGGAAAAATTTCCATTATTAGCTAAATTTTTTATCTTATATCTAATTTTATCAAGTATTGATGTTTTTATGGAATAGATGTTGATACTTGGTGTCATGTAGTGAAGGAATTCCAACTTTTTTTAATCAATGATGTTCTTGATGATCGATGATAATCTTAACAAGTTATGGAGTTCTTGATGATCAGTGGCATTCTTGGTGATTAGTGGTGTTCTTTAGTGTTAGTTTCCTTCTCTTGTTGACTTCCTCTCTTGTCAATATCCAATAGAAATAGTTCCTTCTTCCATCAACTAGGATTGGATTTTACCATTATCAGTAGTCACCATTGGGTAAGTATTGATTCTACCCTTGTTTTTTTATTCTTCTCCACCTTACTTAAGAACCCTTATCGTGTTGGTTTTGAAATAGTTCTAGTGGTCCTTGGCATGCGATATTGTCCCGATTGGAGTGAGAACATGGTTCAAATGATGAAAACCTTGATGAACCTTGACATCAATGTTCACAACCTTGATATAGTAATTTCCTTACCTTTTGGAGATCTTGTATACACTTGTTTTCCTTAGTATAATTCTTGTGTTATCATACCTTAATGATTGTGCTTGGTTGTGATATCATGTGGGTCTGTGTGTGTAGCTCATGAGACCCCTTTTTATGCTTGATTCAATGAATATTTCTTGTATATTTTTTGACCATGTTTGATGTTGATCACATGTATATATGTTTCTACTTTATTATCATAATGATATGCTTTCCCTGTATTCTCTACCTTGTTATGTATATTATTATTCCTTCGGAGGAATCATTCATGGTGCTCGGAATATGTGGACCATCATGAAATGATTGTACCGTAAAGAGGGAATGTGTATGACTTGAGATTATGGAAAGGATGAACCTAAGAATAGGGTGTAGATATGAAAATTCCTTGGAATTTTGTGTTGAGGATGAAATCAATCCCTAATGGATTCCAAGTACCATGTATATTCGAGACCTAGTGAAATGTTGAGTAGTGCGCTTGATGTCTGGTGTTATGCTGAGTAACATGACATACTTGATGCCTAGGTAATGTTGAGTTGCATGTATGCACAATTTCATGAGGATGTTGAGTGACATATTCACTATACCCATGGATAGTTTTGGTTACTTCTGACATCCTTCCACTTATCTTTCAGAAATGATCCATATAAGGTATGGTTGGGGATTTGTGGAGTCTTTTTTAGAGAATGAATAATCAATATGTGATTGTATGAATATTATTCTCGTATTACTATTGGGTTTTATTACTCAAACCATGCACGGGAATCCTGATGCGTATGAAAACTTCATGTGTAAGGATTTGACTAAGGATAAGGGGCCCATGGAAGACGATTGATATGAGGAACATGGAGTTGGAGTAGTACCGGGATGTGCTTTGAAGCATTCTGAAATTTTATTTATTTCTTATTTTTACATCTTTTATTTATACTCTGGTTTGGTTTGTCACTTTGGGATCACCTTTTTATCATTGACATGTATTCCATATAGTATTATTTATTTCCACATGTTACTCTAAGTTGTTATATTATATTATTATTTGTATAAAGAAAATATTGTGGATATAGTCTCCTCACATACATACTTAGACCCTCAATACTATTTTACAACCTCTTACATATGGGGAGGCATGCATAAGGTCATGTGACACTCCTGTTCAAACCCAGTAGTTTAGGTCAGGTAATTAAAAAATAGTTTCATAGAATAGTTTTCTTATTTTCTTTTGAATAACCTAGGATATGGTATAAAGGAGATAGGTTATGTGGGGCTCGGGAAGGGGAATTACTGTGGGCATGGACAACTCATGTGTAACGTAATTTTGAGTTACCGTTGATGGGATTACTATTTCAGTTTTATGGGATTTTGGGGTGTGTTCATGTATCATGAATAGGCACATAGGATCACATGTAATTTATATACCTGTTGGTGTGTCTCATACTAGTTCTTAAATTTAATTCTTTTATTTGTGCTATTTTTTGGGGTATACTTGTATTCTCTATTGTGTGATATATCTTTTCACTTACTGTTATGATATATATATATATATAATGGAATTAATTAGTTAAACCTAAGAATTATATTATATTTGTCTATATATGACTATGAAAAATGTGTAGGAATGGATAACCATGGTTAGTACTAGGGGATATACCTTGGGTTGTGGGTAGCCTCCTAGGGAAACCTTTTTGTGATCTCATTGACTGATTATAACTTATCTTAAATGTTATAATGTTTCCTTTAGGTTATAAAAGATATTGCCTCATAAAAGACCGATAGGACCGCTGGTTGATGTGGGTTGGGATGCTCCCTCCAGGGATGATTCCCCTACTCCTTATCTAGTAACATAGGTAGAAGGGCCAACTCATTCAGGATTCCTCCCACTTATTATGGTCCATGGTGGAGGGTTGATGAGGTACATGGTCAACTACACCAGATATTTTCAACTCCAACATCCTTCAGACTTTGAGGGAATCGAAGGACTGCAGAATACAAAGGAATGGATATACATCATCAAGGGTGTCTTCAGCCTTATTGAGACACCTGAGGACCAAAAGGTGGAACTGGTTTCATTCATTATTTAGGGACCCTCTAGGAGGTGGTGGATTGTGATGGTATAAATTGGTTGATGTGAGGGTCTCACATGGGATACTTTCAAGAACCTATTTTTTGATAGTTATTCCCCAACACACTAAAGCTTAACCAAGTGTAGGAATCCATGGAGCTATAATAGGGTTCCATGATAATATCTGCTTACTCAACTAATTTTAATAATATTCTTCACATTTCTCCTCTTCTGACTATAAATGAGGCTCATAAGGGTAGTTAGTTCAAGATAAAACTTCATCCTGACATCATACAATAGGTCTGTATCTTTGACCTAGCATCATACATAGAGGTTTTATAGAATACCTTGACCATATAGATGGTCTTGGAGGAGGATCGAGCAGTTTGTCTTCTTTTACCCTTCATTTCTCAAATGGGTAGACCTCTTACTACTGTTATGAGTACCTATTTCGATGGCAGTATAAGTAAGACCAGGGAAATATAGAATAGAAGTGGTATGCATGTAGAGTAGAGTTTGGCTTCTTCATCCCACTTATGAGGTGATCTATAGTGCTCCAACTATGGAAAGTTAAGGCACTATCATAGGGTTTACACAACACCCCAGATCTAGTGTCAGTAATGTGGAAATACAGTGTATCTACAATAGTTATTCACTAGATCTTCGAGGATAAGATCATGTAGGGGATCAAGGAAGATGTGTTCAGGGAATCCAGGATCCATCTAAGGTCCTTAGTTATAGGTCCAGATGATGATGACTTAGTAGAGTCATGGACAAGGTTTTGGAGTTAAGGTAGATCATGTTTATAGGGTGGATCAGACTCTAGTAGATTATGGTGAGAGACTATCTAATGTATGAGGTATACTCTTGATCATTTCTACTTTATCTACTACCTTGTTTGATATTTGTGCTTCATATTCCTTCATACCTACACAATTTTTTTTTATAATTGACTTACCGGTCAAGTTTCCTTCTAATTTACTTTCCCTTGATAAATCATTGAGCAAGGAATTAGACAATATTTAGTGATTCCTAGAGTATCCTTTAGTTTTTTTCCACTATGAAAATTTATGGGATTTATTATTCTGGAGATTATGAGCTTCAATGTGATTATCATCAGGGATTGGATGACCAGTTTCTGAGCTCACATTGATTGATATTGGAGATGAGTATCATTTACATCTCCCAATGGAGAGAAGTTCTTGATGACTATAAAATGGGATTTGGATAAAGGTAGGGTTATTTCAAACTTGAATCTTATCAGGATTATCATGGTGTAGATTGCGATCTTGGCTCTTTCCTTGGGATTAGTGGAAACCCCCTCATCTTTTCCATCAGTCTTAGATCTCTATCAAGAAATATTTCTGAATAACTTTTTAGGAATTTACATTAATAGAGAAGTTTTATTTGAGATAGATATTTTTTTGGGTGCACAACCCATTTTGATGCCCCCCTTATTCTATGGTGTTAGCTGAGCTGAAGGAGCTCAAGGTGAAGCTCGAGAAATTAGAGCATGATGGATTTATTAGGTTGAGTACTTCATCGTGAGGTGCACCTATATTGTTTTCCAAGAAGGAATATGTCAGTATTCAACTATTCATAGATTTATGGAAGTTGAACCCAGTTATGGTGAAGAATATATATCATTTACCTAGGATCAATAAACTTTTTGATCAGATACAGGGTGCCTAATGGTTCTCTAAGATTGATCTTTGATTAGACTATCATCAGCTATGGTTTAGAGAGGTGGAAATCCTAAGGATGGAATTTTGAGGTATTTATGGGATATAAAAGTACTTGGTTATGTTTTTTGGATTTAATAATGCACTAAAAGTGTTCATGGATCTCATGAACAAGATCTTACACCCATATATTGACTCATTTTTTGTAGTTTTCATTGATTATATCCCCATCTACTCACTGAATCTAGAGAATCTTTTCAGATATCTCGAGATAGTCCTGAGTATGCTTTGATTAAATTGGATATATGCCAAGATATTAGATTTTAAATATTGGATTCAGGAGGTGAAATTATTATGGCATGTGGTGTCTAAGATAGGTATATCCATGGATCCATAAAAAGTGTAAGCGGTGATGTCCTGTGTATGTCCTTAGAATGTGTTCACAATCAAGAGCTTCCTAGGTTTATCTGGATACTAAAAACATTTTATCCAAGACTTATCCCATTTATCATTACCTATTAAATCTAGAAAAATAATGGAGTGAAGTTATAGTGGTTGGACTAGTGTGAAGAATCATTTCTTAAGCTGAAGATGAGGTTTAATATAGCTCCATTATTGACACTTCTTAAGTCATGGATTGGTTATTTTTTTTACTGTGATGAAATTGGTATTGTTTTTGGAGTATTAATGATGCATAGGTAGTAAGTATTAGCTTATGGGTCACTTAATCTATGACCCCATAAGCATAACTATCCTACCCATGACTTGGTGCTAGTCATCATAGTCCATGCTCTGAATTTTTTGTGACACTATCTCTTCAAAGAGTGGTTTGTTATATACACTAACTATAAGTGCCTCCATTATATCTTCACATAGAAGTACATTTATCTAAGGTAGAGGTTCTGGGTAGAGTACCTAAAAACATTTGAATTTGGGATAACCTATGCACCAGGTAAAGGTAACTTCATTACATATGCTCTTATCCATAAGATAAAAGTGTCTTAAGAGCCTGGTGAGTGGCCTTAAAAAAAGAAGTGGAACCTAATGATATTTTTGTATTATTGGAGGATGGTTTATTCAGAGGATCATGGATCTATGACATGTTCCCCTTTGGTGGTCACAACTTATCTTGTAGACTGGGTGAAAAAAGGTTAGGAATCTGACCCTGAGTGTGTTGTGATGAGGTAATGGATTGCAGGTAGTGACATGTTACCTGGGTGGTCATTGGATGACAATGATATAATCTTTGTACATGGGATAGTTTTAGTTCCTAATTATATCATGGAAGATCTAGTGAGATACTTACATACCTCTAGATGGATGGTGCATCCTGGGGAGACAAATATTTATCACAAAATTAGGTGATGGTTCTGGTGGCCGGGGATGAAGAGGGACATTGCTAGTTTCGTCTCTTGATGCCTTAACTAATAGAGGATAAAGGATGAGCACCACCAAACTAATGGTTTACTCTAGCCACTTCTTATTACCTTTTGTAAGTGAGAGTACATCAATATTGAATTTGTGACAGGGTTTCCTAGGACCTCAAGGAATCATGACACTATATGAGTGATTTTTGATCAGCTAACAAAGGTTCCCCACTTCTTACTGATATGTAAGACTCACTTAGTAGATAATCTAAGAAAGATTTATATTTTTGAGATTATATGAATACATGGAGTTCCCTTGATCATTTTTTCTAACTAAGACTCGTGTTTTACATCACGATTTTGGTAGGTCTTGTAGAAAGACCTAATGACTCGTATGAGATTGGGCACAATGTGTTATCCTTAGATAGATAGATAGTTGGAGCGAATGATCTGTTTACTAGATGATATTATTTGAACTTGTATCCTAGGATTCAGTGGATCATGGGATAATCATATAGACTTGGTTGAGTTAACATAAAACAATAGTTACTGGGATTTTATTTACATGAAACCTTTTGAGGATCATTATGGGAGGTCATTTTATTCACTTCTTGAGACCTCTGAGAGATTACATATGATTTAGAAGAGGTTGATCATAGATTATATTAGGTAGATATCTTATACCAACCATAGTAGGATACCTCTAGAGTTTTCTATAATCGATAGATTTTTCTTGAGAGTATCTCCTTACTTAGGTCACTGATGTCTGAGGAAGCAAGGAAATCTAGATTCATGTTACGTTGGACCCTTTGAGATCACCAAGCAGGTTGGGAAAGTGGTATATCATCTTAATCTTCCATCATGTTACTGAGTTATGCATTATGTGTTTCATGTGTCTCGTCTATGGAGGTGAATGCTCGATCTTACGCATGTCGTCGACTATAAGGATGTTGAGCTAAAGCCTGACGTATTATATGAGGGGTTCCCAATTTGGATCATAGACCAAAGAGAGAAATACATTCTAGGTAATATGATAGAACTTTTCTAGATATTATGGACACATTGGTGGATCTAAGAGGATACTTGGGGGTGGGAGGATGACATTAGATCTCAGTGGTCTGATTTGTTTGATCATGACCCTTAGGGATGCTTCTTAAGGACAAGAAGTCCTTAAAGGGAGACATTGTAAACCCATGAAACATTTGTTACTTAAATAAAAAATCCTTTTTTCCCTCATTCCTCCTTCTTGTTTTAAGCTTATCCATGTTTGGGTAATGGCTCAAGATATTGGAGAAGCTTGTGGAAACTTAAAGGTGGTTTTGGACATCTCATTGTCCAAAATGTCTTGGAAAATGACTTGAACAATCTATGTGGACAAGTTATGGTGATGAGAAAAACAAAAAAAGTTTTTGTCGCACATCATATCCCAAGCTATTTAGGTTGTGGGATCAAGAACACCACGACTTTCACCACACTATGGTGCAAGCCATTTTGGCATCAGGATTTTTGAGAAACAACTAATTTAATTTTTTTAACCCTCATATATCATCTGTTTGAAGAGGAAAATTCATTGGTATTAATTATGGGAGTTTTAATTTAATTATTAATCAATTTAAATTCCTATTAACTGATTCATCCCCTTTAATTTGAATAATTCCTCTCTTTCACACAGTTTTTGGCCAAAACCCTAAAATCCTTTGATTATTGATGTTATTGTTTGAATCAGGATAATTCCTTCCATGTTTGGGTTTTTTTTTCCTATTCTTAACTAATATAATTATATGGTTCACTCTCATTCACCATTGATTCTAAATTTGGTGATTACGATGAGTTTTTCAAGTTTGGCTAAATTTCCCTTGTTAGTTGAATTTACTCTCTTCTCTCTAATTCGGTCATGGATTGGTGTTGTTATGACATAGTAATTGATAATTGGTGTCATCAAGTTATGGAATTATGGTGTTGGTTAATCAATTACATTATTAAATATTAGTGAAAATCTTGATGATCGGTGGCATTCTTGATGAGTAGTGTCATTTTTCGATGTCAGTTTCATTCTCTTTGTGACTTCGTATCTTCTCACTATCCAAGAGTGATGGTTCCTTCTTCTGTCACCTGAGATCTAATTCTACCATTTTTGGTAGTAAATTTTGGTTAATTATTGATTCTAACCTTGTCTTGTTCTTCTTATCCACATTACTCAAGAACCCTTATCATGTTGGTTTGGATCTGGTTCTAGGGGTCTTTGGCATGTAAGCTTGTCCTGGTTAGTGCGTGAACATGGTTCATAAGATGACACCCTTGAAGAACTATGATTTCGATGTTGAAAACCTTGAGGTAGGAAGTTTCTTACCTTTTGAGTCTCTCATGTACACTTGTTTTACTTAGTAGAATTCTTTTTTTCATACCTTGATGATTGTGATTCATTATGATCACATGTGGGTGTGGGTGTGGGTGTGGCCTGTGAGAACCATTTTGATGCTTGATTCCATGAGTATTGATGGTAGTTTTTTTTCATCTTTTATGTTGATCACATGTATATATGTTTCTACATTATTCTAATGATGGTATCATTTCTTTGTATTCTCTACCTTGTTATGTATAATACTATTCATTTAGAGGCATTGTCCATGGTGCTCGGAATAGGTGGAACTTCATGATATGATTTTCCATTATAGGGGGAGTGTGAATGACTTGTGACTATGGTGATTATGGACCTGAGTATAGGATATAGATACAAAAAGACCATGGAATGTCATGTTGAGGATGCACCCAATGCCTAGTGGATTCCAAGTACCATGTCTATTTGATGCCTAGTTAAATGTTGAGTAGCACATTTGATGCTTAGTGTTATGATAAGTATCATGATGTACTTGATTCCTAGGAAAAATGAGTCAATGTACACACAATTCCATGAGTATTGTGATCAACAAATTCACTAGCCTCATGGATAGTTTTATTTTCTTTAAACATACTATCATTTATCTTCTAACAAGGAGTCTTAGTAAGTACGGTCAGGGGTTCGTGGCAGCTTGGTTAGCACACGACCACTCAGTACTTGATTGTATGACTACTATGCTTATTTAAACATTTATTATTATCATGTCATACACTTACTATACTTGTGCACATTTTTTAAGGATGTATCAGTGGTGTCCCACTAAGTTTTATTACTCATAACCAACACGGGCATCCCGATGGGTGTGAAAAATTCATTTGAAGGAATCCGAGTAAGGGTAATGGGATTATGGAAGATGATTGAGATGAGGATCATATAACTGGAGTGGTTCCAGGATGTGCTTCGGTGGATTCACCAGTTTTATTTATTTGTTATTTTTTTATCTTGTATTTATACTCTGGTTTGGATTTCCACTTTGGGTGCTCGTTTGTTTATCATTGACATGCATTTCATATAGTATTATATATTTTTTCATATTACTCTAAGTTATTATATTATATTATTATTTGTGCAAGGATTTTATACTGAGGGTATAGTCTCCCCATGGACATACATAGACCTTCACTCCTAATCGAGGGCCTTTTGTATATGGGGAGGCATGCATCAGGTCATGTGGCACTCCGGTTCAGACCTAGTGGTTCGAGTTAGGGTGTTACACTGATTCCCTTGGTTTTTTTAACTCTAATATCCTCCCAATCCCTCATTATCTTAAACCAGGACCTCCATGATTCTTTAGAGGACTCTCCCATTGATTCTTTGGTGATCCTTGGTCATTTTTTGTGGATATCATCAAGGTACGTTCAGTTTTTCTCTTAATTTATCATTTTTCCTCTATATCTATCCTCTATCTCTATTCCCCTTAATCCATTAGAACAAAATTGCATTTTTATTGTTGTATCTGAGGTTGTGGATAGAGAATTGATGGTATTATTTATAGATCTAGGCTCATGAGGACCATATCTCTTCACTTCCCATCATCAGTTTTGAAGGCATTGAGGTTTTCAACATTATCAAGGTAGTTGTCTCTATCCTATGGTCTATCCCTTATCATTACTTGTGTTCTTTTTATTTCCTTTGATTTTGATATATGAAATCGATGATTTTAAATCTATGAGAGGTGAAATAAATATTTGTTGGATAGGAAATTATTGTCAAAATTTATTTTCTTTGAAAACTATTTTTTAATGTTAAATATGGATTTGATGGAATGTCTAGAAGATAAAATGAAGTGGATAATATTTTTCAATCATAAAAGTGATTTGGATCACTATAGAAAATATTTTATGAAAATATGTTCATGGAAACAAAATGGATTTTTCCTTGTAAAATTTTTATGAATATGGAATTCGTTCCCTAAATATAATGATGACATAATAGCACATTGGGAAAACATTGGGGTAAAAGGGGAAACTAGAAACATATGACCCCTAGTGGAATTAGCTATCACTAGGGGAGGTTCTCGTGATACCTTGGTTGCTACTAGGTATCCCTTCTATGGAATCAAGGTTCCCAAACTTTATAGTCTACTTATGTTGGATAGTGTTTTAGGTTTTTCTTAGTTGTGTACACCCTTGTGTTGATATTATTCTTTTAGTGCTTTGTGGATACAATACAAGCATATATATTGATATGATTATTTTCCCACTTGATATGGGTATTGATGCTTGAATCCTATTTTACTCATCTACTTATGCCTCATGGATAAATGTTATGTCATATTACTTTATTTATTGAACATGGCATGTTTTTTAAAAGAAAACCAAAGGATAATTTTATATAGAAAATGATTTATTATAGAAGTTTTTTAGAAATATTTTTTATACAATAACTAACATATGAATGTAGATAAACATTGTTTAGATTCTTAGTGGTATCCTACCTAGATTTAATACTTACACCCTACTTTTTCCTTTGTGTGTTTGTAGTAATGGTTTTGCAGGATACATGTAAAAAAAGTTCATCATATAGAGGAAAACTCTCCTAGTTCGTGTTTACTTACTGGTGGGTTGGGTTAGTGGTGACATATGGTCACATAGAGATAGACCCATCATTTTCTTCGGGTTCTATGTTGATGGTCTTCAGTTTGTTCTTTTAGACCTTGTTATCCAATTGTTATATGTTACATTTATGGTTTGGTTGTTCTTGGCATGTGATGTTTTATGATATTTGATGTGATACTATGTTTTTTTCTATATTTTCACATGTTTTTTTAGGGTGAAATCTTTCTCATGTTTCTTTATATCATATTAGGGTGATTTTCGTCATCCCTTACCGATCAGGAACATGCTTCGGGCCTTATGGCAGGTCAATTCGAGTGACATTATTGGTTTACTTAGGCTAGTATACTACATTTTTCTTTTAAATAAAATGGATAATAATTATTTCAATATGGTTTATATATTTTAAAATATATTTTTTAAATTATTTATTTATAACATTCAATTTTTATATGTGAAAATATACAAATATGTATATATGTGAATATATTTAATTATAAATAATAATACAATATGAAAAAATATAAAATTTGAATACCAAAATATCCATATGAAATTAATATATGGGAATAAATTAAGTCTTGAATAAAAAAAGACAATAAAATCCTATTAAAATAAGTTGAAATTCCATCTAATATTACAAAATTAGGGTATCCCAAATAAAAATCAAGTTTTGGAGGACTTTTGGGCCTTTTTTACCAAGTAAAACTATGAATTAAGGTCCATACAATATAGATATCTTCATAATATTTGATTTGAAATCTTGTGGATCCCAAACGGACAACCAAATTAAAAGTTATGATTGTTTGAATTTCAAATAATGTTTTCAACTTATTTTAAGAGATTAATTGGTTTGTTGATTTTTTTTATTATGAAATTGTGGTTAAATGTATATTACTTGATACTATTTAGAAAATTATTAAATAATATTATTTTTAATTATTTTATAAACCATTTTTCACTAAATATGTTATATATTATGTCTAAATGCATATTTATTATTATATAAATCACATCTTAGAAATTATATTTTATATATCAATGGAAATATATTTCTATATTAAAATATTGGGGGGTTTAGTGCTGAATAAGTGTGTTTATATAATAATGAATGGAAAAATTCATGAAAAATAATTATGAATATTAATTTCATGCTCTATTGTTCACTTGATTCAATGTACGTGTTATTCCACTATTTTTCTTATCTATAGTTATATCAGTTTATAGAGGCAATGGGTCATCACACTATTGAGTATAGTATATGATAAGTTCAATCTCTTTCATTTCATTTATAGGTAATAACTATAGTGTATTTGTGCAACATTGAGTTTCACATGCCTTGGGTATAGCTCAAAATTGGTGAAATAACTAAATGTATGTGTTAGTTCTATGTGCATCATTTTTTCATGAAATTGATTTAGGTATTTATTGTCTCACTTTTTGTTTCCCTCTTTGTTTGGGTTCATTTTGGGACTCCCAAGAATATAGAGCCTTTAATGGGTAAAATTACCTAAAGTTCATAGATGTATGTTTTTTTGAATTAATGGAGTCTAGGTATAAATATATCAAAGGATTTTTAGGGTTCTACCCAAGTTTAGAGAACACTAGAGATAGTTTGGGTTTTCATGTAAAAACTGGGTTCTTTACTTACTATATGAATTTTTATCATCGTGAATGGTTTACATGTTGTGAAGCATTTGAAAGGAATATGTCATGATTTTGGTTAAAGGTGTTAAAGGTTTACATGTAATGAAATGGTAAAATCAGGATTTTTTAATCTGAGGAGGTTTTTTTTGTGTATTTGAGTTTTTTGGACTTCATGTCATGAAATAGGGATTCTCGCTATGTAATTTTCATGGGATTTTCTTTTTAGTGTACTGCATGGGTGATTGGCTATTCATTTGATCATAGGCATTTCTACTCATACCTAGGAGCTCTCCCAAACAATTTTGGATACCTACACTCATTTTGGATCATTTCATTTAGTGATTGATCTTCATTGAGGTTACGGTGAATTTCTATGGGTGAGTAATCCTTCTGCTTATTCATTTCCATTAATCATGGTAGTGTTATTTCCCTATGCTTACGGTTTTGTTGATTTTTGATGATAATATTCTTGATCCTTTCTAGATATATTATTTTATATTCTTCCTAAGGCTAACTATTGTGTTGGTTGTGGTGTGAAATGCACGTTCTTTGAGGTATGTTATGATCTATCCTCTCTGCCGACCATTTTTCTTGTTGAATCGATTGTGATATGTAAGTATTAATTCTAGGGCCTCCATTTTTGTATTTTCTTTCTTCCTTGCTAGTGGATCTCATTGTGGGAATTTGTGGCCCAAGTTTGAGGTAGGTGGTTTTATCTCTATCCTATGTTTGATGAACTATATTGCTCTAGTTTTTATAAAAAAAATATAAATGAATTGGAATGATTGAATTGTGTGTATGGAAATGGGTTCTTGAGAAAATATGGTTTTTCCCTTGTTTTGGTAAAAAAAATGTGTTTTCAAATAATTTTGAAATGGATTTATGAAATGGTTTTAAAATCATAGTTTTGATGGAATGGTTTGGAAAACACAGCACATAGGAAGCCTTGGGTACTTAGGTGTAATGTGTAGTAATAGGACTCGTCTGTTGATGTTGTCAAGGGGTTCACTCATGGGGTGTTTCTCTACTACCTAGGGCTTATGTTCTATGGACTTGTTAGAAACTGTTTGGAGGTTCACTTTCTAGGGTGTTCCTCTACTCTCTATATTCGATACATATTTCTAGAGGCCTGATGTGCATGGTTGTCTATGTCTGGGTATGAGTGTCCTAGTTATCATGACCTGTACTGATCCTTGGAGTGATGTTACCTATGCTTCTGATTTTTATTGGATTTGATATGATATGTGATACATGCTTTGATTGACTACTTTGATGTATATGAAATGATTTAAAACTTTTTTACCTAGATTATTTGGTACTATGGAAAAAGGGAAAATGTTTTACCATTCTTTTGATATAAAAGCTATTTAACTATTTATCATGCCTTGTTTTATTTAAAGTTGATCATTGTTTATACTTTTGTATAGATAATTGATATGGAACGCCTAGGTGGGATCCTATTAAGCTTGTTTATCTCATACCATGCGCACCACTTCGGCGGTGCATAGACCCTATTATGTATTTTGATATAGGTAATGATAAGGTGCCATAATGAGGCGGTGAGGTTTATGTTAGTTTTTTATGGGTAGCTAGTGGTGAGATGGTGGTAGTTTTACCACACTATCACATGTAGTGTCTATTTTAGTTTTATTTGTCCTTTTTTGTTGGACTTTTATCTTGGAGATTGTTTAGATAATTTTGAGTTGTATCGATTCTATTTTTTACCTTTTTTTATAACATATATTCTTGTTTAATCTTTTATTGTTTCTTCCCATTGTGTATATATATATGTCATGTTTTTTTATTCAAGTTGGGAAAAATTGTTCCCTTTAGTTTGTGTTGATGTCTGAGTTCTAGTCGACATCCCATGGGGATCGGGAACGCCCTTCGGGTGTGTGATGGTTTGGGTTGGGTACTAGTTTGTGAGGGTATCTTAGTTGGGTTCATCATAGTTTGGTATCAAATGAGGTTTGTAATCAAGATTCCTTGTCTTGGGATGTTTAGTATATTGTAGATAGGATTATTGAGACTTGAGGGGCAGGTTTTGGTGAGTTCCTAGCCAGATCTTGTCGTGACTAGACTCAAGTTTCCATGGGATGTTGGGATGTGTGTCTCCTGTTTTGAGTTATTGATCTTAAAATCAGATTTTGATTCTGCTTTTCTAGTTTGAACTGAGATTATATTGTTTTCTTATCATTTAATAGATTTCATTGTTTAGTGTTATTCCTTTGAGATAACTTTTATGGGTTCTTCAGGAGGGTGCAGCCTATACTTCTCAAGGGAATCTACCTCTAAATCAGAATCTTATCAAGGCTATCATGCGGGCAGTACGTTTTGTTGACCAAAATTTACCAAAATTCCATAATGCAGTTTTTGAGGTAAATCCTGAAGTTGTAGAATAAATGTATTGATCACAGAAATTCTTATGTGAGAAGACACCATCCTTTAAGGGTATGAATGAACCTTAAGATGTGGAGGACTAATTGGACAAGATCAATTAGATATTTGACTTCCTCGATACACCTGAGAGTATCAAGGTGAAGTGCATAGCGTTCATAATTGAGGGTAACAATAAGTGATGATGGTATTCTATGCTATAGGTGGATATTCATGTGGGATTGGACTGGAAGGATTTCAAGACTCGCTTCTTCCAGCAGTTTTGTCTAGAGTCATTGATGATGGTTATGTCTCTAGAATTACTCTCTTTGCAGTAGGGAGAGCATTCGATGTTATCATACACCAATATTTTTATGTAGATGGTTCATTTTTCTCCAAAGGTTTTAAATAATGACCATTTGAAGTCTTGGAAGCACCTACAGGGTTTGAGACTAGATATCAGATAATAGGTATTTCTATTAAAGTTTTTGAGTTATGCATAGACAGTAAACAGGGAAATGCTGGAAGTGATTAATATGGAAGGCATGGTTGGTTATTCTACCCCTTTTATTCCACCTAGTGATATATTTAGTGGTGATAATGGGAGAAATAGGAAGTGGAGTGATCATCGTAGGGGTAGTGGGGGTGGTTCTCAATGGCAATCCTCCTATGCACCTTCAACTACAGCTAGTAGTGTGCCCCTGATGTGCTACCAGTGTGGCAGGTTTGGGCACACCCAACATTATTATTCTTCACCTATAAAGATGTGCAATGTTTGTGAACACTATGGACATCTACAAAATTTCTGTTAGTAAATGTCTACACCTCGTTATGTTTAGGGATCGTCAGCTTCAAAGGCTACTCCGGTGAAGTTAGATTCTTCAAAGACTATAGGGATCCATCCATGGGCCTTAGGAGTGAAGAACCTTCGACTACTAGAGAATGACTTTATACCCATATTTTTTGATAAAAACATGGGTATAGGTCACCCCTATACCCACATTTTTAAAAAACTCTAGGTATAGGGATTGATTTAGAACCTATACCCACAGTTTTGGTAAACCATGGGTATAGGTTAAAAATTCCAACATATACCCACATTTTTTCAAAAACCATGGGTATAGGGTTCAGTTCAAAACCTATACCCATAGTTTTTGAGAACTGTGGGTATAAATTTCCTATGTAAGCATGGGGAAAAAATTTTCCACGGGAACAAAAAAATTTCCATGGGAAAACCTATACACACGGTTTTCCACCTATTACCATAGTTAACAAAAATATATATACGTAAATATATATTTATATATGAATAACACTATATATGGTGGTGGTTAGGCACGTTGACTGTGAAGTGGCAGTCCAGGGTTCTAATCCAATGGTAGGATTTTTTTTAAATCCTATATCCACAGTTTGAGAACCGTGGGTATAGGGTTATTAACATAGTGGAAAATTTTCCATATACATATTCACATGGTTCATAACCATGGGTATAGAATTTTTCAAATTGTGGGTATAGATCGGAGCTATATCAACAACTTAATATCCCATGGTTCTTTGAACCATGGGTATATCCTATACCCGTGGTTTTGTGGGCTATACCCACGGTTCCAAACCGTGGGTATAGGTTCATTTTCCCGTAGTGTTTATATAGTAGATGAGTTTCCATTGAAGGTATACATGGGTCAAATGACAATGAGAGGTGCCATATTTATTACATCTTTAGTTGTGATTACTTTGTTTGATATAGGTGCCTCCCACTCATTTATATCTAGTCATTTTGTTGATATGCTTAAAATTCTAATGGATATCATATCATTTGTTATGGAGTTAGTGAAACCTCTTGGGAAGAAGAAATAGTAGGAGTTTCGATTTCCTTCTTGTTCATTACTGACAGCCAATGTAGAGTTAGTCTAGGATTTCCTCATTCTAAATCTGGATCTATTTAACATCATCATCAGGATAGATTAGATTGTCACTCATCATGTTGAGGTTTATTGTTATCATCGGCATGTCAAATTTCTAGAAGTTGATGGGATCCCTCATGTGTTTTAGTATTAGTGGGATTTTAGGTCTATTCATGCAGGACCTTCCCACCCAAAGCTTTGGAGTTTGTTGTCTACTGTATAATTTGATCCTGATGACATTTCTTCTATTGTGGGTCGCTCCACTATTGTTCAGGACTTTCCTGAAATTTTCCCAAATGATTTCTCTAGTCTTCCTCCATAGATTGAGGTAGATTTTATGATTGATCTGGTTCTAGGTACACATTCGATTTCGATTCCCTCTTATCATATGGAACCAATAGAACTGAAAGAGCTCAAGATTCAGTTGGATGAACTTATGGAGAAAGGTTTTGTTCACCTTAGTATTTTTCCTTGGGTATCCCCTATGCTCTTTTACAAGAAGGTGGATAGTTCACCCTTATTGTGTTTGAACTATCATAAGTTTAACCAGGTAATGGTTGAGAATAGGTTTCCTTTACCACGTTTGGATGATTCGTTTGACTAGTTAAAGGTGGAAATGTAGTTTTCAGATATCAATCTTCAATTGGGTTATCATTAGCTCAGAGTTTTGGAGTTTGATATATCGAATACAAATTTTAGTAGTAGGTATAGCCATTATTAATATCTTGTGATGTCGTTTGGTTTGACTAATTCTCCTGTAGTTTTCATGTCTTTGATGAATCAGATATTCCAAAAGTATCTCGAAACTTTTGTGGTAGTGTTCATGGATGATATTTTGGTTTATTTGAGATATGAGCATGAGCACGATCACCATTAGAGTTTGGTTCTAGAAATCCTAAGGAGTATTCATTTTTTTGGAAATATTTAGAAATTCAATTTATGGATCAAAGAAGTGAAGTTCTTAGGTCACATGATTTCTAAGCATGGCTTGTCATTTGATCATGAGAATGATAAGTTTGTCTTGTATGTGAAGAACCATGAAATGTCTTTGAGATTCATAGCTTCCATTATCTTGCTGGATATTATAGATAGTTCATCAAGGATTTCTCAAATTTGGTTTCACCTTTGAGTGATCTTACCAGGAAATGGGTGAAATTCACATGGGATGTAAAGTGTCAGTCTTCTAATGATAAGATGAAATTACTTCCGACATCAGCTCCTATTCTAATCTTACCTGAGCCTGATAATGGGTGTGTGGTTTTCTATGATTTTTTGGGTGATGGTTTGGATTTCATTATTATATAGGATTATCTTTTGGTGTATTACGACTCTTTCCAACTTTGACCGCATGATAAGATTACCCCACTCATGATTTAGAGATTGTTGTGGTTATACATGAGCTTAAATGTTGACAGCACTATCTTTTGGGGGAGAGATTCACATTATTTTCTGACCATGAGAGTATGATCTATATATTTTATCATAAATACTTAAATCTCAGACAGATATGGTGGGTGGAATACCTTTATATGTTTGACTTCGACATTTCCTGCACCTTGGGGAAGGGGAATATCATTGCAAACGCTCTCAGCGGGAAAGTACCTTCGCAACACTACTACAAAATGTGCTTTTAATAGTGCTAAAATGATCTTTTTCAACACTTAAAAGTGATGAAAATATAAGAAATATTAAAATACCATGGAATTTATCAATGGTTTTTGGAAGTACTGATAAATGGTACCCTTATAAGTGCTTTTTGGAAGCACTGATAAAGGGTATCTTTATCAGTGCTAGATAAAGCACTAATAAAAGGTACCTTTATCTGTATTAGATAAAGCTCTAATAAAGGGACCCTTTAGTAGTTCTAGATGAATCACTAATAAATATACCCTTTATGAGCACTAGATGAAGCACTGATAAAGTCCATTTTAGCTACCGCATAGTTGCAGCCCAATACCAGCCATGTAGTAGACCTGTAAAATCAAACCCAATTAGAATACATAAAAAGGAATAGAAATATACAGTAAACTAGATTGGAATAAAAATAACACATTGCACTATCATTTCAATTCAAAATTTACGCAAAAAATATTTACATTAATGTCATATTTACAATTAAACAGAAAAAATTACAACCCATATACAAAGTAAAAATTCGTAGACTATTTTAAAAGATCAAACTCTATTTAAAATTATATCCATACAATAAAACCAATGTTTATTTTAATAAAATTAAATAAAAATATAAGCAAATTATAATTTTAATGTTATATAATCCACATATGATAAATTATATTGTCAAATATTGTATATATTAATGATATTATCAGTTGATTGTGTGTTTTATTGACATGAAGTTGATTCATACATGTCAAAAATATATTATAGAACATTTTCCTAAAGTTTGAAAACAATTAGATCTCATTTTCTCAGTTTTGGCTATGTGAGGTGTGTTTTAAACTAAAATGAAACTAATATTTAAAACACATGCTTTGAATAATATCAACCACATCATGTGTTGAATTGACATACAGTCAATACCAACACATCACAAATGAATTATGGATCATTTTCTTAAAGTTTTAAAATAATTCAAGATCATTTTATCAGTTTTGGCTATGTGATATGTATTTTAAACTAAAATGACATTTATATATTTAAAACATGAACTTTGAGTCATAGTGACCATATCATTTGTTGGATTAAAGTGTGTTTTATTAAAACATGTCACAAATTAATTATGGATCTTTTTCATAAATTTTAAAAACAATCCAATCTCATTTTCTTGGTTTTGACTATGTGAGGCGCATTTTAAAGTAAAATGAAACTTATATTGAAAACAGGCACTTTGAGTCATACCGACCACATCATGTGTCAAATTGATGTGTATCTAATTATTACACATCATTAATATATTAAGGATTGTTTTTCTAAAGTTTGAAAATAATACAATCTTGTTTTCTTGGTTTTTTCCATGTGATACGCATTTCAAACTAAAATGACACTTCTATATTGAAAACATGTACTTCAAGTCATACCAACCACATAATGTGTCAGATTGACATGTGTTCGATTTATACACATAAAATATATATTATGAATCATTTTCCTAAAATTTGAAAATAATTCGAGCGTGTTTTCTTAGTTTTGGCTATGTGATACGCGTTTTAAACTAAAATTGCACTTTTATATTGAAAACATGCACTTTGAGTCATACCGACCACATTGTGTATCGGATTAACATTAAATAAATTATTACATGTGATAAATTAATTATGGATAATTATTATAAATTTTGAAAACAATCACAGCTTGTTTGCTTGGTTTTGGCTATTTGATGTGCGTTTTAAACTAAAATGACATCTTTCTATTGAAAACACGCACTTTAGGTCATATCAACCACATCGTGTCTTGGATTGATGTGGGGTTAATTTCTATATTTGAAAAAAATAATTATGGATCATTTTTCTAAAGTTTAAAAACAATGTTATCCCTTTTTTCAGTTTTGGCGATTTGATGTGTGTTTTAAACTAAAATGGCACTTTTGTATTGAAAACATGTACTTCGGGTCATATCAACAACATCGTGTTTTAGATTGATTTTCAGTCAATTACTAAATGTGAAAAATGAATTATGGATCATTTATAAAAATCTTTAAAATGATACGATCTCGTTTTCTTAGTTTTGGCTATTCGATATGTGTTTTAAACTAAAATGACACTTTTATATTGAAAACATGAACTTCGAGTCATACCGACCACATCATGTGTCAAATTGACATGTGTTCAATTCATACATCTCAGAAATATATTATGGATCATTTTTTTTAATTTAAAAATAATGTGAGTTCATTTTCTTAGTTTTTTATATGTGATGTGACTTTAAACTAAAATGACACTTTTATATAGAAAATACGCACTTTAAGTCATACCAAACACATCATGTGTTAGATTGACATCCAATCAATTAATACATGAAAAAAAATGAATTATGGATCATTTTCCTGATGTTTTAAAATAATATGAGATCATTTTATCAATTTTGGCTATTTGATGTGCATTTTAAACTAAAATGGCACCTTTTTATTAAAAACACGCAATTCAGGTAATATCAACCACATCATATCTCGGATTGATGTTCGATAAATTCTTTCATGTGAAAAAATTAATTAGGGATAATTTTACTAAAATTTTAAAATAATCCAATCTCATTTTCTTGGTTTTGGCTATTTGATGTGTGTTTTAAACTAAAATTGAACTTTTTTATTGAAAACACGCATTTTGGTTCATATTGATCATATTGTGTGTTAGATTGATGTGTGGTCAATTATTATATGTGAAAAATTAATTATGTATCATTTTAATAAATTTTTAAAACAATATGATCTCATTTTATTGGTTTTGGATATTAATGGTGTGTTTTAAACTAAAATGAAACTTTTATATTGAAAACACGTACTTTGAGTCATATCAACCGCATCATGTTTCAGATTGACGTGAATTCTATTCCTATATGTAAAAAATTTATTATGGATAATTGTACTAAAATTTTAAAACAATAAGAGCTCATTTTCTTGGTTTTTTCTAGGTGATATGCGTTTTAAACAAAAATGGCACTTTTATATTGAAAACATGAACTTTGAGTCATATCAACCACATTGTTTGTAGGATTTATGTGTAGTAAATCCCTACATGTAAAAAATTAATTATGGATTTTTTTCCTAAAGTTTTAAAAAAATAAAATCTTTTTTTCTTGTTTTTGTCTATTTGTTATGAGTTTAAAATAAAATGGCACATTTCTATTGAAAACACACACTTAGGGTCATATCAATCATATCATGTCTCAAATTGATGTGCAGTAAATTCCTGTACATGAAAAATGGATTATAGATCATTTTACTAAAGTTTGAAAATAATCCAAGATCGTTTTCTTGGTTTTGGCTATTTTATGTGTGTTTTAAATAAAAATGGCACTTTTATATTAAAAACACACACTTCAGGTCATATCGACCACATTGTGTGTCAGATTGATGTGTAGTCAATTCCTACTCATGAAAAATGAATTATGGATCATTTTCATAAAGTTTTTTAAAAAAATCTTATTTTCATATTTTTGTCTATTTGATCTATGTTTTAAAGTAAGATGGCACTTTTGTATTGAAAATACGCAATTCATGTCATATCGACCACATCATGTGTCATATTGATGGGTGGTCAATTAGTATACATGAAAAATTAATTATGAATCATTTTCCTAAAGTTTTAAAACAATATGAGCTCATTGTCATAGTTTTTTCTATTTGAAATGAATTTTAAACTAAAATGACATCATTTTATTGAAAACATACACATCAGGTTATATCAAATACATCAGGTGTTGTATTGATGTGTGATTAATTACTATGCATGAAAAATTAATTATGGATCATTATCCTAATGTTTAAAAAAAAAATATGATCTCATTTGCTCAGTTTTGGATATTTGATGTTCATTTTAAACTAAAATGGCACCTTTCTATTAAAAACACGCACTTCATGTCATATCAACCACATCATGTATCAGATTGATG
This sequence comes from Viscum album, assembly GCA_963277665.1. NCBI lineage: Eukaryota > Viridiplantae > Streptophyta > Magnoliopsida > Santalales > Viscaceae > Viscum > Viscum album. Next base: position 1,584,201,742 of record OY728121.1, read on the forward strand.
TGAATCCAATTAATATATGTGAAAAATTAATTATGGTTCGTTTTCCTAATGTTTGAAAAAAAAATACAATCTCGTTTTCTTGGTTTTGGATATTCAATGTGTGTTTTAAACTAAAATGGAACTTTTGTATTGAAAACACACACTTCGGGTGACATCGACCACATCATGTGTCAGATTGATGTGTGGTCAATTCCTACATGTGAAAAATGAATTATGGATCATTTTCCTAAATTTTGAAAATAATATGATCTCATTTTCTTGGTTTTGTCTATTTGATGTGCGTTTTAAACTAAAATGGCACCTTTCTATTGAAAACATGAACTTTGGGTAATATCGACCACATCGTGTGTCAGATTGATGTACGGTCAATTCCTATACATGAAAAATGAATTATGGATTATTTTCCTAAATTTTTAAAATAATACAATATCTTTTTCTTGATTTTGGATATTTGATGTGCTTTTTAAACTAAAATGAAACTTTATTATTGAAAACACACACTTTGGGTTATATCGACCACATTGTGTGTTAGATTGATGTGTAATCAATTGCTACACATGAAAAATGAATTATGGATCATTATCATAAATTTTGAAAATAGTATGAGCTTTCTTACTTGGTTTTGTATATTTGATGTGCATTTTAAACTAAAATTGAACCTTTCTATTAAAAACATACACTTTGGGTCATATCAAAAACATCATGTATTGGATTGATATTCGGTCAATTCCTACATGTGAAAAATAAATTATGGATCATTTTCCTAAATTTTTAAAACAATTTGAGGTCGTTTTCTCAGTTTTGGCTATTTGATGTGGGTTTTAAACTAAAATGGCACCTTTCTATTGAAAACACACACCTAGGGTCATATCGACCACATTGTGTATTGGATTTATGTGCATTCAATTCCTACATGTGACAATTGAATTATAGATCATCATCCTAAATTTTAAAAACAATTCGAGCTTGTTTTCTCAGTTTTGTCTATTTAACAAGTTTTAAACTAAAATATCAATTTTCTATTGAAAACATATACTCTGAGTCATACCAACAACATCGGGTATCAGATTGATGTGTGATCAAATCTTTCACATAAAAAAAGAATTATGGATTTTTTTCCTAAAGTTTGAAAATAATATGAGTTCATTTTCTCGATTTTGACTATTTGATGTATATTTTAAACTAAAATGACACTTTTTTATTAAAAACATGTGCTTAAATTCATACCAACCATATCAGGTGTTGAATTTAAATGCAGTCAATTCTAACATGTGAAAAATTAATTTTGGGTCATTTTTATAAAGTTTGAAAATAATACAAGATCATTTTCTCTATTTTGAGAATGTGATGTGTGTTTTGAACTAATGTGTAAATTTAACAGAATAAGTACCAGATAAAAATGATAAGAAAATTAACTAAAAAAGTAGATAAAATGATGAGAAAATTAACTAAATAAGTAGTGGGAAGACACTTATTCATGAGTTTTATATACATTATAACACCATATATTTTTTCCATTTGTTTCTAAACAAATTTATTTTTTTTATTATCCTTCTCCTTGAGAAACAAATCAAAAATAATATATAAGCATTCTGTTACTAATTCTTCACACCCAAAATATATTTCTAAGGATATAGCTCAAACTAAATCACAAATATAGTAGGTAATCATCTAAATTTGATGTTGGAAAACATTATGATACCATGTATGTTTCCCACTTATCTATAAACAAATTTACTTCTTCTTTTGAGTATGCAGATTTTTAGAAATCTTGGTAGTACTGAGAAAATATAGGCAAACAAGTGATTAAGAAGTATTTTTAATGAAATTTTAATTACATTTATAAATTACCTATTCAGGGATGCTATTCTTATGATTGTTTATGATATCTTTCATAAATTTTCAAATATAATATCCAAAATCATTATTGTTATCTTGCTTCAAACACTACAGAAACGTTGACCAAAATAAGTAAATTATTTTTAAATATTTTTTGATAGTTAAATATTTCTATATATAAATTAATATATTTTCATTTGAAGTCATCCATAGGCTTCTTATATTCAGTCACCAACTTCATACCATGATTTATCTTATATTTAAAGAATGATCTGTCATAAAAAAATCTTATTAAAACACAAACTAAAACATATATTAGTGCATTAAAAATTCACAATACACATCATGTGTAGTTTTTTTGATGGATTTCCATGCATTGGGTCCAAAAAATAAATATTTTGGGTATTAATATTGATTTTGGTCATCATATAGTGCTTAAAAAACAAAAACAAATAAGTAGTGGAAAAATAAAAATATATTTTATATGATTAGATTGTAGAGTTTTACCCCTACATTGTAGGAATAAAAAAGAGTGTTTCATCTATTATTTTATTCTCAAACACCTCATTTTGTGCATCTATTTTATTATCAATTTATTTCGACTCCAATTTAATTTCATCCATAGAAATGATGCAGTGATTAATAAATCCAAATCACGATTCGCAGGGTTTTCCCTTTATTTAGTAGTAATATAAATTCCTATATAAAATATGAATAGTTATTAACTTTAATGAACATAGTAGATCATTTTTTGGAAATATGTATTATGAAAATGTACCTTATGTATGTATTCAAAACTGAGACTCCCAACCATTCAAACTCAAGAATCTTATTTATACTCTTGAGACCAAGCGTTTCTATAATGAAAGTTCTAAATATTTCTTCTTCATATGGAATATAGGACATATATTCATCTCTTAATGTGGTTTCTGCATGAATTTGTAATGATAATATATGTTGTAGTGGAACTGGTGGGGAGAAGGTACTCTTGGAAGGTCCTTTTTTTCTTGGTTGATTCACTAGATTGTATTGATCCGACCTTCTATTTCCCCATTGATTTATCCATCTGTAATATCATACCTCACTTCTAATATTTTTTCATCAAATGTTATAGGTTTTTTATTTGAAAAAAAAATTAAAGAGATACCTTGTGTATCTTTAAAAAATTAGATGGCCATGCTATAAAAGTTCCAATAACATCATTGAACATTGTAATATTCGGATCATCAAGTGTAATAGGAAAATCAGCAGTCGGCTCTTGAGCTACCACAATCCCCACTCTCACATGATCTTTTATGAGTTCTTTTTTATGTAACATGTCTCTTGGGATATTATACATTGTACCCCTCGCAACAAGGTGGTGAGTGGGTGTTGACAGATAGAAATCACATACAAATTTACCCTACAGAATTTTATTAATATAAATCTATCGAAATTTATTTGATTCACATTATAAGAAAGATTAATGAAAAAATTAATTACCTTGGGTAAGGTATGTGGTTGAGGGTAATGACTAACCGCAAAGATAGTGGGTTCATTTGGTTGTTCATGTACTAATCTTTATTCCACTTCCATGTTTCTTTGATCCTTTTTCATATATTAGTCTTCCAAACCAGACCAGAAAATAATATATTGAAAAGCATCTATTTGTACCTATAATCCTTTCATCATCTGATATATATCTTCTTGCGGTTTTGTCTTCTCAAAATATGTTCTAGGAGACGCTCCAAAACCTTCACCTCTAACGCGTCCATATTTTTCTGGCTGCTTCAAAGTTACTGAAAGTAGTTTTTCTTATGTTATGGTCACTTCCAATTCTTATGTCTAAGATGTATAAAAAACATGTGAACATATATAGATATTTTTATGTAATGCTATTATAAATGATAACTAATTAATATTATGTCATACTTACACATGTTTCTCATGCTACTTTTTTGTTTTCATTAACTATTTTACCCTCCTTATTTACGTGGTCCTCCTTCCATAGCACATGGTGTGGTATGGGAGTGGATTCAGATTTTGATTCACCAATATTCATATAAACAAAGTAACATGTATTGTTTATATCACATAAAACATTTATTTTTGATTTAAAATACATACCAATTTCTTCTCTAGTGAAGTGTACCCCATCCTTGCTTTGTGATAGGGGTACATTGGTTTTGATGCACGTTCTTTATTTTTAGTACTCCTTTTTTGTTTCATAAATTAACAATTTTGAATCAAATTGGATAAAATAAATAATTTCAAATAATATATTATCGACTTTAATGCACCTAAAATTATTTCTCATCTTGATGACTGATGAAATCATTCCATGTTTCCTTCTATATGATTTGTTCATAACTAACTGTTAGGTGGGGATTTACTTTACCCCTAGCATCCCTAAGATATAACTTGGAAAGAATAGTCTGGAATCCTTTATGGGATTTTCCAGCAGCCATTAAGACATATTTCTTATGGAAATCACCTAAAATATATGAAATTTACAATGAATAATTAAAATTATATCAATATTTTATTATATAATTTTCTGGTAAAATAGAGAAACTATATCATAACATTACCTTTATATATTTCCAAAGGGTTTCCTTCATTATAGGTTTGACATGTCACCAAAAATCTATATAAATAGGCACATTCATCCTTGTTTTGACCCCAACATAACTAATGAATATTGACTTGTTGGGGTCAACAAGTTGGATGTGTTTATTCTATCCAACCTCAAATTTTATACCCTTACTCCTTGTCTTGATAATTTTATTCAACCTTGTGATGTTACATCATTCTTGTTTTTTTTCATCAACATGTTGTTGATCCCCTAATAATTATGCAGTTTCAGCATCAACTACTTGTTCTTCCTGATATTGGTAACATCATCATGTGTAGAAGACATCATTTTCATGAGTAGTCAAAATTTTAATTTAGATTATATTAATATAGTAGAGAACACAAAATATTATGAGAAAAATCACTGTATATTAAAAAACAATTTAACCTTCTTAATAAACTCTCTTTATTTTTTTAAAGGTTGAAGGGATTTGGATCCTCTATAAATAATCCAAATCCACAATTTTTGGTTCCCTCTATCATAAAATACATTATCTACATTGGGACCTCTATGAAATAATTTTGATCTCCCAATGAAAGGGTTATCCTTTATTGAATTTTCATCTAACCCTATAGTTATTTTAGTCACCAGTAATACAATCGACCAATTCTTATTTGTTGGATCTGAGACATAAAATACTTGCACTATCTGTGATGCCATTATGAATGTATCATCCTTTCCCCCTTCCACATTGAAATTCACCTTCACGAAGCACATTTCATCAACTTTCACTGCACTCCTATTGTGAACCCATTTGTAATGAAAAATAAACACTTGAAATATAATATAATCCAAATTTTATATCTATTAGATAATACCAAAATATGAAATATTCACATAAATTGGATTTCTATCCTTGGATCCAGATATGTGCATCGCTTCCACCATAATCATAACTCCACTATTTCACATCATACTATAATTTTCATGTTATTTTATATAGAATGTATAATCATTTATTACAAAACAAGTATAAGATATAACATTTAATTTAGTCCCCTGGCTATCCATCGAAGTCATTCATCATTTGAATTCGTATTTTTAGATAACTACCTATAAATATGATCTCAAAACCATCCTATAAACTATTTATTATGTGTATTTGATATCCATCCTCCATCCCTTGATGGATTCAAATATCTATAAATTACTTTGTAGGCTTCAACATATGGAACAACATATTCACTATTATGTAAAATTTAAAGGTGTGATTACTCACATTCTATTATGGTAATTATAACAACATCGCTTCTAGAAATCCCTTCATCCATAAGGTGTCCGCTATGACAAGACTTTGGGAGACCATTGCTATCAATATCTAATAGCTAATCGATACAGAATTCAAAAGCTTCTTCAACAATATATCATTCTGCAATACAACCTTCAGGATGACTTCTATTCTTGACATACCCTTTCAAAATATTCATATACCATTCAATGGGGTACATCTATATGTAATGGATAGGACCACATAGTTGAACCTCTATAACCAAGTGGACCATTATATCAAAGAATGATGGTGGGAATGACATATCTAATTCACATAATATGAATGCAGCCTCCTTATTCATGATTGGTAACTTCTTCAGGTTTATAAATTTATTACATATGGATTAGAAAAAGAAGTAGAGTCCGGTTAATGTATGTCATACATTTTTAGGCAGAATGCAACATTAAATGATAGGAATCAAATCTTGCATCAAAACATGAAATTCATGTGATTTTAGTCCCTATAAATTCATATTAGTCATTGATGTAAAATTATTGATATTTGATAAATACCCCTATGGAAATTTTATACCATAAAGGAGAATGAAAAATTGTAATTTTTATGTTTGGATAGATTGTAAGATATCAGAGGAAGAAAATTTTACCCTTTAACCTTCATGGGTGCTAACTCTTCCCTTATCCCCATGTTAATCATGTCCAACCAATCCTTGATTTCATATTTTTTTCTAGGAACATTTAGTAATGTGCCAATAACACTATCAAATTCATTTTTTCTACATAAATGACATCAAAAAAATATGACGTACAAACAATTCCAATATGGGGATTCAAAGAAAAATTGATCTCTTTTTTTCATCCTGATTTCGTAAGGTTTTTCAAAAATGGTTTACCAAAAATAGTTTTAATATTTTTTAGTTTATTGAACATTTGATCACTCATTAGTGGATATGGTGTTATACCTTGTTCATTATTCCCATCGAATGTTGTCATCCAGGATCAGTATTTATGTCATCAGGGTAAAAAAAATTGATGTCCTAAAAACACAGTCTTCGATGAATGTTACAACCAAACTGGGTGTTTTTATTCTTCGTAAATGGTACACACCAACATTCATTTAATGCTATATCTTGAAAAATTTCCATAAGTGGAAAAGTAATTTATCATCCCGTAAAACATGTACATCAATGTGAATTCTTTACTTCTATGAGAATCATACATTGTAACACTCTTATCCCACATCAATTTCAGATCTTCGATCAATGGATCCAAATAAACATCAATATCACTACTCATTTGTTTTGGTATAGATATAAGTAGAGACAACATAATGTATTTATGCTTCATACATAACCATGGAATCAATTTATAATTTACCAACATGATGGACCATGTATTATGAGTACTGATCTGTACACTAAAAGAATTTATTTCATCTGTAGATAATGCAAGATAGAATTTTCTCAATTCATTTCCAAATTTAGGATACTTGTAATCAATTTTCTTCCACTGAGGAGAGTCTGTTGGATGACATTATTTCTCATATTTAATTATTGTATTTGTATGCCATGTCAATTATCTCACAGTTTCCTAACATCCATATAATCTTCTAAACCATGGAATGATATGAAAGTACCACACATTTTTAAAGGAATTGATTCATGTTTCTTGTATCGATCCACACTACACTTAGGGGATTTTATGAGTGATCCACGATCCTTGCAAAATAATATCCAATCATTTGGACAATCATTTATTTTTTTAGAGATCAGGCCCATTAAACGTGTCATTTTTTAGCATCATATATTCTATAAGGAAGTTCATTTTCTTCTGGTAAGATATAATTTAGGATATCAAGTAGTTCTATAAAGCTGATGTCACTCCATTTTTTTCCATATTTCAAATTATATAACTTCAATACAACTAAAAATTTTGTGTATTTAGTACAATCAGAATACAATGGTCTCTTAATAAAACTATTTTAATTCTCAAACAACTTTGTAAAATCACGAAGGTCATCTTCAATTTCCATTATAATTTATTCCATACGATCAATATCATCATTTACACTGGTATCAATATCAAATGATCCCTAAACCATAGTATCATCCCAATTAGCGTGCATGTTTAGTTTTTTCCCATGTTTAGTCCAACATTTTTAGCTATTATATATTCCATGATGAATTAAATGCTTTTACAACTCTTCTAGACTATTTTTTCTTGAATAAAAATAATGTAAACATGGGAAAAAGATTTGAGAAGGGTTATATGAATGATATATTACAAACCTGATGAACTCTTTAACTCCATATTTATATTATTTTATCATATGGTTAGCACGCATCCATTTTCTATTCATATCCATCTTATTAGGTTCATAAAATATTTATTTTGTATAAAAAATAAATAAATACTCATAATATATTCATAATAAAGGGATAAAGCTATAGATAATTCTAATAGGGCGAACCCAACATTTGATTGTTTCAAATAATTTCAGTATTCTTTGAAGGAAATGGGTAATTTAATTTAATAAAATAATTACTCCACTAGTGGTAGGTGTTATCTTATAAATTCATCCAAAATGATCACCAGTACCCAGTATGGGATGACTACTACTCAAAGTAGTTCAATCAATATAAGTGCATGTACATAATAGATGAGTGATGAGTCTCAAGAAACAAAATGCAATAATAACTATTTTGGAGATGAAGATGATGATGATGAAAATTGTCTCCTTAAATATAAATGTTTCTAGGTTGGGAGTTGGAAAAAGCACTGGAGAACATTTCTTAGTTTGTTTCCTAAAGATGAAAAAAAAACAACATCAGTCTAATCTCTATAAGGGGATCCTTGATTGGTGTGACTATGAGAAGGCTCAATAGGATAGTCTTACACACACTCATGTTAAGACAGTCATTTCAGTTTCAACATTCAAAGAAAGCCTTCAATTAATCCATGAAAAACAAAATTCCTTTGGTCTAAGGACTGAATTTTATAAGTGCTTAGCTTCCTATGATAAAAGGCAATAATTCTAGGAAGGTTTCTATAACCTTGCTGGGTGGGAGTCTAAGAAGTGGGAGGAGTTCATGTTTATTCATTTATTCACTTAGTATGTGGTGGGTTAGGTGGTGTTTCATTGACAATCTAAGTGAAGCTTTAAAGGAGTGAGAAATTTTAGGTGATTTTCACATGTTAGAGGACAAATGTCATGTATGATTAATTATAATATCTAGAAAAATCAGTGATAAATTGAAATCATACAGTACATTTGACCACTAAAAAGTATCGGTCAACCCTTGATCCTTCTTTACTTTAATTATGAAATCTTACTAATGATAGGTATTCACTTCAAGTATAAATGTTTTCTCTCTCATTTACTCCCATTTACCATGTTCTAATACACTTTACATCACAAATCAAGGGCTTTCATATCATTATTTCATGTATAATTATAAAATATATTATTAACAATGTGAATAAAATGTATTTCTTACTCAATTGAATCATTTACAGACATATATTAATCTAATAATCACTAATAAATATGTTGGAAAATAAAATTTATTTATTATTAGATGGTAGACTTCCCTTGAAAATTCTTGTTCTTTATTGTTATTTAATTGGGACCTAGATTTCTAAATTTGTGTAAAAATATCTTTCCTCAGAACATACAAGTCCGTGTAATCATTGTATTTTGACACAGGGTCAAGGAGATTAGAATTTCATGAAACCAATGGATGAAATTATTATTGATGAAATAATTGAAGTTGGATTCCATGTTACTCTATTTTTATGTAGATTATTCTAGACCATGTATTATAAGAATACCAACAAATATATTTTTACTATAACCCACTAATGAACCCCTATTTCAAAAATAGTAGAGTTATCAATCTTAGGTATATTTCATATATCCTATAATATCCAAAACCTCTATTCAATATACTTGAAAGCACCACAAATATTTTCCATTAATAAACATTATAGAAAAATTAGTTAGTATAGACACTCAAACCATTCCTAATGATACACAATAGATCAAAATAATAATAATATTTTGTACATGGATTCTATGTTAAAAATAATTATATATTATATACAAAACATGCACATTAAATTTTAGCTAAAATTAAAGGAATGTGAATTCAAAATATATAATTCTACAAAACATAATAATGCATAACATATTAATATAAAATTAATTCATGGAATGTTGATAATGAATGTTAAGACAAGGGAGAGAGTGAACCAACAATGGCTCGAGGCAAGAGAGATTGGGTGGAACATGGGAACGGGAGGGATATTTGTAACTTGGAGCTGATTACCAGTTGTGCACTGCAATAACTCTATCTACTTATCATTTGTAATCACCACCATACATGATAGTCAGGAGAGTTTTTAGGGCGCACATCTAGGAGCTCTGTGAAATCAGAATGAGAAATAATAATTAATAAGTAAAAATAAATGTGAAGGTGGGGGAAAGGGTGAACCAACAATGGATAAAAGTGAGAGAGATTGGGTGGAGAATCAACATGGTACATCAGGGAAAAATAAGACCGCTTGTGTGCATGCTATTCAAACCATTTGGGAAAATTAAAAACAAACAAAGATGTTTGATAGGGAGAAATGGATCACAAGTGATCACATACCTTGATTTTAATATATCATTATAATTTCAAGACAACAAAATTAGATAAACATTAAACTAAATCAAATATAAGGAAACTTGTTTATTTCTAAGAAAACCTTTAAAACCAAATAAGCAAAGAAATTTTCAGCTTAAAAAGCCTTAAAACCTTTTAATTACGAATAAAACTTCCCAAACAAGAAATTCGGCCGTAAATTTAATTTATAAACACTTCACAACTCATTTAACTATCTCATTAGATAACAATTTATGTATGTATGAAAAGAATAATCAGTTTAATATAATAAAATGATGCTTTATTCAAAAACAATTAATTTTCCTCACTTTAAAAATCCAATTTATAATTTAACTCAAGCGACAAATAATTTCAACTCTTTCTTTAAAACATTACATTGCATAATAAGAATCATTTAATAGAGAATTTAAGTGTCCTTTATACTAAAAAGTAATAGTTTTTAAAATCACTGTATATAGAAATCATAACATTTAGTTATATACATGAAAAATATAAATACAAATAGAAATATAAATTTTTGATAATGTTGTGTTTGAAAACATTTTAAAAATTATATAATTCATAACTATCTTTTTAAAGTACCAAATGATCCTTTGGAACATTTATTAGGAATAAACATTTAAAACCACTTTTATTTAACACCTTTTTAAAATTGAATTTGATTTCCAAAATAAATTTTAAAACCATATGATGTTTCATTCAATTAAAACTAGTACGAAGCATCATAAAAAAGCACATGAATGGTTAGATCCATAAATTATAGATAACTAGAGATGGAACCCCATCAAATAAAATCTTTTGGATTTTTATGTAACCAAAATTCAAAATTAAATCACACATTAATCTTGAAACAAAACATTATACTAAATCACAAAACAGACTAAACCCATTTCAAATATTAAAAATCACTAAAGAAAACTCTTCATTCATTTAATTGTATATATAAAAAACATACCACCAAATTTAAATTGAATTTAATTATAGAGCATGAAATCCTCCCTTTTAAAACAAAACAAAAAAATTATAACCATTTAAGTTTTCATGTTACACTAACTATTACTCACAAAATGCACATAATTATTAAAGAAATCTGTGATAAAAAATTCAAGCATCCAAGGTATGTTATGTGGAAACATGGAATTGCCTGTAAGGAACATGCACAGATGAAGAAAGTCCCTAAAAATGATGATACGATGCTCTTAAATAGAATCTGAACACCCTACAGATCAAGACATTAAAAATTTAGAACCTGAACCCAACTAGGGTTTGGAAAATAGCCCAAAGTAGTGAGAGAGGATAAAGAAAAACATCTATGGAGGATAAAATGAAGGATAAAGAGTAGATTCCCTAAACTTAGAACTATGAGACCATTGAGCCAAGATAACATTGTGTTATCGCACAATGCTAAACTCGAACAAGCAAGCAATGAGAGAGGAGTAGAAAAAATAACACACCCTAAATTTGAGGCTTGATTCATCTAAAAGAAGGTCAATGGAGAGCGGTGACAACATCGGACTTCCTCAAGAGCTTGATCAGAGTGATGAAAATCAATTTGATTGGGTTCTTTTTAAAAGAATGGGGAGGGTTTTATCAGTGCTTCCAAAAAAGCACTAATAAAGAGGGGTTTTAACTGTACTAAAATAATAAACACTGATAAAAGACCTTTATATCAGCACTAAAAAAGCACTCATGAAAGGTATCTTTATCAGCGCTAAAACTTTATCGCCAATAAAGTTGAATTTTATCCTCATAAAGATTTATAATTATAATTATAAATAAATATATTTATAAATATTTGTATATAATTATAAATTTATTTATATCATTATATATATTTATATAATTATATATTTATATATATAATAAATATATATGAATATAATTATAAATATATTAAATATATTCATTATTTAAATATATTTATTATAATTTTATAATTATTTAAAATATAATTATTTATTTATAATTATATAAATACCTTTTTAAAAAAATTATATTTATTCATTTATAATTATAAATACATAATTTTATAAATACAGTAAATATATATTTATTTATTTATAATTATAAATATATTTATATTATTATAAATATATTTAATAAATATATATAAATATGAATATAAATATAGTAAATATATTCATTATTTAAATATATTTATTATAATTTTGTAATTATAAATAGATTTATATCATTATATATATTTATATAATTATATATAATATATATAATATATATAATATATATAATAAATATATATAAATATATTCATTATTTAAATATATTTATTATAATTTTATAATTATTTAAATATATTTATTATAATTTTATAATTAATTAAATATATAATTATTTTTTTATAGTTATATAAATACTTTTAAAAAATAATATTTATTTATTTATAATTATAAATATATAATTTTATAAATATAGTAAATATGCATTTTTAAATATAAATATTTATAAATATTTATTTACAAATATATTTTTAACATTATTAATGAATATATAGTATTAAATGCATGCATGTTAAAAATGAGTGAAATTGAATAATTAAAAATGAGTACACTTTAAAATTATTGAAAAAATGGATAAGTTTTATTAATTAAATAAATTATTAAAAAAATATGGATATATATTGAAATAAATATGAATACATATTAAAAATATTAAAACATAATATATATATATGTGTGTGTGTGTGTGTGTGTGTGTGAATAAATATTATAAAATGATTAATTTCTAAAAAAATAAAAAAAATAAAAAAAATATTAAAAATGAATAAATAATACTGACTATAATAATATTAAAAATAAATAAATAAGATTTACCGATTAAAAACATAATATATTAAATATATCATGTTACTAAATGAAATTATAAAATAAATATTAAAATTTGAATAAATTATATAAATATTAGGTGTATGTGTTTCCATATCAGATTTCATTAATTACGTAAATGTCACACCCCAGGCTTAGAAACACCTTCTTTTCCTTCTTTTCTTGGCCTTGTATCTTCCCGGTTGAGGTTTAGGTCGAGTCCCAATTGAAAATTTTCAAATTCTTGAAGTTAGGTGGTTTTTGGCCTATGCATAGGCACCGCACGGTTAGTGGAAACCATGAAGATCAGCCCAGGTACCCGTGTGGCAGCTTCTGGAGTGGGGCAGAAGCTACTGCACAGTTTGTACACGGTCACACAAACTGTGTGGCCTGGTCATGCGGTAGGTTAGGGACTTTGGTAAAAGTTATTGCACGGTTAGCGCATAGTTTCACAAACTGTGTGGGTTAGTCATGTGGTTGCTCTCTTCTTGGGTAGTACCTTCCATATGGTTGGCACACAGTTTGTTAAACTGTGTGGCCAAACCATGCAATCGGCCCAAAAATTTTAAAACTTAAAATTCATAATCTACCCTCTCCCCCTATTTACCCTAATTCGAACCCCTTACCCTTGGATCGACTTGGACACAGAAAGGGGTCCCCCTAGCCCCTTCTCCTTGGTTCCTCCTCCTCCTTGGGTGCTTTCTCTTCGATTCCAAGGTACGTTTTAGGGTTTTTTGTCCATTTTACTCCCTTTCCTTCCTTCCCCTCTTGATTTCTTGGTTTCCCTTGAGTGGGATTTTGTGTGGTCAAACCCTGATGGCTAGGGTTTGTGTGTAGGTTGTGTTTCATTGGGTTCTAGGGTGTGTGAAGGGTTCATGTTTCTTATATCTATCCTCTCCAAAGGCTTTTTTGCGTTCGCACACCACTGAGGTAGGTGTCTCCATGTTTTTCCTTTCCAATTCATTTTGTTGATGCTTGGGTTTTTTCGAGTAATTTTTTAATTTGATTCGAACCTTTATAATGAACAAGTCTAACTTAGTGTGGTGTTTATTTATTGGTATAAATTGTTAAAAATGGGTTTTGAAGTGATTTTTTGTTTATGCCTATGTATATATACCCCAAATGTGTTTGATAAAATGCCAATTGAGTTTTGATAGAAAAATTGGATGGTTTGTGTGGTGTTTTACCTTGGAATGTTTTATAAAATTGGTTAGATTGTGATCTTGTATTTACATGTGGAACATGGTAACTTTTCTAGTGTGGTTTGTATGTCGTTTTGGAAGGCTATCTTGGTTTTTTAATACTTTATTTCACCTTGGTAAATCATATGAATTTTTTTTATTTAGGTTGATTTGAAAGAAAGTGTTGATTTTGGAAATTTAAATGATTTTGGGGGGTTTCAATAGAAATTTAGAGTATTCCATTGGATGCTGGAACATCCATGGGTGCACAAGGTGCACACATGGATGGGCATTCAAATGAATATGGCACTTTAAAAACAATGTTCTCCTTAAACCTTGGTTTCTCAAAGGTTCCTTGGTTTCTAAGTGGTATGTTGGTTCCTTGGTGTGATTTCTAAAAATGGTTTCAAATTTAAACTTCAAAGTTATGCCTATTTGGTACATTTCATGAGGTTGCATGCTTTACTCAGGTTTTGGAAAGAGTTTTGTAAATGTATTTGGTTCTGGAGCTCTTAAAGGTTTTTTGGCATTGTAAATATGAAAATGGTGTATAATGTTATTTTAAAAATGGTTTGAAATCTCTTTGTGGTAATATGGAAATTGATAGTGTTGAAGGCTCGTTTGGCATCTTATGTTTTTTTAGAAATGAAATGTGGTTTTGAAAATGTAAATGCCTGGTTGTCCTCTTGGAATGTTCTTGAGAAATGTTTTATAATACCATATGATGTGACGGACCGATTGGCACCTTTGATGATGTGATATATATATATATAGTGGGAATTCTTATTGGGGATTTCCCTATATGGGTTATCATATAGGTGGTGTCTATGTTTGGGGTAGGCAAGTGCGGTGACAGCGGGTAAGGTGATTCATGCATGCGAGGGCCTCCTACTTACACAGTATACTTTTACCATGGATTTCATGGACATATTTTATAGGGTCAAGTGACGGTTGTTGATCAACTCCGATTAAATGGGTTGGTACCCCCTAGATTTTCTGAGAAGCCAGGTTGGATGTGTCATTGTATTGGTCAGTTAAGGGTGGACATTTGGTTATAGACTCAGGAGCTTCATCATACACTAGTAGGTGGTTCCGAATTGAATACGTCCAGGGAACACTCTAGGTATGTTTAGGAAATTCTCATGGTTATTATCTGTATTTATTATTTACTTTATTTTTCAATTGGTTTTCAGTTTGTTCAGTTGTATCTTGTAACTAAATTAGTTTTATATATTTATTTGAGATTTATTTTTTGGTTATTGCATGCTCATTTTGTTTGGTTTATTATTTTGATCTCGGGTCTTGGGATGAAATTGTTCCCACTTGTATTGTATTTTATGCCTTACACTAGTTGTCAGCCCATGGGGATCAGGAATTCCCATCGGGATATGTCACGAGTCAGGTTGGGTGTCGAGTTAGATTGAATCCCAGTCTGGTTCATGAAAAATGGTATCATAAGAGTCTCTTTGTTATTTGGGTGTCAGGTGGAATGGATACTAAGATTTTTAGGGCTCAGGAGGTAGGTCATGGGTTGGTGTTTCATCACCACTACTCATGATGAGACCTGAGTTTTTAGGGGTAGTTCAGAAATTGAGTCCTTGTCTTGTTTTGGTTTGTTTTGTATTAAGGGATAACAATGGAGGTGATATGGTGACAAGTTATGACCTCACATGGATTAGTGACCCATGTGGAGTCCAAGTGCATGGTTCGAGGCCCTCTTAGTTGCTATTTCTTACTTGAGTCATGGACCACTACCATATTGTTAGGTTAGGCATGGCCATTAGTCCCTCCTTTTGGTAGTTTGGTGTTAGTTTTGTTTTGTTTTGGTTCTGGTTGGTGTGAGTAAGATTTTAAAATGACACTGGTTTATGAAAATGAAAAATTATTTCTTTCAAACGATTTTGAAATTTGTGAAATGGGTTTTAAGAAAAAGGTGTTTTGGATTGGAAATTTGGTGAATTCTTGGGTTTTGAAGATGAAATGGTAAGTATGGACCTTGGTGCTCTTTATGAAAATTTGCATGTGTGTGGGTGTGTATGGGAAGTGCATGTTGTAACGTATTGATGAAAATGGATGAACACATATGCGATGATTCATAGGATTTAATGGGAGTGTATTTGAGATCAAAGCTATGGCCTTGTTTTTCCAAAGTGATTTTAAAAGATGAGAATGATTCCAAAAATTGGTTTTTGTTTTATGATGCAGGTTTTTTTTGTGAAAAGTGGATTTTGGTTTTGGAAATGTCCTTGGAAGAAGTAGGTCTTGTAAATTGAAATGGAAATGGGGTTTTTGATAAGAGTATTTTTTTTCTATGTTGGTATGCTTTCATTTTTTGATCCTGTTGTTTTGGATTGAGATGTTTCTTTCAATTATGTTTTGGTTTGATGTTGGTTTTAGATTTGTGTTTTCCATATTGATCAGAATATGCTACCTAGAGTGGTCCCTAAAATTTATAATGATTTGTGACCAATTTTTTGTTATTTTTGAATGTTTTCTATCCTTTGTGTTAATCGAGGTCCGTCAGAGGCAGTGGAGTGGCTTGAAGAGTTTGAGTGTGTCTTCAGGTCGTTGGGAACTCCTGAAGCTGTTTGAGTTCATATTGTCCTGAGTTTGTTTGAGGGTCTGGATTTGGACTAATGGGAGTTGTTTTCCCCACCATTAATACAAGTTAGGATGACATGGGAAGTTTTTAAGTTCCTCTTCATCCGATGGTTTATACCTGAGGAGGTGACGATGAAAAAAAAGGAAGATTTCATGAGTATTTAGCAAGGTCGAATGATGGTGAAGGCCTATGTCAAACATTTCAAGGAGATGGTTTCCTTTTCTTCAAATATAGCTTCGTAGGATCTATTGAAGACTTCTCTTTTTATTAGGGGTCTTTATCCAGATATCAAGGAGCAATTCATGTCCTCCAAGGATCTTCATTTTGAAAAGTTGATGGATGAAGTGTTTCTAGACGAGGTGGTTTCTAGAGTGTTGGAAATTGGTAATCGGGTGTATCTTATTGCTTATGAGGGTTCCCTGTATAGAGAGAAGGGTGTGTCATAGGAACCTATTTCTGAAGATTCAATTCTAATGGTTCTAGATTCCATTTTGTCAGACCATTCACTTATGTGCCACCAGTGTGGCCTGTTTGGGAATTCGAAGTCGTCTTGTCGCATCCCTCCGAAGACCTGCCATCTTTGTGGCTACTTGGGTCATCTGGAGAAGTTTTGTAGGAAATGTCTCCCAAAGAAAACATTGTGATCGGAGGATACTAGTTCTTGAATATGAGGTAGGATATGATTCACTCATCAGGGATCCATCCACCGACCTCGGAGTGAATCTTGTGCATAGTCAGGAGTTTCTGGGGGTATGTGAAACCTTGGCTAGTTTTGTTCCTTGTATTAGGGTGGAAGTTTTTAAAGTTTCCTTATTGTAGTTTTTCTACCTTTTTCAGTTCATTATTTTATTGTAAAATTTTTATGAATCTATTTTTCATAAACTAAATGGTTTTGTTCATATGAGTGTACCTTTTTGAATCGTTCATTTTTTTTAAAGTGTGATCAACCCTTGTGTGGGTTTGTTTTAGTTTTATTAGTGATTGTTTGGAAGTTCTTGAGTTTTTGGAATTGATGAATGGTGTTTTCTATTTTATCTTGATTTTTTTTGTGGGTTTACTCTCTCATTGTGTTGGGAGTATTAGATCGATGTGGGAAATTTTTAGTTATGGCAGTGTTGTTGTTCACCCTTGTGTGGAGAGTTTTTTGTTCTTATAGGTGATACCCTCATCCCGATGTCTTGGTATATCGGGTTTCCTTGTAGAGGTCTTTCTATTTAAGTTTTGGCGGTGTGGATTGGTTGTGTGGGGAAATTGGATGAGTTCGGGTTGGGAGTTCCCTAGTTTCCGATTGCGATGAGGGTATTACTTGGTAAATGTGGAGAGGTTGAGTTAGTTCCTGGGGTCTCAGCCTCTCAGGTCACCCATAGCAGGTTTTTTCATTTAATTCTTGGTGGTGGTGTTTGGGTTTAAAATTTTCCATACTATTTGAGTTCTTGTAGTGGGGAGAACCCTCTCATGTTCACCCCTTATTCTTTTGTTACGGTATCATTTGGATTGGTCGAGTGTGACTTGTGGAGTAAGAGGTCACCCTAAGGTTATTGCTTTTCCTCAGTTTTGGTTGGGCATGGACTTGAGTTTTGATCATCGTTTGGCTGGGTGACTTTTTGGGGGTAGAAAGTGTTTTTGGTGGGGAGAATTTTCACACCCTGACCTTGGAAACGCCTTATTTTCCTTCTTTTCTTAGCCTTGGATCCTCTTGGTTGAGGTTCGGGTTGAGTATTAGTTAAAAATTTTCAGATTCTGGAAGTTGGGTGGTTTTTTTCCTATGCATGGGCACTGGACGGTTAGTGGAAACCGTGCAGATCAGCCCAAGTACTCATGTGGCATCTCCTAGAGTGGGACAGAAGCTACTGCACGGTTTGTGCACAGTCGCACAAACTATGCATCCTGGTCATGTGATAGGTCAGAGACTTTAGCATAAGCTACCACATAGTTTTTACACAGTCTCACAAACCATGTGAGTTATTTTTATAGTCACTCTCTTCTTAGGTAGTATCTATCACACAGTGGTGCATAATTTATTAAACCGTGCAGCCAAATCGTGTGATCGGTCCAGAAATTTTAAAACTTAAAATTCCAAATCTACCCTCTCCCCCTATCTTCCCTAATTCAGACCCCTCTCCTTGGTTCTAATTGGACGCATGAAGGGATCCCTCTAGCCCATTTTCCTTGGTTCATCCTCCTCCTTTGGTGCTTACTATTCGATTCTAAGGTAAGTTTTAGGGTTTTTTGTCCATTTTCTCCCCTTTCCTTCATTCCCCTCTTGATTTCTAGGTTTACCTTGAGTGGTATCTTGTTTTTAAAAACCCTAATGGATATGATTTGTGTGTAGGTTGTGTTTCCTTAGGTTATAGGGTGTGTAAAGGATTTTTGGGGCTTAGAACTCTCCACTCTGAAGGTTTCGTTGCATTTGCACACCACCGAGGTAAGTGTCTCCATGTTTTTTATTTCTGATACATTCAGTTGATGCTTGGGTTCTTTCAAATAATTTTTGAATTTTATTCATGCCTTTATAATTCACAGGGCAAGCTTAGTGTGGTGTTTCCTTGTTGGTAGAAATTGTTAAAAATGGGTTTCGAAGTGATTCATTATCTATGCCTATGTGTATATACCCCAAATGTGTTTGATAAAATATCAATTGAGTTTTGATAGAAAAAAATGGATGGTTTGTGTGGTGTTTTCCCTTGGAATATTTTATAAAATTGGTTTGATTGTGATATGGGATTTACATGTGGAACATGGTTACTTTTCTAGTGTGTTTTGTATGTTGTTTTGGATGGCTCTCTTGGTTTTTAAATGCTTGATTACACCTTTGTAAATCATATGAAATTGTTGTATTTGGGTTGATTTGAAAGAAAGTGGTGATTTTAGAAATGTAAATGGTTTTTGGGGGTTTACATGGAAATTTAGAGTATTCCATTGGATTTTTTCACATCCATGGGTGCACAATGTGCACACATGGATGGGCATTCAAATGAAGATGGCACTTTAAAAATAATGTTCTCCTTGAACCTTGGTTTCTCAAAGGTTCCTTGGTTTCTAATTGGTATGTTGGTTCCTTAGTGTGATTTCTAAAAGTTGTTTCAAATTTAAACTTCAAATATATGCATGTTTGGTACATTTCATGAGGTTTTATTCTTTACTCAAGTTTTGGAAAGGGTTTTGTAAATGTATTTTGTTCTAGAGCTCTTAAAGGTTGTTTGGAATTGCAAATGTGAAAATGGTGTATAATGTTATTTTAAAAATGATTTTGAATATATTTGTGGTAATATGTAAATTGATTGTGTTGAAGGCCCGATTGGCATCATATGTTGTTTTATAAATGAAATGTGGTTTTGAAAATGTAAATGCCCGGTTAGCCTCATGGAATGTTCTTGAGAAATGTTTTATAAGACCATATGATGTGATGGCCCGGTTGGAACCTTTGATGATGTGATATATATATTGGTCACTCCTATTGGGGATTTCTTTATATGGGTTATCGTATAGGTGGTGTCCGTGTTTGGGGTAGGCAAGTGCGGTGACGAAAGGTAAGATGAGTCACGCATATGAGGGCCTCCTACTTACACAATATACTTTTATCATGGGTTTCTTGTGTGTCTTTTAGAGGGTCGAGTGATGGTTACTGATCAACCCTGATTAGATGGGTTGGTACCCCCTAGATTTGCTGAGAGGCCAGGTGGGATGTACCACTAGATTGATTAGTTGAGTGCAGCCATTTGGTTATAGACTAGGGAGCTTCACCATACGCTGATAGGTGGTTCCAAACCGAGTACGTATAGGGATTTCTCTAGGGATGTTTAGGAAATTCCCATGGTTATTATATGTATTGCTTGTTTAATTTCTGTTGCAATTGGTTTTCAGTTCGTTCAGCTATATCTTGTAACTGAATTAGTTTTATATATTTATTTGAGATTCAGTTATTGGTTGTTGTGTGCTCAGTTTGTTTGGTTTATTGTTTTGATCCCGGTTCCTAGGCTGAAATCGTTCCCACTTGTATTATATTTGATGCTTGTCACTGGTTTCCAGCCCATGGGGATCGGGAATGCCCTTCGGTCCAAGCCGCAGGTCGGGTCGAGTGTCGAGTCGGATGGCATCCCACCTGATTAATGATAGTAAATATTTGTGTGTGTGTGTTGTATATAAAAATGAATTAATTATGTATATGTATGCGTGAAATCAATGTAACACAAGTTTGATATATGTTAAATTGAAAAATCAAACAACATTCAATTAAATGTCCATTACTCACTATGATTAGTTAATATTTTTAATTAATATTAATTTTTAATTATAAACCTTTCTTCACTAAATATATGATTTATTTAATATAAGCATAAATATTTTTTATTATATAAATCATATTTTACAAAATATTATATATATTGATATATATATATATATGGATCTATGTCTATACTAAAAATATTACATGTATTAATGAATAATTATGTATAAAAATCATTAAAAATGAATAAGACATTAATATATTTTAAATTATTACATTTTATTCATTTTCTATATTTATATTTAATATATATTATTTATTACTATTTATAATCAATTTGTGTGTGTGTGTGTGTGTGTCTATATATTAAATCTATTCATTTTTATTAATAATTGTTTCAATGATATTTTTTTAATAATTTTAGAATTTATCCATTTTTAATTTTTTTTGTTTAATTATTACAATTTATTCATTTTATATATCTACATTCAATATATACTATTTATTAATATTTATAATTTATATATATGTATATTAAATTTATTCATTTTTATTAATAATTGTTTAACTAATAAATTTTTTAATATTTTTTAAATTTACCCATTTTTAATTTTTATTTGTTTAATTATTTCAATTTATTTATTTTGTATATCTATTTTTAATATATACTATTTATTAATATTTATAATTTATATATATATATTAACTTTATTAATAGTTATTTAATTAATAAAAATTTTAATATTTTTTTAATTCCCACATTTTTAATATTTATTTGCCTAATTATTTTAAATTATTCATTTTATATATCTATATTTAATGTATACTATTTATTAATATTTATAATATATATATATATATATATTAAATTTATTAATAATTATTTAATTAATAAAACTTTTCATATTTTTTTAATTTATTCATTTTTAATTTTTATTTGTTTAATTATTTCATTTTTTTAATATTTTTAATAATTTTATTTTTTTAATTTTTATTGGTATATAATAAAAAAAGGTGGGTCGGGTCGTGTATAGGTCTGAATGGTGGGACAGGTGAGTCGACCCGACCCTATGGGGGAGGGCTGAACCGTAAGAAGAAAAAGGTGGGCCAAGGCTCGTGTGTCATGTAGACCCATGTGTGTGTGTGTGTGTGTGTGAAGAGTGTATGCGAGAGCCCATCCATGCAGCAGGCTTTTGAGCTTAGCATGTGACTGAATCATGTATAAAGAAGCGGTCACACTTGCGTTATTTTGATGTGAGACTCATAAATGGGATCAAGACCTTTATTAGTGTTGAAGCACTGATAAAGGGTAACATTTATTAGCACTGATAAATGTATCCTTTATCATCGCTTTTTGCTAGGGTTACATATTATGCATTTTGTATTAGTGCAGACTGTTTTGGAATCGAAGAAAGAATGAAACCTTATGAAGCTCTTCACTCAGTTGCACCTGGATGCTCAGGAGGATGTTCCAGGTATGGTTTTGACTAATGTTCAGTTATCATCATCTCTCCTTGAGTCCATTCTGTGGGGTTAGTAGTAGGATGACAATTTCAGGGGAATTTGAGAAACCCTATATGGTGGGGAGACCATTTCGGGCTGGTCTCTCTCTTCAGATGATATTCTCCATTTTGGGAATCAGTTTTTCGTCCTAGTATCTGTGAGGAGATCAATTTTTTTATTGTCATAGTTCTTCATGGTTAGTTCATCTAGGCACTAAGAAGATTTATTATGGATTGATACAAAAAAATTGATGGTCGAATATGAAGCGTGACATTTCAAATTATGTGTCTCGCTGTTACATTTTCCAACAGATAAAAGCAGAGCATCTGAAACCTTCTGGATTGCTCTGGCCTCTTCCGATACTAGTTTAGAAATGGTCCAAGTTGTCCCTGGACTTTTTTGTTGTATTGAAACAAATTTCCCAAGGTAAGAATTCTATCTAGGTGGTGATTGACCAGTTAACAATGTTAGCTCACTTCATTCCAACCAGGGACACCACAAAAGTTGAAGATCTAGGTAAGCTGTATATATAGGATATTTTGAGGTTACATGGGGTTCCCTCTACCATTATTTCAGACAGGGATCCTAGGTTTACCACATATTTCTTAAAGAGTCTCTAGGAGGTGGTGGGGACTCAGTTCAGGTTGAGCACATCTTATTCTTTGTAGATAGATGGTCAGTGTAACGTCCCCGACCCGGGATCCACTAATCCGGTGCCCCAATTCAGGTCGCTATATGACCTCAAGCGCACCTCCCTGTATTCTAGAGGTTTCCGACTAGCAGCGAGGGTCCAATAGGTCACGTTGGGAGACTATACCCTCAATACTAGAGTAAGAAACAACATATAATAATTGAACTAGCGGAAACAAAAGAGAACAATCCATAACATGCATAAATAACCAGATCCCAAAACTGGGTACAATCATAAACAACAATAAATATGTAATGCCATTCTATAGTGTCAAGTGTACAAAACCCAAAAGAAATAAAACAGTAGAATCCCTAAAATGGTCAGGACTACAAGTCTGGAACCTCACCCAAACACATTCCATGCCCAACTCAACTTTCTAGCATAGGGCTATTGCCCTAGTCCTGGCCTGCAAGCATGAAATCTGCTCAGGTACCCAAAGATGACTTGATCAAGGTGTGAGTATAACTCAGTAGGCCACCACCAACAGTTTCTACAAAATATCCATCAATGTAGATAGTGCATGCAAATAATAAAAATGGAAAAAATAAAAGTAAAATGTTCAATAGGCTAATCTAGACTATGTTCCTCTTTAATTACACTACCATTGAGACTGGTTCACTACTTAGACAATTCATGGTTTAACCTATCCTTTTTCATGTGTTCAATGGATTAGGCATGTTCAATATTATTAAGCATATGGTAAATAATTCAATCCATGTCTCACTAGGCTTCACATCATAACAATCTCATAATCCTCACCTCGAAGCCTTAGTTCGGGTGGAATGAAACCATTAGGGGAATAGAACTATGTCCCCTTTTCTAACCCGTGCATTTAGGGGTGGATCTAGAACCTCGGTCCAACTCTATCCATGGGCGTAGAACCTCAATTCGATACCCCACACAACCAAGCCATGTGCACATTCTTATTTATCATTCACCACATTTAACCATATCACAACAACGTAACCAATATCATTTACCACATCACAAAAATATCATTAAATGGTAAATTATCATTATGCCTCAATACATTAACACATTAAACATTCATATTACTTAACCCCTTTATCCCCATTCCAATTTTCCATGCCTATCTCACTAAGCATATTCAAGTATAAAGCTAATCCCCTAGCATTTTCCCATTAATCCATTTACCCCTTTTTCATGCCAACCAAACAACCCCTTAGGCCAATAAACAACCTAAGTGTATTACTAAACCCCAAATACACATCCTTCAAGCATATTAACATATTCATTATGGGCTCCATGTTCTCACACAATGACCTTACATTTACTTAGCTAAACTCTAAGTATGGGGAATATCATCACACCCCATGGGTGGCCCTAATTTGGTTGAGTTATCCTCCTTACATCCCATGGGGATCAATAGGGGTTCAATTAACCATTTAGTCACCCAGTACATCACATCATGTCAAATGAACCAAGAACTCTTCAAAAGAGGGAAATAATAAAAACCCTACATGCACAAATCTACTCAAAAACCAAGGGATATAACTTATAGAGCACCTACCTTGAATCCATTGATGAACACCCTCTCAACCAAGGACTTAGATCCCAATCCAACACCCCTTTGAAGCCTCAACCTAGATATCATCAAAAAAGATATCTTTGAGAGCTTTGGATGGAAATTCCCCAAAATACAAGACCTAAATCGGAAAAGAGATAGGAAGGGAAGATTAGACTCACTCGGGTCTTCGATTTGCATCCAACGTCACTCCAAATGGTCAAGAATCAAAGGAGATCAATCCTTGTAAGTTTTTGATTCCTTTGGTTTGTTCCTAGGGTTGAAAGGGGGGATGAGGAAAATCCTGAGTGAACATAAAAACCCCAGAGTGGCAATTTTGTAATTTTTTTGAAATTTTTTGGGTCGCACTGTTTATCCGCACGGTTTGCCAAATCGTGCACAGACCGTGTAGATGCTTCTGTCCCAAAATAGCCTCCTTACATAGTTTTCCCGCATGATTTTCCAAACCTTACACAAACCGTGCAGATGATACTATCTGACCCCCCCCCCCCTCAAGATTTCTTGGGAATTACACACGATTTTCACTAACCATGCGCAAGCTATGCAGCATGCCTAGAACCCCCTTTTTCTTCCTCTTTTGTGTCCCGAACCCCAAGAACACCCATGAGACTTCTTAAGGACTTAGGAAAACACTTAATAGACCAAAATAAAGGGCTTAAACTAAAATGTAAGTAAAACATACCTTACAGAGAATCTGGGATCTTACAACTGCCCCACCTTATAATGGATCATCCCCGAGATGCTCTTCCCAAGAATCATTGATTTCCCAAAGGAAATAGATTGGGACACTGGACCCGTATATCAGATTCCCGCTTCGAAGTTTCTTCCTGAACTTTTCCATGCTGGTATAGAACATGAACCAAGGGCATGAGCTTACCCCGCAAAACTTTCTCACCATGATCCACAATACGAACTGGGTGCTCCTCAAAAGATGCATCAGCCTCAAGCCCAACATCCTCGGAATTTATCACATGGGATGGATCTGGGTGATACTTTTGGAGTTGTGAAACATGGAAAACATCATGAATCCCACTATACCATTGTGGAAGATCCAATCGGTAAGCCACCAGTCTGATCCTCTCCAAAATATCAAATGGCCCCACATATCTAGGTGCCAACTTTCCCTACTTCTGAATTCGAAGGTGACCCAACCTTGGAGACACCCAAAGAAACACACCATCACCCACCATGAACTCAAGAGGTCTACAACACCGACCTATATACGACTTCTGCCTACTCTGAGCTATTATCATATGCTTTTGAACCAAATGAACCTTCTTCAACATCTCCTTCACAAGACTCGGTCCTAATAGCTCAGACTCTATGGCCTCTAACCAACACAACGGTGATCTACACAACCTTCCATAAAGTGACTCAAAAGGTACCATCTGAATGGTATCCTAAAAGATTTTGTTGTAAGAAAAATCAACAAGCGACAAGTGTTTCTCCCACAAACCATAAAAATCCAAAACACATGCTCTCAACATGTCTTCTAATACCTGAATTGTACACTCTGACTGCTCATCAGTCTGTGCCACTACCACAAAACAGGGCAAGGGAAGCACTTCCCTTTATCAGCACTAAACATAAACCGCTGATAAAGGGGTATTCCTTTATCAGTGCTATTTAAAATCGCTAATAAATCTAACCTTTATCAGTGCTAAAATAAGCGCTGATAAAGGTATACCCTTTATCAGCACCTTTTTTAGCGCTGATAAAAATTTTTATTATTAATTTATATAAAATTATAATATTTATCAGCGCTTTTTCAGGGCTGATAAATTTATGTTTTATCAGCACTTTTATTTTAGCACTGATAAAACATACCTTTATCATCGCTTTCAACGAGCGCTGATAAAGGTTCCAGCGGTTTCTATTTAATAACCCTAACAGGCCCTCCTCTCTCGCATGCAGTAAAGCTTTCGTGGAAGCTAAACCAGGACCATCTTCTGCTGCGACTTATCCTCCTCGTTCTCCTCCTCTTTCACATACTCGTCTTCCTCCTCCTCCTCGTCCTCCTCCTCCTCTTCCTCCTCCTCCTCTGCCACCGCCGTTGGGTTTTTCTCCTCCACCGCTGCCTCCATGTCGTTGGGTTTTTCTCCTCCGCCGCGACCGCCGCTGCCTCTACCGCTGCAACCGCAGCTTCCTCCGACGCCGTGACCACCGCTGCCTCCACCGCCTCCTCCATCGCTGCCTCCGCTGCCGCTGGTCAGTGTAGGAGTATTTTTCCTTCTCTTGGTTTAATATAAATGATCAATGATGATCCTTGAATGATTATGATGAATTATAGTTTTTTTATAAGTGATTTGAACCTATGTATGGGTAGTTGGGGCAAGAGTGAGAGCCCAGGTGGTGAGACCCTTGTATTGTAGGTTGTTTTAGATAGCGGGTGTGTGAGAACCTATAGTAAGTGGTTGGTTTGGTTCACTAGATGATGTGTGTTTTGAGGTGGGGATAAGAGTGGCACCCATGGGGTAAGGATTGTGTAAGAATTGATTTAAGGGGTTTGTGTGAGATCCCAATGGTCGTTAGCATGTGACTCAGGATGGTAGCGAGTTAGTGAGTTTTGGTGGTTGGGGGAGACTAATGAGTGGGGTTATCTTGGTGTTATGAATACCTTAGATACATAAATCCGGGGTAGATTATTTTACATGAGGTATTGATGCATATTAGGTGTTATCAAGTTAATAGTGAAGTAATGGTCATGCCTTGTATTTTTATAAGGGAAGCACTCTCTATTCTTGAGTTTTGGTGTTATGACTGGGTTGAGGGACATGATCATTTGGATTCCTAACCCTATTGATTTATATCTTGGTTTTAATGTGACCATCACTATTGAACCTAGATGGATGGGTTTAGGGTAATGAAGCATGGGTATATTCCTTTGGTTTTGGAATAATGTTGGGTAACTAGTGATCATGTGGTGAGTTTTGGCATGGTGTGATGTTAAGATTGGAAATGAGTACCAGGGGTGTCCCATTGGAAATATGTGTGTTCCCCCTAATTTTTGTCAAGATGTATGGGTAGGATCATTGAGTTTGAATAGGGATATGATCCTACTCACTAGATACCATGTGTTGTGTTGAAAAGATTGTACCATGAAGTTTAAAGTCATGCAATTAGGATGTATGTGTCATGAAAGGTGTGATAACAGAGGATTGATCAGGGCTTACTCATTTGGGATATGCTATCTAGAATAAACTTGGGGATTATACCTAGTAAGGAGGACCTATTGGTCAGGGCTTACCCATTGTATGTTCATCTTTTATATTTTAAAAAGTCTATTGAACTCATTCTATCGAAGGTGGGTTCTATAATTTCTTGTTATCTTAAGGTGTGTTTAACCATGGTGTGGGTTGATTTCGGTTTTAGTGGGTTATTGGGGTTTGTGGGATGTGGTAAATGGTGTACTCGGTTTTAGATTATTTTATTCTCATGAGTTTCCCCTATTTTATGTTTTCTTTTCAGTTGGAAATCTCCTCTGTTGTGCGCATCTCATCTGCCATGAACGCACCTCTGTCGTGTGCTTAACGACACCTTCGCGGTGAGTTTTCTCCTGTTACTCATTGGTTTCCTCTTGTTCGCATGTTATTACTGTTTGATATTCATGGTTATAATGTGAAATGTATGGGCTAAACGCCCCGTTGAAAATCATGGTCATTGGTGGTCCTTGTTTGCGCACTAAATGAATTGCATGTTGGTTGGTTCTTGTTGAAAATTTGAATATAAAAATTGGTAATTTAAATATACTTGACTTATGAATGAACTCCCCAGGATGGTAAAACTTTTGTGATAACCCCTGAATTAAAAAACAAAATTGAATAAGGGATGCTTTGTAAAATCTAAAATTGTGATTGTTTGGTTTGTATGGTGTCACGATTGTGAGCATGATTGTGTTTTTGTATGGTGTTGCGGTTTTTGGCATGATTGATATGCCATTTGTTTTCCATGTTGTTGTTCTTCCACCATTGAATATCAATCCAAACTTTACCCATTTCAATGGCACCACCACTTTGTTACTAGTGCAATTCCACTGAATCCTAAAAAACCACTTCTAGAGGACTATATGAGACACTTTATGGTGTGAAGATGATGTTTTTCAGATTCTATATATTTTTAAAATACATGGTATGTAGTCCATTTAAATGTAACATGCTTCACAATACATGGATTTCATATAGATTTTAATGCCAGACAACAGTTATCTCCAAAATTTACACCACATGACTCATCTTCTGACTCAAAATTGGAATAAGTTTTATTTTAAATGTTACATGTCATGTGAACGTTGGTCACACACAATGTATCTCCAAGACATATACTTCAGTATGAAACCATGTAGATGCCATTAAATAATGGTAGAACCATATGATATGTGTTTTACTTCACTCACACCATGTATAGATACCATAGAAACTTGATGTGTATAGACTATACACCACTAGTGGTCATGTAAGGACTACACACCATGTATTCCACAAAAATGTGATGCATATCCAGTGAAGTGACTCATTTTGTATCTAAAGTACACGCCTTTATCTCAAGTTGTTCTATATGTCATGTATTTTCAAAGGCATCATGCAGTCTTTGTAAGACTAACTTGGAATTAATTTGATATATGTCAGATTAAATCAGGTATCTTATCCATAGACGATGTTCACCCTACTAGACACACCATGTATATGGATTTCACATGAGTTTAGAAATGGTAGTATACAACCAACCTTGACTGATAACCCTACACATTGTGTATCCATTGAACAAATTGTGTGTTATGTTAATTTCATTATTATTATTTATTTTTCACTTAGATGATAATATTTTATGTATGAGTATCCCATTATAAATATCTTCTCATGTAGATCACAATATTATGATTCCCTCATTCATTGGAAATTGCACACGATGTGGTTTGGATATTTTAATTATCTTCACTCTGCTTGAGAGTTGACAAGTGACAAGTGAGATGTTTGGAGAAAATATGGAGTATGGTACTCCCCCATGTTTCGGTGAAGAGTCCTCCATGTATAGGTTTTAGGTACTCCATGGAGATATATAAAAGACAGGGCACAATCCCCCGTATATAGATAGAGTTCAAGTACTTTCACATGTTTTGGGGTAGGTTCCTCTATTTCATTGTAGAGGCATTTGTACCATGATTTTTTTTATAAAACCCAAACAATGATACTTGATTAATTAAATCATAATATTAGGCAAGTTAGAGATTGAACCCATAAAGATGATGAATATGAATAAAGAATGTATGAATGACAATCGGTTGACAAAAGAGTATCAAGATGGCGTGAAAGAGTTTATCAAGTTTTCAGAAGATCATGCATGTGACCCATCTCAAATCCTTCGTTCGTGTTTACACTGTTGTTATTCAAGACAAATTAGTCTAGAGGATTTGGAATAACACTTGATCTATCACGGAATAGATCGAAGTTATACATGTTGGAATAAACACGGGGAAAAAATGAATGTAGGTAGTGGCTCGGATAACACGACATTTTATGGAAGATCTGATATGATTACAAGCGTTAACAGTGAAGACGATCGATGGAGGGTGTGATTAAATATGTGAATGATGAT
The DNA here is from genome assembly GCA_963277665.1 of Viscum album. Lineage (NCBI taxonomy): Eukaryota > Viridiplantae > Streptophyta > Magnoliopsida > Santalales > Viscaceae > Viscum > Viscum album. Next base: position 1,584,232,254 of record OY728121.1, read on the forward strand.
GAAGATTGTATTGAGGAAATGACAAGGACAGTTGAAGATGAACTTTGTGATTGCCCAAAATTGTTTGATAAGTTAAAGAGTTGTGCAAAAATGTCATTGTATGCTGGTTGCACTAAATATACAGCATTGTCAGCCGTACTAAAGCTGTATAATTTGAAAGCAGAAAACAGGTGGAGTGACGCCAGTTTTACGGAACTACTTGCTCTCCTGAATGACATGCTCCCAGAAGATAATGAACCCCAAAGCCGAACATACGATGCCAAACGAATGCTATGATCGATGGGTATGATCTCTGAAAGAATAAAAGCCTACCCAAATGATTGTATATTGTTTCACAAGGAACACAAATCACTTAAAGAATGACCAAAGTGTAGTATTTCTCGATACAAGAAAGATGATTCTAGTACTATGAAAGTTGTATGGTACTTTCCAATCATTCCAAGGTTTAGGTGCCTATATGGAAGTGAGGAGACTCTATGACAAATGACATAGCATGAAGATACAAGAATTAAATATGGGAAACTACGTCACCCGGTAGACTCTCCTCAGTGGAAGAGAATTGATCAGAAGTATCCTGAATTTGGAAATGAGTCGAGAAACCTTCGTCTGGCGTTATCTACAGATGGGGTGAATCCTTTTGGTTTTCAAAGCAGAAGTCACAGTACATGGCCGGTTATGTTGGTAAATTATAACTTACCACTGTGGTTATGCATGAAATGAAAATACATAATTTTATATATGCTTATATCAGGACCAAAACAATCGGGTAATGATATTGATGTTTATTTGGCTCCATTGATCGAGGATTTGAAAATATTGTGGGATTCAGGTGTTACGTTGTATGATGCTTACAAAAAATAAGATTTCACTTTGAAATCCATGTTGTACGGGACGATAAATGACTTTCCTGCTTATAGAAATTTGTAAAGATATAGCATTAAAGGAACTCAAGGGTGTCCCATTTGCGAACAAGGTACACAGTCAATTAGGTTGAAACGTTCATCGAAAACTGTGTTTTTAGGACATCACAGATTTCTACCCCAATGGCATAAGTACCGATCTTGGATGACATCATTCGACAGAAGTTCAGAAGAACATACAACACTGTCTCCACTAACAGGTGATCAATTGTTTGAGAAGGTAAAATATTTGAACACTACTTTTGGTAAACCATTTTCGAAAAACTTTACGAAAACTGGTTGGAAAAAGAGATCAGTTTTTTTTGAATTACCATACTAGAATTTTCTGTATGTTAGACATTTTCTTGATGTTATGCATATTGAAAAAAATGTATGTGATAGTGTCATCGGCACATTGCTAAATGCACCTGGCAAAACGAAGGATAGAATTAAGGCTAGATTAGACATGGTTGAGATGGGAATACGAGAAGAGTTGGCACCAGTGAAGGGTGAATAATGAAAATTTATTGCTCCTGCTGATTACACTCTTTCTAGGCAGAAGAGATATCAGTTTTGCAACTTCTTGAATGACATAAAGGTTCCAGAGGGGTATTCATAAAATATCAAGAACATCGTGTCAATGAGCGATTTAAAATTAAAGGGTCTGAAATCACATGACTGCCATGTTTTGATGCAAGATCTAATTCCTATAGCTTTACATTGAATTTTTCCCAAGAATGTACACCATACATAAATGAAGCTCTGTTTATTCTTCAAAGCTATATGCAATAAAGTTATAGACCCAGCAAAATTGCCAACTATGGGAGGAGAAATTTTCGTCATATTATGTGAATTGGAAATGTTCTTCCCCTCAATATTTTTTGATATGATGGTTCATTTTATGGTTCATTTGGTGAGAGAGATTTGACTATGTGGTCCTGTACATTATAGATGGATGTACCCCATTGAATGGTATATGAAGATTTTGAAAGGGTATGTCAAAAATCGAAGTCGACCAGAGGGTTGTATTGTGGAGCAATATATTGTTGAGGAAGCCGTTGAATTTTGTACCAAATACCTGTCTGGTGTGGAAAACGTTGGCCTACCGAAATATCGTCACACTGAGCGGCTTGAGGGTGAAGGAATTTCTGGAAGAGAGGTTGTCACAATCAATATTACAGATCAGGAGCAGACTCACCTTTACGTTTTTCATAACAGTTTCGACATTGACCCATATGTTCAAACCCACAAAGAAATTATTAGGCATTTGAATCCATCTAGGGCTGAAAAATGGATATCAGATACACATAATCGACAGTTTATAGGATGGTTTCAGGACCATATTTTGAAGCAGTTAGATGAAAATACAGACTCAATTTCAAAACGACTTCGATGGCTAGCTGGAGGATCAAGTGTGTATGTATTATCTTACAATGCTTATACAGTTAATGGTTATACATTCTATACTAATGAACATGATGAAGACAATACCATGCAGAATAGTGGGGTTACACTTGTGGCTGAGGCGACGCATATTTCTGGTGCTAAGGATAAAAATCCAATTTATGTGAATATTTCATACTTTGGCATCATCAAACAAATATGGGAGTTGGATTATATGAAATTCAAAGTGCCGATTTTTCAATGCAAGTGGGTTGATAACAGGAGTGCTGTTAAAATAAATGAATTAGGATTCATGAAAGTTGATTTCAGTAAGGAAGGGGAGAAATACGAACCATTTATAATGACATCACAGGAAGTACAAGTATTTTATGTTCCAGACCCCACAAACCAAAATTGGTCAATTGTTCTGTTATCAACCAAAATAACTGAAGGGTCAGATGAAGTTTCAATAGAGGATGACCCTTTTATAGGGACTTCACAATCATTTTTCAACGGTCCCAATGTAGACGGCATTTTGTATGCCAGAGGAGACCACAATGAATGGATTTACATAGTCGATAGAGGAGTCAAATATCTTCAGCCTTTAAAGAAAAAAAAGAGAGTACAATAATCAGGTTATTTGTTTATTGTAATATATATTGTGTTACGTTATGTTATTATATATCCGTTATTACTTTTATGTAATCTAAATTAAATGTTAAACCAATTATGTAGATAATGACTTCTGCACCTACTGATGCGCCCAATCCCGAGGCACAAAAGGTCTCTCAACCACCTGCTGGTGGTCCCGGTGCAGAGAAACAACAGGTTTCTCAACCAGCTGCTGGTGGTCCCAGTGCAGAGCAACAAAAAGTTTCTCAACCTGTTGTTGCTGGTCCCAGTGCTGATGCTAGTGCTCCGGAGAAAGATATTGATGATAATTCTAAGGAAATGGAAGGAAATGAAACCCTGAAAGTGCAAAAAAAATAAGAGTGCCATAGTTTGACAATGTTAGCCAAAATCCTTAAGGAAAAAGAAAAAAGGCATCAAATTTGAGGTGGGATGGAATAAGTGAGGCCAACATGTTAACCCCAAAAAAAACCATCTTTAGTAGCTACATTGGAATCTTCACTCGGCAATGCGTGCCGATTGATGTACAGTCATGGCACCATGTTGTCACTGGTCTTAAGACACTAATGTGGGAAGAGATTACAGTAACATTATGATATCATTTTTTTAATTTATTAAAATAAAATACCAAAACATTGACTTACTCTTCATCATCCATTGCAGAGTAAATTTATAGTAGATGCCTCGCATAAGGAATATGTATTAAGAGTTGTAGGAAGGATTCATAGAGGTTTCCGCACAATTTTAATGAAATATCATCTTAAATATGCTGAAGGGAAAATCAAGACGCACCCAACTCCTCTTTATGCACACTTGATATCCCAAGGAGCGTGGGATACGTTTATCAACCGTCATGGGGAGCAGACTTTTCAGGTACATTGTGTGGGGTAATATGTTGTTTGACGTTGCTTGTATTCATCACTTTGATTGATAGTTTTTTATTTATGAAACAGCAACTGAGTGCTGAAAATAAGAAACACACAGCAGAACTAGCGTACCCTTACCGTAAAGCAAGGATGGGGTACGCTTCACTTGAGAAAAAAATGGTACGTCTTTTAAATCTACCATAATACATATATGTGACATAAAAAAACACCATAACCATGTTTCTCTGTTTATATGAAGATTGATGAATCAAAATCCAAATCCAAATCCATCCCACGCCATGTGTTATGGAAGGTGGAACATGTGAATAAAGAGGGGATACTGATAGATGAAAACACACAAAAAGTGTGGGAAACATGTGTAAGTATGACATAATATAAATTTTATTTGTTTTAAATCGCTATTACATTACAATGACTACTTATTTTTCTATATTTTCTATCTGACATAGTCACAGGAATCAACAACACCCGCACCAAATGCATACATACTTTCAGTAGCCTTGAAGCGGCCAGACCAGTATGGCCGCATTAGAGGTGCGGGTTTTAGGGTGACACCCTGAACATATTTTCAAAAAAAAACAAGAAGAGGATGAAAATGAAAAAATGGAAAAGCTATAAGAAAAATTAGCTATTTTTCAAGAATAATTACAATACCAGAGAGAGATGATAGAAACATTGATGGGGGAGAGGAAAAGATAAGAAACAACTCAAAAACAACCTGTGCATGACGATCCCGCCCCACCCCCCATCATCTTTGAGGCAAGCCATTCCCCTAAAAAACCTAACTTAGTTGAGGTAATCAATGTTTTAATAATTGTTTCTGTGAAATATGATTCACATAGACACTGATACATTTCCTGTACTAATATTCTACAGGGTGAAAATGACTGTGATTTATATCTATAAACTCCCACCTATCGCCTTGTAGTGAGGGCTACGGTGTTCAATATGCAGAACGGCATGCTACACAACAGACAGCTTCCAACAAATCATTTCAGAGTGTCAATTAACGTAGCTAATGAGTCGAGTGTCGAGCTACCTATTCCAAATGATGATGACGACATTCATACGATTGAACAAGATGTTGGAAAATTCATCGCATGGTCGTCAGTTCTTGTAAAAAAACATGTCGACAAGGAGGTATCCATTTCCAAGTTATTTTTCAAATTGGACCTTTAATATTTAATGAAAAAAGTTCTGAACTGATGAATGTTATTATATAACAACAAAGAGAAGGGGGTGAAATGAAATATCATCTCAAAACTATCTCAAGGATTAACCAACTGATTGAAACGGTCTACTGAGAGCACCTTCACCCTGCCCGTTCTATATCCACATTCAATATCATTGCAAGCTCATGTGGATACAAAGTTGATAGACAGCAATGCTCACACAGTTGATTTTGAAAAAAATATGTACGGAGAGGAAACATCAGATTTCATTAGTGCTGAAAATGTAAATGAAATCCTCAAGTATGAATGGCTAGGCGCCTCAGTTGTAAATGTATACATGAGGTATGTTTTCATGATTTAATTTTACAAAAGCTAATATACTCTGATAATTATGACTAAATACATTTTATATTTTTCACAGGTGTATATATGAAAAAAAAATTGAAGGGATTTCCCCATGAACAAAAATTTGGACTCGTTAGTCTTCACACCACCTCTTCAAAAGAAGAAATAGATTCTGATAAAGATGCTGCAATAATGTTATCCCTGCTCAAATCGTTTGAAAACAAAATTACGGATGACAGAATATTTTTAATACCAACGATGCAGGGGTAAAACTCTACAATTTAATTATATCAACTATATTTTCATTTCTTTCTTTACTTATTCCTTTTTTTATTTTTAAGGAGCATTGGATGCTGATTACAGTTAATTTGGATACTCCAAAGATTTATTTTCTGGATTCAACGCATGGATATCCAACAAACCGACCATGCATGATGGCGTTTGTTAATTTGTAATACACTAGATCCAACATTTTAAAACTAAACATCTAATTATATAATTTATGTTATCTTTTAATGAGGATTCTGTTATGATGGGCCAGTGTATCAATATCGTCTAATGCATGGAATGAATTCAGGGTATAAGTATGAGTAAGCCTACAAGATCTACAATTGGAGAAGTATCCAGGTATATATAATAACATTGCACTATCCAAACACATATCAAAACAAATTACTTATTGTTTTTGATGTTTCTGAAGTGTCCAAAACAAACAAACGGAAAGGACTGTGGTTATTATATTTGTAAATTTATGAAAGAGATTGTATTTCATCAACAAACTAGCATCCCTGATGAGGTATTTTCAAAAATAATTACGATTTCATTTAAAATATTTATTAATCCTTTGTGTATTTATATTTTTTCGGTACTACCATGACTGTCACAAAAACTCATATTCAGAAGATGATATAGATGTGTTTAGAAATGAATGGGCAACATACTTGATGGAAGATTGTACACAAATAAGATGAAGGTGAATTCCTACTAATTTTATCCATATATGATCATTGATATATCCCTTGTTTACACTTATTGAGCATATATGATCACCCTTTATTATGTTTTATATCCTTAGGTTATGAATAATGGTTTTAGATATTATTTTTCTTTCTATTAAATCATAACTCATTGGACTACACTGGTCTATAGTGTGGAAGTCGACCGATGCATAGTCATTCATTCCACTCAAGATCATCTTAAAATCTTGATGGGAACCAATATCTTGTATTTTCAATTTTCTAATTTTAGTTTCCCTTATATGTGGGTGGGGGTGTCCAGGAGGGGGGGGTGTCCAGGAGGGGGTGTGTCCAAGAGGGAGGGGGTGTCCAGGTGTGAGGGTGTCCAGGAGGGGGGGGAGATCTCTTAATCCAATTATAAGGAGGAAATACTCTATGTCACACTTCACCAATCCCTATATGGAATATCCTACTCATCACACACACCATGACTCTTATATATCCTTAATAGGGTGTTCCCCATCATACGTGATATATAAAACTATATTATTCATCTTATTTAGGCCTAAGACTCTAATACCTACCCAAATAGCCTTATAAAACCTAAATAGGCTATAAAAATCTTATACCAAACCCGATCCTCTCATAAACACAACTAGAAACCTCACCTCCATGGAGATATAATCTCTGGATGATCACAAAATCACAAACATTCAATAGAACCCTCACTCTATCTCTTGGTGGATCAAAAACACCCTATTTATTTACATAGGTTGCTCTTTATTTCTATCCCTTTCACTAGAACACATATACTCATGCATGAAATGATGATCCATGAGTCATTTTTGAGGTGTATGAATCGACCGCACCTCAATCCGACGCACGGTGTGACCGGTGTGGATAAAAGTGTCTGATATCAATTTCAAATTGACATAAACTTTAGAAAACAACACAAGTGACATACGGAAAATCAAGAAAATGAATTCATATTGTTTTTATAATTTATTACAATGATCCATGAGTCATTTTTGATGTGAAAAAATTGACTGCACCTCAATCTGACACATGGTGTGACCGGTATGGCTAAAAGTGTCTGATATCAGTTTGAAATTGACATTAACTATAGAAAACAACACAAGTGACATATGGAAAACTGAGAAAACATGTTCGGATTATTTTTATACTTTAGGAAAACAATCCATGAGTCATTTTTGAGGTGTATGAATTGACCTCACCTCAATCCGACACACGGTGTGACCGTTATGGCTAAAAGTGTCTGATATCAGTTTGAAATTGACATTAACTTTAGAAAACAACACAGGTGACATACGGAAAACCGAGCAAACACGTTTGGATTGTTTTGATACTTTAGGAAAACAATCAATGAGTCATTTTTGAGGTGTATGAATCTACCGCACCTCAATCCGACACACGGTGTTACCAGTATGGCTAAAAGTGTTTGATATCAGTTTCAAATTGACATTAACTTTAGAAAACAACACAAGTGACATATGGAAAACCAAGCAAACGAATTCGGATTGTTTTGATACTTTATTAAAACTATACATGAGTCATTTTTGACGTGTAATAATTAACCTCACCTCAATCCGATGCACGGTGTGACCGGTATGGCTAAAAGTGTCTGATATCAGTTTGAAATTGACATTAACATTAGAAAACAACACTAATAACATACTAAATACCAAGAAAATGCATTCGGATTGTTTTGATACTTTAGGAAAACGATCCATGAGTCATTTTTCATGTTTACGAATCAACCTTACCTCAATCCGATGCACGGTGTGACCGGTATGACTAAAAGTATCTGATACCAGTTTCAAATTGACATTAACTTTAGAAAACAACACAAGTGACATACAGAAAACCGAGAAAATGCATTCAGATTGTTTTGATACTTTATGAAAATGATCCATGAGTCATTTGTGACATGTATGAATCAACCGCACCTCAATCCGACACACGGTGTGACTGGTATGGCTAAAAGTGTATGATATCAGTTTCAAATTGACATAAACTTTAGAAAACAACACAAGTGACATACGGAAAACCGAGAAAATGCATTCGGATTGTTTTGATACTTTAGTAAAAAGATCCATGAGTCATTTTTGACATGTAAGAATCGAACTAACCTCAATCCGATGCACGGTATGACCGGTATGGCTAAAAGTGTCTGATATCAGTTTCAAATTGACAAAAACTTTAGAAAACAACACTACTAACATACAGAAAACTGAGCAAAACCATTCAGATTGTTTTGATACTTTATAAAAACGATCCATGAGTCATTTTTGAGGTGTATGAATTGATCGTACCTCAATATGATGCACAGTGTGACCGGTATGGCTAAAAGTTTCTGATATCAGTTTCAAATTGACATTAACTTTAGAAAACAACACAAGTGACATGCGGAAAACTGAGAAAACGCATTCAGATTGTTTTGATACTTTAGGAAAACAATACATGAGTCATTTTTGACGTGTAAAAATCAACCGAACCTCAATCCGATGCATGGTGTGACTGGTATGGCTAAAAGTTTCTGATATCAATTTCAAATTGACATAAACTTTAGAAAACAACACTACTGACATATGGAAATCCAAGAAAACCCATTCAGATTGTTTTGATAATTTAGTAAAATGGTCCATGAGTCATTTGTGAGGTGTAAGAATTGAACACACCTTAATCCGACGTATGTTGTGACCGATATGGCTAAAAGTTTCTGATATCAGTTTCAAATTGACATAAACTTTAGAAAACAACACAAGTGACATACGGAAAACCGAGAAAATGCGTTTGTATTGTTTTGATACTTTAGGAAAACGATCCATGAGTCATTTTTGATGTGTATGAATCGACCACACCTCAATCTGACACACGGTGTGACCGGTATGGCTAAAAGTGTACGATATCAGTTTAATATTGACATTAACTTTAGAAAACAACACTACTAACATACAGAATACCAAGAAAATGTGTTCGTATTGTTTTTATATTTTAGTAAAATGATCCATGAGTCATTTGTGATGTGTATGAATCAACTGAACCTCAATCCAATGCACAGTGCGACTGGTATGGCTAAAAGTGTCTAATATCAGTTTGAAAGTGACATTAACTTTAGAAAACAACACAAGTGACATACGGAAAACTGAGCAAACATGTTCGGATTGTTTTGATACTTTTGTAAAATGATGAATGAGTCATTTTTGATGTTTAAGAATTGAACACACCTCAATCTGATGCACGGTGTGACCGGTATGGCTAAAAGTGTCTGATATCAGTTTGAAATTGACATTAACTTTAGAAAACAACACTACTGACATACAGAATACCAAGAAAACGTGTTCGTATTGTTTTGATACTTTTGGACAATGATCCATGAGTCATTTTTAATGTGTAAAAATCAAACTCACCTCAATCCGATGCACGGTGTGACCGGTATGGCTAAAAGTGTCTGATATCAGTTTGAAATTGACATTAACTTTAGAAAACAACACAAGTGACATACGGAAAACTGAGAAAACACGTTCATATTATTTTGATACTTTAGGAAAATGATCCATGAGTCATTTTTGATGTGTAAGAATTGACCACACCTCAATCTGATGCACGGTGTGACCGGTATGGCTAAAAGTTTCTGATATCAGTTTGAAATTGACATTAACTTTAGAAAACAACACAAGTGACATACGGAAATCTGAGAAAAAGCATTCGGATTATTTTTATACTTTAGGAAAACAATCCATGAGTCATTTTTGAGGTTTATGAATTGACCTCACCTCAATCCGATGCACGATGTGACCAGTATAGCTAAAAGTGTCTGATATCAGTTTGAAATTGACATTAACTTTAGAAAACAACACAAGTGACATATAGAAAACTGATAAAACGCGTTCATATTGTTTTTATACTTTAGTATAACGATCCATGAGTCATTTGTGACATTTACAAATCAACCTCACCTCAATCCGATGCAAGTTGTGACCGGTATGGCTAAAAGTGTCTGATATCAGTTTCAAATTGACATAAACTTTAGAAAACAACACTACTAACATATGGAAAACTAAGCAAACATGTTCAGATTGTTTTGATACTTTAGTACAACTATCCATGAGTTCTTTTTGAGGTGTAAGAATCTATCGCACCTCAATCCGACGCAAGGTGTGATCGGTATAGCTAAAAGTGTCTGATATCAGTTTCAAATTGACATAAACTTTAGAAAACAACACTACTTACATTCGAATGCTGAGAAAACGTGTTTGTATTGTTTTGATACTTTAGTAAAATGATCCATGAGTCATTTTTGACGTGTATTAATCAACCGTACCTCAATCCGATGCACGGTGTGAGCGGTATGGCTAAAAGTGTCTGATATCAGTTTGAAATTTACATTAACTTTAGAAAACAACACTACTGATATACAGAATACTGATAAAACGCATTCGGATTGTTTTGATATTTTAGGAAAATGATCCATGAGTCATTTGTGACGTGTAAGAATCAACCTCACCTCAATCTGATGCATGGTGTGACCGTTATGTCTAAAAGTGTCTGATATTAGTTTGAAATTGACATTAACTTTAGAAAACAACACAAGTGACATACGGAAAACTGAGAAAACGTGTTTGTATTATTTTGATACTTTAGGAAAACAATCCATGAGTCATTTTTGAGGTGTAATAATTGACCTCACCTCAATCCGATGCACGGTGTGACTGGTATGGCAAAAAGTGTCTGATATCAATTTGAAATTTACATTAACTTTATAAAACAACACAAGTGACATATGAAAAACCGAGAAAACACATTCAGATTGTTTTTATAATTTTGGAAAATGATCCATGAGTCATTTTTTAGGTTTACAAATCGACTGCACCTCAATCCGACGCATGGTGTGACCCAGTATGACTAAAAGTGTATCATATCAGTTTGAAATTGACATTAACTTTAGAAAACAACACAAGTGACATATGGAAAACTGAGCAAACGCGTTAGGATTGTTTTGATACTTTAGAAAAACGATCCATGAGTCATTTTTGATGTGTATGAATTGACCGCACCTCAATCTGACACACGGTGTGACTGATATGGCTAAAAGTGTCTGATATCAGTTTGAAATTGACATTAACTTTAGAAAACAACACAAGTGACATACGGAAAACCGAGCAAATGCATTCAGATTGTTTTGATACTTTCGAAAAAATATCCATGAGTCATTTGTGATGTGTACTAATTTACTGCACCATAATCCGACGCACGGTGTGATCGGTATGGCTAAAAGTGTCTGATATCAGTTTGAAATTGACATTAACTTTAGAAAACAACACTACTAACATACGGAATACCGAGTAAATGCATTCGGATTGTTTTGATACTTTTGGAAAACTATCCATGAGTCATTTGTGATGTGTACAAATCAATTTCACATCAATCTGATGCACGTTGTGACCGGTATGGCTAAAAGTGTCTGATATCAGTTTGAAATTGACATTAACTTTAGAAAACAACACAAGTGACATATGGAAAACCGAGAAAATGCATTCAGATTGTTTTGATACTTTATTAAAACGATCCATGAGTCATTTTTGACGTGTACGAATTGACCTCACCTCAATCCGACACACGGTGTGACCGGTATGGCTAAAAGTGTCTGATATCAGTTTGAAATTGACATTAACTTTATAAAACAACACAAGTGACATACGGGAAACTGAGAAAAATCATTTGGATTGTTTTGATACTTTATGAAAAAAAATCCATGAGTCATTTTTGAGTTTTAATAATCGATTGTACCTCAATCCGACGCACGGTGTGACCGGTATGGCTAAAAGTGTCTGATATCAGTTTGAAATTGACATTAACTTCAGAAAACAACACAAGTGACATACAGAAAACTGAGAAAACGCATTTGTATTGTTTTGATACTTTAGTAAAGCGATCCATGAGTCATTTTTGACATGTACAAATAAACCAAACCTCAATCCGACGCACGGTGTGACCGGTATGGCTAAAAGTGTCTGATATCAGTTTCAAATTTACATAAACTTTAGAAAACAACACTACTAACATACGGAAAACTGAGCAAATGCGTTAGGATTATTTTGATAATTTAGTAAAATGATCCATGAGTCATTTTTGAGGTGTAATAATTGAACACACCTCAATCCGACTCACGGTGTGACCGGTATGGATAAAAGTGTCTGGTATCAGTTTCAAATTGACATAAACTTTAGAAAACAACACTACTGACATATGGAATGACAAGAAAAAGCATTCATATTGTTTTGATACTTTAGAAAAATTATCCATGAGTCATTTGTGATGTGTATGAATCAACCTCACCTCAATCCGATGCACGGTGTGGGCGGTATGGCTAAAAGTGTCTGATATCAGTTTGAAATTGACATTAACTTTAGAAAACAACACTACTGACATATGGAATACCGAGAAAACGCATTCATATTGTTTTTGATATTTTAGGACAAAGATCCATGAGTCATTTGTGATGTTTAAGAATCAACCTCACCTCAATCTGATGCACAGTGTGACCGGTATGTCTAAAAGTGTCTGATATCAGTTTGAAATTGACATTAACTTTAGAAAACAACACAAGTGACATACGGAAAACCAAGAAAACATGTTTTTATTGTTTTGATACTTTAGGAAAACAATCCATGAGTCATTTTTGAGGTGTAAGAATTGACCACACCTCAATCCGATGCACGTTGTGACCGGTGTGGCTAAAAGTGTCTGATATCAATTTTAAATTGACATTAACTTTAGAAAACAACACAAGTGACATACGACAAACCATGAAAATGCTTTCAGATTGTTTTGATACTTTTGTAAAACGATCCATAAGTCATTTGTGAGGTGTAAGAATTGACCGCACCTCAATCTGACGCACGGTGTGACTGGTATGGCTAAAAGTTTCTGATATCAGTTTGAAATTAACATTAACTTTATAAAACAACATAAGTGACATACGAAAAACCGAGAAAATGCATTAGGATTGTTTTGATACTTTAGGAAAACGATCCATGAGTCATTTTTGACGTTTAAAAATTGAACTCACCTCAATCCGACACACGGTGTGACTGGTATGACTAAAAGTGTCTGATATTAGTTTGAAATTGACATTAACTTTAGAAAACAACACTACTAATATATGAAATACTAAGCAAACGCGTTCAGATTGTTTTTATACTTTAGGAAAACGATCCATGAGTCATTTGTGACATATAAGAATCAACTGCACCTCAATCCGAAGCACGGTGTGACCGGTATGGCTAAAAGTGTCTGATATCAATTTCAAATTGACATAAACTTTAGAAAACAACACAAGTGACATACAGAAAACCGAGCAAACGCATTCGGATTGTTTTTATACATTAGGAAAACGATCCATAAGTCATTTGTGATGTGTAAGAATCAACCGCACCTCAATCCAACACACAGTGTGAACATTAAATCTTTTCATTAGATAAAGAATCAGTATTTATTAAATGTGATAAATCATCCAAAAACATATTGATTTTACATTATTCCCTTTCATTGTTATCAGAATGAAAACATTTGAGTTTATCATTTCCATATTTTAGTTTCAAATTTCCATATTAATGTATTCTTTCATATTAATGTTTTAATTTATTTCATTATTTTATTACAAACATAATATTTGTTTTCTTATATAGGTGAATTTTTTTCCTTGAGTTCATATGCTTTGTTCGGCAACAAATACCGTGGACGATGATTTTTGAGAGAGGATCACGGATATCAAAGGATGAAACATTAATGTTTATAACTGTTTTTGGATAATTTTAATTGTAACCATGTAAAACATTGTTTGAAATGTATATAGCAGTGTGTTTTTTTGTATTCATGATGTTAAGTAAATGTATATAGCATTGTTTGTCAAAATATTGTGTGCGAGTGCTGTTTTGTACAGGTGTGCAGGTGTTATTTTGTGCAGGTGTGCAGGTGCTGGTTTGTGCAGGTGCTGGTTCTGTAGGTGCAGGGGAAGGTGCCTTTATCAGTGCTTTTTTAGCGCTGATAAAGGGGTGACTTTATCAGCACTATCTTGAGCGCTGATAAAGGACACCTTTATCAGTGCTATCTTGAGTGCTGATAATAGGGCCCTTTATCAGTGCTGAAAAAATTGTTGATAAAGGTGTCCTTTATCAGCGCTCAAGATAGAACTGATAAAGGCACCCCTTTATCAGCGCTAAAAAAGTGATGTTAATGTCAGTGTATATAAAGGGGGGTCCCCTTTTTTAGCGCTAAAAAAAGCGCTGATAAAGGGTGTCCTTTATCAGCGCATTTTTTAACGCTGATAAAGGGGACCCCCCCCCCCCTTTATCTTCGCCGCCATTAACAGCACTTTTCTAGCATTGTTAATGTCAGTTTTTAGTGTTGATAAAAGGCCAAGTTGTAGTAGTGTGGGTGGAAATCCATACTCAAAAACACCTGAGTACCAAGTGCCTTCTGTAGTCCCTTCCAGAAGCATGAGGTGAAATGTGGATCACGATCCGAAACTACGGTTCTTAGCACACCATGCAACAGTACTATTTCTCTAACATACAATTCCCCTTACTGGTCAACTGTATAGATCTCCCAAATCGGCAAGAAATGAGCCACTTTCCTCAACTGATCCATGACCACCCAAATTGCATCATTATTCTGATGCGTCCTCAGAAGACCCACCACAAAAGTCCATCGTGACGTCATTCCACTTCCAAACTGGAATAGGCAATGTAATGACCCAAAGTTTCATTAATGGAAATCCCTCTTGATCTAATTAAATGTCTCTTTATCAAAAATGTTTTTATAAGATGTCAACTTCTTTGGTTTTATGTTAAGAATTTTGATCGTTGCTAATATAGCCATTGAACAGCGATCACATGATTAGTATAAATATAGGACTTTAACAAATCCAATTTACTTAGACAAAAGAAGCGATGGCCTCATCCAGTAGAATTTCTCCATACGAAGCCCATTTGTCGAAGCTCGGAAAAGAGGTGGCATCCTTGGTCTTCTCCCTTGACCAAGCCCAAGCTGAGCTTCACCATGTCAAGCTCGAACGGGACCGTCTACGGGAAAAGTTGAAGTTGGTAGAGATTACCACTCGAGCGATGTTATCTGAGCCACCCCAAGAGTCTGTCACCATCGCACACCTTACCCTTAGGTCTTATGCGGCTGTTTTAAGGGGTTATGTAACAAATAAGTAGTACTATGTTCATTTACATTATTTTTGTATATAATAATGAATATAATTTCTAGTCATTTTTGATACATTGTAAATAGTTTTTAAAGTACAAATGGTGTTTTTAGTTATTATTTAATTAAGAAATCTATTTTATTAAATTAAGGGATTTTTGAATTAAATAATATTTTAATAAAATAATATTATTATTATTAAATTAATTTTTATTAAATATAAATGATCTTATAATTTTATGAATGCAATAAAAAAAATTATTAAGGTTTGAAAGCCATTTCTGTCAAAACCCGTGAATTTTCGATAAATGTCGGTTTTTATTTTAAAAATGAAAATTAACATATTTAGAAAAAAATTAGATAAAAGAAATTTCATTTCTGGAATCAGGAGGTCGAAATTATCCAACGGTGAATTTTTCCTAATTTTCTGAGACAGTCAAATTTTTGGGTAAAAATTAAATACCGTTTAAATATATAATGTGTTTTATGACATCATAATGACCCAATAGTGATGTAATAAAATACTATAATCTTTATGTTCGGCCAATATATGTTTTACCATTAAAATAATGTGATTTTGGGTTTGTTTGACTTACTTTTTAAAGCATTAAAGGACCCCTCAAGACATATTCAACACTTTGCATTTTTAAATTAATTTCCATGGGAGTGTGACTCACCTCCACATAAGAAACCCTAATATTTTAAGAAGTTCGGACTTGGGCCTTATAAAATATTGTTTTCCTATTCCCTTTTCCAAAAACCATGGGAAAAAACCATGGGATGGTTTGTGGTTTGGATTAATTTAATGTAAGGGGACCCAAACCTAAATAATAAAGAATTCCCTCACCTTTCCTATATAAACCCACCCAAGCTCCCACTTCCTCCTCACTCAAAGCCCTTGTAGTTCGTCCAACCTCTGACAAAATCTCTATAGAATCCCCCCAAGGTGCCCCAAGCTCCCAATAATCCTCTCACAAGCCTCTCTCTAGCCTTTGGAAGCACACTTCCAAGTAAGGGTTTTTTCTTCCTTTCTCTTTTTTGTCAATTTTCTTTAAGTTGTATTGCCCTTTAAATTTCAATTATGAATGTTGGGATATGGTTTTTCATCTCCCCCATACTGCCCTCCTATTGTTTGAATTATGGGAGACCCCTTTCTCTCTCATTAAATGTCTCTCATGTACACCCGTTACTATGCTGAAATTCCGAAAGGAACTTCTCTCTCTTCTTTTACATTCAAGCAATAATTTTGTATCATGAATATAAATTCCATTACAATTGTTGGTACATGTATCTATATATACTCCTTACTGTCCATTGCATGTAAATATGATGAGGAACCCCTTTCTCTCTCATCAACCATTTTTATGAATTCTTATGTCACGCTGTTACGCTGCCGAAATCGCACCAATTTTCTAAGCCAATGCCATTGTGTAGTGAATACCATGCCCATTTCTCCATCAAGGGTATTCAACTTTATGCACATTTATTTATTGATTATAAAGTTTCATTTATTAATTCCACATTCCTTTATCATGTAATAAATGATTATGTTTTATGAATCCATGTTTTATGATCCATGTGGCACACTTATGCATGAAATGAAATGTTTAAGAAGGGTGCACCCTTATAGCTCTCCAATGCATTGGGTAAAGTATAGTATCGTGATAAGTCATGTGCAATGAGTGTTGAATCATGCTAATTCAAGTTCAATGAGGGTTTTATTTGTGCTTTATGTGCAATGAGTATTTACTCATGCTCCATGTGCAATGGGCTTTGGCTCATGCTAATTCCATGTTAGGTGTTGTTGCCACATTTCCATGTTATGATTATCATGTTTTATCATGAATTTATGTTCACGTTTTTCTTATGCTCTATTGATATGCCTATTTTCTAACATGTATTGTACTCCTCATATTATTCCATGTGTAATCCCTTACTGGGCTTTATAGCTCACCCTTTTCTTATGCATGTCCTCAGGTTATCCCATACAATGCTAAGTACGAAGGAATGTAGTGGTCATGTAAAGGAAGTTTTCAATAAAGATGATGTATTTCATGTTTTGAGTTTTTATATAATGATCCTAAGCCCCAAAGAAACTAAACCTCTCGATCTTCTTTGTTGTATCAAGTGAAGTTTTATGTAACAAATCATGTTTAAGTTTGTAATAAAAGCAGGGTTGTCATAGTTGGTATCAGAGGATAGGTTTAGTTATTTTTGGGATTAGGAAACCCTAGTAAAGCCTTATATACAAGAATAAGTACAATAAAAACGTCCCTAAGTTTTGGTGTGTATTGAGTAAGTGGGTTATCAAGCAGATACATCCCTGTCTGGATATGAGCAGGTAGAGGTGGCTCTGGCACAGATGTATCCTAGGGGTAAAACCTGAAAACACCACTTTGAGCTAGACTCGAACGGGAACTGGTGCACGACAATGGGTCTTGCTGCACTCTTGGTTACGACACTCCTGGGGGATATGTTTTGATAAATTCACAAGATTAGTATGAACCCTTATTAAGGGAATTAAAAAAATGCCCCTACGAATATATGTTAGAAAGTAGATCATGGAAATCCAAGATTGAAGCCTATACTCATGAGTTAAGGAATGACAGTTTATTTATAAGTCTTCAACTTTTGTCTTTGGATTACCCTTTATGTGTTACCCCTAATTTTCCTTTTATTCCAGCCAATGGCCGATAATAGGAGGACTCGGGCTAACAACCGTTGTGAAGATCAGTGTGATGACTGTACTAATGAGATGCCCAATCCAATGGGAGCGGGAATCGCGAACTTTGTCATGCTTCTCTCTTAGCTAACTCAAGTTTTGAATAGAAACACGGGTCAAGAGGAACATCCAAACCCCCCTAAGAAGGAACAAGTCGCTATCGAGATCTTCATGAGGCAAAGGCCTCCTACTTTTAGTGGATCATCTGATCCCACGATCGCTGAACAATGGATCAACTCCATTGAAAAGATATTCTCCATCCTCCAATGTTCTGAACAAGAGAAGGTTCTCCTGGTGGCTTATCGTATGGAGGGTGAAGCTGATCAATGGTGGACATTGATCAAAAATACGAAGCCTGAGGAGGAAATCGAGGCGTTGGAATGGAAGGATTTCTGGAAGATGTTTTTTGATAAATATTTTCCACACACCCTCCAGCTTAAGATAGAAAGGGACTTCCTTTCCCTCGAGCAAAAAGATGAAGAATCTGTTGGAGCGTACGAGGAAAACTTCACAAGGCTTGCATGATACACTTCCGGCTTTGTCGTTACCCCCGAATGCAAGGTCGACCGCTTCTTTGGTGGGATGAATCCTAGCTTGCGGAAAGCATTAACGATCCATGACTTCGACAGCTATGAAGAAATTGTCTGATGTGCCCTAAAGGTCGAAATAGAGATCGGGGAATCACAGGGGTATCATGGGGACAAGAAGCGTAAGGTGGACTTCAATGCTGGTGGTCCGATGGATAAATCCAACGGTGCTAAGAAGATCCAGCACCCCACTTGCCAAAAATGCGGAAAGAAGCACCCTGGAAATTGCCTTAAGGGGACGAGAAAATGCTTCAGGTGTGGAAGAGAAGGGCACCTAGCTGTTAACTGTCGGCAAGAAGGACCCGCGGCTAAGACAGAGGAGAGGAACACTCCGTTCGAACCCCAACGCGCTGTTCAATGCTAAAAATTCAAAGAACTGGGTCATTTTTCAAATCAGTTCCCTAATCCAAGGGTTATCGGAGGCAACCAACAACCTCCAAGACAGTAAGGAAGAGCTTTTGCCATCACTTCTGCCGAAGTGAACCCCGAAAACGAAGTGGTGACAGGTACGCTAGTTATTCATTCAAGAATATCGAACATACTTTTTGATTTAGGTTCTACGCATTCTTTTATATCTCGAAAGTTTAGTAGAACAATCACAGCACCACCACAAATCATGGAAGTAAAGATGTCGGTGAGTACGGCAAATGGGGAAATCATTGCATCCCATGAGTATAAGTACTCCCCTGTTATAATATGTGGATTGAATTTCCCGGCGAACCTCGTCATACTCCCTCTGGTGTAATTTGATGCAATTCTTGGCATGGATTGTCTTTCCTTATATAGAGCCAACATAAATTGTCGGGAGAAAGAAATCACACTCCATATGGAGAATCGACCCCCGATTCTTTACAAGTGTCAGGAAGAAGATGAATCTCATTTAGCTCCATCATCTCAAGCATGGATATTACTGCCCTATGAGCATGCGTATCTGGCTCAGATGATTGATTCCAAAGAAGAAACCATCCTTGAAGAAATTCCTATTGTGAGGGAATTCGCTGAAGTGTTTCCCGAGGAACTGCCTGGTCTTCCTCCAAGAAGAGATGTTGAGTTCTAAATTGAACTTATACTTGGGGTGCTACCAATATCCAAGAATCCATATAGAATGGATTTTTTAGAGCTTTAAGAGCTGAAGAAACAACTACAGGAGAATCTGGATAAAGGGTTTATACGCCCAAGTGTTTCACCATGGGGTGCACCAGTCCTCTTCATCAAGAAGGATGGGTCAATGCGGATTTGCATCGATTATCGTGAACTTAACAAAATCACGATAAAGAACAAGTATCCTCTCCCAAGAATTGATGACTTGTTCGATCAGCTATGTGGAGAACAATACTTTTCCAAGGTGGATTTGCGGTCGGGATATTATCAAGTAAGGGTGAAGAGGGAAGATATCCCCAAGACTGCTTTTCGTACAAGATATGGTCACTATGAATTCATAGTAATGCCTTTCTGACTCACCAATGATCCAGAAATATTCATGTAATTGATGAATAGATTCTTTAGAGATTACCTTGAAAAAAATTTGCTAGTCTTTATAGATGATATTCTAATATACTCCAAAACCAAGGAGGATCATGAGGTGTATTTAAAAACTGTACTAGAGACTTTGTGCAAGGAGAATCTCTATTCAAAGTACAAAAAGTGTGAGTTCTGGTTGAAGGAGGTCTCATTCTTGGTCCATATCATCACAAGCAATGGGATATCTATGGACCCCTCCAAAACAGATGCAATTGAGGGATGGCCGAGGCCAACATCGGTAACGGATATTCATAGCTTCTTGGGGTTAGCTGGATATTATCGACGATTTGTGAGAAATTTCTCACGATTTTCTAACCCTCTTACCAAGCTAACTCGAAAGGGAGTAAAGTTTTCTTGGAGTGATGAATGTGAAGAAAGCTTCAAGGAGTTGAAAAGGAGGCTTATCACTACACCCGTGCTCACTTTACCCATAAGTGGGGAACTTTTTGTGGTATTAAGTGATGCTTCAAAGAAGGGCTTAGGCTGTGTGCTGATGAAAAATGATAAAGTGATATCATATGCCTCAAGGCAGTTGAAAATCCATGAGCGAAACTATCCAACGCATGATCTGGATTTGGCAGCTGTGATCTTTGCCTTGAAAATCTGGCGGTATTATCTCTATGGAGAGAAATGTGAGATATATACTGACCACAAGAGTCTTAAATATATATTCACACAGAAAGAGCTTAATATGCGCTAGAGAAGATGGATAGAGCTCATCAAGGATTATGACTGTTCAATACATTACCACCCTGGGAAAGAAAACAAGGTGGCAGATGCCCTAAGTAGAAAGGACCCAGAAATTCTATCAATGATGAGAATTGAGAAGGATCCAATATTCTTAGACTTGATGAATGTGGACATGGAAATCATAAAGAAGGGAACATCATCAATCCTTTCACAAATGATTGCTCAACCATCTCTTTTGGAAAGGTTAAAGGATGCTCAAAAGGATGATGTGGGAATTCAGGAAAAAGCGGGAGATATCAAAAAAGGGAAATCCTCGGAGTTTAATGTTAATGAAGAAGGAATTGTGTGGTTTGGGAAAAGACTATGTGTTCCATAAAGTTTGGAGCTGAAGAAGGAACTTTTGGATGATTCACATAGTTCAAATTTATCTATTCACCCAGGGAGCACAAAGATGTATCGAGATCTCCGAGAAAACTTTTGGTGGGATAATATGAAGAAAGAGATCACTGAATATACATCAAAGTGCCTGGTGTGTCAGCAAGTGAAGGTAGAGGGGCAGAAGTCTAAGGGGATGATGCAACCATTGCCCATACCAGAATGGAAATGGGAGAACATCACCATGGACTTTGTCACCAGTCTTCCAAGGACATCCAAAGGCAACAATGCAATCTGGGTTGTTGTGGATCGTCTTACAAAGACTGCACACTTCATTGCTATTCAGGAGGATTTCTCTTTGGATCAACTGGCACAGATATATATCAGGGAAGTAGTAAGGTTGCATGGAGTACCACTATCTATTGTGTCTGACCGAGATCCAAGATTAACCTCTAAGTTTTGGAAGAGTCTTCAACATGCTCTGAATACTGAACCGAACTTCAGTATGGCCTATCATCCTCAAACTGATGGCCAATCCGAGCGGACTATCCAAATACTTGAGGATATGTTTAGAGCATACTCAATGGACTTTAAAGGAGGATGGGATCAACATCTTCCTCTGGTTGAGTTCTCTTATAATAACAGTTTCCACTCAAGCATCCAAATGGAACCATATAAAGCCCTGTATGGGAAAAGGTGAAGAACACCGGCATGTTGGGATGAGGTCGGTGAACGTAAGCTGCTTAGACCAGAAATGGACGAAGAAATGGTGGAGAAGGTGAAAACCATTCAGCAGTATATCAAGGCATCCCAAAGTTGACTGAAGAGTTATGAAGATAATCGTCGATGAGACCTTGAGTTTAAAGTTGGAGACATGGTGTTTATATGCATATCTCCATGGAAGAAGGTCATGAGGTTTGGAAAGAAAGGGAAGTTAAGTCCAAGGTACATCGGCCCCTTCTAGGTTCTTGATCGTGTTGGGGTTGTGGCCTATCGACTAGCACTTCTACCTACCATGGCCAAGGTGCATGATGTCTTTCATGTATCCCTCTTAAGGAAGTACATACCGGACCCTTCACATGTACTCTCTTCTGAAGTGGTACAATTGGAAGACGATCTTTCTTATGAGAAGCAACCGGTGAAGATCTTAGATCGTAGAGAAAAAGTTCTACGAAATAAGACAATGCCCCTCATCAAGGTGTTGTGGAGAAACCACAAGTTTGAAGAAGCGACTTGGGAATCAGAGGAAAAGATGAAGCTAAGTTACCCACATCTGTTTTAGTGTGGGAAAAGGAAAAATTTTGAGGGAGAAATTTCTTAAGGGGGGAATGTTATAACGACCCAAAGTTTCATTAATAGAAATACCTCTTGATCTAATTAAATGTCTCTTTATGAAAAATGTTTTTATAAGATGTCAAATTCTTTGGTTTTATGTTAAGAATTTTGACCTTTGCTAATATATTCGTTGAACAGTGATCACATGATTAGTATAAATATAGGACTTTAACAAATCCAATTTACTCAGACAAAAGAAGTGATGGCCTCGTCCAGTAGAATTGCTCCATACGAAGCCCATTTGTCGGATCTCGGAAAAGAGGTGGAATCCTTGGGCTTCGCCCTTGACCAAACCCAAGCTGAGCTTCACCATGTCAAGCTTGAATGGGACCGTCTACGGGAAAAGTGGAAGTTGATAGAGATTACCACTCGAGTGATGTTATCTGAGCCACCCCAAGAGTCTGTCACCATCGCACACCTTACCCTTAGGTCTTATGTGGCTGTTTTAAGGGGTTATGTAACAAATAAGTAGTACTATGTTCATGTACATTATTTTTGTATATAATAATGAATATAATTTCTAGTCATTTTTGATACATTGTAAATAGTTTTTAAAGTACAAATGGTGTTTTTAGTTATTATTTAATTAAGAAATATATTTTATTAAATTAAGGGATTTTTGAATTAAATAATATTTTAATAAAATAATAATATTGTTATTAAATTAATTTTTATTAAATATAAATGATCTTAGAATTTTATGAATGCAATAAAAAAAATTTATTAAGGTTTGAAAGCCATTTCTGTCAAAACTCGTGAATTTTCGATAAATGACGGTTTTTATTTTAAAAGTGAAAATTAACATATTTAGAAAAAAATTTAGATAAAATAAATTTCATTTCTGGAATCAGGAGGTCGAAATTATCCAACGGTGAATTTTTCATAATTTTCTGAGACAGTCAAATTTTTGGGTAAAAATTAAATATCGTTTAAATATATAATGTGTTTTATGACATCATAATGTCCCAATAGTGATGTAATAAAATACTATAATCTTTATGTTCGGCCAATATATTTTTTAACATTAAAATAATGTGATTTTGGGTTTGTTTGACTTACTTTTCAAAGCATTAAAGGACCCCTCAAGACATATTCAACACTCTGCCTTTTTAAATTAATTTCCATGGAAGTGTGACTCACCTCCACATAAGCAACCCTAATATTTTAAGAAGTTTGGACTTGGGACTTATAAAATATTGTTTTCCTCTTCCTTTTTCCAAAAAACCATGGGAAAAAACCATGGGATGGTTTGTGGTTTGGATTAATTTAATGTAAGGGGACCCAAACCTAAATAATAAAGAATTCTCTCACATTTCCTATATAAACCCACCCAAGATCCCACTTCCTCATCACTCAAAGCCCTTGGAGTTCGTCTAACCTCTGCCCAACTCTCTCTAGAATCCTCCCAAGGTGCCCCAAGCTCCCAAGAAGCCTCTCACAAGCCTCTCTCTAGCCTTTGGAAGCACACTTCCAAGTAAGGGTTTTTTCTTCCTTTCTCTTTTTTGTCAATTTTCTTTAAGTTGTATTGCCCTTTAAATTTAAATTATTAATGTTGGGGTATGGTTTCACATCTCCCCCATACTACCCTCCTATTGTTTTAATGATGGGAGACCCCTTTCTCTCTCATTAAATGCCTCCCATGTACACCTGTTACTATGCCGAAATTCCGAAAGGAACTTCTCTCTCTTCTTTTACATTCAAGCAATAATTTTGTATCATGAATCTAAATTCCATTACAATTGTTGGGACATGTATCTATATGGAATCCTTACTGTCCATTACATGTAAATATGATGAGGAACCCCTTTTCTCTCTCATCAACCATTTTTATGAATTCTTATGTCACGCCGTTACGCTGCCGAAATCGCACCAATTTTCTAAGCCAATGCCATTGTGTAGTGAATACCATGACCATTTCTCCATCATGGGTATTCACCTTTATGAACATTTACTTATTGATTATAAAGTTTCATTTATGAATTCCACATTCCTTTATCGTGGAATAAATGATTATGTTTTATGAATCCATGTTTTATGATCCATGTGGCACACTTATGCATGAAATGAAATGTTTAAGAAGGGTGCACCCTTATAGCGCTCCAATGCATTGGGTAAAGTATAGTATCATGATACTTCAGGTGCAATGAGTGTTGACTCATGCTAATTCAAGTGCAAGGAGGGTTTACTCGTGCTTTATGTGCAATGAGGATTTACTCATGCTCCATGTGCAATGGGCTTTGGCTCATGCTAATTCCATGTTAAGTGTTGTTGCCACATTTCCATGTTATGATTATCATGCTTTATCATGCCTTTATGTTCACGTTTTTCTTATGCTCTATTGATATGCCTATTGTCTAACATGTATTTTACTCCTCATGTTATTCCATGTGTAATCCCTTACTGGGCTTTATAGATCACCCTTTTCTTATGCATGTCCTCTGGTTATCTCATGCAATGCTAAGTACGAAGGAATGTAGTTGTCATGTAAAGGAAGTTTTCAATAAAGATGATGTATTTAATGTTTTAAGTTTTTATGTAATGATCCTAATCCCCAAAGACACTAAACCTCTCGATATTCTTTGTTGTATCAAGTGAAGTTTTATGTAATAAATCATGTTTAAGTTTGTAATAAAAGCAGGATTGTCATTGGCAATGACCACAACAACCCACTTGGAAGTTGATGTTCAGCCTTCACCTGCTGACAGGTAAGGCATCGTTCCACAAAACTCGCAACTTCTTTCTTCATTCCTGGCCACCAAAACTGCCTACGAAGATCACAGTACATCTTAGTCAAACTTGGATGCACTGCCCACTTTGACACATGGAACTCGACATCAACTCCTCCCATACATCTGTCAGCACCACAACACGACCATGAACATAAGCAACTCCATCAGCACTAAAAGTCCAACCATAAGGTGACTCCCCACCTTTAAGACTTTCCTTCATATCCAAACACTCAAGATCCACCAACTGACTCTCTTTCACTCTGCTCAAAAGCACAGAATCAACTTCTATATATGCAAAGTTCGTTTGCTCGTTCCCATCCTGCACCTCCAAATA
This sequence comes from Viscum album, assembly GCA_963277665.1. Taxonomy (NCBI): domain Eukaryota; kingdom Viridiplantae; phylum Streptophyta; class Magnoliopsida; order Santalales; family Viscaceae; genus Viscum; species Viscum album. Next base: position 1,584,258,053 of record OY728121.1, read on the forward strand.
CATCTCAGAAAACAAAGCCATCATCACCCACTCTGAACTGGATTCTTGAACTACCTGATTCTAAGTATTCTATCTTAGAGCATCAGCAACACTATTCCCTTTCCCCGGGGTGTACACTAACTCAAAATCAAAATACTACAGGTACTCGACCCATCATCACTATCGAAGATTCAAATCCCACTGAGAGAAGATGTATTTCAGACTTTTATGGTCGGTAAACACTATAAAGGGCTCTACCAACAATTAATGTCGCCAACATTGTAAGGAATGAACCACAACAGCTAGATCTAGGTCATGAGTAGGATAATTCCTTTCATGTTGCCTTAATTGTCTCGACCCATATGCCACGGCCTGGTCATCTTGCATCAACACTCTCCCAAGTCCAACACCAGATGCATCGCAGAACAAGGTGCACCTCTTACCTGGTTTGGGTATGATCAAAATCGGTGTGGTAGTCAACCGATTATTCATCTCCTGAAAAGAATTTCTCATAAGCCTCTGACCAATCAAACTTAACCCCTTCTTGGTTAGGCCTGTGAGCGGTGCTTCCAAATGAGAGAAGTCTCTAATAAACCTCTGGTAATAACCGGGAAAACCAAGAAAACTCTGAATATCAGTGACATTCTTGGGTTTCTCCCAAGATACCATGGGCCGCACCTTTTCTGGATCCATTGACACGCCTGACTCAGAAATGATGTGTCCCAAAAAGTGCACCTCATCAATATAAAAATGACATTTTTATATCTTGGCATAAATCCTATGCTCTCTTAGTGTACTCAAGATGATCTCAAGATGTTTGTCATGATCTTCATAAGTTTTGGAGTACACCAAGATGTCATCAATGAATACAACTACAAACTGATCCAAATACAAATGGAATATCCGGTTCATCAAGGCCATGAACACTATTGGTGCATTGGTCAATCCAAATAGCATCACCAAAAATTCATACAACTCGTACCTTCTTCAGAAGGTTTTCTAGGGTATTTCAGAAGGTCTCACCCTCAAATGATGGTATCTTGATCTCAAGTCGATCTTGGAAAGCACTGAGGTACCTCTGAACTGATCAAACAGGTCATCGATTCTAGGAAGAGGGTATCAATTCTTAACTATCATCTGGTTCAGCTTCCTATAATTGACACATAGCCTGAGTGATCCATTAGACTTATTAGAAAACAGTGCAGTAAATCCCCAAGGTGATGTACAATGACAATAAACCCCTTACGCTCCAATTCCTATGACTAAACCTTCAGTTCTTGGAGCTCTGCTGGCACCATTCAGTAAGGTGGAATGGAAATTGGCTCCGCTCCTGGAAACAATTTGATCATGAACTCAACATCTCTCTCAGGTGGTAACCCCGAGAAGTCCTTAGGAAACACATCCTAAAACTGGTCTACAACAAAAGGGAAGACCGGTTGTCCTTTCTCCCCATAATCTAACATAAGTCATACCACTTGGGCTATGAGTTCCCCCAACCATTGGTGTAGTGGCCCTACATGGCTCGCTCGAGTATCCCACTCACCACGAAAGAAATAAGTGATCCCATCGAGATATGTGAACGTTACCCAATGTTGGTAACAGTCGATATGGTCTTGATATAACACCAACCAATCCATTCCCAATATTAGGTCAAAACCTTACATATCTAGGACAAACATATCCCATATAAAATGATACCCACCAACCTCCAAAGCATAACTCTTACACTGCCTGATGTACTTGAATCGCACCCCTAGCAGAGTATCAAGCGACATTACCCCACATGCAGTCTCTACGGTTAAGCCCAAAAAAACTATAAACTGAGTAGAAATAAATGAATGTGTAGCACTTATAACAAATAAAGCACTAGAAAACATGGAGGTTATAAGAAACGTACCTCGTACAGTAGACAGCCCTGCCTAAACACCTTTAGGTGCAGCCTGAACTGCATGGAGATGACCTGCCCCTTTACCCTGGGCTCCAGCCTGAGTACCTTACACTACACTACTCTATTGGTAATGGTGATATCGCCCCAGAGTTCCATGCCCACCGCCCCTACCAGTACAGCCCGTGGAGATCCAACTACCTTCCTGATACGGGGTAACCGACCCCCTGCCTACACTCGGCATCTACCTCTAACCTCCATCATTCCCTGACTATCATGGGCTCCTACAGAACCTCTACACGTGGCCTACCTGCCACATGCTTGGCACTTGACAGGTGGGCGGGGACACTGGTCACGCTTATGCCCCGGCCTGGCACACTGATAGCAGAAGACCTGGTTTCCACCCTAAGAAGTTTCCCCCCTCTTATGACTGCTCTATGTGCTTCCACCCTGCTAAAAGGTTCCAAAGTGGCACTTCCTACTATCAAAAGTCGCACCACTTGCTTGCCTAGCTAGCACCACAAGTTCACTACCTGAAGCTCCCTTCAAGTTCCCCTCTGAGATAAGGGCTTAATCCACCACTTCAGCAAACCTTTTTAGATGAAATATATTCACTTGATATTTGATCTCGTGTCTCAGTCCATCCTGGAAGCGTTTTTCCACATCTACCTCATCTCCTGTCAATGTTGGAACGAAGTACCTTAAATCGGTGAAACAACTAGCATAGTCCATCATCGACATTGTCCCCTGAGTCAAACTCATAAAATATGAAGCCTTCTCTTGCCTCAAGGTTTTTGGGTAGAAGTTCTCAAGAAACGTCTCCTGAAAATCTTTCCACATCATTACTTAGGCCATCTCTGTCTGAATCATAATGTCCCACCAACGTTTTGCTTGACCTCTCAATATATATGTCACCAACTTGATTCACTTCTCAAGAGGAGTATCTAGATGTTCAAGAATAGTTTGGATGGACTATATCTAGAACTCTGCTACTTTTGGCCCACCCTCTCCGGTAAAGGTCGTAGGGCGCTGCAGGTGAAACTCCCTAGTTAGCTCAAACATACTCGGTGCAACCCACCCTGGGTCTTGTTCTATCATCTGCATAAAACGAGCAAAGTTCTTGCATAACTTCTCTTCCATATCTCCTTGTATCACCACTTTCTCTTGTTCCACTACTGGAGGAGCATTCTCAACAATGTCCTCATGTCTCCCAACTAACACACGTCTTCGAGGTGGCATTTCTATACAATGCCAAACATGAAATTTAGACTGTAACCATAACACTTTTACAAAGGAAAAAAGGACACATAGGTAGTCTAATCACTTGTCATAACCAAACCAATTTGCATACACCACCCAAAGGAGCCCACTCACAACTGGGTCACTACCCTCATCCATCTTCCTAAGGCCATGGCTAACACGGGTACCTAATTCACATGGTTACAAGCCTCATCTTTTTCACCCATCCAAAACTATTTCCATATCCCAATTTACTCTTACAACACGTTAACCCGATTTCACTTCATTAGTAAACACCATTTTTAAATTACTACTTGACATTCTCACTTCCCTTTTTACCCACTCATACCATCTCATTGGGCACATTACTTTTAGAAGAACATATGCATCCTAACCTTTATATCCTGCATACCCATTATGTGTGTGTGCCTATCATGATGCATGCCACTTACCTATATAGGTGCCTAGAATGGTGTATGAATGCACAACATTGTACCTTTCCGGCCATGAGAGAAGTATCAAAAAACCATCAAATCACACAACAAGTGCATCACCCAATGGTGAAATATCATCAAATATAATAACACACAACAAGAACAACAATCTCATCCCAGGGTGACTTGGGTTTTCCCCCGTACATGGGTTAGCTACTCCCAAGAAAGAGCTCATTACCAAAGCTTGAAACATTCCTAAACTCCTATCTGCCATTCCAAAATAGTAAGAAAGAGAAAATAACTCCTCTGATGCCACTTTGTAACGTCCTCTACCCAGGATCCACTAATCTGGTGCCCCGATCTGGGTCGCTACATGACCTCAAGCACGCCTCCCCGTATTCCAGAGGTTTTTTACTAGTAGAGAGGGTCCAATAGGTCATGTAGGGAGACTATACCCTCAATACCAGAGTAAGCCACAACAGATAATAATTTAACTAGCAGAAACAAAAGAGAACAATCCATAACATGCATAAATAACCAAATCCCAAAACTAGATACAATCGTAAAAAATAATAAATATTACATGCCATGATATAGTGTCAAGTGAACAAAACCCAAAAGAAAGAAAATAGTAGAATCCGCAAAATGGTCTGGACTCCAAGTCTGTAACCTCGCCCAAACATGTTCCATGTCCAACTCAACTCCCTAGCATAGGGCCCTTTCCCTTGTCCTAACCTGCAAGCATGAAATCTGCTCGGATACCCAATAGAGGCCCAAGAAGGGTGTGAGTATAACTCAGTAGGCCATCACTAATGGTGTCTACAAAATATCCAGCAAGGTAGATAGTGCATGAAAATGATAACAATGGAAAAAAATAAAAGTAAATTGTTCAATAGGACAATCTAGACTATGTTCCTCTTTAATTACACTACCATTGAGATCGGTTCACTACTTAGACAATTCATGATTTAACCCATACATTTTCATGTGTTCAATGGATTAGGCATGTTCAAAATTCTTAAGCATATGGGAAATAAGTTAATCCATATCTCACTAGGCTTCACATCATAGCAATATCATAATCCTCACCTCGAAGCCTCAGTCTGGGTGGAATGAAACTATTAGGGGAAAAGAACTTTGTCCCCTCACCTAACCTGTTAATTTAGGGGTGGAGCTAGAACCTCAATCCAACTCAACCCATGGGCGTAGAACCTCAAGTTGATACCCCACACAACCAAGCCATGTGCACATGCTTATTTATCATTCACCGCATTTAACCATATCACAACAACATAACCAATATCATTTACCACATCACAGCAATATCATTAAATGGGAAATTATCATTATGCATAAATCCATTGACACATGCAACATTCATATTACTTAATCCCTTTATACCCATTCCCATTTTCCATGCCTATCTCACTAAGCATATTCAAGTATAAAGATAATCCCCTAGCATTTTCCCATTAATTCATTTACCCCTTTTTTATGCCAACCAAACAACCTCTTAGGAAAATACCCAACCTAAGTGTATTACTAAACCCAAAATACACATCCTTTAATCATATTTAACATATTCATTATGGGCTCTATGTTCTCACACAACGGCCTTACATTTACTTAGCTAAACTCTAAGTTCGTGGAATATCAGCACACCCTATGGGTGGACCTAATTTGGTCGATTCATCCTACTTTCATCCCATGGGGATCAAGAGGGGTTCAATTAACCATTTAGACACCCAATACATCACATCATGTCAATTTCACCAAGAAATCTTCAAAATAGGGCAAGAATAAAAACTCTACATGCACAAATCTACTCAAAACCAAGGGATATAACTTGTAGACCACCTACATCGAATCTGTTGATGAACGCCCTCTCAAACAAGGCCTTAGATACTGATCCAACACCCCTTTGAAGCCTCAACCTAGATATTACCGAAAAAGAGAGGTTTGAGAGCTTCATGTGGAAATCTCCCAAAATACAAGACCTAAACTGGAAAAGAGAGAGGAGGAGGAGATTAGACTCACCTGGATATTTGATTCGCATCCAACAACACTCCAAATGGTCAATAATCGAAGAATATAGATCCTTGAAATCTCTTGGTCCCTTTGGTTCATTTCTAGGGTTGCAAGGGAGGATGAGGAGGAAAATCCTGAGTGAACATAAAAACCCCGAAGTGGCAATTTTGTAATTTTTTTGAAAGTTTCTGGGCTGCACGGTTTTCCAAACTGTGCGCAAACCATGCAGATGATTCTATCCCAAAATAGCCTCCTCACACGGTTTTCCAAACCATGCGCAAACCGTGCAGAGGCTACTGTCCCCCCCATGCATGGTTTCCTGGGAATTCCGCACGGTTTGCACTAACCGTGTGCAAACCGTGCAACATGCCCAGAACCCCCTTTTTCTTCCTCTTTCATGTCCCAAACCCCCTGAACAACTCTAAGACTTCTTAAAGACTTAGTAAAATGATTAATTGACCAAAATAAAAGGATTAAACTAAAACGTAATTAAAACATACCTTACGAAGAATTCGGGATCTTACAGTCAGACAAAGCGTGTTATTTAGATCCTAAAGGATATGCTCAGTGTCTGCACCTTGGATCTTGGTGAATCTTGGGATAGTAATATGTGATTGGTTGAATTTTCTTATAAATATAGTTATCAACTGTCGATAAGAATTACTTCTAAAGTTCCAAAGGATCGAATAACAATTGGGAATGGGGGTTGAATTAGTTGTTCACTTTTTATAAGTTTCAAAACTTTTAGAAACTTAACCCCTGAAACCTGTTAATATTTATTTCCTTATCAACTTTTAGTAAATAATCATTCATTAAAAAGTAGGAAAGAAAAAAGTGAACACAATATTTAAAAGGTTTGGTCTCAGTTTTAGAACTTACATCATTACCATATCCACTCTCGTGGGTCTATGGAAATCCACTATTATAGAGAAGTGAATAAAACTTGTTTCAACTCCTATTAGACACCTTATATCTCCCGATAGGAAAGATTATATTGACTACCATAATTTTAAAATTTTTTCTTATAAAACAATTGATCCAGACAAAATAATAAATACTTTGTTGAAACATCCCCATAATTGATCAGTCTAAATCCTTTGTCCAATTTTGATGGATCTGATTTTCTCAATCTGATGAGTCTGGATATGATTCTCTCATTACAATAAGTCTGGATCTAATTCTCTCAATATGATGATTCTAGATCTAATTCTCTCAATGTGATGACTATGGATCCGATTCTCTCAATACGATGAGTCCGGATTGGATTCTCTCAATATAATGAGTCTAGATCTGATTCTCTCAATATGATGGACTCAATACGATGAACTCATTCTCAATCTGAAAAACTCAAACTCTGCTCAAATGCTCAATATGATGCACCTCAGTCTGATTGACTCAATACAATCTTCTCAATATGATCTTTCTCAATCTGGTAAACAAATATTCAATTCTCTAATCCTCCTCACGAGATCTTTGGCCAATAATGACTTTCACTTGATTTCTTTAGCACTTCGCATTTTATGCTTGTGTAAAAAGTCACTTATAAACAAATGATCTGAGAAAGTATTTATAGGTGACTCAGAAAGGTAAGAGCGGGAAACTTGAAAACTTTCCCCACTTCCTCAAATTTTAAAACTTCTCAAATCTCTCACATTTAAACTTCAACTTTGACTTCTTCAATACTCCTTAGATTTCTATGAGATTTACACAAAATTGAATTTCAAGTTTGAACTCTTCAATTATTTATATAATTTTTTGGAATTTTATTTTTGAGTCTTCTTCATAATCATATTATTATGAATCTTTTTCCTTATCATCTCATTATGATTTTTGTTTCCTTCTCAGCTCATTGTGAATCTATTTCCTCTCAGCACATTATGGTTTTTGTTTCCTTCTCATCTCATTGTGAATATTTTTCCTTATCATCTCATTACGATTTATGTTTCCTTATTATCTCATTAAAAATTATATTTCCTTCTCAGATTATTATAAATTTTTTTCCTCTTCAGCCTATTATGATGGAATTCTCGTTACGATGGATTTTCCCATTATGATGGAAATCCCATTACAATGGATTTTCCCATTATGATGGAATTCTCATTCCACAACTCTAAAATTATTCAAACCTCTCCACCATTTCTTCAAAAGCTTTTATCATGAGAGTTTTTATGATTTGTGATAACTTTATGATCAGCAAAGCATCGTCTAATTTTTTTAGGAAGTATGAAAAATTTCAAACTCCTGACTTCACAATCTTCTTTCAAAACTCTTCATCAAAAAAACAACTTCTTCACTCAGAAAATTATTTCTTTCTCTAATTACGACAAAGTCAAACTTCCATCAAAAAATAATTTCTACCTCCAATTCTTTTGGATCTGATGATCTGAATACAATGTAGATATATCTAATTATTTCAGAAAATTTTGACTTTCTTACAGATGATCATTATAATGGACTCGATATGATTCCTAGATAACAAAAACATTATTATAAAAAAAGGTTAGTTGTCAACAAATATAAAAACTTTGTTTAAAACAATTTAACTATAAAGGTTCTTCAATCTCCCCCTTTGGATTTGTTGACAACCCTTGTTAATAACTTTTCCAATTCTCAGAATTTTTTTGTGACTCAACTTTTGTAAACAAATCAAGTTTTTTGACATTTATAAAAATGTAGATTTTTCTTAGAAGAGAGTGTCTTGAAACCACAATACTAGATAAAGTAATTTTTTTAAGGAATTTCATCCCTCGGTGAAAAGAAAACTTTTTGACCATGTAAAGATAAACTCCCACTCACTTTTATCACCTCCTATCACTTTTCTTTTTCTCTCCTCCATTTTATGATAACCACAACTTTAGATTCATAAAAAAGATAAGTGAAAACTTCTTACAAAGTAAAAAAGTTGTTATTTACTCTCCCACTTTTTCAACATAATCCAAAGCATGATGGGGGTACTTCTTTATGAGGTTTAGGAAGACATGGGAGGAGGCTGAACATGAAGTTGCAACCTCAATTCCACAAACCTTTCTTTCATCATTTCTTTTGTAAAGATATCAGCAATCTGATACTTTGTTGAAATTTATTCAAGAAAAACATCTCTATTAGTAACTTTCTATTTTAAAAATTGAAACTTTATATCAATGTGTTTTGATCTTGAATGTTGGACAGGATTCTTATAAATATAAATTACACTCAAATTATCACAAAGTATCTTTAATGGTTTAGAAACTTTTACTTTAAAATATTCCAGCTGAACTTTTATCCATAAAATTTGAGTAAAATCATGAGTAGCTGTAACATATTTGGATTCAGATGTTCTCAAAGTTACTAAACTTTGTTTCTTACTATTCCAACTCACACAACATTCACTCAAGAAAAATTTTCCTCCTAAGGTTGATTTCCTATCATTACAATCTCCAGCCCAATCAGTATCAGTAAAACCATGAAACTTTGTCTCGCTGTTTCTTTTATATAACAACCCATGTGTAGTTTTTCCTTTGACATATCTCAAAATTCTTTTTACTACCAACATATTTGATTCTTTTGGATTACTTTGATCATTGGAACACAAAGTCACAACATAAACAATATCATGCCTTGAGACTGTGAGATAAATAAGACTTCTTATTAGCTTATGAAAGTATTTCTGATTCACACTTATTCTAGATTAATCTTTACTCAAATTTATGATCACTAAAATGGGAGTATAAAGTTATTTGTATTTTTTTATCCCAAACTTCTTTAACAATTCCCTGGAATACTTTTCTTGAGATAAGAAAATGTATTTTTCCTTTTGTTGAACTTGTAATAAAAGGAATAAAGTTAATTCTCCTAACATAGACATTTCAAAATTATTCATTTCCTCAGTAAATGTTTTTACAAACATCTTCTTTGTCCCCAAAAAAAATTATAACATTCACATAAACAATTACAATTAGAGTTCTAGAGTCAACATCTTTCATATATAAGTTTTTATCAACTTTTCCTTTAGAAAAGTTCAAAATTATCAAAAAATTGTTAAATTTAGAATACCAAGAATGTGGCGATTGTTTCATCTCATACAAAGCTTTATTCAATTTGTAAACTTTGTTTTCATCCTCATCAAGTAGAAACCCACAAGGTTGTTCAATGTAAACTTCTTCCTCAATATCATCATTTAAGAAATATGACTTTACATCAATCTAATAAACTTTGTAATTATAATGAGAATCCATTTAAAGAAACATTCAAATAGTTTCTAGCCTTGCAATAGGGGCAAAAGTTTCATCAAAATCTGTACCTTTCACCCATGAATTGCCTTTACAAACAAGTCTGGCTTTGTTTCTTGAAACTTCTCCATGTTCATTTAACTTGTTTTTGTAAACCTTCTTGGTTACAATAACATTTTTATTTAATGAACATGAAACAATTTCCCATGTTTTATTCTTCTCAATCTGGTCCAACTCTTCATTCATAGCATCCACCCATTCTTTGTGTTGAATAGCTTCTAAAACTGATTCCAGTTCAAATTTTGAGATAAGTAAAGTCTAATCATCTAATCTCAACTTTCTTCTTGTCTGAACTAGAGCCTTCTGATTCCCAATAATGTTTTCAGATTCAACATTTTTTTGTAAGGTAGTAAATTTCAAAGTTTCTTTCCCAGCTGAAATTTCCTCATCACATGATTCTTCTAAATCTTGATAAGGTTGTTTTGAATTACCTTCACTATTGTTGGAATTCTCTAGTTTATCCTCCTCAGCATTCTCAAAAACTTTTTTTAAGGAACTTTGATTTTCAATTACCTTCACGTCATATGAGCCCACCATCTTTTGTAAACATTTTCTCCAACATTTTTAACTTCTTTCATTTGGTGAACAACCCATAAAAGTTCTTTCCTCAGCTTTCTCATCAAACTTTCCCAAATCTGGATTTTGGATTTTGAGAAAACATGGACTTCAAAAAACTTTGAAGTATTTCAATGAAGGTTTTTTGATATACCACATTTCATATGGAGTCATATTGGTTTCTAGTCTCAACAAAAATCTATTTTGAAAATGTATAGCAGTACTAATAGCTTCTCTCCAATAGAATTTTGAAAGTTTGTATTCAGCTAACATACTCCTTCTCATTTCCACCAAACTTATATTATTTCTTTCTGATAATCTATTTTGTTATGGAGTATAGGGAGCACTATACTGATTCTTGATACCATTCTTTCTAAAATAAGTTTCAAAAGTGTTATTTTTGAATTTAGTACCATTATTTGTTCTCAAATTCTTTATGGAAACCCCCATTTCTTTCTCAATATCTTTTCTGAAGAATTTGAACATTTTAATAGCCTATTACTTGTGATTCATAAACATGATGTTTTTCATATGAGTAAAATCATCAATAAAAGTGATAAAGTATAAGTATCCTTTTGTTGATTAATGTCTCATTGGCCCACATAAATCAGAATTAATAAGCTCAAGTGGTCTGGTAGATTGAATCTCAACTATTTTATGACTTTTATTGGTCGTCTTTCCTCTCTGGAAAGTAATACAAGCATCTTCATCTCTTCTTTTAAATTCTGAAAATTCATAACAAAATCAACTTTATAAAGTTTTTTCATACTTTTTTTGTCCAAGTTTTCCAAGTATTTGGTGCCATAATTTGTTTCCATCTTCCATGCTCAAGTAATAGGATTTATTGAATTCTCCTATTTGAAAGAGATTCCCACTGATCCTTTCTCCTTTTGTAATAATGTTTCCATATTTCACACTTTTTATGATACAAAAATATTTTCTAAAAACAACTTATTTTCCATCATCACAAAGTTTACTTACACTAAGTAAGTTATGTTTTATCTCATCAACAAATAAAACTTCCTTATATTTCAACTTTTTTACTTCAATCTCAGTCATTTTGATTCCTCTAATTTTTAAGGAACTGTCATTCCCAAAGGTAACTGCTCCTCCATCATGAATTTTGTTGGACAAAAATCCCTCAAGGTATCATTGAAGCATTTTTGAGGTGATTGTGTTTGTTGACAAAGTGGACATCTGAGTGGTGATTATTGACAAAGCAAAACAATGACATACGAATTTGTTGACAAAGAGGATTTCATGATGGAATGTCGAGTTCAAGAGTTGAGGTCAATGATCCATGTTTGATTCAAGAACGTCGACAAAAGGAATGGATGATCTGGAGGCGGTACAAAAGAACAGATACAAGGTGGCGCCGTTTTCCAGTGTTTGCCAATTTTTTGGGCCTGAATATCGTCAAATGAAGAAACGTGGTTTTTGGAAAAGGGACTTGCGTGCCGTGTACTTGAAGGCTTGGAAACTTGCGCGCCTTATGTTTTTCAAGATCATATCATCAAAATGTGGCAAAGGGATAAGTGTCGCGCAAGTATTGGTGGTGTCGCACAAGTGACTTGCGCACCGTGAAAGAGACTTGCGCGCCGATGCCTTGGAAGCTTGAGAACTTGCGCACCTGTGGTTTTTCAAGATCAGAAGATCAAAATATGACAAAGGAAATATGTTCATGCAAGTTTGGATTTAGGTCGCACAAGTGACTTGCAGGAGAAGAGACCTGTGCGCTGAGACTTGCACGTCGAGGAGAGACTTGCGCACCGTCGCGCAGGGGTGACCAAATGCATATAAATACTGGACCACCCCTCTTCATTATTAACCGAAGTTCAACAATTTGAAGATTTAGAGCTCCCGTCGCGCAGGTGTGGTGGTCGCGCAAGTGGTGGTGTGTCGCGTAAGTGGGACTTGCGCGCCAGAGAAGGAAGTTGCGCGCCAAGTGTTTGTTGTGCGCCTGAGGTGGTTTAGGCGAGGAAGGAAGTGAGTTGCGTAGGTTTGGAGTTGCAGAATCTTGTGTCACGCAAGTGGTTGAGGAATACTTGCGCACCAGTTGTGACTTGCACGCTGATACTTGCGTGCCACGATAGACTTGCGCGCCAAGTAAGGTTTATTTCCAGCGGTGATTTTCGGGCTGCGTGGAAGCTGAAATTTTGCCTGATACCTTCGGTGCAAAAAGAGATTCATCTACGGGTGAAAGTTGGGATTCAACAGAGCATCTACTTACAGAGGAAGATGCATTCCTTCATGAAAATGAAGAGACCTACAGGTCTATAAACTGTGAGTGGATCCTTTCTGACGCAGTGAGCAAAAGAAGAGGAAGAAGGTGATCCTCTCCACCGGCAGTGAGCCAAAGAGAGAGAAATAGGGAGTGACCCTTGGGAAATCAGTGAGCTAATCCTAAACCTTGTAAAGGCAGTGATCCTGGGACAGAGTGACTGTTCCCGAATCCTTGTATCCACATCTAGTGAAGAATAGTGGAATTTGGTACGACCGGCAACTTGTCAGCGTATGCTCCTTGGACGTAGCCCAGTGAGGGTGAACCAAGTAAAAATCTTTGTGTCTGGCTGACTACTTCCCTACATTGAATTTAAAGCATCATCATCTGATAAATAATAAAGTAAGTGATCATAATAAACACACAAGTGCAAACAAAGTGACCCTTATAATAAATAGGTCAAGATCCAGTGGGGCAGAAAGAATTTTGAAAAAGAATATCCATACCCTGATTCACCCCCCCTCTCAGGGTATATAGGCCCCTATTGGTCCTAAAAAATTTCAACATGTTTTAAGATTTTTATATCACATATCATATGTAAATAAAATCTACTATAAAGTATCCATGTTTTGTTCATTTTACTTACTTTCAAAAAAAATCAACAACAAAAGCTCTTTCCTCAACTTTCTTCTTTGTAGCTTTATTTTATTTTATATCATAAGAAACTTATTCTAGAAGGAGTTTCATATATATTTCTTCATGATGAACAGATTGATCACATCTTCCACAAAATTCTTCCAAACATTTAAATTGATTTTTTGTTGGAAAGTTTCTAACATCTTGAGAATTCACTTTTTCAACTTTCTGTAAGTTAGGAATGTTTCTCATTCTAATTTTAATATTTCTTTTACTTTTCTCAAACCTTCTTCCAGGTAGAGATAATTTGTGCCAAAAATTATATGCTATGTGTCCATAGATTCCACAAAAACAGCAATAAATATTAAATCATGAATTTCTATTTAAGAAAGATCTTTCTCTATAGAAACTTTTTTGAGGTTGGTAACTTCTTTCAGCTCTAACATAATAAGGATGTGGACTATATTTTATTTTGAGTGAGTTTTATACTTTTTTAGATTTGATAGGTTTCTTACATCCTTTATACATCCAAACTTTCCTAATAATTTTTATGAAACCTTTATAAGTCTTAACTTTTACTTCCGAAGCTTTGTTGAAGTTTTCATTCATCTTACTAAAGGTACTTTCAGACTCAAGAAGTTTTGATTGAAACTTGTTAACTTATTCTTCCTTAGATTCCAACTTCTTACTAAGATATTCAATCATATTTCCATGTTTATTAATTCTAATTTTTTAACTTAAAATCTCCTCAATGTATTCTTCATCCTCTTGATAACATATTTTCTTCCATCAACAACTTCTTCACAATCTTTCTTCATAACTCTAATTTATTTCTCAATATTTTTGTTTTTCTCAATATATGAAACAAGTTCTATTCTGAGTTAATACTCTCTATAATATTCTTTACCACCTTCTTCACTCTCTAAGGAATATTTTGTTTTCTCAAATTTTTCAATGAAGGTTCTGAATTTTTATAAACTTTCATCTTTAGAATAGTTGCTTTTAGTTGAGTCTGATTCAAATATCTTACTCAACATACTTATTTTGTTTCTAGTAAACTTATTCATGTATTTTTTGGAATACTTTTCTTCTTTATCATTTTTTCCGCTTCTTTCATCAAGGTTTTTCATCAGAATTGTCTCAATATTCTCCAAATTTCTTCTTGGGTCAATTCATAGAAAAGTGCCTAATTCCACCATGCTCAAAACATTTGAGAGGAAGTTTACCTTCATATTTTACTCTTCCTCTCTGATAATTTTTAGAGATAAGAGACATAATATTATCATTCAACTCACCATATTTATTTTCTTCAAACTCATAAGGATCAACTTCTTCAATATCTTGTATTTTCATATTTCTCATAGCTTCAAAAGCCATTTCATCTTTCATCTTATTTTTAAACATTAGAGATTTCCTCATTTCATAAGCAAAAATAAAGTTATGCAATTCATTAAGAGATAAATCATACTTATCTTCTAACGAAGAAATTTTAGAATCAAACCTATCTAGAAATTTTCTTATAAGTTTCTTCACAATTGTAGAATCTTGCAAGACATATCTGAATCCTCTGATGTTGCAAATAATTTCATTTACTCTGGTGAAGTATTTATTAGTTTTTTCTTCATTTCTCATTCTGATGTATTCATACATATTACGCCATATTTGTAGCTTTTCTTCCTTAACTTTAGTATTCCCTTCGAAAACACTTTCTAGCTTGTCCTATATATATTTTGAAGTATTGATACCCATCGCCTTCTGATAAGGATAGGAGATAAGGAATCATTATATTTTTTCATCCATAATAATTTTTCCATCAAACGTAGGAATTCCTCTACTATTGACAAAATTGATATTATCCATGATAAGGATTCAGTAAGGGTACCTAGCTCTGATACTGATTTAAGTTCCAAAGGATCGAATAAAAATTGAGGAGGGGGTTGAATTAGTTATTCACTTTTTATAAGTTTCAAAACTTTTAGAAACTTAACCCCTGTAACTTGTTAAGATTTATTTCCTTATCAAATTTTAGTAAATACTCATGCATGAAAAAGTAGGAAATAAAAAAGAGCACACAAGATTTACAAGGTTCGACCTCAGTGTGAGAACCTATATCATTGCCATATCCACTCTCATAGTTCTATAGAAATCCACTATTAATAATAAGTGAATAAAACTTGTGTCAACTCCTATTAGATACCTTATATCTCCCAATAGGAAAGATTATAATGACTCTCATCAGTTTACAATGTTTTCTTATAAAACAATTGATCCAAACAAAATAATAAAGACTTTGTTGAAACTACTACACAAATGCTCAGTCTGAATCCTCAGTCTAATTTTACTGGATCCAATTTTCTCAATTCGATTAGTCTGGATCTGATTCTCTCAATACGATAAGTCTGGATCTGATTCTATTAATATGATGATTCTAGATCTAATTATCTCAATGTGATGAGTCTAGATTTATTCTCTCAATACAATGAGTCTCGATCTGATTCTCTCAATATGATGAGTCTAGATTTAATTCTCTCAATACAATGGACTCAATACGATGAACCCATTCTCAATCTACAAAACTCAAAATCTGCTTAAATTC
Source organism: Viscum album (assembly GCA_963277665.1). Taxonomy (NCBI): domain Eukaryota; kingdom Viridiplantae; phylum Streptophyta; class Magnoliopsida; order Santalales; family Viscaceae; genus Viscum; species Viscum album. Next base: position 1,584,273,894 of record OY728121.1, read on the forward strand.
TCAATACGATGTACCTCAATACGATTAACTCTATATGATCTTCTCAATATGATCTTTCTCAATCTGGTAAACATTCAGTTGTTTGATCCTCCTCATGAGATCACGGATGAAAATGACTTTCACTTAATTTCTTCAGCGCTCTGCCTTTTCTTCTTGTGTGAAAATTCACTTGTGAATGAATAATATGAGCAAGTATTTATAGGCGACTCAGAATGGAAAGAGAAGAAAACTTGAAAACTTTCCTCACTTCCTTAAATTTCAAAATTCTGTTAATCTCTCAAATTTAAACTTCAACTTTCACTTCTTTAACCCTCCTTAGATTTCTCTAAGATTTACAAAAAATTGAATTTCAATTTTGACCTCTTCAATTCTTTATATAATTTCTAGAATTTACTTTTTGAGTCTTCTTCATAATAAAATTATTATGAATCTATTTCCTTTTCAACTCATTATGATTTTTATTTCCTTCTAATCTCATTACGAATCTGTTTGATTCTCAGCTCATTATGATTTATGTTTCCTTCTTAGCTCATTACGAATATGTTTCTTTCTCAGATCATTACGATTTATGTTTCCTTCTCATATCATTACAAATTACATTTCCATCTTAGCTCATTATAAATTTTGTTTCCTCTTCAGCTCATTACGATGGAATTCTCATTACGATGGAATTATCATTACGATGGATTTTCCCATTATGATGGATTTTCCTATTACAATGGAATTCTCATTCTGCAACTTTGAAATTCTTCAAACCCCTCCACAATTTATTCAAAAGCTTTTATCATGATATTTTTCATGATTTATGAGAACATTATGATTAGAAAAGCATTGTCTTACTTTTTTTAGAAAGTATGAAAACTTTCTAACTCCTAAATTCACAATCTTCTTTCAAAAATCTTCAGCAACAAAACAATTTCTTCACTCATAAACTTTTTCCTTTCTCTAATTATAATAAAGTAAAAATTCCAGCAAACAACAATCTCTCCCTCCGATTCTTTTGGATCCAATGATCTAAATACAATGCAGATGGATCTGATTCTTTCAGCAACTTTCAGCTTTCTTAAAAAATCTCATTATGATGGAATAGATCTGATTCATGGATAATAAAAAACATTCTTATACAAAAAAATTAGTCTTCAACAAATACAAAAACTTTGTTTAAAAAATTTTAACCACAAATGTTCTTCAAATCCCTTCGAGGCTCTGTATGGTCGCCCGTGAAAATCACCTCTTTGTTGGGAAGATGTGGGTGAGGCCTCTTTAGTGGGACCGATTTTTATTTAGGAGATGCCAATGAGGATTCAATATATACGTCAGTGTCTGGTTACAACTCCTAGTTGGAAAGAGTCGTATGTTGATCGACGACATCATTCTTTGGAGTTTTCCATTGGTGACCAGGTTTTCTTGAAATCTTCTCCTCGATTGGATCACTGTTGGCTTGGAAAATAGGGAAATTTGGCTCTGGGATATGTTGAACCATTTTAGGTCACTGAGCATCTTGAGCAGGTAGTTTATCAATTGACATTGTCGGTTTAGTTGATGAGTATTCATGATGTTTTCCACATATTGTAGATCATGAAATACCATCCTAGTATCTTTCACATTCTGAGTTGGGAAGAGATCAAGTTGGTGTCATATGTTTCTGTTGTGGAGAAGGTGGTGGATATTGTTGACTCTTAGGAAAAATTCTTACATGGGAAGTTGATTTTGTTGGTCATAGTGTTGTGGAAACATTGATCAGGTCCTCACAAGACTTGGGAGCACAAGTTGTTGATAAGAGAGCAGTGTCATCACCTCTTTTCAGACATCATTATTCCACATGACTTTTCGATGATGGAAAGTCTTATGGTGGGTAGTTTGTAACATATAGTTGCCTTCTTTCAATTATTTCTCCTTTATCTTTTTGTTTCCCTCATTGTTTTGGTGTGTTTTGGAACTCCCGAGGATGGTGAACCTTTGTTGGGGAAAATGATATAAAGTTCGAGGATGTATGTTTATTTGAATTAATGGAACCTGGGTATAAATATGCCAAAGGCTTTGTAGGGTTCTCCTTAAGTTCGGAGAACATCAAAGATGGTTTGGGTTTTCGTGTAGAAACTGGGTTGTTTACTATTTGTAGGATATTTTCATGTCGTGAATGGTTTACATGATGTAAAACATTTGCAGGGTAGATGTCGGGAATTTTGTTCAAGTCATGAAAGGTTTACATGCCATGAATATTTTTCATGTCATGAAATGGTAAAATCGGGATTTTTAATCTGAGGTGACATGTTTTTCAGCATATTTGGGCTTCATGAATTTCACATCATGAAATAGGGATTCATGCCATTTAATTCTCACGACATGTTCTTTTTAGGGAACTACATGGGTGATTGGTTGTTTATTTGACCATATTAATTTCCTCTTAGACCTAGGATCTCTTCCAAGCACTTTTGTAGACCTCCACTCCTTCAGGATTGTTTTGTTCAGCAATTGATCTTCATTACGATTGCGGTGTGTTTCTCCGAGTGAGTAATCCTTCTCCTTCTTTGTTACTGTTGATTGTGATAGCGTCATTACCCTACATTTATGGATTCGTTGATCTGTGATGATAATCTTCATGATCCTTTTTAGATTCATTGTGTTATCTTCCTCCGAAGGCTGACTATTGTGTTAGTTGTGATGTGACACGTCCGTTCTTTGAGGTATGTTATGATTCGTCCTCTCTATCAACTGTTTTTCTTGTTGAATTGATCTGAGATGCAAGGATTGATTCTAGGGCCTCTGTTGTTGTTTTTTCTTTATTCCTTGTTGGTGGATCCACTACGGGAAAAATGGGTATTTGCGACGGGGGTATTTGCCCGTCGCAAATAAGTAGCCTTTTGCGACGGGATTGCTTTCCCCGTCGCAAAAGAACTGGCGCGTTTGCGCGCCAAATCGCGGGAAACATATTTGCGACGGGCGGTTATTGCCCGTCGCAAATAACCGGCGGCGGTAAAAGGTATTTGCGACAGACATATCCCCCCGTCGCAAATAGTATGTCGGCAGGTGGTTATTTGCGACGGGTCCCGTCGCAAATAACTATTTAACCGTTGACTGTATTAAATGATGGCTAAGGTATTTGCGACGGGCACCGTCGCAAATAATCTAACCTATAAATACCCTCATCCGTTTTTTTCAATTCATTCTCAAACTCCATCTTCTTCATCTCTCAAAATTCTAGTTCTACAGTTGAGTGTTTCTCAAGTTTAATTTTTTTCTTCGGAGTTGATTTTGAAGTTTTCAAGAACGATCAGAGATCAACCTCAGATCAATTTTCAAGGTATTTATATTCATTTTAATTTAATATTTATTTTAATTTTTTTATTAGTTTCAATTATTCTTAATTAGTTGTAATTTAATTATGTTTACATTGTTTTGTTACTTAATAAATTTAAATTATTAGTATTGTTCATAGTTAATGGTAATTAGGAATAATTAGTAATAATTTTTAATAATTAAGAATAAATATTAATAATTAGTAATAAATACCAATAATTAGGAATAATAACATTATTACATTATTAGTAAATTTTATTATTAATATTAAAATAATATAATTTTTTATATTATTTATACAATTCTCTTTTCATCTGTGTGTTTTATGTCTTCATATGTATTATTTGTATGTGGAGACAGAAAACACACAGATGAAAGGAGAATTGTATATAATATAGAAAATTATATTATTTTAATATTAATAATAAAATATACTAATAATGTAATAATGTTATTATTCCAAATTATTGGCAATTATTCATATAATTACTAATAATTAGTAATAATTGCCCATAATTAGGAATAATTACCAATAATTAGGAATAATTATCAATAATTAGAAATAATTACCAATAATTACCAATAATTAGGAATAATTACCTATAATTACCAATAATTACCGATAATTACCGATAATTAGTAATAATTAGTAATAATTAGGAATAATTTGTAAAAATTACCAATAATTAGTAATAATTACAAATAATTACCCATAATTACCGATAATTACCAATAATTAGAAATAATTACCAATAATTAGGAATAATTAACAATAATTAGGAATAATTACCAATAATTAGGAATAATTACCAATAATTACCAATAATTAGTAATAATTACCAATAATTAGTAATAATTAGAAATAATTACTAATAATTACCAATAATTATTAATAATTAGTAATAATTACCAATAATTAGTATTAATTAGTAATAATTAGTAATAATTACCAATAATTAGTAATACTTAACAATAATTAGTAATAATTACCAATAATTAGGAATAATTACCAATAATTACCAATAATTACCGGTAAATAGTAATAAATAGTAATAATTAGTAATAATTAGGAATAATTACCAATAATTAGTAATAATTAGTAATAATTACTAATAATTAGTAATAATTAGTAATAATTAGTAATAATTACCAATAATTAGTAATAATTAGTAATAATTAGTAATAATTAGTAATAATTGCCAATAATTAGTAATAATTACCAATAATTAGTAATAATTAGTAATAATTAATAATAATTACCAATAATTAGTATTAATTACCAATAATTAGTAATAATTACCAATAATTAGTAATAATTAGTAATAATTAGTAATAATTACCAATAATTAGTAATAATTACCAATAATTAGCAATAATTAGTGATAATTATTAATAATTAGTAATAATTAACATTAATTAGTAATAATTACCAATAATTAGTAATAATTACCAATAATTAGTAATAATTACCAATAATTACCAATAATTAGTAATAATTAATAATAATTAATAATAATTACCAATAATTAGCAATAATTACCGATAATTACCAATAATTAGTAATAATTAGTACTAATTACCAATAATTAGTAATAATTAGTAATAATTACCATTAATTAGTAATAATTACCATTAATTAGTAATAATTAGTAATAATTAGTAATAATTAGTAATAATTACCAATAACTAGTAATAATTACCAATAATTAGTAATAATTAGTAATAATTAGTAATAATTAACAATAAATAGTAATAATTAGTAATAATTAATATTAATTGGTAATAATTAACAATAATTAGTACTAATTAACAATAATTAGTAATAATTAACAATAATTAGTAATAATTAACAATAATTAGTAATAATTACCAATAATTAGTAATAATTACCAATAATTAGTAATAATTACCAATAATTAGTAACAATTAGTATTAATTAGTAATAATTAATATTAATTAGTAATAATTAACAATAATTAGTAATAATTAACAATAATTAGTAATAATTACCAATAATTAGTAATAATTACCAATAATTAGTAATAATTACCAATAATTAGTAATAATTAGTAATAATTAGTACTAATTACCAATAATTAGTAATAATTAGTAATAATTACCAATAATTAGTAATAATTAGTAATAATTACCAATAATTAGTAATAATTAGTAATAATTACCAATAATTAGTAATAATTACCAACCAATAATTAGTAATAATTAGTAACAATTACCAATAATTAGTAATAATTACCAATAATTAGTAATAATTAGTAATAATTAGTAATAATTCGTAATAATTCGTAATAATTAGTAATAATTACCAATAATTAGTAATAATTACCAATAATTAGTAATAACTAACAATAATTAGAAATAATTACCAATAATTAGGAATAATTACCAATAATTACCAATAATTACTGGTAAATAGTAATAATTAGTAATAATTAGTAATAATTAGTAATAATTAGGAATAATTACCAATAATTAGTAATAATTACCAATAATTAGTAATAATTAGTAATAATTAACAATAATTAGTAATAATTAACAATAATTAGTAATAATTGACAATAATTAGTAATAATTAACAATAATTAGTAATAATTACCAATAATTAGTAATAATTACCAATAATTAGTAATAATTTGTAATAATTAGTAATAATTAATATTAATTAGTAATAATTAACAATAATTAGTAATAATTAACAATAATTAGTAATAATTACCAATAATTAGTAATAATTACCAATAATTAGTAATAATTACCAATAATTAGTAATAATTACCAATAATTAGTAATAATTAGTAATAATTGCCAATAATTAGTAATAATTAGTAATAATTACCAATAATTAGTAATAATTAGTAATAATTACCAATAATTAGTAATAATTACCAATAATTAGTAATAATTAGTAATATTTAGTAATAATTAGTAATAATTACCAATAATTAGTAATAATTACCAATAATTAGTAATAATTAACAATAATTAGTAATAATTACCAATAATTAGGAATAATTACCAATAATTACCAATAATTATCGGTAAATAGTAATAATTAGTAATAATTAGTAATAATTAGTAATAATTAGGAGTAATTACCAATAATTAGTAATAATTACCAATTATTAGTAATAATTAGTAATAATTAGTAATAATTAATAATAATTACCAATAATTAGTATTAATTACCAATAATTAGTAATAATTAGTAATAATTAGTAATAATTACCAATAATTAGTAATAATTACCAATAATATTAGTACTATGAAAATAATAAAAAAATTATATAATATTAAAATTATCAATATTTGTAACAAGTTTTTCTTTATTCTCAACATATTTAATTCTTAAATGGTCAATTTTTAGGTCTATCTCAATAAAAAGTTTGTGTCAGTCGTGTATGATGTAAACTCTATAATTATCCTAGCTTGAGTGTTTTTTCTAACAAATTATTCAAAACCAGTAATGCTTTTATATTTTATAGAAAAATATGGAACAACGAGGTCGTCAACAATCATTATTAGGTGACCGCATATGGATAAATCAACGTAGAAATCCAAATGGTTCTGGTTTAAATCTAGTATATTTAGAGGGTGTAGAGACTTTTTTATCATTTGCGGCATCAAATCCAGAATTTGTTTTAGAAGGCAAAATAAAATACCCTTGCAGAAAATGTGCATTGAGAACGTTTGACACGTTTGACAAAGTGGGGGAACATCTCTTGCGTTTTGGTTTTCAACCAGATTATGTTTTTTGGTATCAACACGGTGAACGCAGTTCCAGAGCAGGTGATACCAACTTGATTCCGGATCCATCCCGGTTTCAAGATTTAGTACATGATGTTGCAGGTTCATCTGTTCAACATACAGAAACTCCGGCTGATATAGCTTCAAATCCTGAGTTGGCACCGTCTGAATTTTATGAGTTGTTGAGGTCTGATGAGGATGCATTATATCCTGGCTGCAAGATGAGCAAATTAGAAGCAGTTGCAAAATTTATGGCTATCAAATCAGATAACAGAATGTCAAACACCTGTTTTGACCAGATATTTTCTTTGCTTAAAACACTGTTACCCGAAGGAAATGTTTTGCCTGCAAATTACTATGAGGGTAAGTGGCTGGTTCGAAATTTGGGACTTACTTGTCAGAAGATTCATGCATGTTCAAATGACTGCATTTTATATTCTAGGGAAAATGAGTCGTTGGATAGTTGTCCCACATGTGGGCAACTGAGATATAAAGGACAACACGGGAAGTCTGGTTTGATTCCTATAAAATAGTTGAGATATTTTCCGCTTACATCCAGACTTCAGTGTTTATTCGTGTCTAAGAATACAGCGACAATGATGTCATGTCATAAAGAGAATATTTCAACCGATAAAAGCTTGAATCATCCAGCTGATGGTGATTCATGGAAACATTTTGATAGAGTGCATCCATCCTTTGCTTTAGAAGCTAGAAATGTTCGACTGGGCCTTTCCACTGATGGTTTCTGTCCGTTTGGATCTTATGGTAGTCAATATTCATGTTGGCCTATTTTTTTAACTCCGTACAATTTACCTCCATGGATGTTGATGAAGGAGCCATATATCTTTTTGACTTTACTAATTCAAGGACATCCGAAGAAAAATATTGATGTTTATTTGAAACCATTGATTGATGAATTAAATTTATTGTGGAGTACTGGTGTCAGTACATATGATGTTGCAACGAAACAGAATTTCATACTGAGAGCAGCATTGATGTGGACAATTAGTGACTTCCCGGCTTATGGGATGTTATCTGGCTGGAGTACACATGGTCAGAAATCATGTCCTTACTGTATGGGAGAGAACAAAGCATTTATGCTCATTCATGGAAAGAAACCTTGTTATTTTGACTGTCATCAAAGATTTCTTCCAGCTGATCATCCTTTTCGCAGAAACAGATCTCATTTCAGAAAAGGAACAGTTGAAAGGGATGGATCTCCAAAAATGTTATCAGGTTCAGAGTTAAAATCAGTTGTATTTTCATTACCTCCCATCACTTTTGGTCCCACAATAAACCAACAGAAAATTTCTGGTTTTGGGAAAGAACACAATTGGATTAAACGTAGCATATTTTGGGATTTGCCATATTGGTCTGATTTGTTGGTCTGACACATGTTAGATGTCATGCATATTGAGAAGAACTATTTTGATAATTTGTTTCATACAGTTTTGGATACGCCAGGAAAGAGCAAAGACAATGTAAATGCACGTTTAGATCTTGCCCAAATTTGCAGGCGTTCAGAATTGGAACTGTTTGAGAATGTCAGAACAGAAAGGTTACTGAAACCAAAAGCAGCTTATACACTGTCTAAAGAAAACCGTTTATTATTTTGTCAGTGGATTGCAGATTTGAGACTTCCAGATGGTTGTGCTTCCAATTTGGGTAGATGTGTAAAGAATTGTCATATTACTGGATTAAAAGTCATGATTGTCATGTTATAATGGAAAGACTTCTACCCATTGGATTAAGAGGTCTGTTGAATTCTGTGATTTGGGATTCCATAACAGACATGTCTCGTTTTTTCGAGAAATTTGTGTGGCTACAGCAGATTATGATGCTCTAGGCAAACTTGAAAAAGATGTTGTTGTAATTATATGTAAACTGGAAAAAATATTTTCGCCGTCTTTCTTTGACTCAATGGAACATTTGATGTTACATTTGCCATATGAAGCCAAATGTGGAGGTCCAGTACAGTTTCGATGGATGTACCCATTTGAAAGATGCATGCAAAAATTGAAAAGAAAAGTACGTAACAAAGCATCTGTTGAAGGATCTATTGCAGAAGCTTATTTGCAAGAGGAAATATCTTTTTTCTGCTCCCATTATTTTGAATCTGAGTATCCTTCAAAACACAACCGAATGGGACGGAACGAGAGGAATATTGATGAAATCGACAATCAATTATCTGTTTTCAACCAGCCAGAGCTTGGTTTTGGTGGAGTTTGTGAACGCTGGCTTTCAGATGATGAACATCATAGAGCTCATACATATGTTCTGCTCAACTGTGAAGAGATGACATCAGTTGTACTGTAAGTGTTTATATCACTTATTCTATCATTTATGTTACAGTAAATAACTTTGGTTTTTATAGGTTGTATGATAATCATATCAAGAAATAAATTCCACAAATTACAGCAGCTGCTCTCGAAGAACGTCGACTGAAAAATTTCTCTCGGTGGTTTCAAAAACTAGTAACATAAATTCTTTATCTTTTAGCAACTCATTCAATGTATAGTTTACTATATTGATAATTATTTCACAAATTTTCAGGTGTCTCGACATGCTGCTAAAATTGACAAACGGCTGTGCGTATCGAGTAACCCACCTTCCAAACTTGTTAAAACTTATAATGCATATGTGGTGAATGGATTTAGATTTCACACACATGCATATGGGGAATTGAAAAAAACAATGAATAGTGGAGTTAGTTTGAGAGGATCTCATCATCGAGAAAATGAAGTTGACTTTTATGGCATACTTGATGAAATCATTGAACTCTGTTATCTTGGACAACATTACATAACCATGTTCAAATGTCAGTGGTTGGATACAGAGAGAGGCGTGCGTGTTCATCCGACTCATGGAATCATCGATATTAAATGTAAAAGTGTCCTCGCAGTAAATGAACCATTCTTATTGGCTCAACAGGCACATCAAGTTTATTACGCAAAGTACTGTGCTACATCAAGAGACTTGACTGATTGGTGGAGTGTAATATAAATCAAAATTCGAGACAATCAGTTTAGTCAAAGTGAATGTGCTTTCACTGATGTGAAAAGAATTGAAGTTTTTCAAGAGAGTACTCAAAATCAATCTTTTTTACAAAGAGACATGAGTATCGATGACGACACCCCACATTTAAGAGTCGGTGATGACGATGATGTTAATGATGTCACATATGAATTTGAAATGGTAAGAGATGAAGCAACTGTAACTCGAATGGATATCGATGATGTTGAGGAGGAATATGAAGATGACATTGACATATATGAAGATGATGATGAAGATGAACACTGATAGAATTACATGGTATTTATATACAATCATAATATGTATATATGTATATATAATAGTAATTATCAATTATTTGCTAACAACATTAACATTTTTTGTTTCAGATGGACGACGCCACATTTCGTGAGTTGGCGGATGCTGACCTGTCTTTCGATGCGGATGAGTTACTGGCAGATGACCCTCAGCCTGCAGGCGCTCCAGGGAGTACACGGAGGGGGCGCGGTCTTACACGATTGATGATTCCTGACCCCGTCCCCGAGCGACGTCCACGTCTTGGGTTTGATCCACGCACACGGAGGTGTGATAACCTGTGTGATAACCTGTGGATTTGACTAAGATTTCATTAATCTATTCACATAATAAATGTTTATTATTTTTACAGTTTTCCGCATATAGCAGTCGGACAGGGCAGCGCTATTTTGCGCAACTATTTCTCTCAGCTATGGACCACATGGGAGCAGATTCTCATTGATGTGCAGCAGGTCATGTTCGGCCATTGGTTGGTACGTACGTAAATAAATAATTTTTATTTTGAAAATTATTCCATTTCTAACTTGATATTTTGATTTATTTGTAGGGTTTATGGTATCCGATCGAGGATACCATGCGTGACGTCATCCACGAGGCATGGGAGGTAGCCATGCGTGATCGCCTTCGTCAGTTTTTGCACAATTTAAGAAAAACTGTCATGAAGAAAGCAGGAGTGTCAGATTTTGACGAGTCATGTAGAGCACACCGACCAGAGTACATTTCATCCCATGTATGGGATGGATTATGTGCGCACTGGTTGAGTGGTGCCTTTCAGAGAATATCATCGGTGGGGAGGCAGAATCGGGGGAGACAGGAGGTGACTCATCGAGCTGAGAGTCGTTCTTTCAGTACTCATAGACAGCATCTGGTACGTACATTATTTATAAATATTTTATATAACTATAAATATTAACAGTTTATTTTTTATTCTTATAGGGTGTCGAGCACCCCGATATTACGGAGTACGACGTATATCGGAGGATGTATAGTGATCCTGCTACTGGGGAGCTCAGAGGTGATCGTCAGCATCACATCGTGGTCAGTATTATTTGTTTTCAAGTTTAAAAATTAACTGCATATAATATATTCACAATTTTAATTTTAAATTGCAACTACAGGAGTCATATGAAGCCGCAGCGTCACAGGCCCGGCCTGAGAGTCAGGCCGAGTCATCAGATCAGACCATTGGCCGTCAGTTTGATGAGGCGGCATGGATGCAGGCCACCCAGTATGCCTTCGAGAAGGGCCGGGTAGTTGGTATCAGCTCTCGACTGACTCCCGGAGATTATTATGGCAGTGCTGCGATGTCGGCGTCCAGCTCGAGAGGAGCTTGTGCATCTTCTTCTGCTAAACAGTATGAGGATCAGTTGCGATCTCAGACTACACTGATAGAGAGTCTCCGACAGGAGCAGGAGCAGATGCGTCAGCAGCATGATGAGGAGCGTCGACGCCAGCAGCAGCTGTACGAGGAGCAGACGAGTCGGTGGCAGCAGCAGCATCAGGAGCAGATGGAGTACATGCGCCGACTCACTCATGCTTTAGGGATGAAGTTTCTTCCACCACCATCTGCAGATCCCCCCCTCCCCCCTACTTCAGATTAGAGTTTATTTTTATGATATAAAATTTGGGAAATCAAAATATGATTTTTTTTTTCTATTCGTAGTTTCTGTCTCATTATAAAATATTAATAATATTATATTTTGAAATAACAATATTAATATGAATAATAATATTATTTATATTTTATAATATTAAATTTTATATATATATTAAAATTTTATAATATTATAATTTAATTATATTTTTTTTGTAATACTTGAATTATTTTAATATTTGAATGTAAAATAATTCTATTATTTTTATATTAATTAAAATAACTTATTAATATTTTTTTTATTTATGAATTATAATTCTAATATTATTATATTAATTAAATCATTTATTAATATTCTATTATTTTTTATTTTTGAATTATAATTCTATTATTATTATATTAATTAAAATAATTTATTAATAATTTATTATTTTTATTTGTGAATTATAATTCTATTATTATATTAATTAAAATCATTTATTAATATTTTATTATTTTTTATTTTTGAATTATAATTGGATTATTATTATATTAATTAAAATAATTTATTAATAATTTATTAATAATTTATTTTTTTTATAGTATTTGTGACGGGATACTATGCCCGTCGCAAATAGTATTATTATTATATGCATTAAAATAATTTATTAATAGTTTTTTATTTTTTTTTAAATAGTTTTTGCGACGGGTCCCGTCGCAAAAACTATTTGCGGCGGGCCCATCGCAACAGGTATTTGCGACGGGGTCCGTCGCAATTACTATTTGAAAAGTTTTTTACAAATATACGGAGTACTATTTGCGACGGGGAGAATCCCCGTCGCAAAAAAAGGCTTTAGCGGCGGGCCCGTCGTAAATAATTGTTGTTGCGACACCGTTTTCAGCAACGGGCCATTTGCGACGGGCCCCCGTCACAAAAAGCCATTTGCGACGGGATCCTGTCGCAAATGACCCGTCGCAAATACCTTTTTTTCTAGTAGTGATCTCATTGTGGACATGTGCGAGTATGAGGTAGGTGGTTCTGTCTCTAACCTGTGTTGGATGAACTATATTTCTTTGGTTTTTTATAAATTATTTTATAAATGAATCGACAAGATTGAATTATGTGTGTGGAAACGATTTTTTTAGAAAATATCATTTTCCTTTTTTTTGGTAAAAGTAAATTTATTTTCAAAGCATTGTGAAATGGATTTATTAAATGGTTTTCAAAGCATGATTTTGATGGAATGGTTTAGAAAACGTAGCACATGAAAAGCCTTGGTTACTTAGGTGGAAGATGTAGTAATAAACATCGTATGTTGATGCTATCAGAGGGATTAATCATGGGGTGTTCCTCTGCTCCCTAGGCCTGTTATTATATGGGCTTGTTAGACACTATTGTGAGGTTCACTTTATCAGGCATTCCTCCACTCTCTGGATTCTATGCATATATCTAGAGGCTTGATGCACGTGATTTTCTATGTCTGGGTATGAGTGTCCTAACTAATGTGACCTATAATGATCATTGGCGTGATGTTACCTATGCTTCTGATTTGTATTGGATTTGATATGATATGTTATACATGCTTTGATTTGACTGCTTTGATGTATATGAAATGCATTGAAACCATTTTATTTGAATTGTTTGGAACTATGGAGAAAGGGAAAATGTTTTACCATGCTTTTGATATGAAAAATTGTTCAACTATTTACCATGCTTTGTTTTCTTTGATATTGAACATTGTTCAGATTGTTGTATAGAGACTTGATATGAAACACCTATGTTTAATCTTACTGAGCATGCTTAGCTCACACCCTGCACACCCCTTCAGCGGTGCGTAGAACTTGTTGTGTCTTTCGTTGCAGAGAAAGACAAAGTGCACCAGTGAGGTGATGAGGTTTTTGTCAGCAGTGTCTAGGTAGATGGTGGTGAGATAGTGAGAGTTTTCTCACACTATCACATGAAGTAGTTGTTTCAGTTGTAGTTGTCCTTTGTTGTTGGACTTGTATCTTGGAAACTGTTTACCTACTTTTGAGTTGTATTGCTTCTATTGTTTCCTTTTGCTATGACATATATTCTTGTTTACTCTTTTGTTGTTTCTTAACATTGTGTGTGTATATATACGTCATGTTATCTACTTCGGGTTGAGAGAAATCATTCCCTCTGGTTGTTATTGAAGCTTGGCTGCTAGTCGTTAGCTCGTGAGGATCAGAAACACCCTTCGAATATGTGATGGTTCAGATTAGGTACTAGTTTGATAGGGTATCCGAGTTGGGTTTGTTGTAATTGAGGTGTTTTATTCTTAAAAAATGGAACAAGACCCATTAAAAGGTATTATTTTTCATGGTGGATGTTTGAAAAGAGTGAAGGCATGATTCGCCACCTCACCATGTCATAGTTGGAATGAGAACATATCCACCAACAATCTTCACATGAAAAATAATTGTTATATGATTTGTTTTTGTGAAATTTCATATATTTTATTTCAAAAATAAAATAAATACTCAAGAAAAGTTTTTCCATACCTAAGAATATATTAAAATTGTAACAAAAAATGGAAAAATATTTTTTTTTTTGCAAAACATTGCAAAAAAATATTAATAAAAACAACAAAACACCATGGAAAAATCAACATAAAAATACAATAAAATAACATTATAATAGACCTATACTTCTCCCTCACTGGAGTGGTTCACCTCCTAGGTAGTCCTAGGGTTTTGGTGGCTCCCCGAAGAGGTTGCAGCAGCGGCGGTACTCCTAGTTCCTCCCAGACTGCAGATACTTGGTTGTGGTATCTTCTCCGAGTGACTTTCTTCAAATATGCTTTTTCGTTTGGTTTTTTTGTCGGTCCGACGAACCTTCGTGCGATCTTCCTATTTGGTGGTCCTCCTTGGATCATCAGTTCCGGCCCCTTTCCGGTTGCAGTCTGTCGATTTGGCCCTCCCTGGTTGCAGATCTGGTTTTGGTTTGTCGTCTTGGCCCTCTAAATCTATAGATATGGATCTAAGTCTAAGAATTGTTCTTTTGGTTCTTCATCTGCTTCGGTCCGTGAAATCGAGTTGCGTCTCCCGATCCCTCACCAGCGCGGTGATTCCTTGCTCCTTTGTCTGTGTATGCTCACCTCCGGTCTGCCTTTCGTGTCTCTCGGATCATCATTTGCGGTGATCTACTCGCGTAGATGGTGGTGCTCGCACTTGGGTGTGCCCGCGACGGTTACTGCACGTGATGATTTGTGCTCGCTTTGGTTTCACACGTGAAGGCTAGGCTCGCAATGCTCTATACTCGGGCTTCTTGCGAATTACTGAATCAAATCCATGGAAGCAAATCTGGTGAATCATTAGTAGAATCTTGTCAGCAATCTCACCACTGAAGAATGAAGATGTGTTTATTTCGCCTCATATGTCTCTTCTGATGGTTGAGAAATTTATGTCGAAAGGGAATTTCAACCAGGGATTCCTAAAAAACACGTTCCAAAACGTCTGGAGATTGGAGAATATCGTTGCCATAAGAGATGGGAGAGGGCCTCCTTTTTTTTGAATTCTTTAACATTAAAGACAAAAAAAAGTTATTAAAGGTAGGTCATGGTCCTTTGATGACCACATCATTTTAATGGAGGACCTAAAAGGCGAAAGGACATTCAAAAATTTAACCTGTCTAGCTTACCTTTTTTGATACGTATCAAATGAATTCTATTTCATGGTATAACTAAACGAGTTATGAGTGAGAGTAAATATATGGAATGAGATCAATCTGATCCAATTCACTGGGGACCCTTTGTATGGATCATAGAACTGGTCGATGTTGCACAGCCTCTAATAAGAGGCATGTTCTTATCAATAGAGGATTATAATGTTTGGATAGCCTTTTAATTTGAAAAACTCCCAATTTTCTGCTTCTTTTGTGGATGACCCCTGGTTCCATGTAAAAACTGTTGGAACAACTTTTATTCCCGATTTTGAAAAACAAAAAGATCAAGACAAACTTGTGAAGACCTTGATTAAGTAGTCTGAACCTAATCGCAATAATATCACCATGCTTGGGTCACCAGAGTTTTCTACTTGCACTCAAGTAGATCAGGGGGCAGAGGGAGTGTCTTTGTGCTGCGAAACAGCTTTGGTCGACTCTAGGGAAAAGCAAGTCAGCAGGGGAAGGATTCTATTATCTTCCCAACCAGGGCCTCAACGTTCGCAAAGGACATGTCCTTACCATCTTTTGGGACGAAACCACAAGGTAAGGAACCACCACACCCAGGTTCTGGATTGGATCTTATTTGCGCTGAACCCCCAAACCCAATTCTTCCTCTAGGTTATGAGTCCCCAGTTTTCATTTTTCAGGATGGGGAAGATATGTTTGGGTTAACGTCTTCAGGTGCTAAAAAATAGGGGATGTGGAGAAGAAATATTAGTGGGGATCGGGGTGGTGATCCAGTCACTACACAGGTCAGGGAACATAAACGGAGCTTGGAGGATGGGTAGATAACAGAGAGCCTTCTAAAGAGGAGGAAAGCTATGGGTAATGGATAGTTTTGTGAAATTACAAAGGAGGAGGTGGGTGTGTCCCATCTCCGCCTAGAGCAATGAAAATCTTATGTTGGAACTATCGGGGGATTGACAACCCTCGAACGGTTCGTGCTCTCCATCACTGGAGTTCAAAATACCACCTTGGCATAGTTTTTGTATCCGAAACTATGTTGGATAACATGGATGCAAGCTTCTTGGGTTTGAAGATTGCCTTTAAGAACGTCTTTCCAGTGGGAAAGCAAGGAAACTCTGGCAATCTGTACCTCTTTTAGAAGGAGGATTTTGGTGTTCAGGTTACTAACTTCTCAAGTAATCACATTGTTGTGATAGTTTCTGGTCCAGGTCTCCCACCCTGGTCTTCTGTTGGATTCTATGGGTGGTCGGGGTGTCAAGATAAACATAAATCTTGGAACTTGTTGAACCAAGTGCAGAACTCTCTCCCTGGACCTCTGTTGGTTGGGGTGATTTCAATGAGATTCTTATCCATCAAGAAAATAAAGGGGGATGCTTGAGGAGTGGGGCTGATTTGGAAGATTTTGGGAATTCTCTTGTGTTGAACTCTCTCCATGATCTCGGGTTTTTTGGCTCTCCATTTACATGGCATCATGGAAGATCAATGGCAAACTGTATTGATAAAAGGTTGGATAGATTTGTTGGAACATACGATTGCAAAGCTCTCTTTCATGCTTTCTACATTGTTTATCTGCCTCCAGTTTCTTTCGAACATTGTTCGATCATTTTTTCAACGATCTCTAAAGGGGACAAGAGGATACTTGTGTGCGTCTTTCACTTTGAAAGTTTATGGCTCTAAGATAGTAATTGTGATAAGGTGGTTAGGTCATCTTGGGAAGCATCGAACCATTACCTTACCTCCAATATCCATAATATTACGTCCTATTTACAAAAGTGGAGTTCAGTTATGTTTGGTGTCACGACCCCCTCCCCACAAAGTGTGCCCCTCCCGGGCCGACAATGTGAGAAGGGAGATAATACCCCCGAGTCCCGCATCCAGTAGGCCCCGGGTTGGCAACTAGCACCGGGGGTATAATAAACACACAAATGGGAGGCATTACCCTCTAAGAGAACACATGCGGAAGAGAGAGATAAGATAGACACCAACCAACTCCAACTCAGAACTGAAATATAAAAGAAACCCAAGTGCACGTATGTAATGCCATGTAAAAGTACTATAACTGAAAGGGGAAAAACTACAAGTACCCAAAAGAAAGTAAAAACAGTAGCAACCACAAGCCCGAACAACTCCTGCAACTACAAGCTAGTAGAAACCAGCTTGATCTACAACCTGCTCCAAGTGACCTGAAAAACAGTTTATATATACATAGGGTGAGTATAACAGTATACTCAGTAGGATCCTCCCTGAAGCCTCTCGTGCAAAAGTAAAGAAAGCATGCTAAAGCACAATGAATAACAAGTGAAACTAACTCGTCACCTAAACATGTATACTATGTTCACAACCTCACCATGGCTACTCTCACCAAGTAACACATACAAGAATACGACATATAGTAAAGAATATCAAGGGTACCCCGCTACTACTTCCCCACTGGTTTGCCTCTTTGCCCCAATGTCGCACGTCCTAAGCATCTCTCTCCAAAAAGGCTTGCCCGCAGACACCTGGGCGAAACACCACAATATGCACCTCGTGCAAGACAAAGGCTTGCCCGCAGACACCTGAGCGAAGCACCACACCATCCTTACCACCAAAAGTAACCAGGTAGGTTCTGGGAGCCACCAAAGCTCGCATAACGTGTATCATAGGTCGAGTATTTTACCTCAATCCATTACAACCCATACACCGAGTAAGGATCCTCAAGCCATCATAGCCTATACACGTTACACCTATAGTAGTTCATAGGATACTATATCCAGAATATATGTGTGTGAATAATCACAAGCCATTACAACCCTCTACACACATATATGGGGAAAACTAACTGTTGTGCCTAACAACACAAGTATCTACCAAGAGAAGAGAGCGGGGCCAAAGGGGGTAGTCAGCCATTCATCCTCCCACCGGAATGTTGGGGAAAACACCCCCCTAGGGCTCAGAATCCCCGGGGTGTCAGTTGCCCTTACTGACAGGGTTGAGTAGCGTATAGAAACACAAAAAGTACAGAATATACTATATCTCACAACCACACTATGAGCATAACCTAGTCTTAGACACAACTGCAGCTAACGTCTCTCAGACTCCGGGCTGCTATTTCTAAGACTAAGTATCCTATAAGCACACAACCATTTAAAGAGCTTTATTAGATTCTTCATTCCCTTTTTATCAGTTCCACTGTACGTTAATTAATTCTTTAAACATTAATTAACCACGAACGATTCCACATTAAATTTCATTAGCATCACACTCAAAGTCAATTGTTCCTTCAAAAATTACAACCTCGTCATTATGTTCCAGCGAACTCCAACCCCATGGGTTAACACCATTTAATCAAACATTCATTACAGAAACACTTTCCCATATTCCCAGGAATTGTAGAAAAGCATTCTATGCTACTAACACAAGGGGGCTCAACACGGTGAGTAGATGTACCACCCATCGAGTCTTTGCCACCTATAGCAAGAGAGTAGACCCATCCTCCCTTGAGAATCTAAACACGGAAAGTATGTGGCATACCCCGCGTGTCTTCGCCTCTTTCGGAAGAAGGGTAAGCAAGACCAGCTGCCTTGAGCAGTGGGGAAAAGTAAAGCAGATAAACAACCAATAAGAATCAGCAAGCATCCAACAATCACATCCATCCCACTCCATAATCCCTGGTGTACTCCCTGACACCCACATGCATAAACCGATGCATCTCGCCACTCTAGGCATCATCCGCTGCCACAACCAAAAGGCCTCTATGCCCCCACATATCACAACACCCCTCCAGGGTCACGTCTCAACACAAGCAACAAGAAAAACAACCATCACATCAATTGGGCTATGACCCTTTAACCAACAAGAGGGTAACTCAGAACCCTTCAAGGAATTATCAAACAATCAAAATCTTTAATCTATCTTGAATTAACATATTGATAATCCGTTGGTTCCAACATCGGGAAACCTAACCAGTAAGCTATCAAAAATGATTAAACATGCTTACTACGCCAATTTGATTAACATCAAATTACAACAAGAACCAGATTTGTTTTCATGCCTCTTTATCTTTAGCCAAACAATTATCAATTAATCTCGGTTTATGTTCTTTACCAATTTCCATCAAGAACAACAACTAAGCAAAGCAAGCATAGATATCACACTATCTAGCAAAATAAGTGGCAATAACATACGATCGATACAATTTCTTTATCCGGTTCAAAATATTTATTATGTCAATTCCATTGTCATCTAGTGGGATTAAACATGCTAACAATACAGTTGCACGTAAAAAAAAGAGAAGCAATGAATCCCCTACCTCAAAGGTTTTTGATGAAAACCCCAACAAACGAAGAAGGCACAATAAAGCCTGGTTGATTCTCCAAGAATCCTCCTTAGATCTCTTCTCCTAACACAATCAAGACCAAAGCTCATCATATTTGGCATCTACACACTTAGATCTACCCATAACGGGCGTAGATCTAAGAAACTGAGAGAAGAGGAGAAGTAGATCTAAGTAGATCTAAGAAACCAAACAAGAACGATCACATACCTCAAGAAACCGGCTTCGATTCGCTAAGAGAAGCCTTTGGATCGCCTCCAAAACACTTGGGAGATGTTCTACTACCTTCAAGGGAGGGTAATCCTGAGTTATAGCTACTTAGGAGCTTAAACGATCAAGTTAGAGGCGAAACGGTTGAGATCCACAAATTTAGGATCTAGTTTTAAGTGTCTGCACGGTTTGCTCACACGGTTAGACAAACCATGCGCTAATCGTGCGATCGCTATTGCCTTGTCAAACACTCCTCGCATGGTTAGATAAACTGTGCGCTAACCGTGCGTTAGCCACTGCCTCCATGACCAACTACGCACGGTTAGACCGCACGGTTTAGACAAACCATGCGCCTCCCATGCATAAGCTACTGCCTCCAAGACCAACTACGCCCGGTTTGACCGCATGGTTTAGACAAACTGTGCACCGCTTGTGCGAAAGCTGTTTCCCTTTAGTTTTCCTTAAAAGTCCACCCAAACGCACCCCCAAGTCACTACTCCAAACCAAAGGTAGTTAGAAACATCAAAAGTACCTGAAGACGTAACATGATGTTACAGTTCACAACTATCTACCGTTGAAACGGTTCATCGAAAAGGAAGATTTTGGAAAAGCGTTGGGGATAAGTTACCTGGACCTCCCGGAACGCCTCTAACACCGAATTTTCACAAAGTAATGGACCGGAGAGGTCCAGGCCATTATATCAGATACCTCTCAAAACATTCTCGTCCTCAAGAATCTAAAAACCACATAAAGAGAAAACGAAACAGGGTCTGAAAAACCACCCAACGAGATACCTCTCAAAAGAGAGCAAGCCACCAAAACAACAAAGGGAGCCATCTCATAAACATGAAAGTTTCATAACCACATAAGTTACATCAAAACATGAAAGGAGTTAAACATCAAACAACTCTGGGTACTGAGCATGTATCTGTGACTCACGTTCCCAGGTACTCTCCTCCAAGCCACCATTTCACCACAAGACACGAACCAAAGGAATAGAACGCTCACACAACACCTTATCCTTGCGGTCTTGGATCTCCACAGGTCGCTCCTCAAAGGTTGCATCATCATCAACATCGATGTCCCCCCAATCGATGATGTGAAAGTCGTCATGAAGATAACGACGAAGCCGTGATACATGGAAAACATTATGTATCTGACTCATCTATGGGGGAAGTGCTACTCGATATGCCACAGATCCAATACGAGCTAACACCTCGAAAGGCCCAACAAACCGGGGATAAAGCTTACTTCCACGACCAAACCTTCGCTGCCCACGATGGGGAGTCACCTTCAGAAACACATGATCCCCAACATTAAACTCTAAGGGTCTCCTTCTTTGATCAGCATATGATTTCTGACGATCTTGCGCTATCTTCATCCTCTCACGAATCACCTGAACCATCTCTGTTGTATTCTGCACTAGTTCTGGTCTGAGAATTGCTGACTCTCCAACCCCAGTCCAGCAAAACGGAGAATGGAAAGACCGGCCATACAAGGCTTAAAACGACGCCATACCAATGGTGGAGTGAAAACTATTATTGTAAGAGAACTCCACCAAGGGTAAGTGTCTCATCCATGAACCTCCAAAATCAAGAACACAAGAGTGTAACATGTCTTCAAGAGTCTGAATGGTTCACTCTGTCTGACCATCCGTTTGAGGATGAAAAGCAGTGCTAAGGCATAGTTGAGAACCGAAAGCATGTCGGAGACCTCTCCACACTCTGGAGGTAAAACGAGGATCTCTATCAGAAATGATCATCCTAGGGACTCCATGAAGTCTCACAACCTCCTCTAGATACTGCCTCGACAAAACTTCCACTGAGATTGACTCATTGATTGCTATAAAGTGGGCCAATTTTGTTAAATGATCCATTACCACCCAAATAGAATCATGTCCTCCCGGAGCTCGAGGTAAACCAGTAACAAAGTCCATTGAGATGTTCTCCCACTTCCACTGAGGAATCTCTAATGGATAGAGAAGACCACCTGGAACACGACGTTCGGCCTTCACCTTCTGGCAGACTAAACATCGAGACATAAACTCTGCAACCGCATGCTTCAGCCCTGGTCACCAAAACTGACTCCTCAAGGATCGGTACATCTTTGTCACACCAGGATGTACTGCTAAGGGTGAACTATGGAACTCCCTGATGTAGCGTTGTCGTGCACGCTCTCAAAAATATTTATACTAAGTGCAGCACAGTGGCTGACCTAGGTCGATCTCTTGAGGAGCCTTTTGCAGTCAATCACTCACTACTTCTAATTCACTATGTATATATAAACTAAAATGACCAGAAATGATATTTGATAATTAAAAATATAAAACTAAAAGTAAATATGCAGATGCAATGCAACAGAATGAATGAAAACAAAATGATGTTATGACAGAAAGGAGACATTCCCGAGAGCATCACCCAGAGTGAACCTTCATCGTCTCATTATTAGTTTC
Source organism: Viscum album (assembly GCA_963277665.1). Classification (NCBI taxonomy): domain Eukaryota; kingdom Viridiplantae; phylum Streptophyta; class Magnoliopsida; order Santalales; family Viscaceae; genus Viscum; species Viscum album. The sequence continues at coordinate 1,584,296,485 of OY728121.1, forward strand.
AAATTTACTTAATGAACATGCTCCATCATATGCATGAACATCCCCTTCTGCCTATGGTTGTGAATGTATGATACACTCAACGATCGCCGAGAGACCACACATCCACCTCCTCGATCGAGGGAGAATGTGACAGAAGTGAAAGCTAAACCTCGGGTGGCAAGTGGAGACACAAAGGCGCCTTACCCACTAAGATCCCCCTCGGTATAACTCTAAGTAAATAAGAAAAATTAAGAATGAATGTTCAAATACTTGGGTTCATCACTGGATTACTCCCCCGGGAACTTCCTCGGGTTAGCTACTCACGATCACGAGCATAAGAGTTCACAGTGAAAAGAAAACGGGGAGAGATAACAAAAGAGAGAAAGAAAAGTGAAGAAAGGAGAACACTTGAATAAAAATATGAAATGCTATTACATAATGAAAGTAAAATAAAATACAAAGCTAAACTACATATAATGGCCAACAAAGGCTATTCCTAAGTTGCCAACCCTTTGGAATGAAAAGGAGATACACTTTTATAGGGAAAGGGTGTGGAAATTTGGCTCCAAAACTCATCCCCGAATGTAGGCGCGTGTATGGCTTCTTTAATGACCGAATTTGGAACTTGGTCCTTCTTGAGAGTTGTTCCCCTACATCCCTTATGTCGACCCACAAAATTTCAGCTTTATTGGTCCACGTATGAAGGAGATATGGCCACATTACTCCGGATATTTAATTCTGTCCATGTGACTCTTCGTCTTCCACAACTCCAACTTCCCATGACATTAAGATCTTGAAAACAGCCGATTCAGACGTGGCCTCCTTAATGAAAGATGTTAAATAATTCCTCTTACAACTTCTTGTCGAATATCAGCTCCATTGGATCTGTCAGCTTCGAGATACAAGCCTATCATTAAAACATTCCAAATCTGTACACAGTTTTCGAGGCATGGTTTGTGAGCTGGATTTGAGCTTCCAAATGATTGATTGAGCTTTTGGTCCAGAAGGATAAAATGAATCTCATCGAACATAGAAACCTGTAAAAGAAGAATTTTGCAATTTGGATCTGTCTAGAAAAAGTTATGGCCGAAACATTATAATAAATGAAAACTGTTTAAATCCAAAATAAGCCATTTTCCAATTAAGCTCAAAAATACTCCTAAAACATAAAATGTGACAATTGACCCTTAAATAACACATTGGTGGGATTAAAAACATTGAAATTCAGAATAAAATAATTGAAAATATTTGTTCTATCAATTCCCCCACACTTAAACATTGCACTCCTGGGCAATTATCTTATACCAAGGTCAAAAACAAACTTCTCAAAGCATAAATGACAACATAGCTCAATTATCATATCAAAGGAAATATCATGCCTCCTACATGGATAAAAATTTCAGAACTCCTCAAAAATCATATGAATCCATTCAATCTCATGTTAATCCTCACATGCATGTCGTACCTACCTCCCCGGAAAATTATTTCTCTCTTCACTCAAGGATATTTAATGTGGAGTTTTTCTCATTCCCAAGAACATGTGTGATTTCCATAGGCTTGCTATCCTCCTAGTATCTCCACTTCACAGAGTCAAAAATGTATCAATCATGAGGTCTTTTTCATGGGTTGTTCTGAAGCTGAGGGTTGGCAGGTTTAAAATGTAAAAACATCTGAGGCAGAATGAGGAGGGTTAAGCTCTAAAGTGAAGTAAATGCATGAAAACAGTTTTGCTCAAGAATGGTGTGCTCCTCAATCAGCTCAAAAACGAATCACCTCCAAACACCTCTTCTTTCGGGAAGTTCACACTTGGGATTTCAGCATCAATTATTTTCATCCCTCTTTTCCCCATTTGTAGCATTGTTTCAGCTTGAATTCAGATCTGGATTTCTCTTCAGAATCATGTTTTGGAGGAAAAGAGAGGCAGATATTGATCTTCAAAAATTGGTGAACACCCAGCCCATATGTGATGATATTTTGGGCCACCCATCCATCTTCCCATCATGACATTTATTCCACCCAAGCAGCAATAAATATGGCAACACTTTCAATTCAGCTCAAAAAGATTCTTCAGGAAAGCAAAATAAAGCTCATCTTCTCCCTCCCCCACACTTGAGTTCAACAATAATCATGCATTTAACTTCTAGAGAAGGTTGGAAAGGGATAAATGGCCTGTAATGTGGCTACCTAACAAGGTATTTCATGGATACTAGGGGCTTAAATAAGGTCAGATGAAAAGGTAGGCCAAAATAAGAGTTTAATACAAAAAGGGGCTTTCAAAGTGATGCCTCAATCATACGTGACACATTCCATGAACTCTAACAGCTTTGAAAAAGAGAAAAATAGCAAGTTCTGGATCACACAACATGTCTCAAGACTCTCAAGAAAAAGAGAAATGTAAGAATATGTCAAACAGGTTTAGAAACCTCTCGGGTTGGGAAAGATTTTCAATTTGGACAGCACTAGTGCACATGAGTTTCACAATCAATCAAAAGTAATCAAATGAAAATATCAGAAATCAGAAACAAAATCCATTCAGCAATCATTTAAATCCTCAAATACTCAAATCAAGAAATGTTCCAAAAATACCAAGATGGTTTTAATTTTCCAAAGTATTCGATTTAGCTCAAGATTCCTAAAAACACACAAAACAACATGAAAAAGGAAAATAAGAAAATTTCAAAAACATCAACATGAAAAATAAAATGAAAGCACAAACAAAAGAAATGAAAACTCATAAGAAAAATAAATAAAAAGAAAGATAAAAATGAATAGAAAAGGGATAATGCTTGGTTTGACTCCCCAAGTGGATGCTAGGTTTTTACTGCCCCTAGTCAGGCAGTTGCAGCAGATTATCCCCAATCAGATGGTGGATGTGGTTTTTTTGAGATAAACCACCACATGTGACTTTTTCCAGTGTCCATCAGTAGACACTGAAATTGGAGAACCCCAAAGAAAATAAGAAAGTTCCCAACCCCCAAGAAAGAAGAAAGATAGAATTTTAGATCCAGAGTGGGAGGGAATAGAATATAGGGGTGCTCCCTGTGATCATCTATGGTGTCCTCCTCCAAATGGTATGAAAGTTGTTGTAGAGGAGGTAGTCGCACCACCGCTAGCTTCTCTAACTCTTCTTCCTTTATCACCACCAATTGAGTGGTATCCTTCATATCATCCAAGGTCTGCCCCATTTCTACTGTATCAGAAATTTCAGGAAAAGGGAAGTTAGAAAACAATTCAGTTTGAATAAGATTAAAACAAGAGGAATCAATTAAGAAATCTTCCCTTTCAAGTAAGTCAGCTTGAAAATTGATCTCTTCAGGCAAGACCATTGGCATCTCCATCTCAGTAGGTGCATATTCTTCATCATCCAAAGAAAGAGAAAGGTCAAAAGGTTCTGATTTTTCATTAGAAAGGATGGGAAGATCAAGTTTTAGGTTATCTTCAACAAAGTGATTCCAAGATTCATCCAAAAATTGTTGATCTCCCATAAGTGCATCAGCTGGAATGTGTAAATTAGGGACCTCCTTGAGCAATGGATGAGTTCGGGATGTTATGATTAATTCCTTTAGAAGCTCCTTCTCACCCTCCTCAGGTTCTTTGACATAAAAAATAATCGGTGAAATCTCTTCCACCACTCGTTTGGGTTCAGGTTCAGGTTCTGGTTCAGGTTCGGGTTGTTCCATCAGTGAACGAATATATTCATCAAACCTTTCTTCAGTTCTCTTCAGTTTTTGAATCTCTTCATGAAGTTCTTTCATTTTGGATTCATAATCATTTTGAACTTCTTCATGCACCTTTGATTGATCAGTCCATGCATAAAAATTTGAATTGAAATTCATCATGAACAAATATTTTTTTAGTTTTTGAAATTTATGATTTTTTTTGTTTTTTTTTAATTAAAGGAAGAAAAATAATTTACAATAAGTGAATAAAAATAATGAGTGAAGACTACTTGGCTCCCCGGCAACGGCGCCAATTTGATGTAGCGTTGTCGTGCACGCTCTCAAAAATATTTATACTAAGTGCAGCACAGTGGCTGACCTAGGTCGATCTCTTGAGGAGCCTTTTGCAGTCAATCACTCACTACTTCTAATTCACTATGTATATATAAACTAAAATGACCATAAATGATATTTGATAATTAAAAATATAAAACTAAAAGTAAATATGCAGATGCAATGCAACAGAATGAATGCAAACAAAATGATGTTATGACAGAAAGGAGACATTCCCGAGAGCATCACCCAGAGTGAACCTTCATCGTCTCATTATTAGTTTCAAATTTACTTAATGAACATGCTCCATCATATGCATGAACATCCCCTTCTGCCTATGGTTGTGAATGTATGATACACTCAACGATCGCCGAGAGACCACACATCCACCTCCTCGATCGAGGGAGAATGTGACAGAAGTGAAAGCTAAACCTCGGGTGGCAAGTGGAGACACAAAGGCGCCTTACCCACTAAGATCCCCCTCGGTATAACTCTAAGTAAATAAGAAAAATTAAGAATGAATGTTCAAATACTTGGGTTCATCACTGGATTACTCCCCCGGGAACTTCCTCGGGTTAGCTACTCATGATCACGAGCATAAGAGTTCACAGTGAAAAGAAAACGGGGAGAGATAACAAAAGAGAGAAAGAAAAGTGAAGAAAGGAGAACACTTGAATAAAAATATGAAATGCTATTACATAATGAAAGTAAAATAAAATACAAAGCTAAACTACATATAATGGCCAACAAAGGCTATTCCTAAGTTGCCAACCCTTTGGAATGAAAAGGAGATACACTTTTATAGGGAAAGGGTGTGGAAATTTGGCTCCAAAACTCATCCCCGAATGTAGGCGCGTGTATGGCTTCTTTAATGACCGAATTTGGAACTTGGTCCTTCTTGAGAGTTGTTCCCCTACATCCCTTCTGTCGACCCACAAAATTTCAGCTTTATTGGTCCACGTATGAAGGAGATATGGCCACATTACTCCGGATATTTAATTCTGTCCATGTGACTCTTCGTCTTCCACAACTCCAACTTCCCATGACATTAAGATCTTGAAAACAGCCGATTCAGACGTGGCCTCCTTAATGAAAGATGTTAAATAATTCCTCTTACAGCTTCTTGTCGAATATCAGCTCCATTGGATCTGTCAGCTTCGAGATACAAGCCTATCATTAAAACATTCCAAATCTGTACACAGTTTTCGAGGCATGGTTTGTGAGCTGGATTTGAGCTTCCAAATGATTGATTGAGCTTTTGGTCCAGAAGGATAAAATGAATCTCATCGAACATAGAAACCTGTAAAAGAAGAATTTTGCAATTTGGATCTGTCTAGAAAAAGTTATGGCCGAAACATTATAATAAATGAAAACTGTTTAAATCCAAAATAAGCCATTTTCCAATTAAGCTCAAAAATACTCCTAAAACATAAAATGTGACAATTGACCCTTAAATAACACATTGGTGGGATTAAAAACATTGAAATTCAGAATAAAATAATTGAAAATATTTGTTCTATCACTCCCTGAGGACCGTATCACGCATCATCAAAGGAACAAAAATCCTTCCGTGATACAACACTCTGTGTTGTTCATCCTCAGACCAACCATCAGGGGCCTCACCACAAACAACCCGGTCTCTCCAGACTTCTACCTCTATATCTCCCAATTGGGACTCTTCCACATTCTGCATCAGGGATGACTGTACCGTTATCTGAAAAAGACATCCTCTACCCCCAACTTCTCCCATATCAATATGTAATGCTGATAGTTCTTCCATTACTCTCTAGGAATCACTGGATTCACACACAGCATCACTACGTGACTTTCGACTCAGCGCATCAGCTACAACATTCCCCTTTCTAGGTGTATATGATATTTCGAAGTCATATTCCTGCAAGAACACCATCCACTGACGTTGTCATAAGTTCAGGTCACGCTGGGAAAAAACATACCTCAAACTCTTATGATCGGTGAAAACCACAAAGCGCTCACCAATGAGGTAATGTCTGCACAAATTTAGAGCAAACACCACGGCTGTCAACTCAAGATCATGGGTGGCATAGTTGCGCTCATGGGGACGTAACTGTCGAGACCCATAAGAAACAACTGGCCTCTACTTCATGAGAACACAGACTAACCCCAGATGTGAAGCATCGCAGAAAACATCAAACTGAACTCTTTCAGCTGGAAAACAAAGGATTGAAGCACTTACTAACTTATCCTTTAGATACTCAAAAGTTGTCTGGTACTGATCAATCCATATGAATGCCTGATCCTTCCTAATCAAAGCTGTTAGAGGATTTGCAACCCGTGAGAAATTGGCTACGAACCTCCTGTAGTAGCCCGCGAGACCAAGGAAACTTCGCACTTCTGACACTGTCTTGGGGGCTGCCCAAGATACAACTACTTATATCTTCGATGGATCCACAGTTACTCCCTATTGGGACACAACATGCCCCAAGAAATGGACTTCTCGAGCCCAAAACTCACACTTAGACAACTTCCCAGACAACTGATGTTGATGAAGAACTCCCAAAACGGCGTGTAGATGCTCTGCATGCTCCTCCTCGTACGTGGAGTACATAAGGATGTCATTGATGAAAACTACCACGAACTTGTCCAGGAACTCTCGAAACACAACATTCATCAATCCCATGAATATAGATGGAGCATTCGTTACGCCAAACGGCATTACAACGAACTCATAATGCCCATGACGACAACGAAAAGCAGTCTTCGGAATATCCTCATCCTTCGCACGCATCTGATGATATCCTGACCGCAATTCGGTCTTTGAGAACCAACTTGCACCCTTCATTTGATTGAATAAGTCATCAATCCGCAGAAGAGGATAGCGATTCTTTATTGTCACTTTGTTTAGGCGATGATAATCGACACACAACCGCAAACTGTCGTCGGCCTTCTTCACGAACAAAACCGGTGCACCCCACGGTGACACACTTGGCCGAACAAAACCGCACTTTAACAGACCATCAAGATGTATATGTAGCTCTCGTAACTCAGAAGGGGCCATCCTATATGAAGACATAGACGCTCCTGGCTGTAGCTCAATCCTAAACTCGATCTCTCATCGATGGGGTAATGTTACAACCTCTTCTGGAAAGACATCAGGGTACTCCTCTACGACCCTTGGAAACGCCAACTACCGAACCTCTGAAGAACTCAACATCATTTCATCCATCATGGATGATAAGGATGGAACGCGCCTATGACCCATCCGAGGATCTCTCTCACCAACAAACACCACTTGCTCTCTATCCGCACCAAAGAAAACAACCTTATTCCTAAAGCAATCCACGATAGCCTGCACCAAATACAACCAATCCATGCCGAGGATGACATCATATGGTTTTATTCGTAAACATAGGAAATCTCCCCAAGAGCGGTGTTGCCCCAACACTAGCTCACAGTCTCTAGATACTTCAAAAAAGTCAGCTCGACCTCCAACTGGCGTAGTCAACGCCAAGGGCACTGGAAGCCTCTCCACCTCAAGTCCCAAAGCATGGATAATGGTAGGTGATATAAAAGAGTGTGTCGCTTCTGAATCAAACAAGGCATGCACCAAGGTAGAAAACAAGCAAAGGGTACCTTGAACGATGTCTGGCTCGCCTGGAGCTGGCAACGCTAGAGCATTAAGTTGACCACGACCTCCTCCATGGCCTCTCTGACCCTGATGACGACCACCACCACGGCCACACTCTGCTCTCTGAGGATGGGGAGCATCATGAGGCTGCCCTATGCATACCCTATATACCCTCTGGTGATCTAAAGCTGGTGCGACCTGCTGCTGGTGCGGCCTCGACTGGAACTGCCTCAACGGAGGAACCTGGAGCGTAGCGCCTGGTGCACGATGACCGCTCTGAAAGGTCGGTCACTCCCGCTGCTGATGGCCATGACCACCATAAGAAAAACAAGCGCCTGATCCCTTGGCATAGGCATGAGAGTTGCTGTCTTTGAAGAAACGAGATGTGAAGGGCTAGGACCTACCCCCGACTGAACGAAAACTCTTCTGCCCTGAAAACCGGGAACCCCAAACCACAAATCTGATTCGTGAGGAATCATGATGATTCCCCTCTCGTGATGATCCGGTCTTGGCCAAAGTCCTCTCGACAACCTCTGCCCTCGCCAGCACCTCAAGATATGTCTTCAGCATAAATGGGGTGACCTGGTGCTGGATCTCTAGACGCAAAGCCCCCTCGAAATGTCTCGCCCTGACCTTCTCATCTGGTAACAGGTCCGAAGCATATCGTAAAAGGTTCCTGAAACGGATTCCGAACTCTCGAACAGTAGAGCTCCCATGTCGAAGGGTAAGAAGCTCCTGGCAACTGGACGCCTTCGCAGTCGAAGAAAGGAACTCGACTCTAAACTTGTCTCAGAACTCCTCCCGTGAGATTGTTGACTCCTCACGATCCCTAAGGAACAAGAAACACCACTGCCTTGCTGCTCCACGTAGCATCATCACAACTAAGGACACCCAGTGCTCTTTCCGAGCACGGATCGAACTGAAGCTGATCTTGACCTCCTCTAACCAGTCTTCCATAACTGCATCTGAAACAGAGCCCTCGTACTTCTGCAGACTCTGGCGCTAAAACTCTCGAAATGTCTTCCTCCAAGTGTCGTTGTCATCAACCTCTACCCTACGGCGATCTGCTGGAATAGCCTGCTGGACATTTTCTGCGCAAACCTGACGAGGACGTCGACCTGGAACCACACTTGTAAAATAACAAACCGTTAGAGCTCCTAAACCTGGAATATGGAAGACTAAACATTAATTAATTAATTGTTTTCTTTTATTCATTTTAGGTTAACCTATCCCAAGGTATACCCATTCAAACACAGGCACAAAGAAGAATGATGCATGATCCTTTCCTAGGTCTCTACCCTGCAACTAGTATCACCTTGTTTAGTAGCCACTATAAACTTAAAGGTCTGTACATCAGATCATAGGGGGCCCTAAACGCCTATTTCTCAGCTGGTCTCCAGTGTTTACCTCACTTTCTAAACATGAATGACATCATTGCCCTACCAACCCATGCAACCTCACCTGTTCCTAACTCCAAACTTCATCCTATCCCTCAACCAGACCTCTGATACCAGTCTGTCACGACACCCTCCCCACAAAGTGTACCCCTCCTGGGCCGACAATGTGAGAAGGGAGATAATGACCCTCGAGTCCCACCTCCAGTAGGCACTACTGGAAATGGAGGATATACCAACGGTTCTAAACCATTGGTATAGGCTGGAAAACCGTTGGTATATTCTATACCAACGGTTGTCCAAACCGTAGGGAAGTAAGGCGTGGGGAAAGATCTATACCAACGGTTTGAACTAAACCGTTGGTATAGCCCACTCTATGTCTTGATTTGCCAACGGTTCTTGTTGAACCGTTGGTATAGGTTTACCCAACGGTTTTAAACCGTTGGGAATTCTATGATTTTGATATTATACCAACGGTTTACAACCGTTGGTATAGTTTTTTCCCAACGGTTTCAATGAAACCGTTGGCATATGTTCAATAAAAAATACTATACCAACGGTTACAAACCGTTGGTATAATTCTTCTCAAAGTATACCAACGGTTCTAAACCGTTGGTATTGTGTATTTCCAGAATTGTTGCACAGCAGCCCCTCCTGTACATACACCTGCATACAAAACAACACTTAAAACAGTGAAAACTTAAAACAAAAAAAAAGACCACCTCTTTGATTAGAGACATGGTGAATAATTCCCCATTTGAATCTTCATATGACAACAATCATCCAGTATAGTTGAATAAGAATTTCAATAACTCAAATATTATTTACACCCATTTCAATCTTCATATGACAACTACTTTTCTAATATATGGTGAAAAGGTATTTTCTTAGGAGTCTCATCACTTGTGACTCCATAAGTGCCACACCGGGCCTCGGATAGAGTCGGGGTTGACTGGTACACGTCACATATGATCCATGAATCATTTTCCTAAAGTTTCAACACAATCATAATCTGTTTGATCGGTTTGGCGTATGTACGTAAAATATTGTCCATTTTGAACAAAAGAGAGCCAGTTTGGGTGGTCCTGGCCCCACGGTGACTTCAATTGAGGCGGGGTTGACTCGTACACATCACATATGACCCATGGATAATTTTCCTAAAGTTTCAATTGAATCCGAAGGCGTTTGGTCCGTTTCCCGTATGTCAGTTGTTGATATCACTTACAATTTAGTCTACTTTAACAAAAGAGAGACAGTTTGAGTGGTCCCGGCCACACCGTGGCTTGTATTGAGGCGGAGTTGACTCTTACACGTCAAATATGATCCATGGATCGTTTTCCTAAAGTTTCAATAGAATCCGAAGGCGTTTGGTTGGTTTGGCGTATGTTAGTTTTTGTTTTCACTTAAAATTAAGTCCATTTTAAACAAAAGAGAGATACTTTGAGAGGTGATGGCCACACCGGGCCTCGTATTGAGGCAGAGTTGACTCGTACACATCACATATTAGCCATGGATCGTTTTCCTAAAGTTTCAACACAATCAAAATCCGTTTGATCGGTTTGGTGTATGTACATAAAATATTGTCCATTTTTAACATAAGAGAGACAATTTGGGTGGTGTCGGCCACACCGCACCTCGGATTGAGGCAGGATTGACTTGTACACATCGAATATGACCCATGAATTGTTTTCCTAAAGTTTCAATAGAATCCGAAGGCATTTGGTTGATTTCCCGTATGACAGTTGTTGATTTCATTTACAATTTAGTCCATTTTCAACAAAAGAGAGACTGTTTGAGTGGTCCCAGCCACACCGCGGCTTGGATTGAGGCGGAGTTGACTCTTACATGTCACATATGACCCATGGATCGTTTTCCTAAAGTTTCAACAGAATACGAAGGTTTTTGGTCGGTTTGGCTTATGTCAGTTGTTATTTTCACTAAAAATTAAGTTCATTTAAAACAAAAGAGAGGCACTTTGAGTGGTTTCGGCCACACCGTGCTTCGGATTGAGGCGGGGTTGACTCTTACACATCACATATAATACATGGATCATTTTACTAAAGTTTCAACATAATCAGAATCCATTTGATCGGTTTGGCGTATGTACGTAAAATATTGTCCATTTTGAACAAAAGAGAGGTAGTTTGGGTGGTCCCGACCACACAACGCCTTGTATTGAGGCGGGGTTGACTCTTACACATCACATATGAACCATGGATCATTTTCCTAAAGTTTCAACAGAATCTGAAGGTGTTTGGTAGGTTTCTCGTATGTCATTTGTTGATATCACTTACAATTTAGTCCATTTTGAACAAAAGAGAGATAGTTTGAGTGGTCCCGACCACACCGCGGCTCAGATTGAGGTGGGGTTGACTCGTACACATCAAATATGACCCATGGATCGTTTTACGAATGTTTCAACAGAATCCGAAGGCGTTTGGTTGGTTTGGCGTATGTCAGTTGTTGTTTTCACTTAAAATTAAGTCCATTTTAAACAAAACAGAGGCACATTGAGTGGTGTCAGCCACACCGGGCCTCCGATTGGGGCAGGGTTGAATCGTACACATCACATATGACCCATGGATCATTTTCCTAAAGTTTCAATAGAATCCGTAGGTGTTTGGTCGGTTTTCCGTATGTCAGTTGTTGTTTTCACTTAAAATTAAGTACATTTAAAAAAAAGAGAGGCACTTTGAGTGGTGTCGGTCACACTGGGCCTCGTATTATGGTGGGGTTAACTCTTACACGTCACATATGAGCCAAGGATCATTTTCCTATAGTTTCAACACAGTCCGAATCCGTTTGATCGGTTTGGCCTATGTACGTAAAATATTGTCCATTTGGAACAAAAGAGAGGCAGTTTGGGTGGTCCCGGACCCACGGTGCCTCGGATTGAGGCACGATTGACTTTTACATGTCACATATGACCCATGTATTATTTTCCTAAAGTTTCAATAGAATCTGAAGCGTTTTGTCGGTTTCCCGTATGTCAGTTGTTGATTTCACTTGCAATTTAGTCCATTTTGAACAAAAGAGAGACAATTTGGGTGGTCCTGGTCACACCGCAACTCGGATTGAGGCATTGTTGACTCGTACACGTCACATATGACCCATGGATCATTTTCCTAAAGTTTCAATAGAATCAGAAGTCGTTTGGTTGGTTTGGCGTATGTCAGTTGTTGTTTTCATTTACAATTTAGTCCATTTTCAACAAAAGAGAGACAATTTTAGTGGTCCCGGCCACACCGCGGCTTGGATTGAGGCTAGGTTGACTCTAACATGTCACATATAACCCATGGATCGTTTTCCTAAAGTTTCAACAGAATATGAAGGCGTTTGGTTGGTTTGACGTATGTCAGTTGTTGTTTTCACTTAAAATTAAGTCCATTTTAAACAAAAGAGAACCACTTTGAGTGGTGTCGGCCACGCCGGGCCTCGGATTGAGGCGGATCTAACTCGTACATGTCACATATAAAAAATGGATCATTTTCCTAAAGTTTCAACACAATCAAAATCCATTTGATCGGTTTGGCGTATGTACGTAAAATATTGTCCATTTTGAACAAAAGAGAGGCATTTTGGGTGGTCCCGTCCACACGGAGCCTCGGATTGAGGCGAGGTTGACTCTTACACATAACATATGACCAATGAATCATTTTCCTAAAGTTTCAACAGAATCCAAAGGCGTTTGGTAGGTTTCTCTTATGTCAGTTGTTGATTTCACTTACAATTTAGTCCATTTTGAACAAAAGAGAGACAGTTTGAGTGGTCTCGGCCACACTGCGGCTCAGATTGAGGCAGGGTTGACTCATACTGGTCACATTTGACTCATGGATCGTTTTCCTTAAGTTTCAATATAATTTGAATGTGTTTGGTCGGTTTGGCGTATGTCAGTTGTTGTTTTCACTTAAAATTAAGTCCATTTTTAACAAAATAGAGGCACTTTGAGTGGTGTCGGCCACACCGGGCCTCGGATTGAGGCAGGGTTGACTCTTACACATCAAATATGAGTCATGGATTGTTTTTCAAAAGTATCAACACAATAAGAATCCGTTTGATCGGTTCGACGTATGTACGTAAAATATTGTCCATTTTAAACATTAGAGAGACAGTTTGGGTGGTGTCGGCCACACCGCGCCTCGGATTGAGGCGGTATTGACTCTTACTCATGAAATATGACCCATGGATCGTTGTGATAAAGTTTAAATATATTTGGAACGCATTTGGTCAGTTTCCCGTATGACAGTTGTTGTTTTCACTTACAATTTAGTCCATTTTCAACAAAAGACTGGCAATTTGGGTGGTCCCTCCCCCACGGTGCCTCGGATTGAGGTGGAATTGACTCTTACACCTCACATATAACCCATGGATCATTTTTCTAAAGTTTCAATAGAATCCGTAGGCGATTGGTCAGTTTTCCGTATGACATTTGTTGTTTTCACTTAAAATTAAGTACATTTAAAAAAAAGAGGCACTTTGAGTGGTGTCGGCCACACCGGGCCTCGTATTGAGGCGGGGTTAACTCGTACACATCAAATTTGACTCATGGATTGTTTTCCTTAAGTTTCAATATAATCCAAATGCGTTTGGTCAGTTTGTTGTATGTCAGTTGTTGATTTCACTTAAAATTAAGTCCATTTTTAACAAAACAGAGGAACTTTGAGTGGTGTCGGCCACACCGGGCCTTGAATTGAGGCGGGGTTGACTCGTATACATCAAATATGAGTCATGGATTGTTTTGAAAAAGTATCAACACAATCAGAATCCGTTTGATCTATTTGGCGTATGTACGTAAAATATTGTCCATTTTAAACAAAAGAGGGACAGTTTGGGTGGTTCCGGCCACACTGTGCCTTGGATTGAGGCGGGGTTGACTCGTACACGTCACATATGACCCATGTATCATTTTTCTAAAGTTTAAACAGATTTAAAATGCATTTGGTCGGTTTTCCATATGTCAGTTGTTATTTTCACTTAAAATTAAAGTCATTTTGAACAAAAAAGATATATTTTGAATGGTACCGTCCACACCGCACCTTAGATTGAGGTGGAGTTGACTCGTACATGTCACATATGACCCATGGATAGTTTTCCTATAGTATCAATAGAATATGAATGCGTTTGGTCGGTTTACTGTATGTCAGTTGTTGATTTCACTTAAAATTAAGTCCATTTTTAACAAAATAGAGGCATTTTGAGTGGTGTCGGCCACAACGAACCTTATATTGAGGCGGATTTGACTCATACACGTCAAATTTGACTCATGTATTGTTTTCCTTACGTTTCAATAGAATACGAATGCGTTTGGTCGGTTTTCCTTATGTCAGTTGTTGATTTCACTTAAAATTAAGTCCATTTTTAACAAAACAGAGGCACTTTGAGTGGTATCGGCCACACCGGGTCTCGAATTGAGATAGGGTTGACTCGTACAAGTCACATATGATTCATGGATCATTGTTAAAAAGTATCAACACAATCAAAAGTTGTTTTATTGGATTGGTGTATGTACGTAAAATATTGTCCATTTTAAACAAAATACATACACTTGGAGTGATACCGGCCACACCGTGCATCAGATTGAGGCAGAGTTGACTTTTACATGTCACATATGATCCATGGATAGTTTTCCTAAAGTTTCAACACAATCCAAAGGCGTTTGGTCAGTTTCCCATATGTCAGTTGTTGATTTCACTTAAAAATAAGTCAATTTTGAACAAAAGAGAGGCAGTTTGAGTGATCCTGGCCACACCGTGCCTTTTATTGAGGCGAGGTTGACTCATACACGTCAAATTTGACCCATGGATTTTTACCTTATGTTTCAACATAATCCGAATGCGTTTGGTCAGAGGGGAAGGGTCTAGTCGGGTACGCGGAGATGCTCGTCTACCTCTGGTACGAACCTCCCTCGTACCATCGGTCGAAGAACTGAAAGAATGGAATAATGAAAAGTGCACTTACTTATGTACCTATAAAATCTACACATAGACAGAACATAGCTGCATCATGTCATAAAAAATAACACCAAGGATCAGACAAAATAGAAGCAGTCATGCAGATTAATGACAAGTGCACATACAGATTAGAAGCAGCTAAAAAATTGTTGCATACATGCCATGTTTATTTTCTAAAACAGAGTAAAAAAATCAAAATGATGAAAATCTAGAATATGGGTTGCCTCCCAGGAAGCACTATGTTTTACGTCTTCAGCCAGATGGATGGACACTGGTCAATCGTCTTGGTCCATCAACTCAGAACTCCTCTGCCTCTTACAAGAACTGGTGGTCGTGTCATCAAGCTCACATGGACGCTTAGTGGGATTGATCACTTCAGGAGCGTAGCGGGCATGAATCTGGTGTGGAAGTAAGAGAATCTGGCGCTCGTCATCAGCTAGACATGGAGTGGGATTGATCACTTCAGGAGCGTAGCGGGCATGAATCTGGTGTGGAAGTAAGAGAATTCGGTGCTCGTCATTAGTCAGACGCTGAGTCACCCGTCGTGCGAGGTCAGATGGAGACGGGACGCGCACATCGATGATCATGGAAGAGGCAGACAAGATAGACATTGTTGGTTAAGCTACATCCAAAAATAGATTAATTTTTATATATTAGAACCTTTATAAATGTTTGTACCATTTTTACAAACAATTAATGTGTGAAAATTGTGAAAAATAACTTATCGGATATATAAAAATGGATTTACTCATGGACATGATGCATAATATCTCAAATATTCCTCATTGGATCCTAATTTGAAATTTTAATCCATTATCAAATGTCTTATATCAATTTATTTTCATTTGGATCTTTATGTTTGAACGCTTTTTGTAAAATCTAGCCAAGGGAGGATAGACTAGTGAATTGGAATACAATTGGATGTTATGTGGTGAAAACCACATTATAAGCATTGTTTAGGATATTATTGAGGTGGTTTGAGGATAAATCTATCTTTTTAGAGAAAATACAGCATGTCCAAGTTTGGTGGTCAATGTTTTGAAGTGGGGGGGTATTTGGTGGTTGAGGAGGGGGTGAGGGGGATGTCCAAGGTCTAGGAGGAGGGGTGGGGGGCTGTCCAGGGTCTAGGAAGGGGGGCGGGGGGCTGTCCAGGGTCAAGGAGAAGGGGAGAAGGGGCTGTCCATGGTCCAGGAAGGAGGGGGGGTTGTCCAGGGTCCATCGAGGAGGGGGGCTATCCAGGGTCCAGGGTGGAGGGTGGGGGTCTTCCTAGGGTCCAGGAAGGAGGGGGGACTATACAAGGTCCTAGGAGGAGGGTGGAGGGGGGTTGTCCAGGGTCCAGGAGGGGGATGTCCAGGTTTCAGGAAAGAGGGGGGCTAGGCTGTCCAAGTTCCAGGAGGGGGGACTGTCTAGGGTCCAAGAGGGGGGGTGTCTAGGGTCCATGAGGAGTGGGGGCTCTGTTAAAGGGAGGAAATCCCCAAATAATTCATTGAAGATTAACTAAACTTAATCCAAAAAACATCACAATTCCAATCCATCACCCAACCAACATCCAATTCATCCTCAATAACACTAACCTTCACATGCCATAAACAACACAACCTAGTTTATACCAAATTAAAACAGAAAACAAAAATAATAGATGTAAAACATTAAAACTAAGGTAGTACTTACATATTTAGAGTGTTGAACTACAAAATTGTTTGATTTAATATGGGTATATGAGTGGAACGAGTTTCTGAGTACTTGTATAGAGAGATCCGAGACATTTAGGTCAAATCAAAATAGAAAATAAAAAATAGATGAAGAACATTAGAACTTACAGATTTGAAGTGTAGAACAGAAAAATTGTTTGATTGAAGAGGATGGATGGAGTTTGGAAGATTGGGTAACGAGAGTGCGTCAGGAGAGCTTCAATTTAGGGCTGCAGTCGAGCGGAGGGGGACTGCAATCGAGCGAAGGGGCTACTGGATTTAGGGGGAAACTTTCCCAACGGTTTTTATAAACCGTTGGGAATGTATGTTTAACAAGGTCTATACCAACGGTTTACACAAACCGTTGGTATAGATTCCAACATATACCAACGGTTAGTGTATAACCGTTGGTAAAAGTATCTTCATGGAGCCCTATACCAACGGTTTTATAAACCGTTGGTAAAAATCTTCATAAAAGCCTCTATGCCAACGGTTTTCTTAAAACCGTTGGTATACATAACCATTCCCAACGGTTTATCAAACCATTGGGATATAAGCGTTGGTAAAAATGGGATTTCCAGTAGTGAGGCCCTGGGTTGGCGACTACCATCGAGGGCATAATAAACACACAAATGGGAGACATTACCCTCTAAGAGAACACATGCGGAAGAGAGAGATAAGATAGACACCAACCAACTCCAACTCAGAACTGAAATATAAAAGAAACCCAAGTGCACATATGTAATGTCATGCAAAAGTACTAAAACTGAAAGGGGAAAAACTACAAGTACCCAAAAGAAAGTAAAAACAGCAACAACCACAAACCCGAACAACTCCTGCAACCACAAGCTAGTAGAAACCAGCTTGATCTCCAACCTGCTCCAAGTGACCTGAAAAACAGTTTATATATACATAGGGTGAGTATAACAATATACTCAGTAGGATCCTCCCCGAAGCCTCTCGTTCAAAAGTAAAGAAAGCATGCTAAAGAATGGTGAACAACAAGTGAAACTAACTCATCACCTAAACAGGTATACTATGTTCCCAACCTCACCATGGCTATTCTCACCAAGTAACGCATACAAGAATATAGAATATAGTAAATAATATCAAGGGTAACCCGTTACTACTTCCCCACTGATTTTCCGCTTTGCCCCAACATCGCACGTCCTAAGAATCTCTCTCCCAAAAGGCTTGCCCGTAGACACCTGGGCGAAGCACCACAATATGCACCTCATGCAACATAAAGGATTTCCCGCAGACACCTGGGCAAAGCACCACACCATCCTCACAACCAAAAGTAACCAGGTAGGTTTCGGGATCCACCAAAGCTCATATAACGTGTATCATACGTCGGGTATTTTACCTCAAGCCATTACAGCCCATACACCGAGTAAGGATCCTCAAGCCATCACAGCCTATACATGTCACACCTATAGTAGTCCATAGGATACTATATCCAGAATATATGTCTGTGAATAACCACAAGCCATTACAACCCTCTACACACATATATGGATAAAACTAACGGTTGTGCCTAACAGCACAAGTATCTACCAAGAGAAGAGAGCAGGGCCAAAGGGGGTAATCATCCATTCATCCTCCCACTAGAATGTTGGGGAAAACACCCCCCTCCCAGGGCTCAGAATCCCCGGGGTGTCAGTTGCCCTTATTGACAGGGTGGAGTAGCGTATAGAAACAAAAAAAGTACATAATATACTATATCTCACAACCACACTATGGGCATAACCTAGTATTAGACACAACTACAGCTAACGCCTCTTAGACTCTGGGCTGATATTTCTAAGACTAGGTATCCTATAAGCACACAACCATTTAAAGAGATTTATTAGATTCTTCATTCCCTTTTTATCAGTTCCATTGTACGTTAATTAATTCTTTAAACATTAATTAACCATGAAAGATTCCACATTAAATTTCATTAGCATCACACCCAAAGTCAATTGTTCCTTCAAAAATTACAACCACATCATTATGTTCCAATGAACTCCAACCCCATGGGTTAACACCATTTAATCAAACATTCATTATAGAAACACTTTCCCATATTCCCAAGCATTCTAGAAAAGCATTCTATGCTACTAACACAAGGGGGCTCAACACGGTGAGTAGATGTACTACTCGTCGAGTCTTTGCTGACTATAGCAAGAGCGTAGACTCATCCTCCCTTGAAAAGCTAAACATGGAAAGCACGTGACATACCCCGCGTGTCTTCGCCTCTTTCGAAAGAAGGGTAAGCAAGACCAGCTGCTTTGAGCAGTGGGGAAAAGTAAAGCAGATAAACAACCAATAAGAATCAGCAAGCATCCAACAATCACCACTACTGAAAAATAGGTCTATACCCACAGTTTTTCAAAAAACCGTGGGTATAGGGTGCCCCTATGCCCACGGTTTTCTAAAACTGTGGGTATAGGGATAGTATGTGAACCTATACCCACGGTTTTCCAAAACCGTGGGTATAGGTCACCTATACCCACAGTTGTGCCAAAAACCGTGGGTATTGTTTTCTTTTAAAACCTATACCCACAGTTTTGGAGAAAACCGTGAGTATAGGGTATTTTCCGAAGACCTATATCGACGGTTCTACAAAACTGTAGGTATTGCGGTTTTTTTTTTGAAGACCTATACCCACGGTTCTCCAGAACCGTGGGTATAGATTTCCCGCGTTATGGCGGGGAAAAAACATTAGGTGGGACATGAAAAATTTGGCAGGAATACATTTTTTCACGGATTATATTAATATATATAAGCAGATGAATCTGTATATATTGAATAACAGAGTTAGCTCAGTTGGTAAGCGGCATGGAGGATTACTGCGAGACAAGAGTTCGAATCCCCGCAGGTACTTTTTTTGAATTTAAATATGTTATATATTAAAATATATAGGCAGATATATGATTGTATAGCAGATTAAAATAATAGGTCGTTTGGTCCGTCAAGGGGCGCGGGCGTGAGGCGTAGCCGGAGACGCAGGTTCGAATCACCGAAGCCTCGTTTTTTGAATACGCGATGTAGGATATATTAATATATATTCGTAGATATGTATATATATGACATATAATAGTTGCAGCTTGGTTGGTCGAGGGGCTCGCTGTGAAGTGTCGCGTGCAGGGTTCAAACATTACTGATGGTGATTTTTTTTAAAATGAATCGAATATTCCCCACGGTTCAAACCGTGGTGTAAGTGCCTGCCACGCTGTACCGCGTGGTGCTGCTGTGTGACACACCTATACCCACGGTTCTACCAAACCGTGGGTATAGGTTAAGACCCCTATACCGACGCCGTTCCATCCCACGGTTCCCAAAACCGTGGGTATAGCCTATACCCACGGTTTTGAACCGTGGGTATAACCTCTTTTTCCAGTAGTGCACATCCATCCCACTCCATCATCCCTGGTGTCCTCCCTGACACCCAAATTCATAAACTGATGCATCTCGCCACTCTAGGCATCATCCGCTGCCACAACCAAAAGGCCTCTATGCCCCCACATATCACAACACCCCTCCAGGGTCACGTCTCAACACAAGCAGCAGGAAAAACAACCATCACATCAATTGAGCTATGGCCCTTTAACAAACAATAGGGTAACTCAGAACCCTTCAAGGAATTATCAAACAATCAAAATCTTTAATCTATCTTGAATTAACAGATTGATAATCTGTTGGTTCCAACATCGGGAAACCTAACCAGTAAGCTATCACAAATGATTAAACATGCTTACTACGCCAATTTGATTAACATCAAATTACAACAAGAACCAGATTCGTTTTCATGCCTCTTTATCTTTAGCCAAACAATTATCAATTAATCTCGGTTTACGTTCTTTACCAATTTCCATCAAGAACAACAGCTAAGCAAAGCAAGCATAGATATCACACTATCTAGCAAAACAAGAGGCAATAGCATACGATCGATACAATTTCTTTATCCGGTTAAAAATATTTATTATATCAATTTCATTGTCATCCAGTGGGATTAAACATGCTAACAATACAGTTGCGCGTAAAAAAAAGAGAAGCAACGAATCCCCTACCTCAAAGGTTTTTGACGAAAACCCCAACAAACGAAGAACGCACAAGAAAGTCGGGCTGATTCTCCAAGAATCCTCCTTAGATCTCTTCTCCTAACACAACCAAAACCAAAGCTCATCATGTTTGGCATCCACACACTTAGATCTACCCATAATGGGCATAGATCTAAGAAACCGAGAGAATAGGAGAAGTAGATCTAAGTAGATCTAGGAAACCAAACAAGAACGATCACATGCCTTAAGAAACCGGCTTCGATTCGCTAAGAGAAGCCTTCAGATCGCCTCCAAAACACTTGGGAGAGATTCTCCTACCTTCAAGGGAGGGTAATCCCGAATTATGGCCACTTAGGAGCTTAAACGAGCAGGGCAGAGGTGAAACGGTTGATATCCACAAATTTAGGATTTAGTTTAAGTGCCTGCACGGTTTTCTCGCACGGTTAGACAAATCGTGCGCTAACCGTGTGGTTGCTACTACCTCGTCAAACACTCCTCGCACGGTTAGACCGCACGGTTAGACAAGCCGTGCGCTAACCGTGCGTTAGCCACTACCTCCAAGACCAACTACGCACGGTTAGACCGCACGGTTTAGACAAACTGTGCGCCTTCCGTGCGTAAGCTACTACCTCCAAGACCAACTACGCACGGTTTGGCCGCACGGTTTAGACAAACCGTTCGCCGCCCGTGCGAAAGCTATTGCCCTTTATTTTTCCTTAAAAGTCCACCCAAACGCACCCCCAAGTCACTACTCCAAACCAAAGGTAGTTAGAAACATCAAAAGTATCCGAAGACGTAACGTGATGTTACAGTTCACAACTATCTATCGTTGAAACAGTTCATCGAAAAGGAAGATTTTGGCAAAGCGTTGAGGATAAGTTACCTTGACCTCCCAGAATGCCTCTAACACCGCATTTTCACAAAGTAATGGACCGGAGAGGTCCGGGCCATTACATTTGGGGATTTTGACAGACACATTAATGTTGTAGAAAATCGCTTGAAGCGACTTCACTCTCTTCCCTGTTTTGATTCTGTTATCCAGGATATCTCTTTTGCGGAAAAGAATCTTAATACGGTGTTAAGGGAGGAGAGCTTTTGGTTCCTGAGGGCAAGAGAATCCCATATTAGGGATGGTGACCAAAATACTAATTCTTTTCACCAAAAAGCATCTGAAAGGAAGAGGAAAAACCACATTTCTCAACTTGAGGATCCTACTGGGAGGCTTGTTAATGATAACACTAATATTCACTCCATTATTCTGAATTTTTTCAGCAACCTCTATAAAATGGAAGGTATTGAAATTCCTTCTTGTCTAGCTAGCTGCATTCTGGAAATTTTCACAGATGATATGAACCATAAATTGGAGAGAGATATCTCTAATGATGAAGTGATTGGGGCTCTCCATCTTATCCACTCTGCAAAGGCCCCAGAGCCCGATGGGTTTCATGCGCTGTTTTTCAAACGTTTTTGGCATATTTTTAGGCCTAATGTGGTTACCCTGATGAAGGAGATGTGGGCTAGAAGATCTTCTCCCGAAGCCCTGAATGAAACTCTCATCACTCTCATCCCCAAAACACAATGCCTACATAAAATCACGAAATTTCGTCCAATTAGTTTTGTGTAGTGTCGTGTACAAAATCTTTTCCAAAATCTTGGCGGCCAGGCTTAGGGATTGCCTTCCACAACTAATTACTGAAAATTAAAGAGCTTTTGTCCCAAGGAGATCTATTACTGACAATGCAACCATTGTGTACGAATTATTCCATTCCATGAAAACTCAGTCTTCATCCAAAAAGGCATAATAACAATGAAATTAGATACGATGAAAGCCTATGACAGAGTAGAATGGTCTTTCCTTGAACTTGTTCTTTCCAGGTTGAGTTTTGGGATGAAATGGATCTTTAATATCATAAATTGTGTTACGACTGTCTCTTTCATAATTAATATTAATAGGGGGCCTTCAGAGAGTTTTAATCCCTCAAGAGATTTGCGGCAAGGGGATCCACTTTCGCCTTATCTTTTTATTCTGATGGCTGACGTTTTTTCTCATCTCCTTTTGAAGGCGGTGGAGCAAGGAGTTCTTCATGGTGCCAAGGTATGTCGCAATGACCCCCTATCTCTCATCTCTTCTTTGCAGATGATAGTCTCCTTTTTGCACGTGCTACCCTGCAAGAATGCAGTTCAGTTATGAAAATCATTAAGTTGTATGAAAGGGCTTCTGGATAGCATATTAACCCTTTGAAGTCAGAATTATCGTTTAGTAAAGGCGTGGTACAAACAGAGGGAGGAACTGTAGCGGATGTGTGGTTTCCCTCTGATCGAAAAGCATCTAAAATAACTGGGCCTCCCGACCGTTACAGGTAGATTGAAGAAACAAGCGTTTGCTTCAATCATGGATAGGGTGGAAATTTTGATTTGTTTGTGGTATAGTAGGAGGATCTCCAAGGCAGGGGAGAAAGTTTTCATCAAGTTAGTGGCCCAAGCAATCTCATCTTATGCTGTGTCGTTATTCAAATTTTTGGAATCTCTAGTTGATCAAATCCATTCTCGGTTGGCAAACTTTTAGTGAGACTCCCACGTGACAAACATAACACTCATTGGATGTCTTGGGAGAATTTGTGTGTTTTGAAGTACTGTGGAGGTCTTGGCTTTTGGAATCTCAAATGGTTTAACGAGGCACTTCGGGCGAAGCAAAGGATGACGTTTTCTCTCTAATCCAAATGCCCTTTTCTCAAAGGTCACGCGTGCAAAATATTTTCCTCATTCCAGCTTTTTGCATGCCCAGCTAGGACCGCACCCTAGTTTTTTGTGGAGAAACATATGGGCGCTAAAGTCCTTCTTGAGAGAGGTTGTGTTTGGAGAATTGCATATGGGAATGATGCTTATGTTTGGAATGATCTGTGGCTAGCAAATGATAAAAATATTAAAGTTTCCCCGACTGTTGTTCCAAGCTTTGAAAATGCACAAGTGCGTGATTTGATCAATGATTCGTTGGAGGACTGAGATCGGGAAAAGATTCGCAACTGATTTAATGAGGTTGATCGTAAGCTTATTTTCAGTATTCCTCTCACGCTAGGGATAAGCATTGATCAGATTTGCTAAAAGGGGGAATCTTTTAGGAGGTACTCTGTTCGCTCAGGCTACAAAATGCGAGTTCATAGTTTGGCTCATACCCATCTTGTCGATTGCTGGAGATTGCTCTGGTCGCTCACTACACCCAAGGTAAAAAAAATTGGTGGTAGGTTTGCGCTGGTATACTGTCAACCTGCGACCTTTTGGTAAGACGACATCTTGCGGAGAATGACATCTATCATTTGTGCCTCCAAGAAGTGGAATCTTCGGTGCATGCAATTCTCTTCTGTAGTAGGGTGGAAGGGGTGTAGAAAGAATGGGCATCGGATTTTGAAAAATTCTTTGATCCATCTGCTGGATTGGTCCAAAATCTCAAGAAATGGGTGGTTTCGTTGGAACCAAACGTGGTGGGGCTGCTTTGCACAATTGCTTGGCTGATTTGGAATGGAAGAAATGAGTACATTTTCCAAAAGGTGACCCAAGATCGTATTTGGATTGAGAGAGCCATTAAATGGATGAATTGTTGGAATGCGAGCGATGTGAGGCCCTCGATGGCTAGTACTCGGTAGGATTCTCATTGTTGAACTCCTCCCCCATAGGGTTTCATCAAAATTAATACAAATGCGGTCGTCTCTGCAGATTCGAGGATTGGTGTTGGATTTATTGCTCACCACAACAATGATTAGGTCGTGGAAGCCCATTGCATGGATGTCCAAGCCTCTGAGTCCCCATATGCTACCCTTCATAGGATTTTCCTTACCCGCTCAAAAGTTTGGAATTTTTTTTGGTGGAATCAGACTGCCTTAAAGAGATTTTCGTCTTGTTAAAGGAGAAGGATCTGCAGCCATTTGGACTTATCCTCAGAAAAATGTGGTCTTTAGTCAATAGATTCACTGAATGCAATATTTCTTTCATCAAACGAGAGGGTAATCCGGAGGCTCATTGATTGACGAAATATGAGAAATATTTGGGTGATCATTGTTGGGTTTCTTGATTGAATTTCTTGATCGAGTGTTTTTGATCAGTAATATATTAATATGAAAAAAACGAACACTCAACATACGTTACATGCCATGCCCATAATTTTATATGTAATTTGCAATAAAAAAAGTTGGAAACATAATTAGGTGTAAAAAAACAATTAAAAAGAATAGCATAACTTTTATTATTTTACTAATTAAGTATTTTGAAAAGCATGAAGGATAAAATGATCAGATAAAAAATAATCAAACCGCTTTTTTGATTGAAAATTAAAAAAGAAAAAGAACTGGACTAAAAAATAAATAGAGGGACGCGCGGTCAATTTATCTATGATTTTTTTCTTTGATCCAATAAAAAATCTGCATTTTTTTCCCTTTACGGTTTTTTTTTCAAAAAAATTAGAAGGGTAAAGATTAAAAATGGTCCATGGCGCCATCAACTGTCGCGCGGACACGACCAGAGAGGATTGATCGTTTATAGTAGCGGAGGGTAAATTATCCAAAAACCAGTCCATAATAAACCAGAATGATTGTCACGTGGAAAATTTAAACGAAAATTTTCATTGAAAATTGTTTTTTTCGGCAACCTTTAATTTTTATTCCTGAAATTTGCAGAAGTTTAGAGGCAGCTCATCGCGGCAGCAGAGCAGCCTGCGGCGGCATGGAGTTGTCTACCAATTTTCAAGTCCAACAAAAGGAATTTGGATCCGTTCTTCGAAAAGCATCCGCCGCGGCCAGGTTGAAGTGCCCTACTGTTCCTCCCTTCGGGGTTACCGATACGTTATTAATGGCGGCATCAAGAGGCGGCTTGGCTCGCTTCCATCACTGCCGCCCTCACATTAACATGGTTTCCGGAGGACTGGCCAAGGGTGTCAGCTACACACATGATAATAGCAAACGCAAGGTGGTCAAAAGATTAGGTTCTTGTTGGGTGATTCCTCCACCGAGAGGCAAGAAGCCGTCGGCAATCATCAAATTCGTGGGCGGCGCCTTCATTGGGGCTGTTCCTGAAGTTACTTACAAGTAAGTTCTGTAGCCTCGAATCTGTGAATCCAAGTTCTCAATAACAAAGGGAGATCTGGGTCGAAATTACGCGTGACACTTACCTCACGAATCCATGCTGGGTTTAGTGTTAAGCGACCACTGCATATGTGTCAGAGGTTCGAAACTCGCTCAAAACGCGAGAAAGCTTAGCATGTCAGTTAGGATAAGGTGACACCCAGCATCTCACCAAGAAAATAGAAAAATAAAATTGAAAAAAAGCTTGCCTATTTTGTTCAGGATGAGGTGTTCTCATTGTTAATTACTTTCTACTGAATGGAATGGGATTGCTTCATGGCATCTCACCAAAATCAAACAAAAAAAAAAAAAAAAAAAAAAGAAAGAGCAAACTTACCTATGTTGTTCAGGATTGGGTGTCGTCATCGTTATTTCCTTCATAAGTGCACCTACCTTCTGCAATATTTTTTTTTAAAAAAAAGGGCTACATAAGTTTTACCCAAGGCATATGCTTTTCTTACTTTCTTTGGCTGTCTAGCATCACTTTGTTTTAATACGGCTCTGTTTGACAGCAGAAAATTGTTTGACAGCAGAAAATTGCTTATAGCACTTATCACTCATGATAAAGAGATTGTAAAAATAAATCATTTCTGTTCTGTTTCTGAAAAAATATTTGAACTTCAATTTCATAAGACTGGAAACACTTATATAGAAACACCGATCACAAGTGATAATTGTCATTGATTGCAGATGACTCCCAAGCTACTAGGAATAATAGTTACTTTCTATTGTTGGATCTCTGATCGTACGAGCTTTTAGTCTTCATATCATTTTTACATTGGCCTGATGTAAATCTTATTTTATGGTGTTACTTTTGTTTTTAAAGTTTTTGATGGACATTTTAATGACTTTATGATTTTAGTACTTTTCCCATATATGTTAATCCAGAGACGTTGCATGTCTGAGATTACCATTTCCAGCACTTCTAATTTTATTTTGACAGCCAGTTATCTTAAGTTCTGTCTTTGGTTATCTCTTTAAGCATTTGATGGATCGTTTCTGTGCTGTATTTGCAGCTACATTACTGAATTTTTGGCAAATGAAGGTTTTATTATAATATCTGTTCCATATAACGTGTCCTTTGATCATGCCGAAGGTGCTAGAGCTGTATTCGAGAGGTTTCACAGTTGCCTCAATACAATGTTAGCTACTGGATTGCCTGAAGTGAATCTTACAGCCGATGATGTTGTTCACCTTCCATTTTATTCTGTCGGACATAGGTGAGTTTCATTCACTGCTTCTGGTTCTAAATTTTTTAAATTCTCTTGAGGATGGCTTATAGATGAGGAAAGATCTTTAAAGATATTTGAAACCGAAGGATGGCTCGATGATGGTTTTTTGTAATATAAAAAATACTTCTTTTTATGTTTCTTGGAAAATGAAAATGCAAGAAAAGCTAAATCACACATTTTCTTGTTTGCCTCGTTTTCCAATATATTTTCCAACACATTTTTTAATATTTTTTTGAAAAATGAAACAAAAAACTTCTTCCAAAACCAAACACAATCTTAAATTCTCCGAAGTATGACGTACAAGGGAGGAAAAATCTTTAAAGTGACTTATAACCTAAGAATTACTCTGGTAATTTTTCAATTTTACACCAGGAACCTACTATTGACATCTATTTACCACTAGAATTGTAAAGTCTCGGTTTCAGGTGCCGCCCAAAGGTGTCCCGTACCCGGTTGGTCATATGCCCTCAAATGCATTTCCCCAAACGTCAGAGGCTGCCGACTAGCAGCGAGAACCTTGAGTGTGATAGTGGGAAAACTATGCCCTCATTGGCAGAATATACACAGCGGAATAACAAATAGTAACAATAGTGGAAGCAGTAATACCATTAAAAATAAACAGCGCAAGACTGATAGTAATATAACAACTGGAGCATATATAAATGATGCATATCACATGTGTCTAGGAAAATAGCCAAACAAGTTACAACGCTGGAAAACAATACAGAAACCAAAGTACAACAGAAAACAAGTAAACTCCAGCAGCATCGCAAGGCTCAGCTTGGTTCCATGTTCTCCAGCTCTAACAACAATCAAGTACTTGATGAAGAAGGGCGTTTGCCCTTATCTATACCTGCAACCATATAATCTGTTTGAGCCAAAAAACATGAACCAAACAAGACGTGAGACGAATCCCAGTAGGTAACCACCAAAAGATCTGTGCTTAACTGTCAGTGAATATATATAGCAGACAATATGCAGAAATGAAACAATAAACTAGGAAGTACTCAAAAGTAAACAATCCTACAGTTTTCAATTACTTTCATTTACATTTATTATTCATCCTTTGAATCATGCAATCTCGGGATCTAGCCTAAGCTCTATACCTCCCTGTGTAATAGTAACAAAACAAACGTCTCAGAAGACCATCTAAACAATCAAGTGAACCGAGTCCAAGCTTGTGCTTTGCCTTGGCAGACTCGTCACAATCATTCAATTATTCAAAAGCAACCCTCTGGGAAAGTTCTCACAGTCTAACTCCTATGGTTTAACATATCATCAATTCAATAAATAATGACTTTCTGAGAATGCTCACACAGTCTAACCCCTTTGGTCCCACATAACACTAATCATTTACAAACGACCACCTGGGCAGCTCTCACGGTCAATACCCCATTGGTTTGCATAGCAACAATAAACTAAAATGACCACCTGACAACTCTCACAGTCAATGCCCTAGGGTCCAACATTCATTTAATAACGACCCTTTGGGTAGCTCTCACGGTCTAACCCCTCTGGTCTATGACCACTCGACAGCTCTCACAGTCTAACATAACAACAATTCATACATAAATGATCCTACCTTGGGAAGCTCTCACAGTCAAATTTCCCTTGGTCAAACGTTCACAATGGAAATCACATGCATCTCAAATATTCAGTAACTCCATCCTAACAACACGAGGCATGGAAAATAAAGCAAGCCTAACAAACATTCTAGACTAAACGACCATAATCAATCAAACAAGGGAAACACACCCATAATCAAGGTATAAAACCTTACGCATAATCAATAACTCTTTCTCAATTAAACAAACCATAGCAGGTATTAAACATGGTTAAATTCCAAAACACGCAATACCCCAAACATGGGTATTCGACACTTTAAGCACATATAATCCAATGACAATCGACGAAAGACACAAACTACCTACCTTGATGTCGTACGATTAACACTCTTGAACGTCAACCCTTGAATCGGCCTAGAACAACATAGATCTACAAAAAGGTGAAAAACGATCAACTTTGAATAACCCATGAGAAGAGGAATCAGGAAGAGAGACTCTAGGGAAATTGAGAATTCACTGATGGGATTCCAACGCACCTGATGGTGTCTCGATTGGAGCTCGGACGAAGAAACGGGAGGGGCTTGAAGTTCACGGCCATTCCTTTGCTCTCCTGTACGAACCGAGGGGAGAAGAAATGTGTTTTGGAGATGAGACGCGACCCCGCTCCGATTCATCAATTAAAAAGAAAAGTACACGGCGTGTTCATTAAATGTACATGCTGTGTATTAGCCTCAACCGGCCCCCACTTTAGGCGGTCTGCCAGGTCACCTACACGACCATGTACTCGGCCGTTACACGGCCAGTACGCGGGTGTACGTGGTACTCGGGTACACGGCGCGTACTTCGAAAATTCTCAATTCTTCCCTTTTCCTCAAAAACAACTTGAAATAAAGATCCATACCTGAAATGAAGATCCGGGTTCTTACAAACTTCCCCTGCAATTCGTCCTTGAATTGCCCTTCCAAGGGTGGTGAAGAAGAATTTACGAACAACTCTGGCCACTGGGATTGTACGTCGGCCTCCCTCTCCTAAGTCTCGTCCTGTACTCGCCCGTGCTGCCATAGCACCCGTACCAAAGGAACAGACCGACCAAAGAGAACCTTCCTGCTGCAATCCACAATTCGAATAGGGTGCTTCTCAAAGGATGCATCCACCTCCAACTCAACCTCCTTGGCTTGAAAAACGCGAGACGGGTTTGAAAAGTAACGCCGTAGCTGGGAAACATGAAAGACGTCGTGTATAGCCTGATACCTCTGAGGTAACTGCAACTGATAGGCAACCGGCCCGACTCTCTCCAAAACCTCAAATGACCCGGCGTATCTCGGTGAAAGCTTCCCCTGTCTCTTAATCCTCACGTGTCCCAACCTAGGTGTGACATGTAAGAAAACCTGATCTCCGACCTCAAACTCCAGAGGTCGTCTCCGTCGATCAGCATAAGATTTCTGGCGAGATTGTGCAGGAGCCATCATCTTCCGAATCAACTCCACCTGCTTCGTGGTCTCCTGGACAAGATGAGGTCCCAACATAGCTGCCTCTCCTGCTTTCAGCCAACATAGGGGTGATCGGCATGACCTACCGTACAAAGCCTCATAAGGTGCCATCTGATTCGTCGCCTGAAAACTATTATTGTAGGCAAACTCCACTAGGGGTATGTGTCTCCCAAGAACCCCCAAAATCCAGGACGCATATTCGTAGCATGTCCTCCAAAACCTGAATCGTGCGCTCGGACTGACCATCTGTCTGGAGATGGTAAGTTGTACTCAGAAGTACCTGTGTACCCAAAGTCCTCTGTAGTCCCTTCCAGACACGAGAAGTAAACCGGGCGTCCCTGTCTGAAACGATAGAGCGCAAAACTCCATGCAAACGTACAATCTTTCGGATGTACAACCTTCCAAGCTCATCAACACTGAAAGTTTCCTTAATCGGCAGGAAACGTGCAACCTTCGTGAGTCTGTCAACAACAACCCAAACCGCATCATTCTCTCGAGGCGAGCTCGGTAAACCCATCACGAAATCCACCGCGACATCATTCCACTTCCACTCGGGAATGAGTAACTGCTGTAAAAGCCCTGCCGGTCGCTGATGCTCCGCCTTTACCTGCTGACAAGTGGAACATCTCATAACAAAACCAGCTACATCCCTCTTCATACCTTGCCACTAATACTGACGATGTAGATCTCGATACATCTTGGTGACACCAGGATGAACTGCCCATACTGAGGCATGAAAATCTCGCATCAACTCCTCAAGTATGTCCGCGGACACCCATACACGCCCGTGAAAATGCAAAACCTCATCCCCGTCCATGCTTCACCCAGGAGTAGGGTCCTCGCCTGACACGTTCTCCCGTAGGACTAGGGCTTTCGGAATCTGATAGCTGCCTCATTCACACTCGATCCAGTAGAGTAGAGGTAACAACTATAAAAGAAAGAAACGTTTGCCCCTGTCTGTCGTGCACCTCCAAATGCATCTCAGAGAACAGAACCATAAGCTGCCACTCACTGCTGGCCTCCTGAACTGCCTGTATCTGAGTCCTCCCGCTCAACGCATCAGCCACTGCGTTGCGTTTCCCAGGTGTGTAGGTAAGCTCAAAGTTAAAAGATTGAAGGTACTCAACCCACCTTCGCTGTCTCAAATTCAGATCTCACTGAGTAAAGCTATACTTGAGACTTTTGTGGTCAGTGTATACCACAAAATGCTCTCCTAAAAGATAATGTCTCCAACAACGTAAAACATGAACAACTGCAGCTGACTCGAGATCACGCGTCGGGTAGTTCCTCTCATGTGGTCTCAACTGCCGAGGCCTGTACGCAACGACTCTTTTCCTTTGCATAAACACTGCTCCCAGCCCGATACCTGATGCATCACAGTAAACGGTGTAACTCTTGCCCGACTCTGGCAAAATTAGTATTGCTGGTGAAGTCAATCTCCCTTTCAGCTCCTAAAAGGCCGAATCACAGAAATCTGTCCACAAGTACTTCACACATTTCTTAGTCAGACCTGTCAGTGGCGCTGCTAAGCGTGAAAAGTCCTGAATAAAGCGCCTGTAGTAACCAACTTGCTCCATAAAACTCCGTATCTCAAAGACGTTATTCGGCTGCTCCCAGTAAACTACTGCCCTCACTTTCTCTGGGTTTACTGATACTCCTGTCTCTGAGATGACATGACCCAAAAAGTGAATATGGTCCATCCAAAAGTGGCATTTGAGAGTTTAACATATAACTGATGCTCTCTCAGTGTAATCAATATGATCTCAAGATGAATAACATGGCCGTGTCAAGTGTGAGAGTACACCAAGATATCGTTCACAAAGACTACCACAAAAGAATCCAAGTAAGGATGAAATACTCGGTTCATCAGTGCCATGAAAACTGCTGACGCGTTCGTGAGACCGAACGACATAACCAAATACTCGTATAGACCATACCTGCTCCGAAAGGCTGTGAGAGGTATATCTGATGGTCTAACGCGCAACTGATGATAACCGGATCTCAAGTCAATCTTCGAGAACACTCGGCAAGGGATATCGGTTCTTTACCATCAACTGGTTTAGCTTCCGATAATCCACACAAAGTCTGAGGGTACTGTCCGCCTTCTTGTAAAAAGGACAGACGGACCTCAAAGAGAAGTACTGGGTCAGATGAAACCCTTTGCCTGCAACTCCTCTAATTGCTTCTTGAGCTCCTGTAACTCTGGTGTAGCCATCCTATACGGAGGAATGGACACCGGTGTCGCTCCTGACACAAGCTCAATAGAGAAATCTACCTCTCTCTTCGGAGGTAAACCTGAAAAGTTGTCTGGAAAGACATCCCTGAAACGATCCACCACTGGAGGAAAGTCCATATGTGAAGTCCCCTGATCATCCAAATATAAACTACCAATCTGAGCTGTAATTCCTCCCAACCCATGATGCTTGGATCCCGCTCTGCTCGCCTGAACATCCCATTCACCCTTTTGTAGAAAAGACCCGCCCTCTGGTGACGTGAAACTCACTCTGCGGCGATAGCAGTCAACAAAGGCCTGAAAAGAGACTAACCAGTCCATTCTGAGAATGACATCGAAGCCTGTCATCTCTAAGACATAGAGGTTTCATAAGAAATGACACCCACCAACCTCAAGAGGGCACTCCTTGCACTGACATACACTAGGCGTCCTAATCCCCAACAGAGTGTCTAACGTCATAATATCATCAGAAGTAAAAATGCAGAGTCCAAGGCTCTACACAACAACAACAAATATAAAACTATGGGAAACCCCTGTATCAAAAAGAGCAGAAGCTAAAACTGAGGCAACTAGAATTATACCTCTAACTGTAGAGGGTCCGGGATCCTGCTCCTGCTGGGTTTGTTCCACTGCGAAAGTCTGACCTGCACCGCGACCTTGCGACCCTGCTTGACTACCCTGAGCTGATCCACCCTGCTGTCGCTGAAAACCTGTAGCCTGACTACCACGACCACAACCACCTCCTCGGCCTGAACAGCCTGACGAATTCCAGTTCCCTGATTGATGAGAAACTGGTGGTCCTGCTCCTGAACGTGGAGTCATAACAGAACCCCTATCACTCGCTGCTGGCGAGAACATCCGACAAACACGCTGAAGATGATCCATCTTGCCGCAAGATCGACACTCGACTGGGTCCTTCGGGCAATGTGGTCTCGTATGCCCACTTTTCCTGCACTGGTAGCATACCACCTGACTCACTGAAGAAACATCGTGTGAAAGT
This sequence comes from Viscum album, assembly GCA_963277665.1. Classification (NCBI taxonomy): domain Eukaryota; kingdom Viridiplantae; phylum Streptophyta; class Magnoliopsida; order Santalales; family Viscaceae; genus Viscum; species Viscum album. Next base: position 1,584,329,776 of record OY728121.1, read on the forward strand.
TCCCTTCGGCGCTTCCTGCTATCTGTTGAAGGAGTACTAGCTCTGGGTGCTGAACTGCCCTGACTCGCAGCTCTCAACCCCTTCAGATTGCGCTCGGTAATGTGGGCATCTTGCACACAACTTCTTGAATCGCTCCCAATACTCATACATTGACTCCCCTTGTGCTTGCTTGATCCCCGAGATCTCCTTACGAATGGAAGTGGTCCTCGATGCTGGAAAAAATCTCTGCAAGAAAAGACGTTTCAAATCGTTCCAACATGTTACATCTTCAGGTTGTAAATAGTACATCCAATCCTTTGCAGCTCCATCAAGTGAAAATTGGAATGCTCTTAATTTGATTTGATCTTCAGAGACATTTCTAGGTTTTAGGGTTGAGCAAACCACATTAAATTCTTTCAAATGTTTATTGGGATCCTCACCAGAGAGGCCATGAAACTTTGGAAGTAAGTGAATTAACCCAGATTTTAGTTCAAAGTCCGATTCGAGATTTGGGTATGCAATACAATTTGGTTGATAGTTAATATCAGGTGCATCCAATTCTCGAATGGTTCTATTTAGCTCATTGTTATTATTTCCAGCAATTGGTTCTTCTTTTATGTTTGAATTTGAATAGCTTCCAATTTCAATGTTTCTAGAAGAGAGGAATTCACCAACTGGTTGAATATTGAAACTTCCTGTAGACTGAGAATGTCTAATTCGTGCCCTAAGGCTACGTTCAATCTCAGGGTCAAGATCTAAGAGATCTTCGAGATTAGTTCGTGTCATAAATAAGATAAAAATGAAAAGAAATTGGACCATAGTAAAATAAAAATAATAAGGTTGAGTTGATGGTCCAAAAAGAAGTAGAAGAAAATAAAAGAATAAAAAAAAAAACAGATTGGGTAAAGAAGGAAGAAAGAAGAGAGGAAGAGAATAAAATGTAAAATAAAATAAATACCTCTAATTGGTTGAAATAATTACTTGCCTCCCCGGCAACGACGCCAATTTGAAAGAGCGCTGTCGTGGGCGCCCTCAAATGATTAGTGGTTTTTGGGGTACTTGGGTGCAGCAGAGTGGCTGACCAAGGTCGTCTCTCAAAGGAGGAAGTAAATTCAAACAACTTATTAAAGGTATTCTAAAAATAAAATAAAATAGAATTAAAATACTAATTGAAAGGATGGGGGGTTTATCATTTATGAAACTAGAAGAAGTTTGCTGGAATAAGATTGCATTTTTTTTGTTTTTAATTTTGAAATGAAGTTTGATTAAAAAGACACAACAAGAAGATGTTTTTTTTGAAAATATTTTAAAAGGCGTAATCGATCTAACTCTACCTATTCACTATATTATTAATCATTATCATTTAAATTAACATTCACTTAATTATGATCCCTTAATTTGTTAAATCCCGAACCCTACGAGAATTAACTTTACCACGAAGATGAAGTGAATTTAACCCTAGGTTAACTTCGGAACATGCAATCGCAACACCCTGCTTTTGATTGATGTTCTAAGATTAGCTTATGATCAGTGGTAAATTAAGGCACATTTCCCCTCTGGAAATTAGAATTAATCGAGTTTAGGGATTATATTTGAACACTACAAATTGATCTCTTATGGTTTGGAATTACCGGTTAAGGTTGTGCTCTCACAGTTCACACAATTCCCGACCTCGCGTGTTTTGTGTTAACTATTCAATTGCTTGCTTAGTTTCATTTAAATTAAAAACTCAATTAATAGATCATAATATGTGAATTACAGTATCTCATTGATTCAAAATAAATGAATGAAGAAGGATAGAGGTCGATCGATTACTAAAAAGAACTACTTTTCCATGGGTGGCGTAATCATCGTAAAAGCGAATTGCATTTGCAAAGGTTTATAATGGGTATAACCCAATAACACTTCTACTCAAGAATTCCAGCCCAAAGAGCAAGATTAAGAGAAGAAGAAATTTAAACAAAACAGAAGAAAAGAGAAGAAATAAAAGAATAACAAAGAAGTTTAAAACGGAAATGAAAATATTATAACATGAAGAAGAGAAGGAGGCTTCGATGAGGGGATCTTTGCTTCAAGAGGTACCCCTCTTACAATGGTTGGAGAATTTGAGTTAAACCAATTCTCCTCTGCCTCCAATCTTCTAATGCACGTCCCCACCCCACTAAATGAGAAAAACACCAATTTATAGAGTGGTGGGGAGACTAGGTTCAAAGTGGTTTCAAGTGTGAATGGGGAATCTCGGCCAAATATTTTATGCCAACTTGCACCGCCCATTTGACCACCAAAACGCGTGAATTGACCGGCCTTCCAGAAGGATCAAATGTGCGGATATGAGTCCTCTATCTCCTCTCCAAATTTGGGCTCAATCTAGGCCCAGATGAAGGAGTTATGACTGAAATACAGAAGCTTCTCCATTCTGGCGTGTCCAGCCCACCTCTGCCTCTATGGCCCAATTACTCCATCCAAATGCATTATTTTGATCTAGTGTCCTGAATAAAAGTTGTAGACAATTAAGTTAGGAACACTGTTACAAAATTTTAAGTTCAAATAATAAATAGAAAAATATTTATCTTTGAAATACTACAGTGCACTATAAAGGGTAAAACTGGAATTTTCACCAAATTTTCAAATGAATGATCAAATCCCAAATATTTTATAAATAAACATATTTAACATAATGTGAGGAAATTATGTCATTTATTATCAATAAAATATTCAACAAAATAGTGTTTTATCAACTCCCCACACTTACCCTTTTGCACTCCTGAACAAAATCTCTTATCAAGTAAACATCAATATCAAATCAAAACCAATTTTTAAACACATATCCTTGAGATCAAACAATTACAAACCAAGAAACAAAAGATAAAATGCCTCATAAAAAAAACATTATTTCAAGTTCTTCATTTATATCATTCAATATATTTCCACTTTGTTTATCCTCCCATGCACAAAACACTTACCTCACTTGAATTTTCTCTTATCACACAAATGTCATTTTTTTTTGCAATGTCTTTCTCATCCAAACTCATACAAGGGTCACCATAGGCTTGATAAATTCCTACATCGCTACCCGATGTGTGTCAAGGACATATGTTTATCATGAGGACTTTTCAGGGTTGTTCTGTGGCTTTCGGTTGGTAGGATTTAGATGTGAAAAATTCTGAGGCTGAATGAGGAGAGTTTGACTCTTTTTGAAGCAAAATTACATTAATCCAATTTTCACTTAAATATGGTCTTTTCCTCAATCCCCATAGTATCAATTCAGCTCCATCATCATGAAAAGTAATGAAAAGTTTACACCATTCATCATTTTAGCATAAAAAATGTCAATCTTCTCAAACATGATTTTCTTGAAAGCTCCAGATAGGCACAACTTTCCACCTCAATTAGAAGCTCCAGAAAAGGCACAACTTCACTTGTCATGAAAGCTCCAGAAAAGGCACAACTTTCAATATAATGATTTTTTTCAGCAGCAAACACATCTCTTCAGAATTTAATTTTCCACCCAAAGTATCACAGAATGTGGTAGCACAACATAAGACAACTTCCCCCACACTTAAGCTCAACTAGATTATGCAATTTCACTTCAAGAGTTGGTTTGATAGGGAAAATTGGCTTGTAATGTGGCTAAACTAACAGGTTGTGCATGGCTTCTAAGGGCTGCAAGGATTAAATGTTCAAGGTAGGCCATTATAAAAAAGGATTCTTTGAAATAGGGGCTTTAATACCAAACAAATGCCTCAATCATTTAAACATAAGTACCTCAAACCCTCAAGTTTTGACAGGAATAAATCAAATTCTGGTTAAATCAAGCATGGTTTGGTTCTCTCAAGAAGTGAGGTGAATGTAAAGAATATGAAAATAATGGTTCAGAAGCCTCACAGGAAAGTGATTTCAAATATAAAGACAGTGAGATGTGGCATGAGATTCAAAATTCAGTGTACTTTTCATGAAATTACTAAATATTTGAATTTGAAACAAAGTCATTTCAACATTCATTTAAGCTTAGTTTCAAGGGATAAATTGTTTCATTCATTGATATGCATTTCAAAATTGTGATGAGAATCATTTCAGCTCAAAAATTTCAAAAACACAAAGAAAATTGAAAAATAAACACACAAAATTTGAAAAACACACAATTTTTTTTTTGGTGTTTTTTAAACAAGAAAACAATTGAAATTACTAAACTAAAAGGTTCCCTCCCCCACACTTAAAATATTGCATTGTCCTCAATGTGAACCCATGAGATGATATATGCACATGAAATGCAGAATTTTTTAAATAGGACAAATAATATAAAAGTGAAAGGGTTAGGAACAGCCTGATGTGCTCAAGTGATGATGGGGTCATGCAGTGTGATAAAATCCACTGCATCAGTAGGAAGTCCCTCAATGTATCTCTTCAAACGTTGTCCATTGACTGTAAAGCTCCTTCTTGTGTCCTCTTGTGTGATCTCCACTGCACCATAAAGAAAAACATTAGTTACAACATAAGGACCTAACCATCTGGAACGCAACCTACCAGGCATCAGCTTCAGTCGTGAACTGTAGAGAAGGACTTTCTCTCCAACATGAAACTCCTTTTGTTGGATCATTCTATCATGAGCTGCTTTTGATCTTTCCTTGTAGAGCCTTGAGTTCTCATATGAAGACAATCTAATCTCCTCAAGCTCTTGAATTTGCAGCTTCCTTTGGATTCCAGCTTGGGCCAATTCCATGTTGCATTTCTTTATAGCCCAATATGCCCGATGCTCGACTTCCACTGGGCGATGACACGCTTTCCCAAAAACAATCCGAAATGGGGACATACCAATGGGTGTCTTGTATGCTGTCCTATAAGCCCACAATGCATCATCCAAGCGCTTGCTCCAATCCTTCCTATTTGGCTGCACGGTTTTCTCCAATATTTGTTTCAACTCACGATTTGAAACCTCAGCCTGACCATTTGTTTGAGGGTGGTATGGTGTTGATGTTTTGTGTGTCACCCCATACTTTCGAAGGAGAGAAGAAAAATTCCTATTGCAAAAGTGTGTCTCTTGGTCACCGATGAAGGCCTTTGGTACTCCAAACTTGCAGAAAATTTGAGCCTTGACAAAATCCACTACAACATGAGAATCGTCAGTCCTAGTGGCCTTGGCCTCCACCCATTTACTCACACAATCAACAGCAACCAAAATATACAAAAATCCAAATGAACTAGGAAAAAGACCCATAAAATCAATGCCCCATACATCAAAAATCTCACAGAATAGTATGGGTTGTTGGGGCATCTCATGTCTCCTAAAAATGTTCCCAGTGTGTTGGCAACGAGAGCATGACTTACAAAACACATGGGCATCATGGAATAAGTTAGGCCAATATAATCCAGAGTCCAAAACCTTCCTAGCTGTCCGTTGGGGTCCAAAGTGTCCACCACAAGCAAGTGTATGACAGAAATGAAAAACAGACTCAAACTCATGATCGGGAACACACCTCCTATTGACTTGGTCACTACACATGCGCCAGAGGTAAGGATCATCCCACACATAAAACCTAGACTCACTTTTTAATTTTTGGACTTGATGCTTTTTCAAATTTGCTGGGATTTCAGAGGAAACAATGTAATTAACTAAATCAGCATACCAAGGATGCGTACCTGAGATGGTATTGAGATTCTCATCGGGGAAAGTGTCCCGAAGTGGTACCTGGTCCAAGGTGTCACCCTCTGGTGTGTGAATAAGCCTACTCATGTGGTCTGCCACCAAATTCTCTGACCCCTTCTTGTCCTTTATCTCGATGTCAAACTCTTGAAGAAGGAGCATCCAACGGATAAGTCGTGGCTTTGCATCTGGCTTCTTTAGGAGGTACCTCAAAGCTGCATGGTCAGAAAAAACAACTACTTTAGATCCCAATAAATATGAACGAAATTTATCTAAAGCAAATATAACAGCAAGAAACTCATTTTCTGTTGTGGTGTAGTTTGATTGGGCAGAATCCAACGTCCTCGATGCATATGAAATCACATGCGAACGTCCCTCTGCCCTTTGAGATAAGACAGCTCTAACCGCGAAGTTGGACGCATCACACATAAGCTCAAATGGAAGGTCCCACCGCGGGGGCTGTATGATCGGTGGAGTGGTCAGACACTTCTTTAGCTCATCAAATGATACCCTGCATGATTCATCAAAATTGAAGTCAATATCTTTTTGAAGCAATCGAGATAAGGGTAGAGCGATCTTACTAAAATCTATGATGAAGCGTCGATAAAATCCAGCATGTCCAAGGAATGATCGAACATCACGCACACATGTAGGATATGGCAGAGATTAAATAATGTCTACCTTAGATTTATCAACTTCAATGCCATGTTGTGAGACTATATGACCTAAGACAATTCCCTTTTCGACCATGAAATGACATTTTTCAAAATTTAAGACCAGATTCTTCTCAATACAACGATGAAACACATCACCCAAACTAGAGAGACATTCATTCAAATGAGGATCCATAAACTGTAAAATCATCCATAAATACCTCCATGCAGGTCTCAATGAAATCTGAGAAAATACTCACCATGCATCTCTGGAAGGTACCTGGGGCATTGCAAAGTCCAAATGGCATCCTTCGGTAAGCAAAGGTACCGAATGGGCAGGTGAATGTCGTCTTCTCCTGGTCCTCTGCTGCAATGAGAACCTGAGAATAGCCAGAAAATCCATCCAAGAAACAATAGTGTGTCTTCCCAGCTAGTCTCTCAAGCATCTGATCAATAAATGGGAGGGGGAAATGGTCTTTGCGAGTGGAATGATTTAATTTCCTATAATCAATACACACACGCCAACTGTTTTGTACCCTCATTGGAACTAACTCATCTTTCTCGTTTTTAACAACAGTAACACCACTTTTCTTAGGCACAACCTAAATAGGACTTACCCACTGAGAATCTGAAATGGGATAGATTATACCTGCCTAGAGCAAATTTTCAAGCTCTTTTTTAACAACCTCCAGAAGGGTTGGATTGAGTCTCCTTTGCGGTTGCCTCACCGGTTTAACCCCATCCTCCAAAAGAATCCTATGCATGCAAATGGAGGGGCTAATACCTGATATGTCAGCCAAGGTCCACCCGATTGCCCTGATGTTCTCCCTCAAAAGATTCAAAAGTTTTTCTTCATGTTCAAAAGGGAGATTGTTAGCAATGATAACAGGTAATTTGTCACCACTTAACAAGTATGAGTATTTGAGATTTGGTGGCAATGGCTTGAGTTCCAGTGTAGGGGGGTGGTGTATGGATGGAGACATAGAAGGAACTGAAATATGTGCACAAAGAGCATCAGTATCAGAATATACATCATCAAATTCAGAGAATAAAACATCAAATCCATCAGCATACTCAACAGCCATGTCATAATTAGAGTTCACATGATCAAAATCAGAATATGATTCCATTTCAAAATCAAATCCTAGAGAGTCTTGTTCTTTAGAAACGGGTGTGGAAGTACTCTTAGACATCAAACTAGAACCAATACTCATAATCTCCCTAAGCATAGGACGATCCAATTCCATGGTGTTTTTACTTGGTGGTTCAAAATGGGAGATAACAAATGCAGAATGATCCTCTGAGGGGTACTTCATGGAATCCATAACATTAAATATCACAACGTCATCCCCAAATTCCATGGAAAGTGTACCCTCATTGACATTTATGATAGTTTTTGCAGTTTTGAGGAAGGACCTACCTAAGATAATGGGGGCATGAGAACTTACCTGATCATCCTCCATGTTAAGCACGTAGAAATCTGCTGGAAAGATCATGTCTCTTATCCGGACAAGTACATCCTCAAGAACTCCCGCTGGATATGCCGTAGCTCTATTCGCTAATTGCACCACTACTCTCGTCGGCTTCAACTCACCAACCTGTAAAGAAGAGAATACAGAGTGAGACATCACATTTATTGAAGCTCCTAAATCACAAAGAGCATCAGAGAAGTGCAACCCCCCTATGGTACATGGGATGGTGAATGTCCCGGGATCCTTGCACTTTGTTGGCATTGCTAGAGTTGGTGTAATAAGTGCTGAGACATTCCTTCCAAGGTTGATCCTCTCATTTCCCTTTAGCGCTCTTCGATTGGTACAAAGTTCTTTTAAGAATTTCGCATACCTTGGAATTTGAATAACCCTGTTTGGAAAAGGAAGGGGTTTAGAAGGAACATCATTAATCTTTTTCTTACCTTTATCTTTCTCCTTGGATTGCTCATCAGTTGGTATGGAATGCGACTTCTCTGGAGTTGAGGTGAATCCCGGTGGAATGGTAGGTGCAGATGTATCGTTCATTTGCTTCCCACTTCTCAATGTGATGACACTAACATTCCTCTTTGGATTTGGAGTGGGTTGGGAAGGAAGATTTCTAGAATTCTTACTTACTAGTTCATGGAGGGCAGTGGCAATCTGACTCATTTGAGTCTTCAACTCCCTCAACTCCGAACCTTGATTCTTCAACTCATTCTGTTGATTAAGAACAATTTGTTTCAAGAGATCATCAGTGTTAGAGTCTACCTTGTTTTGTAGATTCTCTTATTGCTGACTTGTTGATGTTTGAGCTTCGAATCTCCTTTGGGGTTGTTGGAAACCCTGTTGGTAAGGTAGAGGCTGCTGGAAGTTTGGTTGAAAAGGGGGCCTTTGTTGTTGCCCAGAGCCATACCTCATGTCCGATTGATCCTTCCACCCTTGGTTGTATTTTGGATCAAACTTCTTTTGGGGATATGGTTGTTGTTGTTGTTGCTGATATGGTCTCTTAGGGAACACTGCTGCACAATCTTCTGTTTCTTGGAGTTGTGGGCAACAGTCAGTTGGGTGGCTTGTCTCAGTGCAAATACCACAAGGCCTTGAAGGAGGGGGTTGGGATGTCTTTTGTGCCAAAGCAATCTGTCTCACCATAGTTGTCAATTCTTCCAACTTGGTATCAATTAAATGACTTTCAAGAGAAGAAGGACTTACCTGATGTACTCCCCTGACATGTGGTGTACCTCTATCGCCAAATTGTTGGGAGTTTTGGGCCATCTTGTCGATCAACGCACGCGCGGCTACTGGTGTCTTGTCCACCAATGCTCCTCCAGCTGCAGCATCTACCATGCTTCTCTCCATAGGTGTGAGTCCTTCATAGAAGTACTGGATGAGTAATTGCTCACTGATTTGGTGATGTGGGCAGCTTGCACACAACTTCTTGAATCGCTCCCAATACTCATACATTGACCCCCCTTGTGCTTGCTTGATCCCTGAGATCTCCTTACGAATGGAAGTGGTCCTCGATGCTGGAAAAAATCTCTGCAAGAAAAGACGTTTCAAATCGTTCCAACATGTTACATCTTCAGGTTGTAAATAGTACATCCAATCCTTTGCAGCTCCATCAAGTGAAAATGAGAATGCTCTTAATTTGATTTGATCTTCAGAGACATTTCTAGGTTTTAGGGTTGAGCAAACCACATTAAATTCTTTCAAATGTTTATTGGGATCCTCACCAGAAAGGCCATGAAACTTTGGAAGTAAGTGAATTAACCCAGATTTTAGTTCAAAGTCCGATTCGAGATTTGGGTATGCAATACAATTTGGTTGATAGTTAATATCAGGTGCATCCAATTCTCGAATGGTTCTATTTAGCTCATTGTTATTATTTCCAGCAATTGGTTCTTCTTTTATGTTTGAATTTGAATAGCTTCCAATTTCAATGTTTCTAGAAGAGAGGAATTCACCAACTGGTTGAATATTGAAACTTCCCGTAGACTGAGAATGTCTAATTCGTGCCCTAAGGCTACGTTCAATCTCAGGGTCAAGATCTAAGAGATCTTCGGGATTAGTTCGTGTCATAAATAAGATAAAAATGAAAAGAAAGAAATTGGACCATAGTAAAATAAAAATAATAAGGTTGAGTTGATGGTCCAAAAAGAAGTAGAAGAAAATAAAAGAAGAAAAAAAAAACAGATTGGGTAAAGAAGGAAGAAAGAAGAGAGGAAAAGAATAAAATGTAAAATAAAATAAATACCTCTAATTGGTTGAAATAATTACTTGCCTCCCCGGCAACGACGCCAATTTGAAAGAGCGCTGTCGTGGGCGCCCTCAAATGATTAGTGGTTTTTGGGGTACTTAGGTGCAGCAGAGTGGCTGACCAAAGTCGTCTCTCAAAGGAGGAAGTAAATTCAAACAACTTATTAAAGGTATTCTAAAAATAAAATAAAATAGAATTAAAATACTAATTGAAAGGATGAGGGTTTATCGTTTATGAAACTAGAAGAAGTTTGCTGGAAGAAGATTGCATTTTTTTTGTTTTTAATTTTGAAATGAAGTTTGATTAAAATGACACAACAAGAAGATGTTTTTTTTGAAAATATTTTAAAAGGCGTAATCGATCTAACTCTACCTATTCACTCTATTATTAATCATTATCATTTAAATTAACATTCACTTAATTATGATCCCTTAATTTGTTAAATCCCGAACCCTACGAGAATTAACTTTACCACGAAGATGAAGTGAATTTAACCCTAGGCTAACTTCGGAACATGCAATCGCAAGACTCTGGTTTGATTGATGTTCTAAGATTAGCTTATGATCAGTGGTAAATTAAGGCACATTTCCCCTCTGGAAATTAGAATTAATTGAGTTTAGGGATTATATTTGAACACTACAAATTGATCCCTTATGGTTTGGAATTACTGGTTAAGGTTGCGCTCTCACAGTTCACACAATTCCCGACCTCGCGTGTTTTGTGTTAACTATTCAATTGCTTGCTTAGTTTCATTTAAATTAAAAACTCAATTAATAGATCATAATATGTGAATTACAGTATCTCATTGATTCAAAATAAATGAATGAAGAAGGATAGAGGTCGATCGATTACTAAAAAGAACTACTTTTCCATGGGTGGCGTAATCATTGTAGAAGCGAATTGCATTTGCAAAGGTTTATAATGGGTATAACCCAATAACACTTCTACTCAAGAATTCTAGCCCAAAGAGGAAGATTAAGAGAAGAAGAAATTTAAACAAAACAGAAGAAAAGAGAAGAAATAAAAGAATAACAAAGAAGTTTAAAACGCAAATGAAAATATTATAACATGAAGAAGAGAAGGAGGCTTCGATGAGGGGATCTTTGCTTCAAGAGCTACCCCTCTTACAATGGTTGGAGAATTTGAGTTAAACCAATTCTCCTCTGCCTCCAATCTTCTAATGCACGTCCCCACCCCACCAAATGAGAAAAACACCAATTTATAGAGTGGTGGGGAGGCTAGGTTCAAAGTGGTTTCAAGTGTGAATGGGGAATCTCGGCCAAATATTTTATGCCAACTTGCACCGCCCATTTGACCACCAAAACGCGTGAATTGGCCGGCCTTCCAGAAGGATCAAATGTGCGGATATGGGTCCTCTATCTCCTCTCCAAATTTGGGCTCAATCTAGGCCCAGATGAAGGAGTTATGGCCGAAATACAGAAGCTTCTCCATTCTGACGTGTCCAGTCCACCTTTGCCTCTATGACCCAATTACTCCATCCAAATGCATTATTTTGATCTAGTGTCCTGAATAAAAGTTGTAGACAATTAAGTTTGGAACACTGTTACAAAATTTCAAGTTCAAATAATAAATATAAAAATATTTATCTTCGAAATACCACAGTGCACTATAAAGGCTAAAACTGAAATTTTCACCGAATTTTCAAATGAATGATCAAATTCCAAATATTTTATAAATAAACATATTTAACACAATGTGAGGAAATTATGTCATTTATTATCAATAAAATATGCAACAAAATAGTGTTTTATCACCCTACCTCGGGAAGCTCTCACAGTCAAATTCCCCTTGGTCAAATGCTCACAATGCGAATCACATGCATCTCAAATATTCAGTAACTCCATCCTAACAACACGAGGCCTGGAAAATAAGGCAAGCCTAACAGGCATTCTATACCAAATGGCCATAATCAATCAAACAAGGGAAACACACCCATAATCAAGGTATAAAACCTTACGCATAAGCAATAACCTTTTCTCAATTAAACAAACCATAGTAGGTATTAAACAGGGTTAAATTCCAAATCACGCAATACCCCAAACATGGGTATTCAGCATATATAATTCAATGACAATCGACGAAAACCACCTACCTTGATGTCGTACGGTCAACACTGTTGAACGTTGGCCCTTGAATCGGACTAGAACGACGTAGATCTACAAAAAGGTGAAAAACGATCAACCTTAAATAACCCACGAGAGAAGAGGAATCTGGAAGAGAGGCGCTAGTGGAATTGAGAATTCACCGGTGGGATTCCAACGCACCCGACGGTGTCTCGATCGGAGCTCAGACGAAGAAACGGGAGGGGCTCGAAGTTCGTGGCCGTTTCGTTGCTCTCCTGTACGAACCGAGGGGAGAAGAAATGTGTTCTGGAGATGTGACGCGACCCTGCTCCGATTCATCAATTAAAAAGAAAAGTACATGGCGTGTTCATTAAATGTACACGCCGTGTATTAGCCTCAATCGGCCCCCGCTTTAGACGGTCTACCAGATCACCTACATGGCCATGTACTCGGCCGTTACACGGCCAGTACGCGGCCGTACGCGGTACTTGGGTACACGGTGTGTACTTAGAAAATTCCCAATTCTTCCTTTTTCCTCAAAAACAACCCGAAATAAAGATCCATACCTGAAATGAAGATCCGGATTCTTACAAGAATAAACAATTTTGGTAAAATTAAAAGATATTTTATAATGCATGCATGCATACAAAAGACGATGTAATTGTAGAAGTAAACCCATAAACTGTATCTCGTAAGTGAGACCGAGTTGTTTTTTTTATATATTAAACTAAAAGATAAAAGCGCCGAGATAACGAGAGATTTGAAATTTAAAATACATGGGATAAAGGGAAAATGAATGACCCGGTCAAACCCACACTTCCCCACAAACAGAGACATATATACAAGGGATAAGGGGAAAGGATTGATCCAATCAAAGTCACATAACTGCTCTAACACCTCCCTCAATCCGTGATATATATATTCCGCATGCTCAACTTGTTACACAAAAGTTTTACATGTGACCCTTAAACCCTTAATAAAAACGTCAGCAAGTTGTCCTGTTGTCTGAATGTAGTAAATTTGTGATTTTTCTTCTCACGGTTCTCCCTGTCAATGTGGCAGTCCACCTCAACGTGTTTCGTCTGTTCATGGAAAATAGAGCTCGTCGCAATCTTGATGGTTGCTTGATTATCGTGCCAAACATGTGCAGATTTTCCAGCCTGGTAGCCAATATCCTGCAGAAACTGTTGCAACCATAAAATATTTGAGGTCACATGAGCCATGACTTGATATTACGACTTAGCACTCGAGCGAGATACAATAGTCTGGTTTTTTCTTTGCTAATAGATCAAATTATCTCTAACAAAAAACAATATACCCAGATTTGGATATCAATATGCCTATGATCAAAATATAATAACCCCAAGCCCGGTTCTCTCTTTACATATCTGATGATCTGAAGTGCAACAAACTTTGGACTACCCCCCCCCCGGAGTAAGGAGCCCCGATGGTTGCTTCATATTGACTTTCATTTAGAAGAGAGATAAAGAGATATACTGAAGCCATTTTGACAACCGAAGAGAAGGTATTAAAGTAATCAGTACCATATATCGGAGCAAAACCCTTTGCGACAAGACCGGCCTTTAGCCGATTAAGAGTTCCATACGCGGTTACACAAATAAAATAGATCCATTTACAACCGATCGACGAGGCTATGAGGGATGGAAGTAGCAGCCAAAATACCTACAAAGGCTGCAATGCAAGCATAAAGTCCCTGATAAGAGTGAGAATATATCGGAGTTAATATCGGAGTCTACTAACAGACATGCGAGTCTTTCCGTAATGTTGTTTGGAGATTGTCGATGGAAGATGACACAACACTCAACTAATTAGCAGCGTTGGCATTAACAGGCACAACAAGAGGTGGGTCTTGCATAGATTAGACCAAAATGGGAGCCGTTGGAGGATCTGGTGGAGTGGGGTAGATGAGTGGGAGACTACCGAAATGGAGTTGATCGGACTCGGGAGGAGGCTCTGTAGAAGGAACCATAGGTGCGAGGTTAAAAAGAAGTCAGATATCGTGATCATTAGGAGAACTATTCTATCAATGGAGACAACATAGCACCCGAGAGCTAGAGAGTGGTATCAATAACCTTGTTGTGTGCAAGAATAATAAAAAAAGACACACTTAAGCCATTGTGCATCAAATTTGGTACGGGAGGGTCGGGCATCACGAACATAACTTAGGTAGCCTAGGACACGAAGGGCAAGCGAGTGAGGTGGGAGTGTGGAATAAAAAACATGATATGCCATTTGTTGGAAATATGTAATAAAGCATAAACTACGACGTGGTGAGAGTCAGCACGCCGTGGTTTGTGTTGGGGCGTCATGGTTCTTGAAACCACATTATGGCGTTTATTGTGAATAATATAGATATCATCCAGCCAACTCTCCTAAGATGATCATTGATAGAATTTCTAGCTAGATAAGAAGGGATTCAGAAGAAAACTTGCAATGCTCAAAGTGACATTTACAGGTGACTGTAGGGAAGAACTAGAGGATCGGGACACACTCAAAGCCAAGACACACGTCCTTGCTTCCAACCAACTAAGAGAATACCCCCTCCCCTAATCCCGATCCTCTTAATATATCCCCCTCGAATACAATCATTTAATATGCCGTGTAATTACAACACTGCCCCTTCGCAGTTTAAGAAGTATTCCCTGACCCCCTTACGTGTTCCCCTCATATGGTAAGTAAAATAGACAGGTGGTCTGGGCCGAACTCTAGATAGGGCACTAGTAGGCTCCCCCAAGTTCCTATCACCCCACTTAAGGTGGTAACCAGGAAATTGGGCCTTCGGCGTCTCTTCCATGCCACTTAATCAACCATATTAAAGTCCTGCCCTGTGTCTTTTCTACCAAAATTGCCTCAGGATAATCTACTTCTTCCACCAAATCTCTTGGCAAAGACCTTTCTACTCGGTGTTTGCTAATAACAACCTTTAGTTGTGATACATGGAACATGGGGCACACCCTACTGTGTTCAGGAAGCTTCAAATTGTATGCTACGACCCCCACCTTACTATCGATCGGAAAAGGCCAATAAAATCTGATAGCCAATTTCGAATTAATCTTGGTCACCTCCCTGGTTTATTCGGTCTCAGCTCTTAACCCATACCAAATCCCCTACTTTATAGTTCACCTCCCGTTGTCGCCTTTTAGCATATTTGGCCATAATCTGTTGTGCCTTGTGCAGATTAACTTAGAGTTGCTTTAAAGTTTCATCCCGTTCCACTAACGCGTTCTCTACAACCTCAACAACAGCTCCCCCTCTGGTATATTGCAAGATATGCGGTGATTTCTGATAGAGACCTCTGCACAAGGGAGTTAAGAGAAATAAGAAGGAACACTCTAAGGGGCATAAGAGTCATATCAAGGGGTGCGAGTACAGTTGGACACAACTGTATATTCTAGAAGAATATTATGTTAGAAGAGGTGGTTATAAGAAGATGGGAGGGGCTAGGGAGAAGGGAGGAAAAAGAAAGGAATTCTGTTAGTTCGGCCAGAGGGCTTGAGGCGAGTGGACCTGGGGTCCCTCGATTGTTCTTCTCCTTCCTCGTGTAATTCTTTTTCTCGATTTCTTCCATCTGCTATCTATATTCCTGCTTGTAATTCTGTTGATAATCCAAAAGAGTCGGTTCTGTTTGGGTGTGGTGTCTATCATTTGGTCCGACCTGCCTACTTCTTCCTCAACCGAGGCGAGCTACGGTTTCTTCCCTCCTAGCGTCAACACACACAATCGAAGTAGACGACGCACATCCGTTTTTCCTCGGCCGTGCGACCTCCAGCCCTCTGCTTTCCGTCCGTTTCCTTTCTTCTCCAGTTTCAGTTTCTTCGCATCAAGCGGTAGCACACTCCACACTGTTGGAAAATTACGCGGAGGAGCCGCTCCTGCCCTGCAAGCCTGCGCGACCATCTCTTCTCATTCGTGTGGGCAGCAACGTCTGGTGGTGTGCACTCTAGGCGCCGTTCTGATCTTTTTCCGTGGGGTGAACCGGAACAGCTGTGCACTGTCCGCCCTTTTCCGTCGCTGAACAACACTTCATCAGGTGGAGGTGCGCTCAGGGGAGTCGCGCGCTGCCCGTTCCTGACCAGCAAAGCTGTGCGCACACTTCAATGGCGACGCACAAAACAACTGTGCACTATCCGCCCTTTTCCGTCGCTGCACAACACTTCATCAGGTGGAGGTGCGCTCAAGGGAGTCGCGCGTTGCCCGTTCCCGACCAACGGAGCTGTGCGCACACTTCAACGACGACACGCAAGAACTTTTTATGGGAACTGTAGTTCCGCTGCTGCTGCAATCAGCTGCTTTCACTCGCGCAGGAGGCGCACCTGACCGACCGGCGTTCCCACTTTCACCGACTGCAGGAGTGACGCACGATTAAAAAAAAAACAGGGAAAAAAAAAACAAAAAAGGATGGAGGCCAGCTGTATCCCCTGTTTTGGTATGAGCGGAGGCGCACCATTGGACGCGGCCACATCTGAGGCTGCTGGTGTTTGGCACCCACCCCTGCACATTGCCCGATTGACTTCGCCGAGACCAGATCACAGAGATATGATGGACATGAGCGTTGACGCTCGTCTCGATAGTGCGGAGCAGCGCTTGGACTGCATTGACATGACGGTGGCAAAATTGAAAGCCTCTTTCGCTATGATGACCTCGGTGATGGCGGCCCACTCGCAGGAGTAGAAGGAATTTCGTCAGTTCTTAGCTCGAGCTATGTTTCCTCCTGAAACAAAGCCGTACCCGATCGATGATCATCCCTCTTTGCTCATGGGGGAATCTGAGGCGGACTCCGCTGCTTCTGGAGTTGACAACACTAAGGCTGAAACAAGGTCGTCAGGCCGTGCTGCCACTATCCTGTTTGGGCCAACGCCAGGACAACATGTGGATTTGCTGACACAACATAACATTGGTGATATGCTTGGGGACGTTGACGATGACACGAGGCCGCACTTGGCGTACACAACTACTACTGACTACACTGTTGCCTTCATTGGAGAAGATCTGCCAGAGTTATGTGGAGGCACGAGCAACACAATCATGCCATTATTGCAGACGATGATTCCTCCTGATGAGATGACCCCGTCGAAAAACCATCCGCACACTAGTGCATTCCGAGGCGGGTAGGGAATTGAAGGCCACTACTACAAAAACGGCCTATATCAGCGCTCAAAACGGGCTTTAACAGCGCTAAAAAAGCGCTGTAAAGCTCAGCGCTAATATAGGGGGGTCCCTTTTATCAGCGCTCCGAAAAGCGCTGATAAATGCCGCTTTTATCAGCACTAAAAAAAGCGCCGATAAAGGTCAAAAAAATAAAAAATAATAATAAAAAAAAATAATGCGGGGGGGGGAGTGCTTTTATCAGCGCTTGACACTCCCTTTATCAGCGTTAGGTGGTCTCCCGTGCGCTGCCCTTCCCGCGCATCCTCATACGCGCGCACCCCATTCGCTTCCACCCGAACTCGAACCCGCGACCTCCCCCCTTTTGCGGCTGCACCTTTACCACTAAGTCATTTCGTTTTGTTCTCTATTTAATGATATATCTATATATATATAGTTATATTTATTCATATATTGATATAGATTCATATTAATATAAATATATTTATTCATATATTAGTATATATATATTAATTCGTATATTAATATATTTGTATATATATTTTTAGTTATAATTTTTTATACGTATATTTATTTGTATATTAATATATATTTATAAGATTAGTTTTAAATACATTTATGAAAAAATATGTTTTTTATGTGTGTTTATAAATAAATAAATACATACATACATAGATATATACAATACACAGACACACACAGAGAGACACACACACAGACACATATATATTTACGAATAAATACATATATATGTGTATTTGAAAAGCCATAGAATGTTAAAACGACCATAACTTATAAGATTAGTTTTAAATACATTTATGAAAAAATATGTTTTTGATGTGTGTTTATAAGTAAATAAATAAATACATACATATATACATATATACAACACACAGACACACACACACAGACAAATATATATTTACGAATAAATACATATATATGTGTATTTGAAAAGCCATAGAATGTTAAAATGACCATAACTTATAATCTAGAATCCCGTTTTAACGCCACAACCAGTCAAATCGAAGAAAATGAAACAATCTTCGATATGATATGTGGTACAGGCCTAACGGACATCCGGATCAGAAGTTATACTTGTTTGAATGTTAAAAAATCGGGGTATCCCGACTAAAAACTCAGTTTTGGAGGCCTTCTGGGCCTTTTTTGGGCTCGAAAAATGTGATAGAGGCTTTGCCTGGGTCACTAGCGCGTAGATCTCGTTGCAGGCTTCGATTTGATATGCTGTAGAGCTCAAACGGACACCCGGATCAAAAGTTATGACCGTTTGAAGTTTGAGTTGCGTTTTCAACATATTTTGGATGTTTTTTTAATTTTTTTAATTTTTTTAGTCTTTAAATTGTTATTAAATGGCGCTATTACTCCACAATAATTAGCAAATTATTAATTAAAAATATTTTTTTAATTTTTTTATAAGTCATTTTCACTAAATTTCTTATATATTAAATGTAATAGTCTATTTATACGTATCTATAACATATTTAAAAAATATATATTGTATTTATATCAATATAAATATACTTATATAACAAAATATTATTTTTCATGAATTTTTTTTTTGAAACTTAACATTTATCAGCGCTCGGGAAAAGCGCTGATAAGTCCCCCCTTTATCAGCGCTAAAAAAAGGCGCTGATATAGGGGGGCCTTTATCAGCGCTAAAAAAAAGCGCTAATAAAGGGGGCTGATAAAAGCCCCCCCTATATCAGCGTTTTTTTTAGCGCTGATAAAAGTGTAGCACATCCCTTGCCCGTTTTTTTAGTAGTGGGCTCTGCATTTACTCACAGGGGCGCTAGCGAATACTGATATTGTGCAGGGCGAGCAATCATCTCGATTTGAAGAAAAGGATGCGGGATGGTTTTTGCTGGAGTTATGCATAGAGGTTTGTGGTGAGGGTCATGGGGGAAGCCCAACGGGGTGTTTTGGACAAGATACGGGCGCTCAGAGACGAACTTTGCAGCATAATGGGAATCAACACACACGGTCCGTTCATCGCGCGAGGCGAACCATTTGGGAGATTGCCTTGGGAGTCGGTGCAGCTAGGGTGCATCGCCAACAGGAGCTACAGGCCCATGGAGATGAGAGCACCATTTGGCATATTGCATGACACTCCTGTGCAGAAGGGGAACCCACTTCCAGTTTCTTTTCCTCAGTCTTGAGGACAAGTTTGATTTTCAAGCCGGTGGGAGTGATAGAGACCTTCACACAAGGGAGTTAAGAAAAATAAGAAGGAATACTCTAAGAAGGGGCATAAGAGTCATATCAAGGGGTGCAAGTACAGTTGTACATTCTAGAAGAATATTATGTTAGAAGAGGTGGTTATAAGAAGAGGGGAGGGGCTAGGGAGAAGGGAGGAAAAAGAGAGGAATTCTGTTAGTTCGGCCAGAGGGTTTGGGGCGAGTGGACTTGGGGTCCCTCAATTGTTCTTCTTCTATATGGCGATGCACCCTGTCTTCATTTACTTTCCGGGCAATCTTCTAGATGGTTCGTCCTGCACTGTAGGTCGAACATGTTTCCTGCTGCCCAAGTGTCTGCCCAAGTGTCGGCACATCACTCCCTTGCATCGGGGCAGAAAATAATCCCTGTCACGGTGTCGCCCGCCACCCATGTCCACGCGTCAGCCGCCACCGTGAAGAGCGAAAGTCGCTCCCTTTGCTGCTCACGATCCTTCCACCATTGGCCCAACGTGAAACGTTTTATTTTCATCGCTGCTGCGTCGTACCCCATAGCCTTCCACCACTTGCCAGTGCTCGCGCTAATCGTTGGAGAAAGTGACACCTTCCTGTAGCCGCCCCTGACATGATGCGTGTTGGTTGCCTCCGAAGCCTGTGTTGGCTGATCAACGCAACATGCGGTAGCAACGTAGGAAATTCCCTGCACAACAATTTAACGTCGGCCACATCGTTGCGCTCCGATACCAGAGTCCCTGTCGTCGCCCCTGACTGCACCAGAAGCACCTCTGTCATCATGGGAGGTTGAGCTACAGTCGCGTGCTACGGCCCCTGGTCTCGGCGACGCCTGACAATTTCGAAGAATTCGTGAACAACAGTTCCGGAAGTCATCGCCTGGTCGTGTTCGAGCAGGCGTCGTTGGATCGAGGCGAGAGTCGCTTGGATCTGCCTGAGTTGCTGGACCACCTTATCTTGTGATATCACCATCGTTCAACAGTATTCTGTGCCCCCCAAAAAAATCGCAACGCCCTGTGTATTTCCGTATATATATTTTTTGTTTCGTGAGCTTTTCTCCTGAAGCGGAAAAACGGGCCGCCCCTCTTTTTTTTTTGTTTCGGTAGCGCTGCTGTACCAGGGCAATTTTTTTTTTTGAGGCCACCTCCTCCCGCGCGATCGGAAAACCCCAGGCATGCTGAAAGTCCAGGCGAGATGAAAGACCGGGTGCAAGCTGAAAGTCCATTTGTTCCCGTCCTGCGCGAGCTGAAAGTTTAGGCGTGCGCACCTCTTGCGCGATCGGAAGGTCGAGGCGCAAAGAGAGAGAGAGAGACGGACAGGGGCACTGTCGGGAAGGCAAGTCGCACGCCATCCTGTCAAGTGGAAGACTGCGCGTTCGCGGCTGGGGAAAACAGTGGTGGTGAAGATGACACGCGTTTGACGGTGTGCGCCGACAGGACGACCTGTCGCTGAGGATGTGATTCGGCCGAGGAAGAAAAATCGTCTGTGACAGAAGTTATGAAGAACTTTTGGTACGAGCGGCAACAAACCGGTGGGAGCAAGGAGCGTGCGTTGTCGGTGATCGTCCGCTGTGCGTGCGTTAACTGCTGCAGAAGACACCAACAGTGTGGAGCGGAAGAGGGCATCAGAACGAAATGGAAGCGAACAGTGCGATCCGTCAGGAATCGAGGCTGATCCTGCAGTGCGCGCCTCACGTTGAAGACAAGCTGGCTGGGGGGGGCATCGACTGAGTGAGGAAGGACGCCTTGTCGCACTGGACGATAGCCGGCGGGAGAAGGTCGACAGGCCGGACCAATTGATAGAGCCAGAGGAAACGAACTGCTTGTATTTATGAAGTAAACCAGAGAATTAGATAGAGCTACAACAGATGGACACTCGAGAGAGCACTTGCTCCTCGCCCAAGCCCGCAGGCCGATTCCCAAGCCAAAGTGGCCGAACTCCAATATTCTCTTCCTGGCTCCCTCACACCCCCTGCTAATTATTTATAACCCTTCCCCCTTGCCACGTGGAGCTAGCTACTCCTCCCACTGCCGACAAGCTAACAAATTTCTCCGATACCACCCGAACAAACTAACCCCATACAAATACTATTATACCCCAAACTCCCCTATAATAGGCCTCTATTGGAGTTCTTAGTGCTATTGTTAGTGACCGGGATCCGTTGTTCACCAACTTATTTTGGTGAGGACTTTTCAAGTCACAAGGAACGGCATTGAAAATGAGTTCTTCCTATCATCCACTGAGCGGCGGTCAAACTGAAGTTGTTAACAGATGTTTAGAAGTTTATCTAAGATGTTTTTCGTCTAATCATCCAAAGCATTGGGTTATGTGGCGGCTTGGGTGAGTTCAGTTACAACACTGAGCATTCTTTTTTTGGCTATACACCATTCGAGATTGTATATGGCTGCAAGCCACCAAAATTCTGCATTATACTAAAGGAGATACTGTTGTTGAGGTAGTGGCTGCTGCATTGTTTGACATGGATGGAGCTCTAAGGCAGCTCCAGATGAACCTCCAAAGGGCGCAACAGATCATGGCGAAATTTGCCAACCATCATCGTCGGGAGATAACCTTTTTAGTGGGTGATTTGGTGTGGGTTAAATTGAGACCAAATAAGCCCAGAGTCATCTCTAAGATCAATCCAAAACTGGCTGCGAGATACTATGGTCCGTTTGCTATTGTTGAGAGAACTGGGCTGTTGCTTACAAGATGCACCTTCCTGAAAACAACCGCGTTCATCCAGTATTTCATGCATCACAACTAAAGGCACCATGGGGGCCACATACTGTTGAAGTGGACTTATCGAGTGAACTGGTTGGTGGTGCTGAATATTCAGAGCAGATTCTGGCTGAGAAAAGATAGGGGAGGACTTTGATGTGGCTAATCAAATGGTAAGGCCGGACAACTGAGGAGGCAACATGGGAAGATGTTGCGCTTATGAAGATTCAGTTTCTTGATCTCCACCTTGAGGGCAAGGTGGATTTTCAAGGGGAGAAAAATGATAGCAATGTGGAGGAATCTAGCTGTGTAAATGGGTCCATTGGTCCCAATATTATATGGCCTATTCTTTTTTTCTTACCAAAAGAGGGGAAACTGTCTGAACAGTCCGGGGCAGTTATGTAATCTTGCTGGGGAGGGGTTGTTAGACGGGTGGTATGAAAAAGGGGTATAGTATGATGGGCGGGGACCATTCGGTTATTGGTGAATTGATCAGGCTTACGCGCCTTGGGCCCGTAAAGGTAAGTCCTTCCAGGAAAGTGACACAACTACTGTAAGTACTAGAACTCTGTAATTCTGGATTTGATATTTAGTTCACTAAGTAAGAAACTCCCCCTCTATCTGTCTAGAACTGGTTTGCTGCTCCTAGATATTTCGTTTGTTTCTGGACCTCTATTTGCCATAGGGAGGAAGCCAAACTCAAAATGATCCAGTGTGAAGTTTGTACAATGATATGGAGGAGAACTCAATACCCAAAGTTCCTCTCTAAGGGAAGCCTTGAGGTTATTTTATAATGAATAATAAAGACCACATCAGACCACAAGTCCAATGTGGGATGTAGATTCCAACACTCCCCCTCAAGCTAGGTGTACCTAGATTGAACACATAAAGAAAAACAAAGCAATCAACAGACACTGCAAACACTCCCCCTCAAGTTGGACATACCCAGCTTGATTACAAAACAAGACAAAACAAGGAAAAGATAAATCGCCATGGCTGCTGGTCCCCCTCAAGAAGATGGATGATGCTGCTGAAAAAGATTGGTTGCTAAGCCGGACAAGCGGACCGGTCGATGGAGCGCCGGGAAATCCACACAGGCGGGCCGATCGTCAGAGGCGTCGGGAATGCCGCACTGGCGGTGTCGGACGTCGGAGCGCTGGGAAAGCCGCACGGGCGGGGTCGGTCATCGGAGCGTTGGGATAGCCGCACGGGCGGGGCTGATCGTCAGAGTGCCGGGAAAGCTGCACAAACGGGCCGCTGTCGGAGAGGAGGCCGAAAAGGCTGGACCCGGATGAAACCGGCGAGGAGGGCTGCGTTGCAGAGGAGCAGCAGACGAGGGAGATCCAAAGAGGAGATCCAGTCGCGGCTGACTGGATCTGGCCGAACGGGAGGGTGCAGCGAACGACGTGGTGAGAAGAGGGGAGTCGGTCGCCGGAGTCCCTTGGGCGGAAGTGCCAACCATGACGAAGTCGGTGGGCGTCGCGTGGGAAGCAAGTTGCTGGAAATGGGCCGTTGGTGTTGCGGGATCCGTTGTGGTGATGGTGGCCAGTGCAGGAGGCGGGCCGAGAAGCGCCGAGGAGGGCAGTGATCGGGAGATCGCCGGGAAGCCGCAAGTAGGGCGGTTCGGGAGCCGCGGCGGAGGCTGGGGGCCGGGAAAAGCCGAAGAGGGGCGGAGCCGGACAAAGCCGGGAAGCCGCTGGAGGGCGGGCGACCGCATCGGAGGCGGTGGCCGGAAGTGCCGAGGAGGGCAGGAGGGTCGGGAGACCGAGGAGGCGGGCCTGGAGACCAGCTGAAGAAGGGCCGTCAGTGTTGCACAGGGAGGTGTGCGATGAGGGGACGGCGATCAGAGGTCAGCGGGAGGAGCAGCGGCTGGTGCGCAGGGAGGCTGCTGGATCCGACGGGAATGGGGAGGGGGGTGTCGCACCTGGAGGAGGCCGTCACACAGGGAGGGCGACGTCTGGGAGGGTTCTGTTGGGAAACCGCAAGAGGTCGAACTAGGAGACCGTCACAAGAGGTGTGCCGGTTGTGCGCGTCGGAGGCGGGACGTCGAGATGCCGCGGGAGGAGGCGGAGGGCCAGGAGATCGCGTCGATCGGGAAGGGTCTGCTTGGAGGGTGTCGGGAGGGAGTCGGCCGGTCGTAGCTTGGACGCCGAAGGGAGGGCGGGGCCGGTTGGCATGAGGGAAGCTCCAGGGAGGGCGGGGCCTGGCGAAGCCGGGAAGCCGCAGGGAAGGGCGGGGCCGATCAGCGCGAGGGAAGCCGCAGGGAGGGCGGGGCCGGTCGGCTCGAGGGAAGCCGTAGGGAGGGCGGGGCCTGGTGAAGCTGAGAAGCCGCAGGGAAGGGAGGGGTCGAGAGTCCGCAGGTTCGCAGGGAAGGGCGAGGCTGGGAGTCTGCATGCAGCGAAAAAAAAAAATTTAACGGGATTTTTTTTCTAATACCATGTAGAATGATATGGAGAACTTAATACCCAAGGTTCCTCTCTAAGGGAGACCTTGAGGTTATTTTATAATAAATAATAAAGACTACATCAGATCACAAGTCCGATGTGGGATGTAGACTCCAACAAAGTTCTTATCAGAAAACTTCCCTTCATAAACAGTTTCCCTTCTGTTGTAACTTTGTAGTTGGTTCAGTGGTTCTAGTTCAATATTGGTGTACATAGGGGCATGCTTAAAAATATCCAGCCAAGGTGTCATCACTTTATCCTCCTGTCCAAGCTCCCCTTGCAGCCCAACCCATAGGGAATTGTTGCTTTTTGATGCAATTTGGGAAGTAGGAAAACTATGAAAACATGATTGAAATGGAACATTTTCATGCATTCCTGGCTTTTATTCAATTTCATGCTTCCTAGCCATACATCCCCATGGATGAAATGCAACACTTGGCTCAAGAAAACAATCCCATGTGAAGCCAAAATCATTATATCCATATCTTCTAGTAGCAAAAATCTAACATCCCGGTATTGTTTCCAGGTGCTACCTTACTCATGTTTCGTTTTCTTCTTCTCTTCGTCGGACTTGTCTCTAATGGTTTTAGTTTTTAAGAGGAGTGGGGGGCGTGTCTTGTGGAGTCGGTGGGGGTGTAGACCTAAACCTGCAGCTAGTAGAGCTGCAGGTGGTCCACTGGTTAGCTGGTGAGGGCCATCGGCTAGCCGGTGGGCAAGGAAGTAGCTACAACAATCTTCTATAGCCACCGGTCAGTCGGCGGGCTTCCACTGGCTGTCCGGTGGCGCCGATCTGGGTTGGGTAAGGGTGTTATCGTCTTTTATTGCCACAAAAACTCCCATTTAACTTCTTAATCCCCCTCCCTCGATCCTAATTTGACCCATTTGAACCTAGAGGCTCTCTTGGGACATCTTTGGCTCTCCCATCCTAATTCCTTGGCGGATCGAAGTCGTGAACCTCTTTTGGTAAGCCTATCTTCGTTTTGGTCTTGGATCTTTTTCCTCCTTGTATCTCTCTTGCTTCTCTCTATGGATCGGCTTTGCCAACAATGAGGAAATGTTGGATGTGTGTTTCTAATCGTATTCTTTTTAGATCCTTTGCGGAATTGAGGGTTTTGTCTGGATCTTCAATCCTCTTGGTGCGTTATTTGAAAATTGTGGTGGTAAGCGTTTCCTTTTGATTCCTTCATTCTAGAACTTGTCAATTTGGAAATTTATGATTGAGAATTCTCGATTTAGGATCCTTCCTTGATTCCTAGGATCCTCGGCTCATTTTGGCTTGTGGTTTCTACGTGGGTGTTGATATTCCAAGTGTTTTAAGGTGGGTGGTTTCATGATTTGGCTTTATTTTACGAACCTTGCTTGCTTGCTTGCTCTTTGAACTTGATTTCTAAAATGGTTGGAAAACACGATTTATGGCTTTATCTTGGAAATGGTTTTGAAATGGTTTTAAAAAGGCATGAGCAATGTTTTGATAAAATGTGTTGGTTTTGGTAACGTTTTTGAAAATGGATTTCTCCCTTGGTGTTGTTAATAGAAATGGTTTTAAAGCACGATTTATATGGTTTCAAAGATGAAATGCCCATTGAATGATTCTAATATGGTAAGCTCGAATGTGATCGACGATGAAGCAGAGAGCCATCCTCGGGTATGAACTCTTTCCCTCTAGACCTGTTTTGCTAGGGTAATGTGTTTATCCGGTTGCTAAGTTGCGGTAAAGAGCCACCCTTGGGAGTGAACTCTTACCCCCTAGACCTATTCTGCTAGGGTAATGTGCACACCAAGTGACCTACCAATCATGATAATGGAACGAGGATCCTCACTAACCTGGAACTGGCGCGACTCAAGGACTTGTTTTCTCTATTGATAATCTTTGGAAAGTATGTTTGGAATGTTTATGGAAATGCTTTGAAAACCGAGCTTATTGTTATGTTTTACGAATTGTGAAAAGGGTGATTTTCCATATTTTATATTGAACCGTGTAAACTTGTAACTCATGCCTTGATTTTATTTACTTAAGCATAATTGGTTTATTTTATAAAGTTTGTTTATGAAACTCTTGGTGAGATCCTATTGGGCTCTTTTGCTCACACTCTACATACACCTTTGAGTGTATGTAGACCTTGTTTTATCTGATGCAGGTAAGGGCAAGAGGCTGCAGGGTGGCGGCGGGTTTGTTTGTGAGCAGGGTGTAGGAGTCTGGAGGCGTCATGTCACATGGAGTTGGGTTTTGGCAGCACCTGTATACCTTTGGTTGTTTTATGGATTTTGGCACTTGTTTTGCCTTTTGATCGTATCGCTTCTGTTGTTGTCTTGTTTTTGGCTTACCAATATTTTCTATATCTATATTACCTCGTTTCGTGCTCTTTGTGGTAAAATCGTTTCCAAAGGTAGTTCTTGATGCCTAGACGCTTGTCGTCAGTCCGTGGGGATCGAGAATGTCCTTCGAACCGTACCGGCTCGGGTTGCGGATAGTTGGGTAATCCAGGTTGGTTCGTGACAAGAAAAGTCACCAACCAATAGAACAGTTTTCTCAGCACTTTATCGGGAATGCTAAGTTGTTGAAAGCAAATTAAAATGACGTCCCCCCTGAATCCCAGCAAGAGCCACCGTCCTTGAAACCATCAACAAAGATCAATACAACTGTTTTGCCCTGATTAACGCGTCATTCGATCAGACACCAAATAACTTAGATGAAAACATTTACTTGTTTGGCTCTACAAATTCTGGTTAAGCCATTATTGGTTCATCCAAACTAGACTTAATAACTTCTACTTATGCATCTATTCCTGCCTCGACAGCCATGTCGAAAATTCTATGCGGTTTGTTCCACGTCAATCTCCAACACTTCCACGCCGCACTGGTTCTGATGGAAAACAATCTTTTCTTGTCCTATGCATTGAACAGTTGTTAGGAACTCTTTTTTGTCTTCCAGAGGCCATGTGGACTTTGTGCGGCCTAACTCTTACGTCTCCAGCTCCCGTGTTTCTGCTCGCAAGGACCGCAACTGATCTTTTGAAGTCGCAAGTTCTTGCACCTTGGCTGCCCGCACTTGCATTTTCCGTACTAGTTCTGACTCCATTTCTAAACAGCTTGCTATAGCGATCGGCCAATAACAATCATCCAGTCCACACGTCTACTTAGCTTCAACAAAATGCAACGGCCTACCTCTGCAAACACATCTCTAGCAATGATCGTGACTCACAGTGATGAACGCGTCGGTATCTCCTCATTCGTCAAGCAAAAATGAATTCACTGTGACCGCGTCTTAGCTGCGCTTGTGCTGTCCAACAACGAATGAAAGCCTCATAGTCGACTCTCTCTATCTCTCTCCTTGAGTCCGACTCCACAATCATCCTCCAAGCGACTAGAACACTCTCTCAATGAAAGCACCAAATTGTGTGGTCTCTTGCACGAGGGAGAAGTAGAAGGTAGGAGATAGAGGAAGAAGGGGCTCCTGGAGAAAAACCACTTCTCCCGAAGCCAGGTTGAACCTCCCAAGGTCCAATCCCCCACAACAGCCTTGCGCAAATTATAGAATGAATCCCCCCTTCTCCTTACTGCCACCCCTTATTTAATACCCTAACCACTCCTAACAAACCTGCCAACAACTAATTAAGAGAATGACAACACTACCCCTAGGCTATCCATTTCTACCTTCCCAATACACACAGCCAACCTCAACCACTCCCAGCTAGCCCACCTAGCAACACAAGCATGGGAAGGCCCCACAATCCTAACATCTTCATTTGCCTTTGCGGAGGTGGTATTAACACACCTCTGTGGAGGAGGTGCCAACACACCTTTGCAGAGAAGGGGTTCTACCGAAGCGTTCAGTAATTTTACCTTTGGAGGCAGAAACATGTTTGTTGCCGAGGGAACTCGATCAAACTCACTGTTGGCGAATATTCATCATGGATAATGAGATATGCTTTGTTTTATAGTTTTTCATTCATTCTTGTTGATTCCTCTTCCGATTGATTTTTTATACGTGTTTTGTGTTTTCATAGAGATGTCCCACAAAACTATTCAGTATCTCCCCCTCAAGAATGGACGATGAGAGACGATTAATGAGATAGATGACCGTGAGGAACATCACCCTAGAAAGGCACGGTTATTGTGTTCGACAACACCGTTTTGTTGCGGTGTGTTGGGGCAAGAGGTATGGTGGAGAATATTGTAGACATCAAGAAAGGTGTGAAAGGATGTTGATAAATATTATCGACCATTACACAAACATTTGATAGAAACAAAAAGCCGAGTCTTTATTTAATTATGAAAAGAGTCAAAAACATGAAGAGCTCAAACCAATTCTTTAACAAATAAACCCAAGACTTATGGGAGAAATCATCGCTAAACGACACATGATAGTGGTAGCTCATCTTGCTAGGGACTGAACTAGGGCCCCAAACATCATAATGAACTAAGTCGAAAGGACGAGTCATACGTTTGAGCATTTAAGGAATGAAGGTGAGGCGATCCGATGATTCTTGGCGAAATGACAAGCCTCACAATCAACAAATAACAGAGAGCCTAATTTGGGATAAAACCTTTATAGGTGGATGACCATGGCGGAAGTGGAGATTCAGAACACGATTAAGAAGAGATGCACAAGCGAGAGGAGGAGATGATTCTAGGATATAGCCACCTCCACGGAGCCTGCCTTTACCAGGCACACGATTCATCGAAAGCTCCTGAAAAACAACATCCGTTGGTGAAAACATAACAATACATGATGACAAATTAGTGAGCTTACTGATAGATAATAGATTGTACGAACTACCGGACACGTAATCCATTGAAGGTAGCAATGCAAAACGGGCGGGGCGGAGCAGGGCGGGCCAAGCCCGTGCGGGCTAGACCCGCAAAAACCCACATAAAAAACGGGTGGATTTATCAAGCCCGCCCCGCCCCGCAGCGGATGCGGGTAAGCCCGCGGGCAACCCGCATTCAATATTATTTTTTATTGAAATAAAAAAATATGAAAAAAATTATGAAATACACAATAAATAAATTATTAAAATTTGCCGGAGAAGGAGTCCCGCTGCATTACGGTGATGCTGGCAGCAGATTCTGTGGTGGTTGAGAGAGGAGGGTGGCCGCGGAGGAAGCGGCGAAGTCAAGGGTAGGGGAGGAGGCCCCGGAGGTGAGGGTCGCACGGGGGAGGAGGTGGGGGAGGGATCTGGGACGGGGGGGTAGTCGCAGTAGCGGTCGCAGAGGGAGGAGGCGGTGAAGGCGGGGCGGGGGTCGCGGAGGAGGTCGGGACGGCGGTCGCGGAGGCCGGGGCGGCGGTGAAGGCAGGGCAGGGGTCGGGGAGGAGGCCGGTGAAGGCGGGGTGAGGGTCGGGGAGGAGGCCGGTGAAGGCGGGGTGAGGGTCGGGGAGGAGGCCGGTGAAGGCGGGGTGGGGGTCGCGGAGGAGGCCGGGGCGACGGTGAAGGTGGGGCGGGGGTCGCGGAGGAGGCCGGGGCGACGGTGAAGGTGGGGCGGGGGTCGCGGAGGAGGCCGGGGCGACGGTGAAGGTGGGGCGGGGGGTCGCGGAGGAGGCCGGGACGGGCCGGTGACAGTGAAGGCGGGGAGGGGTTCAGGCGGCGGAGGTTGGGGTGGCGGGAGAAGGAGGGCGGGCGGGGCCGGGAGGGAGGGGGTATCGTCGCAGTGAAGTCGGGGGCGGGGGTTGCGACGGTGAAGTCGGGGGGCTGGGGGGTCACAGAGGGAGGAGTGGAGTCGGGGCCGGGGTTGCGGGCGGCGGGAGGAGGCCGAGCCAAGAAAGAAGGGTGGCAAAGTGGAGTCAGTAGGAAGACTGAAAAAGAAAGAAAGAGGAGGGGAAGAGGATGTTGGGAATACCATCCCGCGTTAGGAGATATTGGGAAAAGAGGGGGCGCACGCTGTAACGGGAATACCATCCCATGCATGCGTTGGAGCATTGGGTTACGGGAATAGAAGGCGCACGCGGGTTCCTCTGCACACGGGTTGTGTGAGATCTGAAAATTCAATAATTATTATAAAAAATTCAAAGTAGCCCGCGGGCCAGCCCGTATCCGTGCGGGTAAACCCGCATGGGTTGGCTGCCCGTGCGGGCTGTCCATATAAGCCCGCTTAAAATGTGGGCTATTTTTAATAAATCCGCCCCGCCCCAAATCCGCCCCAAGCCCGCTTAGCCCGTGGGCCCGCAGCCTGTTTGGCACCGCTAATTGAAGACAATGTTGTCGCAGGAGCAACCAAACATGTGCCAAATCCCAAAATTGGTATAAAAAGCCATCTACCACAGTAATAACATTGCCATTGGAGGTTGGATGATAAGATTGTTGAAGTTTACTCATAGTGTCACTGACATGATCAGAAGCCCTAGAGCAAGTAGCCATGTAGTAGGTCGATGGGATAAATTGACAACACGAGCATTAGTCTATGCAATATTAGCACTAGTGGGGGCGGACTCTGCATGTTGGGACTGCATATGTTGAAACTCCTTGGAGAGTTTGACCCTATGTCGGGTGTTGATGGCAGTGGTGGGGGAATAGATAGTTGCAGCATGAACACTAGGCAGGAATCAGGTGGGGCCCTTGACGAAGGATAGATAGTTGTTAAAAAAGAGCAGACACTCGAGACAAGTTATTGGTCTCATAATATGTGAGGGTCAATGAGTCCCGTTTTTCCTTTACTGTGTTTTTTTGGTGATATGCTTGGTCGTTTTGTCCATTGAATTGAGAAGGTGGGCGAAGATCTTGTTGTCCTTGGAAGCATGTCAGGGATCCTTTGGATCCGGTGGAGGAATTGAGACATTCATAGACCATTTGAGATGATGCAGTGATCATTTTAGGTTTGGAAGGCGCCTCACTAGAGGAAGCCATGAGTAGCAGCAACACGAACTAGTAGAAAATCGAGGAAAAAGGGACCCATTGAAGATTCATCCAAAGTGTAATAATAAAACTCATGGTTGTATAAGAGATCTGCCCAGGAGGCTGTCGAGGCTGCCTGATTGGTGGGGTGGGTTTGGATCAACAGAGGTCAGCAGACTAGGAGAGGGAAGGCCCGAGGGGGATGGGGGGGCATGCATCGCCAGGGGGCTCACGCGTCTGTTCCGTGTGTCTGGAGAGCCGTGCCTGGCCTGGAGAGGTGCTATGGGTTGGGTTGTGCCAGTAAGAGGCAGGAGATTTTCAACAGGGGGCTGTGGCCCCCATGGCGAGCCGGTCGTCCTAGCCACCTGTCGTCGCTCCTCACCCAACCCCGACCCCTTCCTCCAGGGGCGACCTCCCAGTGCCGACACCCTACTGCTCCATTTGCTGTTGTGCGACCCTCACCCGAGCAGTTAGAAGTCCCACTGCTTCGACTTGCCGGCCCCAGACCTGCGTCGTTAGCCCCCTGTCACGCTGCCTCCCATCCCACTGCTGCGCAGTCCCCACGCTCATCGCTTGCCTCCCTTCCTGATCTGGGCACGCACGACCCAGGCGTCGCCCGTCCTGCTGCGCCGCCTCCGTAGCTGTGGCCTCTTGTTGCTGCTCTTGCGCTTTTCAGGCCAGATGCACCGTCCCAGTCATGCCGCTCCCCTCCCCCCTTCTCCAGCCTTGATGCGACCCCCTGCTGTGGCGATCAACCATGTCACTCGCCTGCTTCTCCAAGGTGTGTCCTTTATTGTCGGTCCCTTCTGTTGCGCACTCATGGCTTCTCTCCTGGCATTCTACACCTGTCCAAATCTGCTTATTTACTTCTTTGCATCCTGATCTTCCTTCTGCTGGGCTTCTCCATTGCTGCCTGCTGCATCCTTGCGCGCACATCTGTTAGGTACCTGCACCCCCACTGTTGGTGACCATCATCCTTTTGGGTCCGCCGGGGGTTTGATTGGGTCAGCCTTATCCCATATATTTTAAATTTCAAATCTCTCTCTTATCTTTTGTACTGGTTTCCCTATAAATAAAGCCACCGACCTCACTTAGAGGTACGGTTTGTGGGTTTATCTTTCTACACCACATAACTGCTCTAACAATAGTGAAAATAGTCCATTTGTAATTCATGTTGCTATTATGACTAGCTTAGCCTCCCTCCCATATATTATATTGCGGCGTATTGGCCCATGCCAAACCATGCTTGTAATTTTCCAATGAACGTCATTTTTTGTCCTCTAAAAATTTTACCTTTTGTTGCTGGTGGCCACTAACGTGGTTGATGGATGAAAAAATATTTGCAGCCTTCTAGACTGCACCCCCCTTCTCCCTCTATTTCCCTCTTTTTATTTATCACACTAACCACTGTTTTATATTCACAATTCAGCAATGGCGCGCTTCTTGAAGTACTTGCAGGATGTTATTTCTCTGAGAAAATACCGAAGGTTTGGGTTTCTTTAGTGTTTTATTATTATTTTTGTGACTAAAGCTAATAATTCTTGATAAATTTTTGTAATGCTTGTCTAAAGAGGATTAGTCACTCAAATAAGGGTCTGGAAGCAAAGTAACTCAAAGCTTGCATTTCCATTGGAATTCAGCATTTTGGTAATGAAATTTCTCGTTTCTTATATTGAAGGCCAATGTCATAGTCTCATACAATAACAAGCCAGCAACAGAAGCAGTGCCTTACTTTGATCAGGTAATCACTTTGAAACTTCTTTGTTCAATGCGCATCGACCAATTCCCAGACATACATATATATTGTTGCAAGCTTTGCAACCGCACTCTACAATATAGATGTGAAGTTTTGATATCGCTTTACTGGAAAGCAATATTACATAACAATGAATAACAAACCCTATTATTTAGCTAATTAATTTATGGCATTTGTTCAGACAAGAAGGAAGCAATTAATGAGTCCAGCTAATAACAATCAAAATGTTGATGGTAATTAATGAAATGCTTCAGATGGATCTACTTTTATTGTAATAAAGGTCCGGGGATTGAAGTTTCATTGATTGTTAACTTAGCCCAATCAAATTGAATTATATGAATTTGTTGGGTTTCCTATCAATGATAGAATTCCCTAAATTGGTATTATTCTCTCTTGGGATATAGTACCAGTGTTTTAGTGAAACCCTAATCTACTTAATAACAAAAATCCATTAAGATCAATTAAACACGGATTACATTTCTATAGGGGATCAACATGAATAAATGTAACTTTTCACAGTGTTTTTTTAAAGGGACCAAAGTCCTTGAAATTAATGTGAAGGAGAGTAAACTGCCCGAGAAGCAATCACATGATGAACTGCCTGATGTGCTTGTGGGGGAAGAATGTGAAGGAGATCGACCACCTGTAGCACACCATTGAGCCACATGAGGGAGGGGAACCGTGCTGCGTGAAGACAGCCTGAAGCACCATTGAGGGACAGTGTGAAGGAGGAAACACCTCTTGAGGGAGGACCAAGCCCGCGTGAAGAAAACCTGTAGCGCCGCGTGAGGACTGCGCCCGCCTGATGCTTGTGTCCAGGGAAAACCTGTGAAAATACTGAATTTTTGAAGTAGTTCCCCTATCTAATGTCAATCCCTAAACGACCTTATTGAGGCAAAGGGGATTGAGAACTTTTCACATAGGTTGTTTCTATTATTAGGGCTGTGATCGTAAATCTGCAATTGTAAGATTTTGAACCGTCCAGCTGGTGACCAAATATCTGCATGCACTTTAGTCCAAGAAATATCAAATTGACAAAAACCAAATAAAACCCATAAATCCAATTGATCCAAACAAACATCTCAGTTACATCACCAAATCCCTGAACTGCGGTTTAGTTGCACATGATCAGTACAATCAACCCATAAATCTGATACAAACCTGGGCACATCAGCCCAGCCTGGAAGAGTACATTCTAGAAGGGGTCCGCCTGGAAATCATTTTCCAGAAAGGGGAAAGGGGCCCACAACACAGCTTGTGCCAACTGGAAGGAATACTCTAGAAAGAGTACAACTGTCTCAACAGGGGGGGATATTTTCTGTTAGGCCACGTGAGGGGGAGGGCTAGAGTGAGAAGGGGCAGCGAGAATATTTCTGTTGAGGGATTCGGGGCGAGAGTGCAAGGGGCCTCTCGTGGACACTTCCTTTTCTTCCTATCTTCTTTTTCTCCTCCTTTTGCCCTCCTTTTATGATTCTGCTTTTATCTTTCTCCAATATATACAAACAAGTCCACTCCCGGTGGGTTGCTGGTGTGAGGTTTTATCAATTGGTTCGACCTGCCGGCCTTCTCCATCACCTACCTCTGTTCACAAGGAACCATGACGACCCACAATCACACTCGTCTACAAACAACACTCTCTGAGTACGCACGACCATGGATCGCCAGAAATGGGACTAGGAGCGCCCCGAGCAGGCTGAATTCAGCTCCTACCCGGTTTTCCGGCTCGAGCACCTGCCTGTCACGCCCCGCCAAATGGAGAGGAGACCCGGTGGTGAGGCTCTCTAGAATCCTCTAGAGTTCTCTACATCTCCACCAAGTTCCGGAATATTCCAGACTTCTCCGGAGTGTTGCGGAACACCCCCCCATCCAACGGCCCGAAAGCCTTCAATTTTTTTTTTATTTTAAACAAAACCCCCTTTTAAGGGATAAAAGGGGAATGTTGCGGAACATCCCTTGGGCCTTGAAGGGTCCGGAACATTCTAGGCCTCCATGGAAGGTTGTGGATCTCAACGGGTTCTAGAATGCTCCATGTATATTCTAGTAGAGTAGGCTAGAATACTCTAGAATCATGTGAAATTGTACATATTCTAGAATGTTGTAGACTTTGCCACCAAGCTCTATATAAAGGGAGTGACTCCTCATTTGTAAAGACACACAGAAGTTGAGAGCATTTGAGAGCTTCTTTGCACTTGTGTCTTGTGAGCTTGTCTAGCACTTCCCTTACGATCCTTACTTCCGTTGTGAGTGTCAAAAGGCTGAACTTGTCTAGGTTTTGTGAAAGAAAGCTAGCCGAGTGCCGCACGAGAGCTTGGGAGAAGGCCAAGTCCTGTGACATGTCGCTGTAGAAGCCGACCATGCCTTCATTGACAACAGGACTACCGGAGGCGCAATCTGCCATGTTTGGTGCTCTGGTGGGGTCGCCCTGTTTTCCCAAAGGGGGTGCCCGGTGTGTCCTTAATGAACTGCGCCCAGTTCTCAGATGCTGTCCAACTGAGCACCCATTTGCTCAGGTCTCTAATTCAAAATGATGTTCAACCTCCGAGCTTTCCCCCAGATGGTGCCTAGGTCTTCATCATCATTGGAGCTACGCCTAGTTCACCTAACTGGGGGCCCAACCACCCATTCCTCCCAACTGAGCGTGCATCCACCTTGATCACCAAACTGGGCGCCCCTTTGCCCAGGTCCTCTACAAGGGGCCGCGCTCAGTTCCCAATACCTATCCGACATGAAACCCACTCGACGCCCTATTCTCTTTGGTCTCTTAATTGGGCTGAAATAACTGCCCAAAACTTGCTGAAACTCTTGATGATCTCCTCCCAGTGACGAGTTTTTTTTTTTTAAATAAGTTTTTTAAAAAAAATATTTTTTAAAAATAGACTAGGTTAAAACTTTTTTTAAAAATACGCCACAAAGGCGGCATCAGAGATGCCGCCTTTGGGCTTGGGTGAAAGGCGACATCCGCGATGCCGCCTTTCCCCTAAAACAAAAAAAAATATATTTTTTACAATATTTTATTTTTATTTTTATTTTGATATATATATATATATATATAAACAAAACAAAACAAAAATAAAAATAAAAATAAAATTTTCAGCAGAATTTATCCGCTATTTAAAATCCAGCAGTACTGCCATTACAGCTGTCAGGATTCTGACAAAAGCTCTCACCCAGGGCTCCCTTTTATAAAAGCGCTTATCCTGGAAATCATTCTACATTTCCGATGTGGGATTCTGGTTCTCCCTTTCCTGCACAGAACATTCTGCATTTCCGATGTGGGATTCTGTTTCAAGTACGTGATTTTGAAAGTCTATAAAATATAAACTATAAGACCAATATAAATGAAACTTAAAATATCGATTAAACATATAAAAAATAGTTGAAAACAAAAAGAATTTCGTAAAAAATGATGATAAAAAATGATTTATAAGCTTTCAAAACCACCTACTTGAAACTTAAAAATGTTTCAAGTACGTGACTTTGAAAGCCTATAAAATATAAACTACAAGACCAATATAAATGAAACTTAATACATGGATT
Source organism: Viscum album (assembly GCA_963277665.1). Lineage (NCBI taxonomy): Eukaryota > Viridiplantae > Streptophyta > Magnoliopsida > Santalales > Viscaceae > Viscum > Viscum album. Next base: position 1,584,366,475 of record OY728121.1, read on the forward strand.
AAACATATAACAAATAGTTGAAAATAAAAAGAATTTCGTAAAAAGTGTTGATGGAAAATAATTTATAAGTTTTCAAAGAGACCTACATGAAACTTAAAAATGTTTTAAGCACGTGACTTTGAAAGCCTATAAAATATAAACTATTAGACCGATATAAATGAAACTTAAAACATGGATTAAACATATAACAGATAGTTGAAAATAAAAAAAATTTCGTAAAAAATGATAATGAAAAATAATTTATCGACTTTCAAAACCACCTACTTGAAACATAAAAATGTTTCAAGTATGTGCCTTTGAAAGCCTATAAAATACAAATTATAAGAGCGATATAATTTAAAGTTCAAACATGGATTAAACATATAATAAATTATTTAATTAGTTAATTAATAATTATAAACTACTCATTTATAATTACTAATTATAATGAATAATTAATAATTAATAGTTATAATGAATACTTATAATGAATACTTATAATGAATAATTATAATGAATAATTATAATGAATAATTATAATGAATAATTATAATGAATAATTATAATGAATAATTATATTACTAATTAACTAATTAATTATTATATAATAATTTTTTATAATTACTAATTAATAATTATAATGAATAATTATATTACTAATTAACTAATTAACTATTATATAATTAATAATTATATTACCAATTAACTAATTAATTATTATATAATATTTTTTAATAAATACTAATTAATAATTATAATGAATAATTATAATTTATAATTATATTACTAATTAACTAATTATAAAAAGGGCATCGACTCTACCTTTCTCAAAAAATTAACTAATTAACTATTATATATTTAATAATTATTTTACTAATTAACTAATTAGTTATTATATAATTAATGATTAATAATTACTAATTAACTAATTAAAATTTATATAATTAATGATTATGTTACTAATTAACTAATTAATTATTATATAATTAATGATTATATTACTAAGTAACTAATTAATTATTAAATAATTAATAATTATATTACTAATTAAGAGAGAGTTTTTTATTAATTAAAAAGGAGACCTCGTTGGTGGTTTTCGCAAAACCATGGGCTTGCCCATGGTTTAAGCCACTTGAGACACCTCATGTCATAAGATACTGTACACAAGTCGACCAACCCTTTATATTAATAATTATATCACTAAGTAACTAATTAATTATTAAATAATCAATAATTATATTAATAATTAACTAATTAATTATAATATAATTAATTATTAATAATTACTAATTAACTAACTAATTATTATACAATTAATAGTTATATAATTGATAATTATATTATTAATTAACTAATTAATAAATAATAAATAATAATTAATAGTCATAATGAATAATTATAATGAATAATTATAAAGAATAATTATATTACTAATTAACTAATTAATTATTATATAATAATTTTTAATAATTACTAATTAATAATTATAATGAATAATTATATTACTAATTACCTACTTAACTATTATATAATTAATAATTATATTACAAATTAACTAATTAATTATTATATAATAATTTTTAATAAATACTAATTAATAATTATAATGAATAATTATAATTTATAATTATATTACTAATTAACTAATTATAAAAAGGGCCCCACCTCTATCATTCTCAAAAAATTAACTAATTAACTATTATATATTTAATAATTATATTACTAATTAACTAATTAATTATTATATAATGAATGATTAAAAATTACTGATTAACTGATTAAAAATTATATAATTAAAAATTATATTACTAATTAACTAATTAATTATTATATAATTAATAATTATATTATTAAGCAACTAATTAATTATTAAATAATTAATAATTATATTACTAGTTAACTAATTATATTACTAACTAATTATATTACTAATTAACTAATTATATTACTAATTAACTAATTATATTACTAATTAACTAATTAATTAATATATAATTAATTATTAATAATTACTAATTAACTAACTAATTATTATATAATTAATAGTTATATAACTAATAATCATATTAGTAATTAATAATTAATAATTAATAATTATAATGAATAATTATAATGAATAATTATAATGAATAATTATAAAGAATAATTATATTACTAATTAACTAATTAATTATTATATAATAATTTTTAATAATTACTAATTAATAATTATACTGAATAATTATATTACTAATTGACTAATTAGCTATTATATAATTAATAATTGTATTACCAATTAACTAATTAATTATTATATAATAATTTTTAATAAATACTAATTCATAATTATAACAAATAATTATAATTTATAATTATATTACTAATTAACTAATTATAAAAAGGGTCTCGACTCAATCTTTCTCAAAAATTTAACTAATTAACTATTATATAATTAATAATTATACCACTAATTAACTAATTAGTTACTATATAATTAATGATTAATAATTACTAATTACCTAATTACAAATTATATAATTAATAATTCTATTACTAATTAACTAATTAATTATTATATAATTAATAATTATATTACTAAGTGACTAATTAATTATTAAATAGTTAATAATTATATTATTAATTAACTAATTATATTACTATTTAACTAATTAATTATTAATAATTACTAATTAAGTAACTAATTATTATAAAAATAATAGTTATATAATTAATAATTATATTATTAATTAATAATTAACAATTATAATTAGTAATTATAATGAATAATTATTATTAGTAATTATAATGAATAATTATTATTAGTAATTATAATGAATAATTATTATTAGTAATTATAATGAATAATTAGAATTAATAATTATAATGAATAATGATAATTTATAATTATATTATTAATTAACTAGTTAACTATTATATAATTAATAATTATATTACCAATTAACTAATTAATTATCATATAATAATTTTTAATAATTACTAATTATTAAGTATAATGAATAAATATAATTTATAATTATATTACTAATTAACTAATTAACTATTATATACTGAATAATTATATTACTAATTAATTGGTTAATTATTATATAATTAATTATTAATAATTACTAATTAACTAATTATTTATTATATAATTAATTTTTAATAATATTAATTTAATAATTTAGTAATTTATTATATGTTTAATCCATGTTTTAACTTTAAATTATATCGGTCTTATAGTTTATATTTTATAGTATTTCAAAGCCACATACTTGAATCTTTTTTAAGTTTCAAGTAGGTGGTTTTGAAAGCTTATAAATTATTTTTCATGAACATTTTTTACGATTTTTTTTTTATTTTCAACTATTTGTTATATGTTTAATTCATGTTTTAAGTTTCATTTATATCGGTCTTATAGTTTATATTTTATAGGTTTTCAAAGTCACGTGCTTGAAACATTTTTAAGTTTCATGTAGGTGTCTTTGAAAACTTATAAATTATTTTCCATCATTATTTTTTACAAAATTCTTTTTATTTTCAACAATTTGTTATATGTTTAATCCATGTATTAAGTTTCATTTATATTGGTCTTGGAGTTTATATTTTATAGGCTTTTAAAGTTACGTACTTGAAACTTTAAGTTTAAAAAATGTGGTTTTGAAAGCTTATAAATTATTTTTTATCAGAATTTTTTTTTGTTTTCAACTATTTTTTATATGTTTAATCCATATTTTAAGTTTCATTTATATTGGTCTTATAGTTTATATTTTATAGTCTTTCAAAGTCACGTACTTGAAACAAAATCTCACATCGGAAATGCAGAATGTTTAACGCAGGAAATGGAGAACCAGAATCTCATATCGGAAATGCAGAATGATTTCCAGGGTAAGCACTCTTATAAAAGGGAGCCTTGGATGAGAGTTTATGTCAGAATCCAGACTGCTGTAATGGCAGTACTGCTGGATTTTAAATAGCGGATAAATTCTGCTGAAAATTTTAATTTTATTTTTGTTTTGTTTTGTTTTGTTTATATATATATATATATATTTATATAAACAAAACAAAACAAAAATAAAAATTTTTAAAACAAAAAAAATAGCAATTTTTTTTTATGGTTTTAGTAGAAAGGCGGCAACGGGGTTGCCGCCTTTCCATTTAACCCGAAAGGCGGCATCAGCGATGCCGCCTTTGCGCACCAACACAAAGGCGGCATCGGCGATGCCGCTTTTGTAGCGTATTTTTAAAAATAAAATTAACCTAAGCTGTTTTCCAGATTTAAAAAAAAAAACCCATTTAAAAAAAAAGCCCCCTGTGACCTATCAATGAGCCATAAATACCACGTGCCTCCTACTAGGTGTAAGCTCTGACCATGTTTTCATTAGTGATCTCATTTTCGTGACCTATCAATGAGCCATAAATACCATAGGCCTCCTACTGGGTGTAATCTCCGACCATGTTCTTATTGATACTCTCATCCCCGTAACCTATCAATGAGTCATAAATACTATAGGCCTCCTAGGTGTAAGCCCCGACCATGTTCTCGTTGATGATCTCATCCCTTTGACCTATCATTGAGCCATAAATACCACGAGCCTCCTACTAGGTGTAAGCCCCGATCATGTTCCCATTGATGATTTCTTTCCTGTGATCTATTGATGAACTGTAAATACCACGAGCCTCCTACTAGGTGTAAGCCCCGATCATGTTCCCATTGATGATTTCTTCCCTGTGATCTATTGATGAACTGTAAATACCATGAGCCTCCTACTAGGTGTAAGCCCCAACCATGTCATCATTGATGATCTCATCCCCGTGACCTATCAATGAGCCATAAATACCATGGGTCTCATACTAGGTGTAATCCTCAACTATACCTTCTCCCGTTTAGTTACCAACAATCCGGATGAACCAGAAAGGGTTGCCCATGCGTAAGTCCCACACTAACCATTGCTAGGTACCTCTGCCTAGTAGTCCATTTCGCACGACGTTAAACCGTTTGGAGATGGTCCTAGTCGTATGACGTTAAAGAACAAGACACTTTGGTCCTGATCGCATGACCTTAAAAGGCGCATTATGGGTAATGACTGTACGATCTTAAAAGACATAACATTAAACTACATGACACTTTGGTCATGACTGCACGATCTTAAAAGGCACCATAATGGTTCTTGTCATACGACCTTAAAACGTACAATGTGTCCTGTTAACCGGCACCAAACTGCATGAGTTCTGATCCCCTTCACAAGGATACGCAGGAAACCCCTATCATGGGCTCGATCACGACTCCACAATACCTACCGTCAGCCTGGATGGTGATAAATTATAGAGTGTCCAACTGTGTGCCCTTAAACCAGTGTAATCAACCCACTAAGGGAAGGATGGATGACCTATTATACATACAGATGTTAACATCGATACACGGTATCAATCGGTCATTCTCACGACCAAGGTAACCGGTATTGTTACTGGGAAGGATTTTACAAATATGTTTTAAATCTACAAGTGAGTCTCAAACTAGGTAATAAGACCCTAATGGGTTGATCTGACCTCCTATCCTTTCGACCTCAACACGCAATTCAAAATGTCATTGACATATCCCGACGCTTGCCTGCCTTTGGAAAGCAGATCCTTGTTGGACCCCATTTTAGTATAATGGGTGTTTCCGAGTTCCATATCGGAATATCCCTTCTTGTAATTATTTTTACTCATCTATAAAAGAATATCTCCGCCTTACATTGAGGTAAGAGGAATTCGCCATCTACATGGTATCAATGGGTACTTTCTAACCCGATCTCTCCCTCTCTTTTTTTCTCTCCCGTCTAGGGTTGCGAGAAATCCCCTGCGGCTTCCCGATTCTGTCCGGCCCCGCCTCTGCCCTAACCCTACTGGTTTCGGCGCTCCCTGCGCCCCTCTGTTCTTCCTCGGCGCGACTCTCCTCAGCGCGGGCTCCTCCTTCCCCGACGCGGGATCCTCCTCCCGGCGACGCTCCCCGCGCCCCTCTGCGCCCCTCCCGTGCGACGAAGCCCTACGACCCCCGCGACTCCTCGTCGTTTTCCAGGAGAGCCCCGCGCGACGACCCTCCTTCCCAGCGGGTGCGCTCTCTGCGACCCTCTGCGAACCTCCATCGCAACGAAGGCACGCGACCCCCGACGGCTTCGCTCCCCCCGACGGCGTCCCGCCCTTCCCCCGACCCCTCTTCGTTTTTCCAGGCGACAACCGTCCCTCCCGACGGCTGCGCTCCCACGGCCTCCCGCCCTCTTTCCCAGCGGGTGCACTCCGCCTCGACGGGTTCCCACCCTCCAGCGGCTCCTCTTCCGTTTTCCAGGAGAGCCCCGCGCGACGACCCTCTTGACCGATAGCCTCTCCCAAATCTGTCCGACGCCTGCTCTCCCGACATCTCCCATTCTGCTGGCATCCAGCGCTGAATGCCGACTTCATCAGCAACTCTCGAAGATCTCCCTTCGATGGCCGCCTCGGTCCTGCCTCCACTTATCACCGCCTCCACCCGCTTGGTCGATGAGCGGCTCGACTCCACAAATTTCTCTGTCTGGCGGAAGACCGTGCTGATGTCACTAACCGGCATGGACCTCGATTCCCATCTCGAGGATCCACCACCGCTACCTACCGACCCGAAATATCGTCCGTGGAATCTTGCGGACAACAAAATCTTTGCCTTGCTAGTGAATTCTATGGACCGCTCTGTCAAAGACGTCACCCGGATATCCGTTGCCTGCACATTTGTCTCTGCTTGTGCCTTGGACCTCCATTCTCAGTTGGTTCACCCCTCCGCCTCCGCCCTTCATCAGCTCTATCCAGATATTAGTCAGCATTTATCTTTTCATTGTGAGTCTTGTACCTTTGCGAAACACCATCGCACTTCATATATTCCTCAAGTAGACACACGGGCTGCCAAACCCTTTGATTTGGTTCATTCTGATGTATGGGGTCCCTGTGCCACCTCAAGTCAATTAGGGTACAAATACTATATCTCTTTCATTGATAATTTTTCACGTATGACGTGACTGTACCTTATTTGCAATCGGACAAAAGTATTTTCCACCTTTCAGACATTTTACCATGAGATCCAGACACAATTTTCCATCTCTGTAAAATGTTTACGCTTCGACAATGTGCAAGAGTACTTGTCCACTCCCTTTCAACAGTTTCTCCAGGCACACGACATCATCCATCAGACCTCCTGTCCTGATACCCCTCAGCAAAATGGAGTGACCGAGCGAAAACACCAGCATATTTTGGAGACTACTCGTTCCCTCCTCTTCCATCACAAGGTGCCTATTCTCTTCTGGGGGGATGCCATCCTCACTGCTACTTACCTCCTCAATCGCCTTCCTTCTTCCATCCTTCAGGAGTAGACTCTTTTTCATACTCTGTTCCCCTCTCTCCCTCCTCACTCACTTCCACTCCGAGTCTTCGAATGCCTCTGCTATGTCCGGGACACTCGCCCCAACCCCTTTAAACTTTCTCCCAAATCCCTCCGGTGTATTTTTGTCGGATATTCCCGCACTCAGCGTGGATACCGGTGCTTCTCTCCAGACTTACGACGCTATATCATCTCTGTCGATGTGTCGTTTGTTGAGAGCTCTGCTTTCATTCCGCCCTCTCCTCATCCAGACACTACCATCGATGAGTGCCTTCCTCTAATCATTCACCCTCCTTTGGTGTCTCCCCCTACTGGTCATCGCTTTGGGACGGTCTACTCTCGTCGCCCATCGACTGTACCCCTCATCCAGGCCGAGGACAACATCGTTCCCACTTCATCCGATGCTCCTGTCACAGCACCAAACGACTTGCCTATTGCACTCCTGAAAGGTACTCGCTCTTTTCAGACTACTCTTTTTTACATCTTCATACAACGGTTTGTCAGCACTAGAGACGATATCTATCCCCGGCATGGTTGGCGATGCCAAATCACACTCGGGGTGGCTACAGGCTATGCAGGATGAACTGCAGGCTCTGGATGACAACCATACACGGGATCTGGTCCCCCTCCCTGCAGGCAAACAGGCAGTCGACTGCAAATGAATTTATACGATCCGTCTCAATGCCGATGATACTCTTCATCGCCTCAAAGCCTGTCTTGTGGCGAAGGGATTTGCTCAGACATATGACATCAACTACTTTGAGACCTTCTCTCCGGTTGCCAAGATGACCTTTGTCCGCCGCTTCATCCACTGGATGTCAAGAATGCCTTTCTCCATGATTTTCTTGACGAAAAAGTCTACCTGCAGCAGCCCCCTGGATTTCGTGCCTCTAGAGCCGACTCCCATGTCTGCCGCCTCTGTTGATCCCTCTATGGCCTCAAGCAGTCTCCTCGTGCTTGGTTTGGCCGTTTCCACACTGTCGTCATAGCCTTTGGCCTCTCTCGCATTATGAAGGATCACACCGTCTTCTTCCGTACGACGTCAAACGGTTGTATTTTGCTAGTGGTATATGTTGATGATATCATCATCACAGGGAGCGACTCCACTGGAATCGCCCAACTCAAGGCGCACCTTCATCACCACTTCCACACCAAAGATCTTGGTCCTCTCACCTACTTCCTTGGCATGAAGGTCTCCCGTTCTGAGGACAGTATCTCTCTCTGCCAACGAAAATATGCCCTTGATATCTTACAGGATGCAGGGTTGAGCCAGACGACTGCCGTGGACACTCCTCTTGAGCCTGGGGAACGCTCTCTCCATACCGACTCGGCACCCTTTCCTCACCCAGAGAGCTATCGTCGTTTGGTGGGCAAACTCAACTAACTCACCATGACACGACCAGACATTGCCTGTGCTGTTAGCAAAGTGAGCCCGTTCATGGAGCATCCAACCAAATCTCAGTGGGATGCTGTCCTCTGCATTTTCAAATACATAAAGAAAGACCTTGCACGTGGCTTTCGGCACACCCATCATGCTCATTTGGATGTTGAGGCTTTCTGTGATGCAGACTATGCAGGTTGCTTTGCTACCCGCAAGTCTACTTCTGGATTTTCCGTGTTCTTGGCCGGTAACCTCATCTCATGGCGCAGCAAGAAGCAGACTGTCGTCTCCAGATCTAGTGTAGAGGCAGAATACCGCGCCATGCCCACGGTCACCACTGAGATCCTTTGGCTTCGTCATCTCCTCCATGAGTTTGGTTTCCCAGCGCAGACATCTGCTCATATCTGGTGTGACAATCAGGCAGCCACGAAGATTGCATCGAATCCCGTCTTCCATGAACGGACGAAGCATATCGAGGTGGACTGCTACTTTTTTCGCCACCATCTGGAGCAGAATCATATCAGTTTTGGCCATATTCCGACGACGGATCAGCTTGCTGACATCTTCAGAAAAGGCCTCCTAGGAGCTCGCCTAGACTCTCTCACTACCAAGCTGGGTATTCACAGCCTCCACGACCCAGCTTGAGGGGGAGTATGGATGACCTCGTTCGATGTCGTCTTTTTTTTTTTTGTGGGGCTCTCAGTCCAAGCTGGGCATGTCCAGCTTGAGAGGGAGTGTTGGACCCCATTTTAGTATAATGGGTATTTTCGAGTCCCACATCGGAATATCCCTCGTAATTATTTTTACTCATCTATAAAAGAATATCTCCGCCTCACATTGAGGTAAGGGGAATTCGCCATCTACAATCCTTTTTGGTTTCCTCGGTGAGGGGTTTGACAATTTTTCCATACCCTTCAATAAACTTCTTATAATATCCCGTGAGTCCTAGGAATCCCCGGACTCCCTTCACAGTTTTGTGGCATGACCAGCTTTGAACACACTCAATCTTCTTTGGATCCATGGATACCCCTTCATAAGAGAGAACGTGCCCAAGGTATTCATTCCACGGTCAGCTGTGCAAAAAAGCAGTTCTTCCTATTTACTAGCAGCTGATTTTCTTCCTAGATTTGGAGGGCCGATTCTAAATGGCATAGGTGCTCGGTCCATGTCTTGCTATAAACAAGTATATCATCAAAGAACACCAGTATGTACTTCCTAAGGACCCCTTTAAAAACTCTGTTAATGGTAGATTGGAAGGTGGCAAGAGCGTTCATCAGCCCAAATGGCATGACTAGAAATTCATAGTGCCCTTCATGTGTTCTGAAAGCAGTCTTACATAAATCCTCTTTTACCTGAATCTGGTGGAATCCAGACTTCAAATCGAGTTTGGTGAAGAATCGGACGCCATGTAACTCATCCAATAGCTCTTCTATAACAGGAACAGGGAATCTGTCCGGAATTGTCAATTTGCTCAGCTCTCTATAATCTACACACATCCGCCATCCTCCATCCTTTTTTTGGACTAAAATAACAGGGTTTGGAGTAAGGGCTATTGCTATGTCGGATCATTCCACTCGATAACATTTCCGTTATTTGTCTTTCCACCTCATCCTTCAATAGTGTGCTAACTTGTATGGTCTGATGTTAACTGGTGCCGCCCCTGCTACCATAGTGATAGCGTGATCCGTCTAGCTGGCTGGCGGAAGCCCTCTCGGTTCCTTAAACATGTTCTGAAACCTCTGTAGCAAGTTATCCAACTGCAACTGTCTGCTTAACTCCTCTTTTTTCTTTCCATTTGTCGGTGACAGCAGCTGAATCTGCCAATACCACCCTTCCAACAGCAACGATTTTGCTTGGAACCGCGACAATATGTTCTCCGATTGTCCCTGGTTTCCGGTTGCCCCCTGTAATTTTATCTCCTCTCCCTTCCAAGTAAATTCCATTGTTTTACCATTTCATACCCTGTACTAAATCTGGTCCTCCTGTGTGGAATACAAATGCTTCAATGGTGAAAAACACATTTCCCAAGCTCACTTCCACTTGTCGACACACCCCTTGGGATATTGCCCGATGTCCATCCCCTAGCTTAATTCCGTAAGGCATTGTTGGGTTTATTTTCACATTTGCTAGCTTTGCAAGGGACTTAGAAATGAAATTGTGGCTTGCCCCGCTGTCAACAAGTACTGTTACTGGTACTTCTGAAAGAATTCTAGGTAAAGTCATAGATTCTGCTCCTAAAATTCCTATGCTGCGGAATTCTACTGGGCCTCCGATCTGCCCGTCTTCATCATGTTTCCCATCTGTCTACCCCGTTCCTTCCAGTCGTGGGTCAGGTTCATTCTTCGGCTCTTCTCCGGGTTCCTAGTACTCCCATACCAACACCCTTAGGTGTTTGTCAGGACATCTATGCATTGGATTATATGGCTGACCACAGCGGAAACAGAGCCCCTTCTGTTTTCGCTCTTCTCGCTCTTGCCGACTAATAGCTCGGACCCCACTCCAGCGATTCTCCCCTACTATCTTTTTTAAGTCTTCTTCCCTTCTGTTTCGCTCCATAGGGGCTCGGTTGGTAGAATGACTTGACGACAGGACCCCCACTCCCCACGTTAGGGGCAATGGTGCTGTCCGGCCACGACTCCCCTTGAGAATCCCTTCTGCAATCAACTCCCTTTCTATTTTTCTTTCTAGAACTAACATTCTGAGTTTATTTGTTGGTTCATGAGCTGAAATTCGGTTTTCAATCTCGTTTCTCAATCCCCCATGAACATGCTCATATACCAAGGCTCGGGAAAGTCTGGAATTCTCAGCGCAACCTGCTTGAATTCCTCAATATATTCATCTAACCGTTCTGGTCTTCCAAAGCGTTTTTAAGTACCTTAGTGGATCTTCTTTGATAGTTCTGCCGTACCTTTCTATTAGAGCGTTTCTAAACTTCTCCCACGCCGGTCCTTGCGTGGCGTGATGCCAGGAGAGGAACCAATATAGTGCTATTTGCTCCATGCAAATTTGAGCATAATGTAATCTCATCTCTTTTGGTATGCGATTAATCAGGAAGTATGTATCTGCTTTTGCGGCCCATCCGAACGGGTCTTCTCCAGCATACGTCAGCAACTCTACCTTCCTTACTGCATTCCGTATGGCTTCTGTGTACACCATTTCGTCAGTCGCGGATTCCCCCTCTGGTTTTTCTCCAGCTGCCTCACTTTCAAGTCTACTTCCTCCTGGTTTCTCAGGGGCAGCTCTACTATGTTTTCTAGTCTTTGAACCCCTCTCTACCTCTAGCTCTATTTCCTTCAACCTTTCCAGTGTTCTCCTCAATATCACACATCCAAAGTGCCATGCGCTCCTCCGATTGCTGCGCCAGGTTCTGTGCTACTCGCTGACTTTCATTTTGTCCCTGCATCATTTTTTCCAAGCTATCCTGTACCGCCGTCATCGCCTGTCGGAATCCTTCTAAGGATTTCTCTGTGGCCAAAATTCGGTTCTCCATGCTCGCCTATTCCAATGCAAAGTTTTCTCCCAGCTGCGTCCGTTTCTCCTACTGGGGACGCGTCTCCTGCTGCAAACGTCTCTCTCTCGCGTGGCGTTCCCAGCGGAGTTGCCAATTTGTTAGGAAAAAATGAGATAGAGATGCGAGAGAGAAGAATATCGGTTGTTGTATATATTTCTATAAGTAGAAAACGGTTCCAGTAAAGCCAATTACAATGAAAAGATGTAAAATTGCTATCAGAAGAACCTGGAATCTACTTTCCTGTATACTTTGGCAGCAGAAGAAGTCCCTCCTGGAGCAGGAAGATGGCCCGCTTCCTTTCCCACGACTGACCCTTCAGTCGGTTTCAACAGAAAAATATTCCTCCGTGTCCCCCAACAGAACCCCCCCCCCACTTATTAACAGGGCCACTGCTGCCGAACAGACTAACCAACTCTTAAGCCGCATTGACCCTTTTACCCTTTGATAAGTGTGTATTAAAGGGGGCCTAGTACCGTTATTCCTAACAATATGGTGTGGTTCTTATGTAATGCATTTCATTTTAGTGATGAGATAAGATTACAATTTGTTAATGACGTACAATTTATCAATGGTAAAAATGTTGTCTATTTGCCGATCCTCCCTAGCCCAGCTGGTGCCAAGGGGATTGACATTTGAGTTGTCCGATGTTTGAATTGAAACAATCATAGAATTCTGCGGTTCCTTTAAGAGACGCTTTAACGGTGAATTTTAATCTCCCAGCCTACTACGAGCAAGCCCCTCACATCGATCTTTGGGTTTTCCACAAGTGGGTCTCCCAATCCGATACTCGGGGCACAGTCAAGCAGGTCTCCGGGCCATTAAGGGTCTTCAAACCATCCTCAAGCTGGCCCAATCTTAAGTTGTCATTGTTGGTGCCTTTGGTTAAACCCTTAAGTGGACCTTTGGGCCATCCTTAGGCGGATCCGATCCTAAGAAAATACTACTGGGGTTTTCGGTTCAACCCTCAAATGTAAGGCTTTCAAGACATCTCTAAACCTTCAAATGTAAGGTCTCCAGGTCAACCTCAAAATATAAGGTCTTTGGACTGCCCTTCTAATGCTAAAGGCCTGTGACCCCCCAAGTGCTTCAAGCCTTTTAAAAGAGAAAAAAAGTTGTTGTCTATTTATATTTCTCCCATATCATTCTTGAATAAGATATGAATATGCTTATATATTTTTTCATATCACATGCTACTCTATGAAAACTGCACCTTTTCATATCAATAAGAAAATGCATTTTTCCTCTTTTACCCAAACCCTTACCATATTTCATTTGTTGCTTTTATCCTATCATGCTTTTTTTGCCTTTTGTGGAATGTGTTTAGGCTATGTTTGGTATGAGGGAAGTCTTCTAATGAAAAATGGAAAAGGCATGGGGGGAGAGAATTGGTAACGGATTGGCGAGTGGATGGTTTATTGGCTGTGCCTGAAAAAGTGTGATGAAATATGTTAAATAGTATAAATATGTAATACAAAAAAATATAATCTAATTTTATTAAATCAGGGACAATTATCTCCATAAAATTTATTTTCAAAGAAACAGGAATTCCACCCAAAATGGGGCAGGTCCTTGCCTCCCTTGTATGATAAAACCGATGCTCCTTTATCCTCTCCTTCAGTTTTGTATCAAGCATGAATTTAGGACTGTTCCCTCACCCATTTCTTTTCTCAAGCCAATGTGCCTTCCTGCCAAACGTAACCTTAGGGTGCTAAGGCCTTAGAAATTTAGAAACACACATGATTTTTAGTGGCAACATGTGGTCGATTTTGCCTTTGCCCTTAGATCTATGTGATAGGTGCTGGCAAAGCCATTGGAATATTAATCTCTCACTCTTTACTAAACAAACTATGATACTGTTTGTCAACCAAAACTGCAGCATCCCATCCCAACATTATTGACTGTACTTATTTGAGATTTGACCTTCTAATTATTAAGCTATCTTAATGCTTATTTTTCTATGTAGCTGGGTCCGCTAGTTAGACAGTTGATGCCTATTGTGGAAGAATCTCCATTTTATTCAGTGGCTAGGAATGCATCAGGTATTATACTCTGTCTTTTATGTACTGTCAAGTTTTAAATTTCTTGTTATCTCCAAATAAAGTATGTTTGTTCTATCTGTTTGTCGTTATTTGTTGCGGAAAAATAAGAAATTACATTAGAATTGAATTAGTGCGTGCGTGTGTGTGTTTGTGGGTTTATTGATAAGACCCGCACCTGGGTGGAATTGGACAGCATGTTGGGCATTATCTAGAAAGGGCATAAAGGTCTATACAGGGGAAATACAGCCTGGAAAAGGCTGGACAGCTGGGGGGGGGGGAGGGTTGTTAATTAGCTGGGGATCTTGGGGGGAATATTCTGGGGGAGGGGGACCCACAGTTTTTAGGAAGACTGTTTAATAGGGAGGGCTGGAGAGAGAATAAGAGAGGATGAATCTGTTTTGAGACACGGATGGAAAGCTTGGGCAGGTGAGCAGCGGGGCCTTCCGAGTGCACTTCTTCTTCTTCTTCTTCTTCTTCTTCTTCTTCTTATTCTTATTCTTCTCCTCTATATTTCTGCTGTTTTCTTCTTCTGTTACCTCTTCCCTGTAATTCTGCTGCAGTTATCTTCCTTTTTTATACAAAGAAGCCCTCTCTAAGGGAGCTGTTGGAGCAAAGGTCTTATCACCTGGGTGGAATTGGACAGCATGGAGGGCATTATCTAGAAAGGGCATAAAGGTCTATACAGGGGAAATACAGCCTGAAAAAGGCCGGGCAGCTAGGAGGGGTTTGTTAGAAGTCCCACGTGAAGCACCAAGTGGGGGAGAGGGTGGTTGTTAATTAGTTGGGGATCTTGGGAGGAATATTCTGGGGTAGGGCGACCCACAGTTGTTAGGAAGCCTATTTAATAGGGAGGGCTGGAGAGAGAATAAAAGAGGATGAATCTGTTTTGAGACTCGGCTGGAAAGCTTGGGTGGGAGAGCAGTGGGGCCTTCCGAGTGCACTTCTTCTTCTCTATATTTCTACTGTTTTCTTCTTCTGTTACCTCTCCCCTGTAATTCTGCTGCAGTTATCTTCCCTTTTTATGCAAAGTAGTTCTCTCTAAGGGGGCCGTTGGAGCAAAGGTCTTATCATTTATATGTTAGACAAGGGCTTTACCAACAATGCCAAGTAGCTTGCAAGAACAATCCCATGAAGGGTGAATCTAAAGTTGGAAAAGTTCTGCTTTTGTCTTTTGACTGACAACAGGAATTCCGTGAGCTATGTGCAGCCTAAGTTGCATGTTGTTGGGGATGATGCTTTGTTCTACATGGCATGTTTACCCTAGCGAAA
The DNA here is from genome assembly GCA_963277665.1 of Viscum album. Lineage (NCBI taxonomy): Eukaryota > Viridiplantae > Streptophyta > Magnoliopsida > Santalales > Viscaceae > Viscum > Viscum album. The sequence continues at coordinate 1,584,382,017 of OY728121.1, forward strand.
GAATCCACGAGTAGTGCTTGATTGTCTATTTTGCAGGTAAATTGCATGGCTTCCAATCAGTGAACTTAGTTGCTGAATTTCAGAGAGCTTGAGATGCTGTCAAGCGACATGAAAGTGGGAGGATTATCTTTGGGCCTTGTTTTGTGGTTGATGTGGCTGCTGGGTCTGGAGTTAAAATAAGCGTTCAAGGAATTTCCTCACCCTATCACTGATACATGAGAGCAGTCCCACCTTTTGTTCTCACTACTAGGCAGTTCAGGATTCAATGGCAATGACGACTTCCAGCTCCCAAGGCAGTGAAAACGATGGAAAAATGCAACCTGTGCTGGCACCCCATTCCGGTGATTGCTTTGCTGAGAATCAATTTGGGTCTAGAGCCTCAACTACAAAGACAAGTGACGATAATGGGCTTGAGAAGATCAATGACCATTATGAACAGCAAGAGCCTGTGAGATGCCCTTTTGCATGAGGTAAATGTTCAGACTGATGCGAAGCTCAACCTAGCTTCAGACACTCAGCAGGAGTGCAGTTCTGTTGGTAACTAAATTACTGAACAGGTTATTTAGGATTGGACAGAAGATTGCATGGCACATCTTTCCAGGGCAACCTTGGCCATGGTGGCATAGATGGGGTTGGCGGCTGCTTTATCTCCCTTTCCCATCTAATATGTTCATAGAACATGATTGACTTTAGCAAGTCCCTTAAAAGATAAACCTAAGACATGTAAGAGAAATCATTAATGAAAGACACATAGTAGCAAAAAACCCAATTTACTAAGGGACAGGGGCCTTAGACATCTGAATGAACAAGCACAAAGGAAGTCGATGCTTATGCACTCAAGATATATTAGTAATCCTGATGGTGCTTAGCAAAGCGACACGACTCACACTCAATGGGAGGGACAAAGCCTAATTGAGGACCGACTTGCCGAAGAACAAATGACGGTGGATGGCCATGACGACAATAGAGATCATGAGGTTGGAAGACACTGCGGAGCAAACAATGGAATAAAGAGTTGCATCCACCATGTACACACTATCACAAAGGCGTCGGTGCTCACTTTCGAACTAGGGGATCCTGAGTGTTCAGAGTTCGTGAGAGCGATGTTCAACAGCAACTGAGTCGCCTAGGGTCACATATTCCCAGCAACGGTCCCTCTCGCCCTATCCGACGCGACGAAGGACCTGGCGGCAACAACCGCCCAACACCTCCCAAACACACTTCCCTCGGGGGCTGAGGAGTTCATCACCTAACGACACAAGAATAGGAGGAACGACATAAGGGTTTATGCTTCCAGTGTGGATTACCCTTTAATCCCATGCATAAGTTGTTGGGTTGGAGAAATGACAAGAGGGGGGGAAGGATGAATTGTCTTTTTAAAAATTAAAACGAATAAATAAATCAATGCTATAATAGATAAAACAAAATAATACAAGTAATCGATATTATCAAAATTAAGCGTATAGGAAATTAAAACAAGCCAATTAAGCGAAAGCGTTGCGGAAATTAAAATGCGGAAAATAAATAGACAAGATACACTTTGATAACATATTTTGACAATAGCACACAGAAGTGCCCCTACGTTTCCTCCCCTCAAGAAGGCTTGAGAGGGTTATATAACCTTTTGGTTTTAATGGGAACAACCCTTGCTTTTGAATGGAGAAAGCAAGAACCCTTGGTTTTAACGGGAACCAAGAATCAAACAAAGAATCCCTTGCTTTTGAACGGAGAAGGAAAAAACCAATGATGAGGAGGGAGAAAAGAGATGGTTTTCCTTTTTGGAAAACCCGTTACAATGCCGTCTCAACTCTCACTAAAAGATAAGAAGTAGAAAGAAGGTGAGAGAGAGATTACAATTGAGAGAGAGTCAAGGGGTTATACAACAATGAACAAAGGCTTAAGAAGAAAGAGAAAGAAGGGCACAAATAAATAATAGAACAAAGAGATTCGATGACGCTTGATGACGGTCGATGAAGATCACGCCTTTGGAATGGTGCGCTGTGATCTCGATTCCCACAAACGATTTTCACTTTGATCTTCATTGGGAACAAAATGTTGTAATAATGGGTGCCTTAGACCCAATTTGAATAGTACTTTTGATTACCATTACATGTATACAGTTTGATATATAAATGTGTTTATTCTTACCATAATCGTGTTGATATTTTTGTATCCACTGTTTAAATGACAATGTTCTTAGATTACGTGTCATATCAAAAGGTTATAGCAGTTCCCTAGTATAATGAGAACCTCGAGATACTATGACAATAATCTTAAATATATGTCCCATGGTCTAGATATATCATACTGATAGGACACATATATTGTCTGACTATCAGGTGCTGAGGACTCATAAGCATTGTGACTTCTTTTTATGAAGTTCGCACTTGGTGATCTCTAGTAGATGAGCTCATTGGGACTGACCCGTCAATAGGAGCACCACATGTTTCAGGTGTCATGAGATGTTTCTATCTACAAACATGTGTATTGGTCTCCTGACTCGAGATCATTATCAATGAGTGCTATTTGACCGCGTACTTTGATGCAAGACAAAAACCATGATAATGAAATCGTGGCGAGATAGCTTGTGTTGGGTGCGTCATTGGTGGCATGACATTGGTTGAATGATTAAGATAGAATTTGTCACTTCCGAGTTGAGGAAGAGATATCTCATGGCCCAGGTTGACCAGGAGGGTTGTACCTTCATAAATCCATAGCCATTATACAAGAAGGTAAGTCTGTCTAGTAAGGTAACAAAATATATAAAACAATAAAAGGATGATGACACAAGTATGCATTCTCCTTTATGAGATATCGCGAGACAAATAGATTATATTACACAAAACGTGTTCGTAAAAGGTAGTCGTAGCTATGACATTCCTTGCCTCCTTAGGGGCCATGATAGGTTGTTAGACTCCGCTCTTGGTTTGTGAGTAAGACTCACTGCTATCGAGATAAGGACCTAGAAGGTCACGCACTAAGTGTATCTACAAGTTCCACCTATTCTGATGAATAGGAGTTTAGAACGAAGTGGGCCCCACATGCGGGGGTCGGTGAACGTCTGAGTATGACCGATCACAAGTAAAAATAATTCAATTATATTATTCAAGTTTAGAATAATGATGATTGAATTTATTTCTCAAGGTATTCACAAGTTGATCATAAAATTGAATACGAGAAAATATAGTTTTTCGAACGAACATATGATGTTCAAGGTTTATTAAATTATTTGAGGAGTTTACGAGCCGAGTTAATGGTTCATATTTTATCACGTAACATTTTATAGTGTTACAAGTGAGTGATAAAATATTTGTGCCATTTATGACAAGGTTATTAAGTCACATGTGTGCGCAAAGTTCTAAAATGAAGATTATTACTTTTCAGTAATGAAAATGCAATTTCGGAAAGTATAACCTAAGTATAAAATCTCATTTTAGCCTCTTGAATAGTAAGCTCCACCATTTGCATGAATTTAGTGAGAGAAACTCTTTTCTCCTCTCAAGTTTTTAGAGAGAGATTTTGAAGGAAGAATAAGGTCGGATCGATCCCGCATTCTCGATCGAGTCCGCGTTCTTCAGGCGATCGAAGAGACGTCGTGAAGCTTTTCGATTTCCCGTGCTAGCACCCGGGAAATGTAGATCGATGTCCCAGGAATTGTGGAGCACATGTGGACGATCTAGAGGATGCCTAGTTTGGCGTCCTTCAGCCACGACACATCAATGGTGAGCAAATCAAATTGACGACTTCAATCGAACATGGTACTGTTTACGCTTTCATTTGATTTTATTTTTCGTGCTTAAATTGAATTACACGTGATCCTTTTAGAAATTCGAGCAAGGGGTTTTGTGGATTCAGTGTTTTTAACATGAATCCAAACCCCCAATTTTTAAATTGCGCGTCTTTCACGCTTTCGCAACGTCTCAGGTTCTTTTAATTGGTATCAGAGGGAACCTGTAATTATTTACGTCGAAAATTTTGAGATTTCAATTAAATTTTCTATGATTCAGAATGAAGGTTTCGATACGGTCCCAACACAACTGAAGATGCGTCGATCTGAGTTTGTATCGCCAAGATATGACCGATCGAAAATCGATGGGTTTTGCGCAAAACTTGCTACGAAAATTAAAGTTTTATTTTATGCTTCATTTTAATGGCTTTCGGTGTGACAAATTTTTAGACGGAGCACGATGTAAGTACGTTGCGTGTTAGACGGATATATCGGAAGCCGGTTGGAGTAGTCCGTTGGTAATACAAGCTTTTTATGGAAGCTTGCTTAATTAAAAAGACAAAGCTTCCCATGAAAGCTATTTTAAAGCTTTTCATGGAATCTTGTTTAATTAAAAAGATAAAACTTCTCATGAAAGCTAGTTTAAATCTTCTCATGAAAGCTTGTTTAATTAAAAGGATAAAGCTGAGAAGCTTATTCATAGTTTCCATGAAAACTTGTTTAAAATATATAAAAAAGGGATAAAGCTTCCTTTGGAAGTTTGTTATCATTTTATATTATTATTATATATATATATATTTATATATGTCCTTTAAAAGGATGCCCCATCTCGTGCTGGATCAATTCCGTTCGGGTCCGACCGGGCTGACCCATTTGGCCCGTCACTAGTCCTAAATTAATTTATGAGAATCTGCTTTAGGTCCAAATAGATCTGAAAAATTCTGATTTTTTTTTCCAGAAATTTAATTTAATTGTCTGAGATTTAATAAAAAAATTTTGAGTGCTGTGGGACGTATCGATAATTAATTAAAATTGTTTTAACGCAAGTTAACGCATTACAAATACTCGAGTTGAATTTTAGCAAATTTAATTTTTCCTTACGCAATATAATTGCATGTTGACTGATCACGAGTCGAGATTGACCCGTGCATGTTTGGTTTATTATTTATTTAATTTAATTAATGCATTTAAGTTTTATAAAATGTAATAATTATTTTATTTTGACGATCTGCGCATTGTCCATCCATCTTTAATTTGTATAAGGGTCTGCATGTCCACATTTAAGTGATAAAATGTATTTTTGCACCCAAAGTTCCCCTCACCCGTGTGTGAGTATACATTGTAAAGATCGAAGGAGTTCGTGACAAAGCGGTTTGAGTCGAGAGCCGGCGTGAACCAAACAAGTGAAATGCATGAGAGTTTTGGGCGCTGCAATTCAAGTCAGGTATTAGCTTGTAATGGCCCGGACCTCTCCGGCCCATTCCTTTGTCAAAAAGAAGGCCACGAAGTGTTCTGGAGGGTAAAATGGACTTTTCCCACACTTTCCAGAATTTTGTAAGTACACGCCGTGTAGTGTGAGTACACGCCGTGTACCACTTTGCCGGGTATACCCCGTGTTGGAAGCCGCGTAGTGACCGTGTGAAATGGCCAAGTACACGCCGTGTACCATAAAGTACACGCCGTGTACTTTTGTTTTTCTCGCCTATAAAAGGAGGGGTCCCAGGAGGGGTCCCCTCCTTTTCAACTCACTCCTCTCCTCCCCATTCCTCTGAGCAGAGCTCTCCCAAGAGACTCGAAGACTCATTTTCTTCCATAACTTCTTCGTCCGAGCTCCGATTTACGATCTGTCAGCGGCCACGGGATCGTAACGACGAGGCGGAACTTCTGAGCTTGGATCCGTTGTCTTTCCTTCAGCCTTTCCTTTCCAACTTCCACCCGAGGAGGTTTTGCCGGGACTCGACAGAAGTGACGGATGCCGACGAACGTCTTCTAAAGTTGATCCGGGGGAACTTTGTGATCAGAACCTGTTGAGGTAGGGATCTTACCTTCGTCTCTCTAAATTGTGCATCATGCGGGGTGAGTGTCCTCTTGTTTACGTAAAACACTTTTGAACCGGTTTAATAAAGATAATAAATGGTTTATATAACGGGGATGAGAAGTTTGTGAATGCAGTTACATTATTTATATCCTGTGATATTATGTTGTGAATTGAATAGGCTTCTGCCTACTGAAAATCACGGTCGTTGGGGGCCTTTGCTTGCGCAATTAAATGTTGCCCTATCTTTCTAGACCGTTTTGTGGGTGGAAACTTTGTGGAATGTGGAAATTGATTAATCACGTAAAGTTGGCTGATTAAAATCCGGAACCCTTGTGTGATCACCCCGGTTGAAAAAAATGGAATAATGAACATGTGGGTGTTGGCTTGGATACGTGGCATGTGATGAGGTTTTGTTTATGTGAATGGGGGTGTTTTGTGGGTTGTTGTGGATTGGGTGAGCAGCGGGGCTGCGGTTGGCTTGGTTGTGGGTTGGTGTGAATGCTATGTTGGTGATGGGCAGCGGGGCTGCGATAAATGGTATCAAAGGGATGATGATGTACGGGTTTCGGTGTGATTGTGGTTATGGTGGTTGGCAGGGGGCTGCAGGGATGGGCTTGAACGTGAACGAACTATGGGTTGTGAATAATAAATAAAAAGTGGAAGAGTTAATAAATGGTGGGTCATGGTAATGGAACGAGGTTAATAATCAATGGGGTTGGTTGGCTAATAAGAAGAGTTTTGTTGTGCTGCTTGTGTTTTCCTAACTTGATTTGTGGATGGCAGGGATATGTTTCGCGAACGATTGATATGGTTGGTTGCGGTTGGTTGCCCAGTAGATAAGGAACTAAATAAACTAATTCTGCTGAAACGTGAAAACCTAAATGGGGTTGGGGTTGTTTATTGTATGCATGCTTCGTAGTAGTAGTGCCGAGGCACGTGCTCAGTTTCTCTGTTTAGAAGCCATAGGTTGGGCTGTGTGTTTGGTATACATATATATATATCTGTATCTTTGTGTTTTGACGCACCCCACCCATGTTGAGCACTTAGTGCCGAACACTCCCATTTCATGGGAGAGGGTGTTTTTCCATAGTTACTAGCTCCGTCCTGCTCCTTCCATAGGCTGTGATGGCTTGAGGCGACCTTACACCCAAGACTCTTCGGGTAGGTTTCGATTGGGGTGGATTGGCCCAAGACTCCTCGGGCAGGTTTGCTTTCCCAAGAATCTTCGGGATGAGGCCCAGGTGTGTTCGGGCGGGGACGTGATTGTGGTTGAGGCCCAGGTGTGTGCGGGCAGGATGCGCGGTTGTGGGGCCCAGGTGTGTGCGGGCGGGATATGTGGTTTTTGAGGCCCAAGTGTGTGCGGGCGGGAAGAGTGTGGTAGCGTCAGGACGTTCGCCGTTAGGAAGAGCAGCTAACTAGTGAGAAATGGTGCGGGGTACCCAATACTCTTGTTCTTATATACTACTACCTGTTGTGATTGTGTTTTTGGTGAGTGTGGCTGGTGAGGTTGGGTGGATAGACTTCCTTGCTAGGTTTCTTCTGTTGTTCTCACGGGACATTAGGATGTCTCCCCACTTGTACACGAGAGCTTTAGGTTTCCCTACTGAGTATACTTGTATGCTCACCCTACGTTTACTTTCAGGTTTCCAGGAGGACTACCAGGGCCGTGCGAGACCCTACTAGTCGGACAGTTGGAGTTGTTGCAGTTGCTGTACTCTTGTTTTCTTTTGGTATTGCACTTTGAGCTTTCTTGTACTTGCACCTTGTTATAAAATTGTTTAAACATGCATGTGGGATTGGTTTGGGTTTATTTCTATACACCTGTTCTTTTCCTTTTTGGTGGTTGACTTGTCCTATTTCCCGATCTTAAATAATAAAAAGGGTAATGCCTCCCATATTTGTGAAAACTCATACCCTTGGTGCTAGTCGCCACCCTGGGGCCTACTGGAGGCGGGACTCGGGGGTCATTATCTCCCTTTCACCATTGCCAGCTCAGGAGGGGCATCTTTGGTGGGAGGGGGTCGTGACATAGCTTAAGGAATTTCTCTAGGGTCTTGGTTAATTCATCACTCACTCGATGGATTAACCAATAGTTAACAGCTCATGATCATGTCATTATTTATTTATTTTATCGTGTGCATGGTTTATTATTTTGTGAATATGTATTTATTACGCGCGATCACATAGTATAATAATAAACAAGCTTGTAAAGATAAAATGAATATGTGCAATGAATGTTTTCTATTCAAAAGCATGGTTAAGTTTTGGACGCGATCACATAGAAAAAACATGTTAAATATAAAAGGATTTAATTTGCAGATATTAAATTACCATATCCCTCAAAGAAAATATTAAGTCATAAATGCCTTCTATCGCTCAAATTTGAGAAAAATCGGGTGTTCGGGGTACTAATCAGTCAAAGTTAGGGTTTCTCTTACTATTAGGGAGTTCTTATGAGAGTGGTGGGTCGGATTAACTAAAGTTGGTAGCTAATAAGTAGCTTAAGCTAGCTTGTTGCAACTTTAGAGGCAAAGCGTTAGAGCAATGCAAAACAATTCTTTGTAGGAGATGAGACTCCACTCAACAGATCAAGGAGTTGCGGGTTAATGCGGTTGGCCAAATTAGTGCCTACCTTGGACTCTCCGAGTAGTGGCGTAACCAAAATTTGTAGACTATGAGAAAGAGTTTCAAAGATCCTTGCCACTAGAATACTCAAGCGACTGGGTATTCCGAATCTAGTAGTTGAGGACTATTAGGATTTTCTAAAATAGTGGGAGACATTTAAAATTGTAGAAGACGAGTGTAGGAGGCGAATTCCCCTTATCTCAATGTGAGGTGAGAAAATTCTTTTATAGATGAGTAAAATGGAATACATGGATGGGTATTCCGATGTGGGACTCGGAAATACCCAATATAATAAAACTGGGTTTAACACTGCTCAAGCTGGACATGCCCAACTTGAACCAAGAGTCCCACAAAAGAAAGATGACAACGAACAAGGCCAACCACACTCCCTCTCAAGCTGGGCTGCTTATGCTGTTGATACTCAGTTTGGTACTGAGAGAGTCCTGACGAGCTCCTGGGAGGCCTTTGGTGAAGATGTCGGCAAGCTGATCCGTCGTCGGAATGTGACCGAAACTGATATGGTTCTGCTTGAGATGATGGCGAAGGGGCAGTCCACCTCGTTATGTTTTGTTCGTTCATGGAAGACGGGATTCGAAGCAATCTTTGTGGCCGCTTGGTTGTCACACCAGATATGAGCAGATGTCTGCGGTGGGAAACCAAGCTCATGAAGGAGATGACAAAGCCAGAGGATCTCAGTAGTGACCGTGGCCATGACACGGTATTCAGCCTCCGCACTAGATCTGGAGACGACAGTCTGCTTTTTGCTGCGCCAAGAGATGAGGTTACCTGCTAAGAAAACGACATACCCAGAAGTAGATTTGCGAGTATCAAGACAACCGATATAGTCAACATCACAGAAGGCCTCGACATTCAGATGAGCGTGATGTGAGTACTGAAGACCACGAGCAGAGTCTTTCTTGATGTATTTGACAATGCGGAGGACAACATTCCATTGAGATTTGGTCGGATGGTCCATGAATTGGCTCACTTTACCAACAGCGCAGACAATGTATGGCCGTGTCATGGTAAGGTGATTGAGTTTGCCCACTAGACGACGATAACTCTCTGGGTGAGGAAAGAGTGTCGTGTCGTCATAGAGAGAACGTTTCCTAGGCTCAAGAGGAGTGTCTACGGCAGTTGCCTAACTCAAACCCGTATCCTGCAAGATATCCATGACATATTTCCGTTGGTAGAGAGAGATTGTGTCCGTAGAATGGGAGACCTCGATGCCAAGTATGTGAGAGAACCAAGATCTTTGGTGTGGAAGTGGTGGTGAAGATGCCCCTTGAGTTGGGCGATTCCAGTGGAGTCGCTCCCGGTGATGATGATATCATCAACATATACCACCTGCAGGATGCAGTCGTTCGACGTCGTTTGGTAGAAGACGGTGTGGTCTTTCATACTGCGAGAGTCCAAAGGCGGTGACGACGGTGCTGAAGCGGCCAAACCAAGCACGAGGAGACTGCTTGAGACCATAAAGAGAGCGACGAAGTCAACAGACATGAGAGTCGGCTCCGGAGACACGAAATCCTGGGGGCTGTTGCACATATATCTCTTCTTCAAGAAATCCATGGAGAAAGACATTTTTGACATCTAGTTGATGAAGCGGCCAGTGATGATGAGCGGCCAAAGAGATGGATAATCGAACGGATGCCATCTTTGCAATTGGAGAGAATGTATCAAAATAGTCGATATTATATGTCTGAGCAAAACCCTTTGCCACAAGTTGGACTTTGAGGCGATGGAGAGTGCCATCGACATTCAGACAGACCGTATAAATCCATTTGCTGCCGGCCGCATGTTTGCCTGCCGTAAGGGGGACCAGATCCCAAGTATGGTTGTCGTCTAGAGCCTGCAATTCATCCCGCATCGCTTGCAGCCGCCTCAGGTGAGATTTGACATCGCCACCTGTGTGGGGAATAAAAATCGCCTCCTATGGAGATGTAAATAGAGGAGTAGTCTGACACGAATGAGTACCTTTCCGGAGTGCAATGAGCAAGTCGTCTGGTGCCGACAATGGGGAGCCGCGCGCGAGGAGGCGGAGCAGAGGGTTCCGCCTGGAGAGGGGGGGGGGGAGCCGCGACGGAGGCGGGGATCTGGGATTCGCGACGGACAGGGAGGAGCCGGGAGATGCCGCAACAGAGGTGTTGGGGCTGGCGGGAGGGTGCTGATCGGGCGGGAGGGCTCCGTCGGGAAGGACGGAGGGCCGCCTGGGGGAGGAGTGCCGCGGAAGGGAGGGGTAAAAAATATTATCGGGAAAATCCATCTGATACCATGTAGAAGACGAGTGTAGGAGGCGAATTCCCCTTACCTCAATGTGAGGTGGGAACATTCTTTTATAGATGAGTAAAATGGAATACATGGATGAGTATTCCGATGTGGGACTTGAAAATACCCAATATAATAAAACTGGGTTTAACAAAAATTAATAATTTGAAAATGCCTACTAGTAATCAAGATAAAGTACTATTCTGCTAAGTTTATTATTTTTTTTTTGTAGAAAATAACAAGTAATACCACAAGTACACTGCAATCATATTGGACAAAGAAAAGGTTCAAACTGATACGAGTTTCCAAAGAGTAGTAGAGGTGCTTGCGCAAAGTGCTACGGCACCGAAAATTCAAGGTGCTCGTGTCCCCAATACCTGTTAAGCCACCTCAGGAAGCGAGTGTTAAAAATTCTTACAGGAGGCTCATATGTTACACATATGATGGTTATGTCATAATGCTATCATTAACGTCTGATGTGAGTTGTGGATATAACATCAAGACATGGATGATTTTACATGTTGTCTCATCTCCGAGAAGTTGTGAGGAGAAAGTGAAGCGAGATATGAATGAATGATGATTACACTTGTTACGTAAAATATTGAGAGAGAGAGAAACTAGAAGAGACGCTGTATATTGAGTATCGAACCAACAAAACAGAGAGGGAGAATTACAAGGAGGAGAAGAGGTAGAAGAGGATGTAGGAGAACCTGTGGAAGACCACTCCTCCGAGCCCTCCCCTGCTGGACGTCCTAACGTACCAGCCCACACAACAGCGTGCTGTGGAATACTCCCAGAAATCAGTTCGTGACCCATCCCAACCCCCTGCTGCAACTTTAATACCCCACCAGCTCAATGCTAGAGCTGACACATCAATACAAAATACAATATTATCCCTAACCAACTAACAAACTCTAACAGCCTACTCCCAGCTGTCACCAACCCCTTATATTCCTAACAATTCCCTGGATACGTGGTGAATTTAAAGATGGGTCACGATCTTTCAGTACATCCCATTCTTATATCATTTTCTCCCATTTGCTCCAATTTCGTTTAAGATTACAAAACGAACAATTTGGAGAAAAAGCTTCGTTACCTTTTGGGCAAGGTTTTCCAAGTAGTAAGAACTCTAAGAGAGTTTAATCTTTAGTTTTTATGGTGAACAAGTTGAAAGACAAGGCAAAAAGACTAATGACAAGTGTCATGCCAAAGACATCTTCGCAACGTTCTTCAAAGAAAAGAGGTATTAAACAACAGGTTATTTGCTTCGCATATCGTAAAATAAATTCTATGGAAGATAAATGCAATGTATTGAATTGAAGAAGCAAGAAGTCAACTTCTTCAGGTATATTCATCATTATTTTTGATGTTTCCGACATACTTCTTGGGTATTAAATACAATATGTTTGTCACATATGTGTATTAAAATACAGTAACCAAGTAAAGAAATGTTATTAGAAGTAAGTCGTGTTCTCCAAGCGGTTGAGACAGGGTGGTTCCTAAGTCAGCGGTGAGAAACACACAACTTCTAATTGCCAAGTAAATGGTTCTGGTTGAACTCTCACGTGTTCTTTGGACACAAGTAAACATTATTCCAGTTCTGGAATAAATGTTTGTCGTGTTTAATATTCAAACAATAGTCTGCTTGAATCATTGACAATACATGATGAATATAAAATGTAAGACTCATATACCCAGTTGTGACAATATAATACCCTGTCAAGTAAAACTAAATAGTTTTCAAGGATATAACTAGTATGGTTTTAGACTCTTTAGAGTTAAAGACCTTAGGTACTATCGACACACTTATGTACTTAGTTTTGGACAAATAAACCTTTCGAAATAAAGGTAAGATACAGAGCTTTCAGAATTAGTTCAACTAGAGAGCTTGAACTATTCCAAAGGCTAGTTAGTGGTAAGTATACTTCATAAGATTCATTTAAGGATTGTGAAAGTGAAGTATGGTATATGCATGGTCAGAAGATTTGTGACGCTTCAGATTGGTGTGCCAAAGAATATCTTGTACAGGCATTCATCGATCAATATAATGTAGTTTGGAGTAATTCCTAAACGCACATTACTTTATACACATCAAAGCTATGATGCTAATGAGGAGGATTAATGACGAGTCTTACATGTTAACATTGATCAATAAAATGTAGCGTGAAACAATTCCTAAATGCACATTTCCTTACACACATCAAAGTCATGATGTAAGTAAAAAGAGCATTAATGTTAAAACTCATGCTTTGCAGATACTTCCTTTTTTAGAGACATGCTTTGCAAATAGTGACATTATCCCATAACCATATGCCAACTATAATGAGAAATGGATATTATATGCGTTTTAGTATGATATAAATCCATTGTCATAAGAACATGTGTTTAAATGCAAAGAGTTTGTTAGAATATAAACAAACTTGCATCAAGAATAACATAATGTGCATTAATTATTCTAAAGTTTTCTAAGGATATTACAGTAATCCCTATGATAGAAAAGATAAAGTCAAGTTATAGACTGTAACTCTATAAAAGGGTGCACATCTCTATTTGAGATAGTGTGAGAAAGATTGACTTGAGTTTAGTCAATATTAGAGATGCACAAATAGTTGACATGGGAACAAGTTCCACAAGTCCTTATGGAAAAAGAATGTTCCAGAGACACATATTGCGTAGAATGGATAAAACTGTGGTGATGGTGTTATATTCACTGCGGTTGGTGATACATTATTCATTGAGAATAATAATTCCTATAAGCAGTATATGATTGTTAGAATGGAAACCTGTACCTCACAATGAGGTAAGGTGCTTAATCTATAGATGATAAAATGAGTACAACATATTATCTACACCGATGTGAGATACAAATATTAAAAACATCAAATACTCTTAACACTCTCCCTCAAGCTGGGACATATATATTTATCATGCCCAGCTTGTTACACAAAAATTGGACACGTGGTCCAGACACCCCTTTTGTGAGAATATCTGCAAGTTGATCAGATGTGTGAACATGACTGGAAGTGATCTTCTTCTTCTCAAAGTTTTCTCGAACGAAATGACAATCAACTTCAATATGCTTGGTCCGCTCATGAAAGACTGGATTTGTGGCCATCTTGATAGCAACTTGATTGTCACACCAGATATGTGCCGGTTTCTTGACAGTATACCCAATCTCCTGTAGAATTTGTTGGGCCCAAATAATCTCTGTAGTCACATATGCCATTGCACGATACTCCGACTCTGCACTAGATCGGGAGATAACCGTCTGCTTCTTGCTTCGCCATGAGATCAAATTTACTCCAACAAAAACCGCAAAACTGGACGTAGATCTTCTAGAAGAGAGATGTAATATCCCGGATTTTTCCACGTATTATTTTAATATTCTATGGGAATTAATTCGAGACCAGGCTCTGAGATGGCGTGCAGTTCCGATGCCCGATGAGCCCGGAACAAATGTTTGAATTTAATTTAATAATTAAATTATGCGCGCGTGCGATTTTCCTGAAAAAGTGGAATAACTCCTGAACGGGTGCTCGGATCAGAAATTCGAGGGCACTGTTGCGTTCAGAGCAACGATTTTACCTTAGGCAAGATCTAACATCGGCCGGCGCAGGTCGGTGGTGAAATATGGTTTTTGGACGTAACCGTAATAAGATATTTTATTAAAATATTTTATTTAAATCCTTGTTGCAACGAAATCTTTTATTCTTTTAAATAAAGATTTCGCAGGGAGGGTCAGGGTTACAATTCCCATAACTCTGATTTTCTCTGGAGAGCTCTGGAGAAGACCTCCCGACGCGGCGACGACGCTCTTGACGATTTTCGCCGGCGACGACGACGCGGCGACCGGATCATCGCCAACGAACGCCGCGGATCCAAGTAGGATGTTTAAATCGTGTTTTCTTCCCCGTTTTTGTTTTCCACGACGAACGCGGACTAATCCACGAACAGATTAGCCCGCGGATCGATCGTTCTTGCGGGATGAGATTTTGCGGGAATCGTGGGGATTTGATTCTTGAAATCGTTCGGTTTCGTTCAACCTTCTAACGGTGACGGACCAAGATCGACACGAACATCGATCGAGGTTCGTCCCTCTCGATTTGTTGTGTTCTTCTTCCCCAAATTCTCGCGTTCTTCACTGTGTTCTACGCGTTCTTCACGGGGATACGAACAACGGATCGTTGCGCACCCGTTGTGCGATGCAACGATCCCAAATTGAAGATCTGGCGTCGGTACAACCTTACGGAGGTGCGGCTGCGGTGACGACAGACGGATCGAAGCGGATTGGAAGATATCGTTCTTCGAACGATTTCCGCACGGGTGACCGGAATCGGATTTCAGAGCCGATCGAAGGCCCGAAACCCACAGATTCAGCATCGCGACGTCGAGAGGACCCTTGATCTTGAGTTTCGTGGCCAACGGACCAGAGAAACGCGATTCGGAAGATCGGCCGAAGTGCGAGGAAGAAGACGACGTTCTGGAAATTTCCCGACTACACGCTGTGTAGTATGGGATAAACGGCGTGTGTTCGTCGGCGGGATTACATGGCGTGTACTCCGGGAGTACACAAACACGGGCAGGGTACACGGCCAAGGACACGCCGTGTATACCCCTCCCCGGCCAGACCCGGCCAGATACACGGGATACCCCGTGTACTGGTACACGGGCAGGCGACACGGACACGGGCAGAGACCGTGTACGGGCACATGGCCAGCGTACACGGAGCGAGCCCAGGTGCTCGGACACGGCGTGTGATTCTTCTACACGCCGTGTAGTTGCTTTCCATCCGACAAGCCGAATGACACGAGCCGGTTACACGGGCAGTACCCGGGGTCATGGAACACGACGTGTACCTTTTCTACACGCCGTGTAGTTTGGTTTTACACGGCTTGAACGAATGACTCGGGCCGTTTACACGGGCAGTACCCGGGGTCAAGGAACACGGCGTGTAACCATACTACACGCCGTGTAACCTTTTCTTCATGGCTTGAGCCACTTGTCTTCTGTGACTTGGACTAGTTCTTAGGGTTCGTACCCTTGGTTATCCCCTGAAGGTTCTGGTATCATTTCTTTTATACAGGAGTATGATCCCTTCAGCAGAACTTCTTGAATAGAGTTGTTGGAATCCCTTCTATGAGACTTAGAGCCAGATCCTCTATTCATTCCTGGAACCCTAGGTAGAGTTCTTGGTATCGACGTGACTAACCTTACCTGGGCGCCGATCCTCTGCTTAGCGGATTAGCTCAGAATGAGTTGTCGGTATCACCCCATGACTTGGTTGTGATCCTCATCTGAGCATCATGTTCTCAAGGTACTTGTGGAGTGTGTTCTTCCGGAACGAGTACTTCGTATCTCTCTTTCTTCAGACCTAGGAGTGTGTTCTCCCGGTTTCATGCTTAGTGGAATCTTCGGGCTGGATCTCTAGTGGTGGGTTTCGCGATAGTTGATCGTGTATGAGTATATCTGGATATTCTTGTTATATGTTCTGTAGACATATACTGTGTGGAGTTGACTGTATCTTTCCTTTGTGGTATTTCCCTTGTTGTTTTTCCTTTGTGGTTTCGAGGTGTCCTACTGGGTATTGTTATACTCACCCCTGCACGGGCTTTGCCTGCACGTTTCGTGTCTTGTGCAGACGAGCGAGCCTTTGACATGATTCTAGGCGGACCAGGACCAGATGGTACTCAGTGAGATCAGACAGACCGAGGTGTGTTCCTACGGCTACAGACTGCAGTCCCAGCACCTTTCCTTACAGGTTGGACTTTGTTACGGACTCTCTTTTTGGTGGGCTTGTACTTTTGGCCCAGGGTTTTACCTTCTTGTACTTTACTTTCCTGTCGTACTCTGTGGTTGGGTTTTAGTGTATGCATGCATCTTTTTCTTTTAGTAGTTTTTACTTTTCAGCTTTGTGGGCTTGGAGATGTGTGTGCGTGTGTACAGGTTTATAGGCAATGCCTCTCATGTTAGTAGTATGCCTACTCGGTGTTAGTCACCAGCCCCTGGCCTATTGGAGGCGGGCTTGGGGAGTTGCGGCTCGGGCCCCACTGGGACGGGTCGTGACAGAGTGGTATCAGAGGTGGTCGGTTCTACCCTATGACCGAGAGTCTGTGAGTTGGTTTGGGGCAACAGTGTTAAGTGTTTCGAGTTCGGCTTTCAGGCCAGGGACCCCAGTGATGGTGCGGGCGGCCGACGTATCCATACACCAAGACTCTTGTAACTTGCTTTTCGACTCGGAACATGAGAACACTAGTTGCAGGGGATAACAATGGTACATGCATCATATAGGAATGAGTTGTGGTTTCCATGTCCTTCTTGAGTCAGCTCTCCAAATATACTCACTGACTGAGATACATCTTGTTTCTTTAACAGGATGCCTCCGCGACGCGCACCCGCTAGGATTCAGCAGCTCGATCACGAGGATGACCCCCTCAGTGATGAAGCCTCGATACAGGGATCAGATCTCCCAGTTTTACCACCAGATGGTGTGCCAGTTATCCCGCCACCTGTGGAACAGTGTTTAGTGCCTGCTGTATTAGTGGAGGAGGAGCGCAGGCTGAGCACACTCCACGAGTTTCAGAGACAGAGACCCCCCAGGTTTCGAGGCGAGCCTGACCCTCAGGCAGCAGAGGACTGGCTTGAGGCAGTGGTCAGAGGCTTCCGTTTGGTCAGGACACCAACAGACCAGATAGTGATCCTGGCAGCGAGCCTTCTGCAGGGCTCGACAAGACGATGGTGGAGTTTGGTTATCCAGACCCACGACGAGGCGACACTTGCATGGTCGAAGTTTGAGCGTCTCTTCAGAGAGGAGTTTTCACCGGTTACCTTGAGAGCAGTACCCATACAGAAGCTTCTTCAGCTCCAACAGGGAACCATGACGGTGGCTGACTGTTCGTCGAGGTTTACCGACCTCTCGCGGTACTCGATGGATATGGTCAGAGATCAGTACTTCAGAGCTCGGACTTTTGAGCGGGGCTTGCGCAGAGATATCCGAGCTAACATCATCCTTATGAGCATTCCTACTTATGCTGGGGTGCTCGAGCGGGCTCTGGTGGTCGAGAGCTTCTTGGCAGAGCAGAGACAGCCGACAGATGTCAGTAGTGGGCGAGTTGGAGCAGAGACCTCGACAGCAGGGAGCCGACGTCAGGGACCCAGGCGTGGGAGATGTTTCCAGAGGAAATCCCAGGACAGGGGATCTGCCGTACAGGGTTCGCAGGGCGCATCCAGCCAACCTCGAGAGAGGCGATGCTACTCATGTGATGGCAGGGGACATCTAGCTCGAGATTGTCCGACCTGCCGTACTACTGACACGGGAGCAGTGGATGGACCACCGAGGCAGAGGCAACGTGTGAAGCAGACAGATCCGCGGGGCGGCGGACGTGGTAGGGGAGCTGGGAGAGCAGCTGGAGGTGGTCGACGTTTTTATATTTTACCACCACCAACCCCAGGAAGTCCACCCCAGGCTCAGGGAGCTGGTGGATAGAGGCAGGGACAGCTGCAGGCGGTAGAGGCTTATGACCCAGGTACCCCCGGAATGATTAGAGGTACAATCTGTGTCTTTTCTACTTTGGCTGCCGTACTGATAGACACAGGTGCTAGTCATTCCTTTCTGGTTACTTATCTTGTTCGAGACCTTGAGATTCCAGTTGAGCCGTTGACTCGACCCTTACGCTTAGAAACACCGACTGGAGAAGATTCAGAGATCACACACCTCTGTAGACAGTGTGACCTGACCCTTGGAGGTGAGAGTTTTGGTTGGAACCTCTTGGTGGTAGCGTCGAGGCCTTACGATGTTATTCTTGGTATGGATTGGCTATCCACAGTTCATGCCCAGATCAACTGTTTTAGGCGAAGGGTGCGGTGTGTCCGCAGTGATGGAACGAGGTTCTCTTTTGTCGGTGAAAGAGAGACCCAGGCAGCGCAGGATGGACTCGTGCATAGGAGGGCACAACCAATTTCACATCAGTTGGCTAGCCTAGCCCTTGGCGCAACAGATGTTACGAGTTTCCAGTTTCCAGCAGTAGTGGCTGAGTACGAGGACGTCTTTCCGGAGGATGTCCCCGGGCTACCTCCCCGTCGGGAGATAGATTTCTGCATTGAGTTGCAACCTGGGACGACATCGATATCAGCATCAGCATATCGGATGGCTCCTGTAGAGCTTCGTGAGCTGAGGGTGCAGTTGGACGACTTGCAGAAGAAGGGCTTTGTGAGACCCAGCGTTTCACCCTGGGCGGCCCCAGTGCTGTTTGCCAAGAAGGCGGACGGGAGCTTGAGGCTATGTGTGGATTACCGGCGCTTGAATCAGGTGACCGTGAAGAACCGGTATCCACTACCGAGGATCGAGGACCTCTTCGACCAGTTGAGAGGGGCACGATGGTTCTCGAAGGTTGATCTACGATCAAGCTATCACCAGTTGCGAGTACGGGAGGAGGATATACCGAAGACGGCTTTCAGATCTCGCTACGGTCACTATGAGTACTTGGTGATGCCTTTCGGCGTGACGAACGCCCCGACAGTGTTCATGGGGCTCATGAACCGGATCTTTCAGCCCTATCTAGACCGGTTTGTAGTGGTTTTCATCGATGATATTCTTGTGTACTCTGCGTCCGAGGAGGAGCACGCGAGACACCTAAGGATGGCTCTGGACACACTCCGAGAGCACCAGTTGTATGGGAAACTCTCGAAGTGTCAGTTCTGGTTACAGGAGGTCCACTTTCTGGGACACGTTATCTCGACAGAGGGTGTAGCAGTGGACCCGGCCAAGGTGGAGGCAGTGCTAGCTTGGGAGCCACCCCGGAGCGTGACGGAGGTGCGGAGTTTCCTTAGGTTGACAGGCTACTATCGGAGATTCATCCTTGATTTCTCCAGGATTGTAGCACCCATGACAGCTTTGACCCGAAAGGGGCAGCCTTTCGTGTGGACCGAGAGATGCCAGCAGGCTTTCCAGCAGTTGAGACGGAGTTTGACGAGCGCCCCGATCTTGAGATTACCGGAGGAGGGTGTCGAGTACGTAGTATTCTGCGACGCATCAGGAACCGGGCTTGGTTGTGTCCTGATGCAGAGGCAAGCGGTGATTGCCTATGGCTCACGTCAGTTGAGGCCACACGAGCAGAACTACGCGACCCATGATCTTGAGTTGGCAGTGGTAGTCTTCGCATTGAAGATGTGGCGGCACTACCTGATGGGCGAGCGGTTTACCGTCTACTCTGATCACAAGAGTCTCAGATATATCTTTTCTTAGAAGGATCTGAATTTGAGACAGAGGCGATGACTTGAGTTCCTCCAGGATTACGACTTTGAGATCGTTTATACTCCTGGGAAGGGGAACGTAGTGACAAATGCTCTCAGTAGGAAATCCAGTTCGCAGTTGCTGGATGAGGCGACGAGGCAGTTGGCCTCCTTACAGTTATCTTTCGTGGATAGAGATGAGGGAGCCTACCTTCAGTTGATGGTTGTTACCCCTCCACTCTTATAGCGAGTCAGGGAAGCACAACGCGAGGATGCTAGCTGTGAGACTCTACGTGCTCAGATATCCACGGGTGATGCTGCTGATGGATTTTCAGAAGGTGGGGAGCACGTTGTTCTTTTCATAGGGCGCACAGTAGTACCAATGACGTTGCGGGAGGAGGTTCTGAGGGAGTTCCATACATCCCCTTTGGCGGTGCATCCAGGCGTGGCAAAGGTGTATCGGGACCTCCGACGTCAGTTCTGGTGGCCAGGAATGAAGAAGGGTGTGACAGAGTTTGTCTCTCGGTGCCTTACTTGTCAGCAAGTAAAGGCTGAGCACCAGGTGCCAGCAGGTTTGACTCAGCCCCTTGAGGTGCCAGAGTGGAAGTGGGACGAGATATCCATGGACTTCGTGACGGGTTTACCACGTACGTCCAGGGGACACGATGCCATCTGGGTGATCGTTGATCGACTCACCAAGTCGGTCCACTTCCTAGCCATACGGGAGCAGAGTTCAGTAGAGCTTGAGGCGCCTCTACATGCAGGAGATAGTTCGACTTCATGGAGTGCCATCCACGATCGTTTCAGATCGTGATGCTCGTTTCACATCCCGGTTGTGGAAGGGATTGCAAGAAGCTTTTGGGACTCAGTTACGCTTGAGCACAGCGTTTCATCCCCAGAGTGATGGTCAGACAGAGCGGACCATCCAGGTCCTGGAGGATATGCTTCGAGCTTGCATACTTGACTTCGGTCGTAGCTGGGAGGATCACCTACCACTGGTGGAATTTGCTTATAACAACAGTTATCATTCCACTATTGGTATGACACCATTCGAAGCTCTATACGGGCGACCTTGCAGGTCACCACTTTGCTGGACTGACCCAGGAGAGTCAGCACTCATGGGCCTAGAGATGGTGAGAGCTACTACAGAGAAGGTGCAGGTCATCCAGGAACGGATGAAGACTGCACAGAGTCGGCAAAAGTCTTATGCCGACAGGAGGCGGAGGCCCTTGGAGTTCGAGGAGGGAGACCATGTGTTCCTTCGGGTCTCACCTCGACGGGGATTGCGGAGATTTGGCCGAGGCGTCAAGCTATCTCCGAGGTTCGTTGGCCCTTTTCAGATTCTGAGTAGAGTTGGCGAGGTGGCGTATCACTTGGCTCTACCTCCTCAGATGGACCGGGTACACAACGTCTTCCATGTGTCACAGCTACGAAGGTACGTGCACGATCCATCGCACGTTATCGACTGGGGCGAGCTGGACATCGACGATGGGACGACCTTTGCAGAGTACCCAGTAGAGATCGAGGATCGATAGGAGAAGATCCTTCGTGGACGAGCTATTCCCTTGGTGCGTGCCCGGTGGCAGCACGGGAATCTCCAGGAGAGCACGTGGGAGCGGGATGCTCAGATTCGCGTGTAGTACCCACATCTTTTTGAGTAGCCCTTGTTTTGGCTTTTCGGGGACGTAAAAGCCCTAAGGTGGGTGTGATGTAATGTCCCAGATTTTTCCATGTATTATTTTAATATTCTATGGGAATTAATTTGAGACCAGGCTCTGAAACGGCGTGCAGTTCCGAGGCCCGGTGAGCCCGGAACAAATGTTTGAATTTAATTTAATAATTAAATTACGCGCGAGTGCGGTTTTCCTGAAAAAGTGGAATAACTCCTGAACGGGTGCTCGGATCAGAAATTCGAGGGCACCGTTGCGTTCAGAGCAGCGATTTTACCTTAGGCAAGACCTAACATCGGCCGGCGCAGGTCGGTGGTGAAATATGGTTTTTGGACGTAACCGTAATAAAATAATTTATTAAAATATTTTATTAAAATATTTTATTTAAATCCTTGTTGCAACGAAATCTTTTATTCTTTTAAATAAAGATTTCGCAGGGAGGGTCAGAGTTACAATTCCCATAACTCTGATTTTCTCTGGAGAGCTCTGGAGAAGACCTCCCGACGCGGTGACGACGTTCTTGACGATTTTCGCCGGCGACGACGACGCGGCGATCAGATCATCGCCAACGAACGCCGCGGATCCAAGTAGGATGTTTAAATTGTGTTTTCTTCCCCGTTTTTGTTTTCCACGACGAACGCGGACTAATCCACGAACAGATTAGCCCGCGGATCGATCGTTCTTGCGGGATGAGATTTTGCGGGAATCGTGGGGATTTGATTCTTGAAATTGTTCGGTTTCGTTCAACCTTCTAACGGTGACGGACCAAGATCGACACGAACATCGATCGAGGTTCGTCTCTCTCGATTTGTTGTGTTCTTCTTCCCCAAATTCTCGCGTTCTTCGTTGCGTTCTACGCGTTCTTCGCGGGGATACGAACAACGGATCGTTGCGCACCCGTTGTGCGATGCAACGATCCCAAATTGAAGATCTGGCGTCAGTACAACCTTACGGAGGTGCGGCTGCGGTGGCGACGGACGTATCGAAGCGGATTGGAAGATATTATTCTTCGAACGATTTCCGCACGGGTGACCGAAATCGGATTTCGGAGCCGATTGAAGGTCCGAAACCCACGGATTCGGCATCGCGACGTCTAGAGGACCCTTGATCTTGAGTTTCGCGGCAAACGGACCAGAGAAACGCGATCCGGAAGATCGGCCGAAGCGCGAGGAAGAAGACGACGTTCTGAAAATTTCCCGACTACACGCCGTGTAGTATGGGATACACGGCGTGTGTTTGTCGACAGGATTACATGGCGTGTACTTCGGGAGTACACGGACACGGGCAGGGTACACGGCCAAGGACACGCCGTGTATACCCCTCCCCGGCCAGACCCGACCAGATACACGGGATACCCCGTGTACTGGTACACGGGCAGGCGACACGGACACGGGCAGAGACCGTGTACGGGCACATGGCCAACGTACACGGAGCGAGCCCAGGTTCTCGGACACGGCGTGTGATTCTTCTACACGTCGTGTAGTTGCTTTCCATCCGACAAGCCGAATGACACGGGCCGGTTACACGGGCAGTACCCGGGGTCAAGGAACACGGCGTGTACCTTTTCTACACGTCGTGTAGTTTGGTTTTACACGGCTTGAACGAATGACACGGGCCGTTTACACGGGCAATACCCGGGGTCAAGGAACACGACGTGTAACCATACTACACGCCGTGTAACCTTTTCTTCATGGCTTGAGCCACTTGTCTTCTATGACTTGGACTAGTTCTTAGGGTTCGTACCCTTGGTTATCCCCTGAAGGTTCTGGTATCATTTCTTTTATACGGGAGTATGATCCCTTCAGCAGAACTTCCTGAATAGAGTTGTTGGAATCCCCTCTATGAGACTTAGAGCCGGATCCTCTATTCATTCCTGGAACCCTAGGTAGAGTTCTTGGTATCGACGTGACCAACCTTACCCGGGCGCCGATCCTCTGCTTAGCGGATTAGCTCACACTGAGTTGTCGGAATCACCCCATGACTTGGTTGTGATTCTCATCTGAGCATCATGTTCTCAAGGTACTTGTGGAGTGTGTTCTCCCGGAACGAGTACTTCGTATCTCTCTCTCTTCAGACCTAGGAGTGTGTTCTCCCGGTTGCATGCTTAGTGGAATCTTCGGGCTGGATCTCTAGTGGTGGGTTTCGCGATTGTCGATCGTGTATGAGTATATCTGGATATTCTTGTTATATGTTCTGTAGACATATACTGTGTGGAGCTGACTGTATCTTTCCTTTGTGGTATTTCCCTTGTTGTTTTTCCTTTGTGGTTTCGAGGTGTCATACTGGGTATTGTTATACTCACCCCTGCACGGGCTTTGCCCGCACGTGTCGTGTCTTGTGCAGACGAGCGAGCCTTTGACAGGATTCTAGGCGGACCAGGACTGGACGGTACTCAGTGAGATCAGACAGGCCGAGGTGTGTTCCTACGGCTACAGACTGCAGTCCCAGCACCTTTCCTTACAGGTTGGAATTTGTTACAGACTCTCTTTTTGGTGGGCTTGTACTTTTGGCCCAGGGTTTTACCTTCTTGTACTTTACTTTCCTGTCGTACTCTGTGGTTGGGTTTTAGTGTATGTATGCATCTTTTCCTTTTAGTAGTTTTTACTTTTCAGCTTTGTGGGCTTGGAGATGTGTGTGCGTGTGTACAGGTTTATAGGCAATGCCTCCCATGTTAGTAGTATGCCCACTCGGTGCTAGTCACCAGCCCCTGGCCTATTGGAGGCGGGCTTGGGGAGTTGCGGCTCGGGCCCCACTGGGACGGGTTGTGACAAGAGACATCCAACATAATCTGCATCGCAAAATGCCTCAATATCTGTATGCCCATGATCAGAATATAGAAGACCTAAACCTGGTTCATTTTTCACATATCTAATAATGCGAATAACACACTCCCACTACGTTTTTGTTGGAGATTCTATAAACCGACTCACTTTGCTAACCGCACAAGCAATATCGGGTCCAGTCATCGTCAAGTAGTTGAGCTTCCCAACAAGTCGTCTATATCTGTCAGGTGATGAAAACATATCACTGTCAGTATGCAGTGACCTTTCTCCAGGTTCGAGGGGTGAGTCAACCGAGTCAGCTCGAGTCATGCCAGTTTCTTGCAGTAGATCAAGAACACAATTTCTCTGAGATAGAAAAATTCCTATGTTGCATCTGGAGACCTCAATTCCCAAGAAATATCATAGTGGACCCAAATGTTTTGTTTGAAAATTTTGATGAAGAAAATACTTGAGTTGACCAATGCCAACAGCATCACCATAGCGACCCTAGCCTTTTGCACATATCATTACATGTTTTTAAGTATAATTAACCATCAAATACAACAAATGATCGTAAAGTCTAGTGTCTTTGGAAGATTAGGTACATAATTTGAAAATATGAAACAAAACTAAAAACTTATTGTATTTAATCTCCATAATGAGCTCCTAACTTCCATTGAGCTCTTACATCTACATAGGATAACCTGAGGAATACATGAACAAAATGGATGAGCTAAAAAACCCAGTAAGAGAATAAGCATAGGAATAAAACATAACACATGAGTTAGAAGACATAACATGATGACATAAAAGACATGGAACATGAATAAACATAAGGAAGAATAACATATATAACACGAGAACGTATAATCATGACAATATAAAAATGTGACCACACAACATGACATAAGCATGAGTCAGGACTAACTGCCAAGACCATTGCACATGGCGGATAAAGTCCCATAAAGGAATCAGGTTCACTCCCTGTCCCAACACCACGTCTCATGAGACTAAACATTACCCAATGCATTGGAGTGTTATCTGAGCGCACCAATCATAACATGTTCATGCATATGTGTGCTCCATGAAGAATCAAGCAGAAGGGTTATCCATGGATAAAATTGAGTATTATAATCATGTCATAAGGCATAATAAAAGGGAATATCATAATGATGTCCATGAAAGAATGGATTTAAATCATACATGGACATTCATAAGGTAAAATAAGCATAGTTCATGATAAATGATATCCAATTGAAGTGGAAACATGTAAAAAATGTTTAAGAAACTTTAGAAATGAAACATTTTAGTGCGGTTTAAGGAAAATATTATAAAAAATTTAAAGCGGAAAAGACATATTTGTTTTCATAGAATCAGAAATGAATCAAGATAGTTTTTCATGATAAAATGAGTGATTTTAGAAAAATAATGGTGGCTTAAAACAGATTATGGAATGCACTTGAAAATGGTTAAGAAATCGGGATGTTCCATTCAATCGGGTTTGCTTATTGGGAAGATTCGAGTAGGGAACCTTTTTAAAACATGTATTTCCCCATCAAAAAAGGATGCACTGATCTGGATACTTGAGTTTGGAACATATACAAAGAATGTAGAATAAGTATATAAAAAGAAAGAAGAGTTACATTGGAGTAAAAAGAGAGAAATCGTAACCCGAAGGAAAAATGAGGGTTTGGAGGAAAGAATATGCTACCTTATGTCCGAAACGGTTCTGCACTTGATCTTAATATACCGAATAATTAGATTAAATCCATTAATTGATTAATTCAGAACCTTTTATACATTTATTTGATTTAGTATAATTTTATCAAGTTCATTTATGGTTTTTTTGATGGGTTATGAGATTCAATTTCATCGTTTAAGAGCATTGGTTTCCTTGGTTTTCATGATCGGTTTACTTGTATATATGTACGGAAAATCATGTAAAATGAGAATGATTGTCTAAAATTGAAGTTAAATATTATTAATGAACATCCATAAGATTAAATGGTTATATAAGTCATTTGGTAATTTGGGGTGAGGATGAATTATTATATGATGTTAGTGATAATCGTTAGATTATTTTGACGGTTTTTCGATCATCACAAACCAGTTTTGTTTTATTAATTAATATTATGTATATAAAATGATTCCAGAACATTATATAGGATGTAATACATATATTATAATCTGGTTTAACCATAATTTTTTTATGAGCAGTCTTGAAGGAGGTAATGAAAATTGAAAACTTCATCGTCCTTGAATGCGATAAATTAACACATCACAGACGAAACAAATCATCCCCTCGCCGCCCCAAAAGCATGACTAAACAAACCACCGCCTCGCCGCACCAAAAGTACGACCAAACAAACCACCACCTCACTGCCTCAAAAGCATGACCGCATCTCACCCATGAGCCCCACATGCCCCAACCGCACATCGCAACACATCACAAAACATTTTACAGATTTAACAAAGGGGCTTTTATCACATTTCACTTAATTTTAGGGGTGTTATCACACAAGCCTTAAATCCAGAGGCAACCATTTAATCAGCCAAATATAAATGATTAGCCGATTTCTCATTTTAGGGTGATATCACACAACACACAACAAGGTCTCCATATCACGACATCTACTGCGCAAGCAAAGACCCTCAACGATCATGATTTTTAGTGGGACATCGAGCCCGTCAATCCACAATATCATAAATAATATCAAAGCTATAAAAGCTTGTGAATCATTCCCCTTCTCATCGAATCAATTTAACCGATTAATTTATCTTCATTAAGCCAATGCAACCATCTTCCCAAAAGATAGCAAAAGTAAACCCCTCCCGCACGATACACAAAAGCGAGAAACGAGGGATTCCCTACCTGGAAGAAAGACGCTCCATGTGATTCGCCGCATTAAAAACAGGGGGCTCACGCAAGTTGGAATTGCTGCCGGAGAACTCGAGCCACCGACAGAAGAGTTCCACGACTTCAAGGGAAGGGTTCTGGAACGTCCGGTCTCGAGAGAAGGCAAGCAGGGAAGAACAAAGGAAAAGAACTTCTTTTTCGAGTCAACAGATACGGGACGATTGGAATTTCAAATCGCAAAAGATTTAATTCCAACTATTGCGGATCTCATTAAACTCCACGTGCAAGGATGCATTTACACCCTCTACAATCTCAGAAATTCAAGGATATAATTATCTTTGACGAATCGGCCTTTGAAGACCCTTGATTCGCGCTGTCGAAAGACCCGCATGATCATTTTCACGAAATAGGTGGAAAACTCCACGTGGCCGATTTCACGTACCCGAAAGCCCCACGTAGCCAAAAGCTCCACATAGCCGTATTCACGTAGCCGATCGCTGACGTAGCCGATCGCTTACGTAGCCGATTCAGCCACATAGCCGATGACTCCACGTAGCCGATCCACATAGCCGATCCAGTGACGCAGCCAAAGGCTCCACGCAATTGATTCATCTACATAGCTGATCCACGCAGCCGATTCACGCAGTCGATCCAACCACGTAGTCGATGACTCTATGTAGCCGATCCAGTGACGCACCCAAAGGCTACACACAATTGATTCATCTACATAGCCGATCCAACCATGTAGCCGATCCATCCACGTAGCCGATCCAACCACGTAGCCGATCTATCCACGTAGCCAATCACATAGTTGATCCATCCATGTAGTCGATCCACGTAGCCGATCTAGCCACGTAGTTGATTCCCATAGTCGATCCATCAACGTAGTCGATTTAACTGGTCGTGAGAACAAACAACTGATCGTGAGCCCGATATGTAACTAATCAGCCCATCCCTAGTATTAGGTCATAACCTGCCATCTCAAGCGTGTACAAATCCCAAAGGAGACAGTACTCACCGACCTCGAGGGCACCCCCTTGAATCGTTGGATACTTTCTGCTCCTACTCCTAGCGGTGTGTCAATCAACATAACCCCACACACATATTCCACCGCTAGAACGAAAACATTCACAAACTGAGCAAATATAAAAGAATGCGAGACCCCTGTATCAAATAAAACACCAACAAGCGTGAAAGCTACAAGAATCGTAGCTCGAACAATTGATGGTCCAACCTCGCCACCACTTGGTGCAGGCTGAACTGCATGAAGCTGACCTGCCCCTCTACCCAGAGCGTCAGTCTAAGTTCCTGGTGCCTCACTGCCCTGCTAATACGAACGCTCTTGCCCTGGAATACCATGTTTGCCACCCCGACCAGTAAGGCTAGTAGAACTCCAACTGCTTGCCTGGTATGGGGTAGTAGACTCCCTTCATGCACTTTGCATCGGTTTTGATCCTCCATCACTGCCCACCTGCTGAGGGTTCCTGCAGAACCTCTGTACACGTCTCATCCTGCCGCACACTCGGCACTCGACTGGTGGTTGGGGACACTGACCGCACATGTGTCCCGACTTACCGCACTGATAGCAGAATACCTGATCACTACCATGAGAGGCCGATCCTTTGCCCTAGCTACTCTGTCTACCACCGCCATAGTGAACTCTCTCAAAATGACGCTTCCTACTATTAGAAGTCGTACCACTGAACCGCCCAACTGTAACGGTCTGTCCACCACTAGAAGCCTCCTTCAGGTTCCCTTCAGAAATGAGAGTTTGATCCATCACTTTAGCAAATCTATTTAAACGAAAGATATTTACCTGAGAATTGATCTCGCATCTAAGTCCGTCCTGAAAACGTCTCGCTGTTGATGCCTCATCCCCTACCAACGCTGGAACAAAGCGTTGCAAGTCGGTGAAGCGACCAACATAATCCATCACAGACATAGTCCCTTGAGTCAACCTCATAAATTCCACAGCTCTCTCCTGCCTCAGAGTCTCTGAATAGATTTGTTCCAAAAACTTTTCTTGGAAATCCTTCCACAACATACAATCTGCTTGCTCAGTATGAACCTGAATGTCCCACTAATGCTTCGCCGGTCCTCGCAACATATATGTTGCCAACTTGACCCTCTTATCAGGAGTCTCTAAGTGGTCCAGAATCGTTTGGATAGACTCTATCCAGAACTTAGCTGCCTCAGGTCCACCCTCTCCGGCAAACGTTGGAGGGTGCTGCAGGTGAAACTCCTTCATCAAGTCAAACATACTCGGCGTAGCCCGCTCTGAGTCTCTCCATAAACTGCATAAAATGAGCAAAGTTCTCACGGAATTGCTCTTCCCTCCTATAATCCGGAATCAACGGGGGCTCTTGTCCCACTTCTGGAGGAGCATTCTCAGCAATGTCCTCATATTGCCCCAAATGGTAAACGCCGTCGTGGTGACATCTCTCTATATTGCCAAACACACGTCTCAAAATACATAACATAAGGTTCCCACAATTACGCAAAAGAAGGCTCACTACAATCCAATAACAACCCACTCCACATACACTTCCCCAACGGATATAGTCACATCTCTAACACTACCCTCAACCATTTCTATCATGGGCCATGATTAACATAGGGCAATCATACCTTCAAATTCCAACTTTACAGTAGACACCATACTAACCATTTCATTTAAAATCCTTTAATTCTTTAACAGTTGCAACTTTCTCGTTAGGCACTATTTTTAACCATTCAATTTAATTCTTTCCATTTAACTGATTGCATCATCTTTATTAGGCACCATTTCTTTAAAATTATAAGGAAATTGAAAATCATTTTATCTCTCACACCCCACATGCTTTTCCCTGTGCGTGCCTATCATGATGCATGTCATATAAATTGCTAAGTGCCTATCATGATGCTTGTATACACAACCTTGTGCCATTTCGACCCACGAGCAAAATCCCATAAAACAATAACATCACACATCAAGTGTATCACCCAAGGTGAAATAACATTATGTAACAATGGATATTAAGAACAACAATCCCCACCCTGGGTACTTGGGTTTTCCCTCGCATATGGGTTAACTATTCCTATGCACGAGTTCATGACCAAGGTCCAATTCATCCCAGTATCCTGTCTACCTTTCCCAAATAATAAAACAACAAAAAAAGAAAACCTTCCCTGATACCACTTTGTAATGTCCCGATCCCGGTGCCAGTATAACTGGTGCCCCGAGCCAGAGAGGTACGTGACCTCAAGTGCGCCTCCCCGTATGCCAGAGGCTGCCGACTAGCAATGAGGGTTTGATGGAACGTGATAAAAAAAGAGGACTAACACTTGGTATTTATATATATATATAACGAACCACAGAATTACAGCAGGGGACGCAGAAGAAGAAGATTAGAGAAGAGGGAAAGGAAGATGAGAGAATACTCGGGAGTTCCCTCGGAACTTCCGCCCAAGCCTCAGGGCTGAAAATCCAAGCTTACAAGCCGACTGCGCTGCAGAATTTTCCCCCTTTCTATTCTCTCCATCCCCCCTATTTAATAGCCTCCCCCTCCTGGGTTTTGTAACATCTGCGAGCCCCACCCCCATAATATTCTCCCAGGTGGTTAGGGGAGACCAGCTATCCCAACATATTCCAGCGATGCATATTCCAGCATATTCCACCCGGGCCCCCCCATGCAATTCTAGTTTTTCCCTCCTGGAGATTCCCACGTATCTCCATCACTGCCTCCACCTTAAAATCCACCTTGTTCTCAAGGTGGAGAACATGATCAAGAAGGTCAACGCGCTTATCATGAAGGTCATTGCACGTGCCTAGACTGTCACCAAGATTTGAAACATTTAAAATACTAAGCACCCGTTGTTAGGGATACAGGGGGCTGTCTGTGTGAGTATCCAGTAGCTAGTTGCTGTGTGTTGTGGAAAGGGCATTATTGTATTTTAGTGTTGGTTAGTGGTTGGGGGCTGGTGGTTGTTGCTAGTAGGTTGTTAGTGTTTGTCATGGGTTATAAGTAGGAGTGAGATGGTGATGGGGAGAGACATGATTCATTCTGGAAATATTCAGCAGGTCTGTTGGGAAGGCTAGGTCATTGGGACATCTAGCCTTGAGCTCGTCGGAAGAGTGGTCTTCTTCTGTGGGTCACTTCTTCTCCTATCTTTTACTGTATCTCAATTGATGCCTTCATTGAGTTTTGGACACTGCGCACTGCTTCTTGTCGAGAGCGCCGACCTTTACGGACTCAAGGAAAAGATTCTTGTACACTGTTGTGACGAACGCTTTGAGGAACATAGCTGATTAAAGGTTGTAGGAGCAAATGTGGGACGTTCGGAGCAAGCCGATTGCAGCCGTGCGCAGTGCGTGACAACTTGAAGTATGTTGAACAAAGAAGGAAAAAAAACACACACACGATCGTTGGAAGAGACGGACGCCGGGAAACCGCGATCGCTGGAGTAGGCCACGGCCGAGTCTTGATTACAGGGGGAAGACGCGCGTTGGGAGCGGAGGAGGCCTCGTTGAGTCATCGTGGTTGGAGGCAACAACTGAGAATCGCTGGAGCACTCGAGCAGGGAAGCCCAACAGAGTTGTGCAGTTGATATCTATACAAAATGACGACAAGAGTAGAGCTGCCGGTAGAGCTGCCTATGTTTTTATGGGTGGATCCTTGGGGTTGGATCACGAAAGCAGAGGAGTACTTTCTGATAAATCGCACTGTCGAGGACCTGAAGCTGCCATGAGCACAATTGAGTATGGAGTTCACAATTAAGTGTTGGTTTTGGATGTGGCAGTATAAAAATCCGGGTGCAACATGGGAGCTGTTGAAGCTTGCGCTAATGGTGAATTATGGGAATGGCATGGAACAGATGGTTCCAACCGCACAAGAGCGTCGAGGTTTGGTGCAAGTTGGACCTGATCAACACACGATTTTCGAAAGAGTATGATGACAAAAACCTACAAGAGCGTCGCAAGAGGGAGATATCAGAGTTTGTATTGCGCAGCCACTTGAAGATTTCATGGAGGAGTTAGTGCCAGGCGAGTCGGTAGGGCAGATCAGGCTTGCTAGAGCGACGCATGGAAGAGGTCAGACACTGCCTGTGATTGGGGAGGTCAGTTCGGCTATTCTGGGCAATATGGACTGCTTTGAGCTTAGTTGGGAACCTCTAGTTTTGTGGAAAAAGTTCACATTGTGATGAGAGAATTAACAGCAGGTTTGTGGAGTATCCTGGCTGGTCTGAAAAGGATCAACGAAGGTGGGCGGGAGGAGTAGTTTGTTTCGGGTCTGCGCTTGAAACCACTTGTTGGAGAAGCAGCGAACTCAAGCACAACACCGGTTGTGGGGACTGTCATAAACTGTCGTCTGCATGCAAATGGTGCTGGATTTTGTGTATAGCAAGATGCTATAGCTGCTGGGCATCCAAAGCAGCCTAAAGAAGTGGAAGTTAAGGTTGAGGGGTTGATCGGAATTTGTGGTGAAATGAAGGCTTATCGTGCTGCAAAGCAACTGGAGTTTACTAAAACTTGTTGTTGGGGTTCGAAGGGA
This sequence comes from Viscum album, assembly GCA_963277665.1. Lineage (NCBI taxonomy): Eukaryota > Viridiplantae > Streptophyta > Magnoliopsida > Santalales > Viscaceae > Viscum > Viscum album. The sequence continues at coordinate 1,584,414,723 of OY728121.1, forward strand.
GGACAAAGAGGATCATGATCAACCACACCGGAAGAAATTTTATCATGTTTTAGAACCAAGGGAAGCCAATGTTGATTTGTTGCTTAGGCCATCGCCAGAGCCACCACCAAGTGGCTGTCATTTCAGTGCTACAACGACTGTGCCGGGAGGTCCACCTTGGGGACAGGTGTTTTTTAAGGGGGTGGTAATGTTAGGGATATTGGGGGCTGTCTATGTGAGTATCCAGTAGGTAGTTGGTGTGTGTTGCGGCAAGGGCATTATTGTATTTTAGTGTTGGTTAGTGGTTGGGGGTTGGTGACAGCTGGCAGTAGGTTGTTAGTGTTTGTTAGGGGTTATAAGTAGGAGTGAGATAGTGACGGGGAGGGACACAATTCATTATTGAAATATTCAACAGGTTTGCTGGGAAAGGTCGTTGGGACGTCTAGCCCTGAGTTCGTCGGAAGAGTGGTCTTCTTCTACGGGTCACTTCTCCTGCTATCTTTTACTGTATCTCTGTTCTTCTTTTGGAAATAAAAGATTTTGCTGCTGTTTGTTCTATTTTCTTCTTCTTTCTTTTCTGCTCAGCGATTATTAGGCTTGTAACCTAACACCTATATTTTGATATAAGGAATCCATTATTGAATTTTAATTGAACCTATCAATCTTAGTTTGTTGTCATTTACTGCTTACTCGTAGGATTTATTATTCTCAATGAATAATATATCACCAACCACGGTGAATGTAAAACAATTACCAAGGTTTTATCCTTCCTACGCAGTATGTGTCTATGGAACATCACTTTTCCACAAGCTCTTGTGGAACTTGTTCCTATGCCAACCACCTGTGGATCTCCGACATTGATTAAATCCAAGTCAATCTTTCTTATACTTGTTGGATTGGTGTACCCCTATTCGTTTTGGATGATGTTGGGCCAAATGCTTCCGGCGCATATTACGCACCAGGCCGCAACTCTCGTGAGTCTAGCTCCGCAGTGAGCTCATTGGGGGTTGCTGGGGGCAACACGCCCCTGCTCTTGGGTTCTGGGGACCGAAGGCGCCCGACCCAAATTTTGGGGCATTATAGCAACTCTGACTAACTATAGCAGAGCTAACCCGACGGCACCGACATGGCACTATAGTAGCTCTTTAGTCGGACGACGCTCCTGAGGAATATGTCGCGCAATGGGATTCTTTGCCCTCACCAACGAAGCTGCTGTTGTCTCTAGCCCATGTTGCTATAGACCCTGAAGGCATCGAGGAGAGGGTGATCCAAGAGCGAAGCCGCAGCTCTGCTCGGTCAAGCGCAAGGGCGACAGGCGCTTATGCCGGCCAACAACTTTGGTAACGTGCACGGTGAGCTTTCTCTACTATATATGCCGCAACCGGAGGTTACTCTGCCTTCTCAAACAATCCCGTTGCCTAGGGTGCATTCTCTAATGTTTAGTGCTCTGGAGGCGCAGGAGCGCGACACGCGACATTGACTGGTTTGACGTTGGCGGTCGCTTCTAATCACTCATTTGGCAAAAGGGTAGGTGTGCAACGGTGCATTCTCTAATGTTTAGTGCTCTGGAGGCGCAAGAGCGCGACACGTGACATTGACTGGTTTGACGTTGACGGTCACTTCTAATCACTCATTTGGCAAAAGGGTAGGTGTGCAACGGGTGAAAATAACTCAGGTTGGAGTGAACTGCCTCACGTAGGGATTTCAGGGTATGCTCATTACCTGTCCAGTTTTGTGGCAAAAAAAAAACGGACAGAGGAAAAATTTGCACACCCGGACTGTAGTAAGGGCCATATGGAAGATCGCGTGGCTTGCTGGTGCGATCCACCACCTTGAGGACAAGGTGGTTTTTTAGGATGGGGATAATGATAAGAATACTTGGGCTGTTAGAGAGTGGAGGTGCTGATGGGCAGAGGGGCTGTTGGTTATGGAATCTGTCAAAGGGAGACTGGGTGGGCTAGCTGGAGTTGTTCGGGGTTTGTTAGATGGATTGATAGCTGGGGAGTTTCTGGAGGGAGTTGTAACTGTCTGGGGGGCAGGGGGAATATTCTGGTATCTTGGGGAGGGAATATGTTTGGATCCTTGGGGAATATGCTGGGGCTCACAGGTTGTTAAAAGGGCTTCTTATAAATAGAAGAGGTTGGAGAAAGTTGAAGGGGGGGAGGATCCTGTTTAAGCGGCCAGCTGGTCTTGGGCAAGAGCTCTCTGGGGGACTATTGAGTTTTTCTTCTCCAATTTCTTCTCTTCTTCTCCTCCTTACTTGTATTTCTTCTCTATTTTTCATCTCTAGCTAAATATAAGAAGGTTGTCCTCTGTTGTTATTCATCAATTGGTCCGACCTGCCGGTGCGCACCATCATCCACCGTTCAACAACGGCGTGCGCGCCCGAACGATGCTCCGTTCAATACAAGCCTTCGTTTCTGTCGGCAGCCCGACCTGCTGGCGCACCCTGACGGTTTCCGTTCAGCAACGGCGTGCACACCCGGAAGACGCTCAGCCCTTCACAATTGCTGACATCTCGGTGCTGCTGAGATTTCTGCGACGACGACAGCAGAACCAATTTCTGCTTCTAGTGTGTCTCGACCCCCTGCAGCCGCATCTTCTAGCAGCGGTGCCACAAATGACGTGAAAACACACAAGGTCGGCTTCAACTTATGGGATGACAACTTTGGCGACGATAATGTGGACGAGGTGGCACAACAATTCGTTTTGCTCCAGCAACGACAGCTGGAGCAAGATCGGGCATGGAATGTGCACTTTGAAGTCGAGTGGCGCAAATTCCGACACGCTCTCATTCTGGCACGGTAATGCCTGCAGACGCTGCAACCCGGGGTGGACCAGCATCGATTGGCGTCTGGGCTATTTGAGGAGGGGACTCCGTTACTGACGGAGGGGACTGCAGGGCAGATGACTGTGGGTGGCGAACCAATAGTGCAGGGGAGCGGCGCGCTTATGGCTGAACCACCCAACAGGCTCCCCTTCGACCAGTTGTCACCTGCGCATAAGGTGGAGCTACCAGCTCTTCTGTCGAACGACGCTCCTGAGGAATATGTCGTGCAATGGGATTCTCTGCCCTCACCAACGAAGCCGCAGTTGTCTCTAGCCTAGGTTGCTTTAGACCCTGAAGGCATTGAGGAGAGGGCGATCTAGGAGCGTTACACCGCAACTCTGCTCGGTCAAGCGCAAGGGCGACAAACGGTTACCAGTCAACATCTTTGGTAACGTGCACGGTGAGCTTTCTCCACCATATATGTCGCAACAGGAGGTCACTCCGCCTTCTCAAACAATCCCGCTGCCTAGGGTGCATTCTCCAACGTTCGACGCTCTGGAGGCGCAAGAGCGCGACGCAGCGACATTGACTGGTTTGATGTTGGCGGTCGCTCCTAATCACCCATCCGGTAAAAGGGCATGTGTGCAACGGGTGAAAGCAATTCAGGAAAGGGTGAACTACCTGACGCGGGGATTTTAGGGCATGCCCAATATCTGTCCAGTTTCGAGGCAAAAAGAAAAAAAAAACAGAGATTAGAGGAAAAATTTGCACACTCGAACTGTCGTAAGGACCATATGGGCGATCACGTGGATTGCTGGTGCGATCCACCACCTTGAGGATAAGGTGGTTTTTTGGGATGATGGCAGTGATAGGAACACTTGGGCTGTTAGAGAGGGGAGGTTCTGTTGGGCAGAGGGGTTGTTGGTTATGGAATCTGTCAAAGGGAGATTGGGTGGACCAGCTTGGGTGGGCCAGCTGGAGTTGTTAGGGGTTTGTTAGATGGATTGACAGTTTGGGAGTTTCTAGAGGGAGTTGTAAGTGCTTGGGGGGCCAGGGGGAATATGCTAGGATTCTTGGGGAATATGCTGGGATTCTTAGGGAATATGCTAGGGGACCCATAGGTTGTTAGAAGGGGCTTCTTATAAATATAAGAGGTCGGAGAAAGGTGAAGGGGGGAAGGATTTTGTTTAAGCGGCTAGCTGGGCTTAGGCAAGAGCTTCTTGGGGACTCTTGAGTTTTTCTTCTCCAATTTCTTCTCTCATCGCTTGTATTTCTTCTCTGTTTTCCATCTCTAGCTAAATATAAGAAGGGTGTCCTCTGTTGTTATTCATCAGTGGTACTGTTGCTCTGCAGACTTCCTGCCACCGGCTACTGCAGCAGCTTGGACTTGGGCGACCGCAACACTGTAGCAGTGCGGACTTCCAACCACCTTTCACTATAGTACAACAGACTTTTTGTGTCGTTGGTGGAACAATGTTTCATCCTTTTTATTAGCTCATTTCGAGCTCGGGTTTTCTGTGTTAAAAACTCCGAGATCTCCCTGTAATTGTGTTCCTGAATTATAGTGATATTTTTGCCTCTCTGTGGACGTAGGGATTTTTCCCGAACCATGTAAATCGCTGTGTGTGTGTTCTTCTTCTTCTTTTTCTTCTTTTATTCCGTCTTTTCTTAATTTGCAAACTTCTATCGTGTGACTCCCGGCGTTTCCGCAACACCACTATCTCAAATAGAGATGTGCATCCTTTTATCGAAATATAGTCTATAACTTGACTATCATTTTTCTATCTCAGAGATTTATATAATATCCTATATGAACTTTAGGATACAAATAATGACGCACTTTGTGTTTTGCTTGATGCAAGTTTGTTTATACCCTTAACAAACACTTTGCATCTAAACACATGTTAATTATAACATAATGGATTGATATCATACTATAACTCATATAATATCCATTTGTCATTATAGTTGACACATGGTTATGGGATGACGCTGCTATTTGCGAAGCATGTCTCGAAAAATAATGGAAGTTTGCACAATGCAGATAAGTCTCATCATTGATACTCCTTATACTTACATCATGACTCTAATGTGTATAAGAAAATGTGCGTTTAAGAATTACTCCACGCTACATTTTATTGTTCAACGTTTGCACATAAGACTCATCATCGATCTTCTTTTCCAACATCATAGTTTTGATGTGTATAAGGAAATGTGCATTTAGGCTTTACTCCACGCTACATTTTAATGATTGATAAATGTTCGGTCAAGATGTTCTTCGGCACACGGGCCCGAAACTAATCATATCTTCTAATCATGCGTATTCAGTACTTCACTTTTACATTTCTTAAAACACTTAGGAATCTTATGAAATATATTTACCACTAGCTTAATCTTGAAATAGTTCGTGCTCTTTAGCTGAACTAATTCCGACAGCTTCGTAGCATACTTTTATTGCTTAAGGTTTCTTTGTCTAAAACTAAATGTGTCAATAATATCTAAGGTCTTTAACTTCAAAGAGTCTAAAAACCATACTAGGTATATCCTTGATAACTACTTAGTTTTACTAGACTAAGAATTATCTTGCCACAACTGAGTATAAACGAGTCTTATATTTTATATTCATCAGTTACCGCCAATGATTCAAGCATTACTGAACTATTAGTTGATTATTTAGACACCGCTAACAACATTCATTCCAATAATGGAATAATGTTTCCTTGTGTCCAATGAACACGTGAGATAAATGTTTTGGTATTACTCGATGAAAGTTCAACTAGAATTATTAATCTTGACAATTAGAAGTTGTGTACTTCTCACCGTTGACTTAGGAATCACCTTTTCTCAGTCGCTTGGAGAATTCACCTTACTTCTTGTCACATTTCTTTTCTTACATGGTTACTGTATTTAAATACACATATGTGATAAACATATTGTATTTAATACCCAAGAAGTATGATAGAATCATTACTTATAATTGATAAATATATCTGAAGTGACTACTTGCTTCTTCAATTCAGTTCATTGCATTTATCTTCCATAGAATTATCTCGTGACATCCTAAGCAAATAGTCTCATGTATGATGATCTGCCTCTTTTCTTTTGAATGATGTTGTGACGGTGCCTTTGACGTCACACTTGCCTTTGGCCTTTTCGCCTTGTTTTTCAACTTGCTCACCATAAGAACTAAAGACTAATATTTCTTTAAGTTCTTATCAACTTGACGAACCTTATCTAAAAGGTAATGGAGCATTTTCTCCATACTGCTCGTTTTGTCATCTTAAAAGAAATTGGAGTAATTGGGTGAAAATGATATAAGAAAGGGACGTATTGAAAATCGTGATCAATTTTCAATTTATATATATTCAATGTCATCATCATCTCATTTACTTAACATTCTCCTCGCAGGCTTCTCGGAGATGAGACAACATGTGAAACCATCCATGTCCTGATGTTGTTTCTACAACTCATTGGACGTTGATGATAATATTATGATGTAAATATCAAATGCATCATACATGAGTCTCCTATAAGCATCTTTGACACTCTCGCATCCTGAGGTGGCTTAACAGGTAGCGACGACTCCAGCATATAGAATTTCCTATATCATAGTATTTTGCGCAAGCTCCTGTACTACTCTTGAAAATTCGCGTCGGTGAAGACATGTTCTTTGTCCAATAGTAATCGCAGTGTATCTGTGGTATAACCTGTCATTTTCTACAAAGTAAAATTTTAGCAGATTAATACTTTTATCTTGATTACCGATTAGACATTACCGATTAATTAAATTATTAGACTTCTCTGGTTATTTTATCAAACCCTAGTAGCCCTCCCCATAGTCCATGCTATGGCTACGCCACTACTCAGAGAGTTTCAAGTTAGGCATTTGACTGACCAATCACATTAACTCGCGGCTCCTTGAACTGTTGAGTGAAGTCCTAGCTTATAGAAATCATAAATGTGATTTACTCAACTCTTTGCCTCTAATGTGGCAACAAGCTAGTTATAACAACTTCTTTGCTGCATCTTTAGTTAAGTCAACCAATTGCTTTCATAAGAATTTGCCAGTAGTAGTAGGCACCCTCAATTAGGGCTAACGTGCATCCCGTACACCCGATTTTGTTCAAATTCAAACGAAAGAAGACGTTGTGACTTAATATTTCTTTGAGGGGTTTTATAATTTCTCGACGAATCAAATCATTTTCTATTAGACATGCACGAACTATGTGATAACACTCACAACTTGACTATGCTGTAAATAGAAAAACATTCATCACGTCTTAATTTATTTTAATCTATGCATTAATTGTTTATTATTTTATGTGTTCACATAAACTTGCATATTCACAAAAATAATAAACGATGCATAAATTAAATAAAACAACGCGAATGATCTTGAACATTTGGTATTTTTCCAAAGCCTGCTGTATTAGGATTTTGACAATTTTTTTATTATTATTTTTAATTCCACAACTGGTACTCGCCGACTGGAAAACACTGTTCCGGCCACTTGGCACCGGAACCTAGCTGGAAAACTCACCACCGTCAGGAAAAATAACACACACACACAACGGAAGCTGATGAGCCAAAGATTTAAAATTTTTATCGTCGAATCGATGTAACTTCGTCATCTTCGGCAATACGCAGCCTGATATGGAAGCTGAGAATCCTGTGTGAAAGATTTAAGCACAAAAGTAAATCGAAAAAATACCTCGTTCAATTTGAAGGTGCGTTCGACAACCGCTCTTCACTGGCGATCGTTGCTCGAAAGAACCGAAGCTGCTTCGAAAGTCCGCAGGAACGTTGTTTGTCAAATTCTGGGTGATTCCGCGGAGATTCGACGAAGTCTTCGACGTCTCGACGATCACTGCTACGTCAATCTTTCGATCTGAGAAGGAGAACTCGAATACATTGCTTGGATCGAGAGCTTCTCTCTCTAGGATGCAGGAGAGTGGTTCTCAAATTCGTGCGATGAATAGTGCATCAAATGAGAGCCTCTTCCACTTATATAGTGAGACTCAAAATACCCGAAAGCAGCTCCCCGAACCGCCCAAATATTTATTGCTCACTAAATAAGGCATAAACGACATGTTATGACCAACCGTGTCATAAACGTCCTTTATATTTTTATCATTTTCTTGTAATATAATAAATATATTACGTGATAAAAACTAGTTATTAACTTGACTCGTAATTTCTGCAAATATTAAACGAATTTTGGATTTTAAAATAATATTCGTTCGTATAATATTTTTCTATGTATTCACTTTCAAATCTTGGGAATACCTTAATAAATAAATTCAATATCAATTATTCTATATTCGAATAATATGAATTTATTTGTTCTTGGTGATCATATATTTTCGTACATCCCCAGGCCCCAGTGGTGGAGCCCACCATGTTCTAAACTCCTGTTCATTAGAATAGGTCAGATTTTTGAATTAGCTTAGTGTGTGACCCTCTAGTCTCTTATTCCGATAGTAGTGAATACTATTCATAGAGCAGGAGTGGAGTATAACAACCCATCAAGGCCCCTAAAGAGATAAAGAAAAGTCATAACAATGACAACCTTTCCTATGAACACACACCGTGTACTATAATCTTTTCGTCTCACAATATCTCATAAAGCAGGACGTACACTTTGTGTCATCATCCTTTTTTGCTTTATTATTCGTTGACTTAACTGGACGAACTTAACTTCTTCTACCATGATCATGGATTTAGTGAAGGTACTACATCCTGATCAACTAGGCCTGAGATATCACTTCCTTTCAGAAGCGAAAAATTCTATCTTGATTATTCAATCAATGTCACACCATCAATGACGCACCCAACGCAAGCTACCTCACTACGGCATCAATGCCACATTTTTCATCTTATATTAAAGTGCGTAATCAAATAGTATACACTGGTAATAATCTCAAGTCAGGAGACCATTACACATGCTCGCAGATAGAAACTACCAACAACACCTGTAATATGTGATGTTTTTATTGGCAGGTTAGTGCTCATGATCTCATCTACTCGAGATCACCAAATGCGAACTTTATGAGAAAAAATCTCAATGCTTATAAGCCCCCAATACCTAATAATCAGACATCATTTGTGTCCGGTCAGATGATGTATCCAGCCCATAAAACATATGTTTAAGATTAATATCATAGTATCTCAAGGTTCTCATTATAGTATGAGAACTGCTATAACCTTTTGATACGACAAGTAATCTAAGGATATTACCATATAAATAGTGGACACAGAAATATCAGCACTATTATGGTAAGTATACAACACGCATAACTCACATTATACATGATATGATAATCGAAAAGTACTGTTTAAATTGGATCTAAAACACCCACTTTTACAACAGATTTGAGCATAACAAAGACCAAGTCACCCACTTACAAGTCAACAACTCTTCTTAATTGCTCAATGTTGCATTGACTGTTGGGCTGCCAACAAATTTGATTTAAGTTCTAGTAGGACTTCATCCCTATCAACCAAAGCAGAAGCTACAGCTTCTAGAGCAGTTTCCCGTTTGGAATAATGGGGCAAATCATGAGGTTTCCTCCCACAAACAACCTCAAATGGAGCTTGCCTTACTGACGTGGAAGGAAGTATTATAACAAAATTCGGCCCATGACAACCAATTAACTCACTGTCGAGGATTGTCTGAAGAAACACACCGTAGATAAGTATCAAGGCTTTTGTTCACCACTTCAGTTTGTCCATTGGTTTGGGGATAATATGAGGAACTCATTTTAAGTTTAGTTCCATGCAACTGGAATGACTCCTTCCAAAAAAGGCGCTTGTAAATAACGAATCTTGATTGTTGACAATTGCACTAGGCCTGCCATGTAGCCGGACTATTTCTTCCATGAAAAGCACTGCAACATCTTTTACAGTGTAAGTATGTTTAGTGGTAGGAGATGGACATACTTCGAAAGCTGATCTACCACAATTAGGACCACTTTAAAACCTTGAGACTTAGGAAGGCTGGAGACAAAATCCATAGAGATTTCCTCTCAAATCAGGTCTGGAATCGAGAGTGGTTGCAACAAATTGGTCGGGATCAAAGTCTGATGCTTGTTTTGCTGACATACTTCACAATTTCAAACAAACTTCATCACAGTTTGTGTCATCCTGCTCCAGAACAACCTGCGCCACCCGTTTGTAGGTTTTTAAAAACCTTTTATGACTGTCTGTCGATGTTGCATGATAGTGATGGAGTAGTTTCAGAATCAACTAGGATTCTTTGGACAAAACTAACCGCACCATTAGCCTTACCAAGCCTTTACAACACCTCAAAATTGTAGCCCAATAGTTTTGTCTGCCAACATTGTTGGTCTATAGAAGTAATTCACTGACTTAAGAAGTGTTTAAGGCTCTTATGATTCATGTGGACAACAAAGTGTCTTCCCATTAAATATTGTTTCCAGTGTTGGGCCGCATGCACCAATGCCATCAACTCGTTTTCATAAACAGATTTAGCCAAGTTCGAATCGGACAGGGCCTTGATTTAATAAACAATCGATCTAACTTCCTGCATGAGAACTGCCCCTAGCCCACCTCCCAAAGCATCGCATCCCACTAGGAATTTCTTAGAGAAATCAGAGAGGCTTAATACAAGAGTTGTAACCATGCACTGCTTCAAAGACTCAAAGACTGGCTGAGCATTTGTTCCCCACTTAAATTATCCTTTTTGGTAAGGATTGTAAGTGGTTTAGCCACCTTCCCATAGACTTTGATAAATTTCCAGTAGTACCCAAGGCCCCAAAATCTCCCGACTTAACAGTCTTTGGTACTGACCAGCTTTGTACACTAGAAATTTTGTATGGGTCCATTGTCACCCCTTCGTGGGAAATTTTGTGCCCCAAATATTCAACAACCTTCCTATCAATGAAACATTTCTTATTGATATGTAAATGATTGTTTTTGCAAGATGGTGAACCTCTGATCTAACTGCTCCAAATGTTCCTTCCAACCACTACTATAGATTGGTATATCATAAAAAAAAAACCAGTACAGTCCTCCAAAGCAGACTTAAAGATGACATTCATAGTCGCTTGGAAGGTTGTTGGGGTATTCATAAGTCCAAACGATATGACCAAATACTCATAATACCCCTCATCTGTGCGGAACATGGTTTTCTCAACATCTTCCTGCCTAACCCAAACCTTATGGAACCCAGATTTGAGATCTAGTTTAGTGAAAACTGGGGCCCATACAACTCATCCAACAACTCCAAACCGATCTGGAATAGTCAGCTTATTCAAAGAGAGATAGTCCACACACATTCTCCACCCTCCATCTTTCTTAACCCGGATTATCGGGCTAGAATAGGGACTAGTGGTGTTTCTTATTACACCTTGCTTTAATCAATCCTCTATCTGTCATTCCACTTCATCTTTCAATCTGTGTGCTACTCTGTAGGGCCTCACATTAACTGGACTTGTTGCCTCCTTGTTTAGTGCAATGGTTGTTTCCCTAACAACCATTGCAAACCTTTTTCAAACTCCCGACCTGAAGCTGTTTCTTTTACCGTGTGTGCCACTCCAGATTCCCACTGGAGGCCCTGAGCTGACAGTTTCTTTCCATCTAAAAAAGACTGCAAAGCCAATGATACATCCTATTTAGAACGCATCCCCTGTAAGGTTACTTGCCGCCCATGATATTCAAAACCCATAGTTAATTTTTTCCAATGGGAAGTCACATAACCAAGTGTTTCTAACCATTCCATTCCCAGAATAAGGTGTGACCTAGCAGTGTCAAACAGGTATGTCTCCACTATGAATTCCATATCACCCAACTATACTGGAAGTGCTTTACACCGCCCACCGGACATAACTCGATGTCCATCCCCTAAGCGAATTCCAAAAGACTTCGCCTGTTTTATTGGCAACTCGAGAAATTTTAATAGGGCCCTGGACACAAATTTCTGGCTGGCTCCGCTTTCAATTTTACCAGAATCGACACTTTGCGATTTTTCCCTCCATCATTATGGATTTGGATCCTTGTGTACTTCGTCCCTCCATGACTCTGAGAAACGATGCTTGGCATACCATTTCCCACCGTCCATGTCACAGTCTTTCCCTCCTGTTCCGGTCACTTCTTCTTCCTAGGGCTCCATGCACTCCCAAACCATCAAACGCATCCCCTTCTCAGGACACTTGTGTGCTGGTCCAAACTTCAAACCACAAGAAAAGCATAATCCCTTAGCTCTCATTTCCTCATACTTAGACTTGGAGAGATTCTGAACTCCCTTCCATCTTGGAACAATTTCCCTCTTCTCAGCATTCCTGTCCTTTTTTACTTCTTTCTAGAACTGCTGGGTGCTAGATTCAATTTTATGATTTCGTCACTACACAAACGACTGAAAAAAGCACTCTGCTTGGACCTTTGCATTTTCTGATCCCGGATAACTCCCTTTACAATTAACTATCGCTCAATGTTCCGAGTCATGGAAGTAAGCCTTGATTTATTGCAGGGCCTGTGAGTTGCCACTATACTTTCAATCTTTGGCCGCAATCCGCCCAAGAAAAAATTGACATACCACAATTCTTGTAGTTCTGGTATTTGTAAAGCAACTCTCTCAAATTCATTGATATAATCTTCCACTGAACCAGTCCGTTTGATTTCTTTCAGTTGTTTCAAAAGATCGCCTTCCAGTGCGGTCCCAAAATGTCCAAGGAGCTCCGCCTTAAACTCTTCCCAAGCTAGGCTCGGACGTAGCAAAAATAGTGATAACATTTAGTGGTGCACAATCCTTTCCATGCACAGCTGCGCTATAGGTACTCGCAAATTATTGCGAGTTTTGTGGATCATGAAGTACGTTTCGGCCCGTGTGATCCACATCATAGGATCTTCACCAGAAAATGTCGGTAGTTCGACTCGCCTGGCCAAAGCACTCAACTTAGTCCTTAGCTCATCCTCTCTCGTGTTCATCTTGTAGTCCATACAAGATTTTGAACCAGGATCGTCGCTACCTGAATTTCGTCTGACTTTAATAGAGTCAGGGTCAGAACTCATCTCTTCGGGTCGAATTGGATTAGACTCAATTTGCTCTGTGCCAAACTTTTTCTGCTCAGTCTGAAAAGTTTTCAAGGCTACTGGCTCGCCCTCTGCTTGCTTCATCCATTCGAACCGTGAGCTCAACAAACACCCTCGTTTGTTTGTGCAGCTGCCTTGTGAGGACTTTTAGAATCGTTTGAAACCCCTGCATGCAACCTTCTTGTGCTGCCTGAATTTGTGTCATTCGTTGCAAGATTTGTTGCCTCTCTGTCTGTCGCAGTGTTTCAGCTGCTTGAGCTTGCGATAAACGTTCTAGAGTTGACTCTACCGAAGCTACTCGTTTCCATTCTAGATGACTTTCACTAGCAGCTTCGCCTCATTCAATGACAATCGACTCCCAATGAAAGCATCAAAATGATAAGAGCTTAGGTAGGAAACCAGAACACTTGTATTGATCAATGTAACAATCGATATTTACAGAAGAACAATCGTAAGTATAGTAGGGGATTCAGATCTACAGTTCTCGCTAGTAGAAAAGCACAAAAGGAAAAAAGTAGAAGAAGACTCTCTTGGTAGGATCTCTAGGAGCCAAGGCCGCAGCCTCCAACAACCGAGGTGCTCTCTCAATTTCGACGTGCCCTTCTTTTAACGGAAAATCCAACTTATAGCCTCTAACTCAGAACCAATTACCATACTATCCCTTAGTACCGGAGACACGACTTTTCCTCCTAGTATAGGTCTTAAGTGGCTGGGGACTCAAGAGCCCAACCCCAACCATCACCCTAATCCATGAACTCGCCCCCGTGGCATGTTAGGGTTAGTGGAAGAAGGTAATAGAAGAAATGAGAGAGAAGAGGGGCTCCGACCTTTGATTCGGGAGAGAAACAACTAAAAGTTCATAAATGTCCTTTTAAATTATGCATTGTTCATAATTCTAAATTAAATATTTAATAAAATAATTATGAATTGTTCATATTTATGCCAATATGTGGGAAGTCCATATTAATTATGCTTGAATCATAAATTGTTTATATTCATGTTTATTGTGAAATGTTCATAAATCTCATGCTAAATTTATTAAGTGTTCATCTATTTATTTTCGTATTTTAAATATTCATAAATATGAAGAGTTTGTATTATGATTATTTGTATGTTAAATCTAAAATGTTTTGTTATTTCTTATAAATGTTACATTATGCATTTAAAGGGTTTCATGCTAGGTATTTCACATGATTTGATTTAATTCAAAAAGACATGAATAATGGGCGCATGATGGTTTGATTTAATCATCCATGCTTGTGTAACAATGACGCGTTGCTATATACCATTTATCTTTTATTGTTGTGAATATAAATTCATACATATTTGCAACTTTATGTAGGCATATTGGGCTGTACGTGAAAAATTTGGCAAATTTGTATTAAATTGATAAAAAAAGTTGGTGTTAGAAGATTTAGTTTTATCCTTTTAATTATGGCTATATAATTAATAATAAGGTTATCCAATTTAGATCGAGTTAATTAAACTCATTATGAATGTGCCTATAGGTTAAAACATGTTAGCTCATGGAGATTAGACCCTGTTGGAATTTTTGTTTGATGGAGTCGATGATTATATTTTAATTATGATTAAAATATGAAAACTGATAAATTTTCTTTTGAAAAAAAGGAAAGCTTTCTTTATGAGTTATCTTAGAAGAAAAGTTTAAAGTGAAAATCCCTAGTTCTCCTTCTCTATATTCTTGTTGTAACTAAGAGTGTAAATGATACAATGATACCCGTGAGCTACTCAAAGTTGACTCGAGCAATAATAAAATTCGACTCGATTTTTGTTGAGTCGAGCTCAAGTTTGTGCTATTTAAGCTAAACATTGTGTTGAGTTCTAGTATTAAAAAAATTTAATCGAGTAGCCCATGAACTTAATCAAGTAGTTAATATTATAATATATAAATCAATGTTAATATATATTTATTATTTTAAAATATTTATAATGTCATCATATTTGATTTCTGTTATGCATTTCTAATTTTTTATATTTTTTCTTTTATTACTTCCAGAATCAATCTTGAATCGAGTAAGAATGAGTAGCTCGATTTAGAAGTTGTGTTAATTCGAACTCGTGAATCACTATTCAATTAAATTCGATTCTTTTATCAAGCTTGAGTGAAATACCATATCAACTCGACTTGACTTGACTCAATTACACTCCTAGTCATATAGCGTAGCTTGCATTATGTAAGGAAAATGGAGATTCCAACTATTGTTCCTGGAGACGATCATCGATGCTTCACTAAACTTGTGGGGATACCACTACAGCAGAACCGCCGTTTAGCGGCGGTTTATAAAAACCGCCGCCAAATAAGGCGTTGGCAATCTATTAGCGGCGGTTATTTGCGTTTCGCGGCTGTTTGAGGAAAGCGTCGTAGCTGTCTCATTTCGCGGCGGTTTTTCTTAATTTAGCGGCGGCTTTACGAGCCGTCGGTATCCCTTTATTCGCGGCGGTTATAACCGCCGCGAATAAACTAAAATCCAGCCGCCATAAAACCGCCGCTAAAGCCATTGGAACCGCCGCGGGATGAGGCAGACGATGCGACTATTTAGCGGCGGTTATAACCGCCGCTAAAGGTAAATTAAAATTCACGTTTAGCGGCAGTTTAAACCGCCGCTAAAAACTGCCCAGAAACAAAAAAATATATTTTCTGTTTCTGCTGCACCACTGCCCTGAAAAACAAATCAAACTAGAAATGAGGGTTGATGATACTAGTCATGTGGAAGATCTGGCCATGAATGAACCAAATTTGAATGGTATAAGACAATTGAGAAATCAACATTCATGATGATGGGTTTGATGAAAGGAGGAATCAAGTTTGGAAATGTTATGTGATTTTCATGAATATGGATGGTTACATGAAGTGAAAGGGTTTTTTAAAGTTTAGCTATTTCTTGAAGGTTAGAGATTTGTGAAACTGGGTTCCCCACCCTTGGGGTAATGCCTTAGTTCCTATAGGACATGTTTCGTGAATGAAAAATGTCCCACAAAACCATAAGAAGTGTAAGGGGTTTTACCAATATCACAAATATCATCAACCATTGTGAGAGTTATCACAACCATGGTGTTGAGTTTCAAGAGCTCAAGGGTGGTTGTTCATGAAAGATAACTACATATAGGGGTCAATCATCTGTTTTCCTCATGATGGTTTAAGTTTAAAATTTTTAGAGCTTCTAAAAAAACTTCAATGTTTTAATTCCATTAAATGTCAAATGATGTTAGGTATTTATATGTGATTTTGAGGTGATAAGATACTTTTAATGAATGTTACCACCTATGAGGTACGTATCATGAATGATGGAGACCTTCACGGGTAGACATACATTGTGAAATGGTTGTCATCATTTATGTGTGTCATCTTTTATGATGCCTTATATACCATCATGAAGAACCATTTTGTGTGTGAAGGTTTAGTCCTTCATGAATCCTTATGTTGATTTCAATCCATTTTTGTCATGGATTTACCTCAATATTTCAATTTATTCCATAATATCTCCTGTAATGAGTGAGTTATTTGATGTCAAATAATTTCGCCCTCATAATGAGAGTTGATGAAGGAGAGGAACTGCTAAAAACTGGAAATATGGGCCTCCTGCTCATGAAACTCTTCTCTAACCTAGGCCTATAAATAGGCAGAGGGGTTTTGAGGGGGATACTAACCTTTCATGTATGATTCTTTGTACCCATCTTTTCAAATATGACATGAATTTTACACATTGATAATATTTTTATCCTTAGTGCTTGTGATACATTACTCTTACCTGACTTCTAATTCCATGAGAGAAACTTCATGATACCTAGATCATTCATGTGGATACCTTCATGAATAAGAACCTTTTTTTTGAAAAAGAGTCAAAGAACTTCAAGAATTTCATTTAAGGTATTGAGACTGTTGTTTCTAGGTGAAGTGAGATAGACGAGAATAGTATTCTTAGGGATAGATACCAGGATGCATTAGAGAATTACACACTAAAAATCCATTCTTAGCCTCACCAATTAAACCCAAAAAAGTTCACCCCAAATCACTTGAAGTCTAGAAAACAACAAGTACAACATTAAACCTCAATGATCAATAGTAATATAAATTATTATATTCTAGTTTCCAAAAAATTTCTTTTTACTACCATCTTTAAAAAATTATCTTATTATAATGGTCGAGAGTTTCTTAAATGATAGAAACAAGAAGTAATCCATATCATCAATTATCAATCAATAAGATTCAACGCATAGTAATATCATGAAAATCCATAAAGTATAAGCGACTCACTTTTTCCTTCTAATTTACTCTTAACTAGTTTACTATCTTTATTTAGTTTGTTCTTCTTTAAAGAGTGTTCCCCCATGTTCCCATTCCTCATAATCATAAGTAATAAAGTAGTCATAACCAAACACATATAAAAATAATAATATAGGACCCTTAGAAAAGTTCTTAGTAGGCTAGTCAAACAATTTATTCCTAAAGATAGAAGATAAGTGTAGCGACTCGGGTTTTTGGCCCTGTCAGACTTTGGAATATTTCTACGAATAATTCCAGAGCTAGGCGCGAAGACGGCGTGCGATTCCGAGGCCCGGTGTGCCCGGAATTATTTTTATGAAAATATTAAGTATTTTTATACTATGCACGTGGCGGGGGTGTGATATCTCCTAAACAGTAGCTCAGAACGGGAATCTGAGGGCACGGTTGCGTCCGGAACGTGCCGTTTACCCTAGGCGGGGTGTAATCTTTGCGGGCGCGGGCCTGCGGTGAGAAATGCCACCAGGGGCGTTTCCGTAAATAAGTAGCAAGTTAGTGGGCGAGCGTCGGCTCGAATAACTTCTGAACGGAGTCTCGGATGGAAAATCTGAGTCCGCCGTTGCGTTCAGAACGGCGCGTTTACCCTAGGGGTGACCTTATCCTGGTTCGCATTTGGTGCGGGGTCGGGGGCGTGTCGGGCCGGGGAGTTAAGCAGATATTTGTTGGAAACAAATATCTACCCCCCTTGTTGGACGTGTGTAACGCAGAGGAGGAGTTCCTCCTCCTCCTCCTCCCCTTCCGACGGTGAATCGGCGGCCGAATCGCGCGATCAAGGTGCCGTCGAGCTCGGATTTCGACGGCGGGCGTTCCAGGATCGTGCAACGGAAGCTTTGGAGCGCGGATCGTCGGCGTTTCGCCCGCGAGGTAGGCGTTTTAAGTTTTGAAAATCCCGGATCCCGTTTTTGTATTGTTTTTCTTCAAATTTTCATAAGATTTGTATAGTTCGGGTCCCGAGCTTTCCGAAACATGTTTCGGATCTGAATTTGGAGCACCGGGGTGCTCCCGGTGGCTCCCGGAAGTTTTCCGGCGAAAAACCCGGTTTTCCGGCGAGACCCGCGGCGGCCATGGCGGAATCCGGCGACGGCGCGGCGGAGTCCGGCGGCGGCGCGGCGGAGTCCGGTGGCGGCGCGGTTGTTTCCGGCGACCCTGCGGTGGTCCGGCCAGTTTGTTCCGGGGGTTCTTTAAACCCCCGTAACTCGCAAACCGTAACTCCGATTTGCGAGCTGTTTGCGGCGACGCGCTCCTTGCGTCGAGACGGACCTTTTGAAATCACCTTGAGAATTTTATAGTTCGGGATCGTGGCCCGGGAGTTAGAAACGTCGTATAAAATAATATTATTTTATTATTTTACGATTTCGGGCCGTTGTAACTTCTACCCGGAGCGTCCGATTGACGTGCCGTCAGTGGCGTTGTGACCCTGATGGTACGAGGGACTTTTTGAGATGGTTTCCGGGTGTTGGGACTGAGAACGGGGTGCGGGCCCCACAAGGCCGGGTTTTGGCGTTTGCGGAGAAACGCAGCTTTTGCACCAGGAGTCCGATTTTGGCAGATGAATAGTCGATCCTGTGTGTTTTTCTGAGAGGATCGCAATGGTGCGTTCCGTTCGATGAGTTTCGGAATCCAGGCGTGGGCCCCACCCGAGCTGGCCTTCGGTGAATAGTACCTTTTTCACCGGGTGTCCGTTTTGGGCGAGTAAGTAGTCGATTCCGCTTGTTTTTCCGAGGGGATCACCGTGGTGCGATCCGCTCGATGGGTTTCGGGATCGTAGCGTGGGCCCCGCGCGAGCTAGCTACAGTGAATAGTGCTTTTTTCACCGGTGCTCCGTTTCGGGCGAGTAAACAGCCTATCCTGCGTGTTTTTCCGCGTGGAACGCGATGGTGGCCTCGGTTTTGGCTTCGGAGGTGCGCAGTGTGGCTTTGGGGCGAGTCGCTCGGGTTAGCGACGTTTGGACCAGCAGTGGTTGAGGGTTCTCCCTTGGTTCGTTCCTACGAGGGTTCGTGTGGTATCACAACCTTCGTATGGGTTTGTGATCCTCTCGATGGGATGTTTAAACTGTTAGAGTTGTGGTATCCCTCCGGTGGGCCCGGAGTGGATCCTCTAGTATCTTTACCCTAGATCGGGTTCTTGGTATCGCTGTGACCGCTTATTCACGGGCGGCGATCCCCTATCTAGCAGGTTAACCCCGTAGGGTTTGAGGCATCATCGGGAATATGATCCCCTACGCGGTGGGTCGTGCACAGTAGGGTTGTGGCATCGTCGGGTTTACGATCCCCTACTCAGCATGATGTTTATAGTAGGGTTGCGGTATCGTTGGTTATACGATCCCCTACTCAGCGCTTGGTGTCGGTAGGGTTGCGGTATCGTTGGTTATGCGATCCCCTACTCAGCGCGTGGTTTCGGTAGGGTTGTGGCATCGTCGGTTCGATCCCCTCCATCGCGAGTTATCCCAGATAGGGTTCCGGTATCGTCGTGACCATCTTTATATGGACGATGATCCTCTATCTGAGTGTGAAGCTTCTGTCGAGTGCAGATCGGGTTGTGGTATCCCCCAGCGGATCCTGGGTGTGATCCCCCATCTGTGAGAACTACGTATGCCAGATCGGGTCGTGGTATCCCCCAGCGGACCCTGGGAGTGATCCCCTATCTGTGAGTTACGTATACCGGAGTGGGTCTTGGTATCCCCTAGCGGACCTTAGCGGCGATCCCCTCTCCGAGGAGTTTGGTGGTTATGTTGTTTCAGCGATGTTTCCTCAGTGATGTTATCCGACGAGCGTGGTCTCTCGGGTGAGCGTCTGAGATGTTTGTTTGGGATCCGATGGAGTGTATCTCTCGGATGAGTGTCATCTGGTATGACAGTGTTCGTGGTGTACTCTCCTGGTTGTGGACAGTTGCTGGTGATGAGGTCGGTACCTCTTGTGGCTTTGTGGCGTGAGCTGTGTATATCTGGATTGTTCAAGGTGTATGTATGGGCATACACCTGAGCTGAGCTGACTAGTTGTGTTTAGCCGAGGATGGTCACGAGATGGAGTTTCTCTCTCGTCTGGGTTCCCTTTGGCTGGGTTGAGCGGACTGTTGCCATTCAGTTGCTCCCTTGGGTTTTGGGTTTTTGGGGTGCCTACTGAGTATGTTTATACTCACCCCTGCACGGGCTTTGCCCGCAGATGTTTGTGTCTTGTGCAGACCACAGGCCTTTTGACGGAGTCCCAGGAGGACCTGGAGCAGGCGGAGCTTAGTGAACGAGTTGACCGGGGTGTTTACCGGAGCTGGGCCGAGGGAGCTTTCCGGCGGGTGTTTGTGGCAGCGTACCCCTTCTTCAGAGCAGGTTGGACGCGCTTTGTAGTTTTCTTTTGGTGGACCCTGTTTTGCCCTTGTACTTTTGCTGTTGCACTCTGGTTTGGGATAGATTGTATGCATGCATTTACTTTTCAGTTTCTATATCTCTGCACTGTTGCGTGGAGGTGTTTGTGGGTGCGTGTGTACAGGTACCTTAGGCTAATGCCTCCCATGTGTGTGATAGCCTACTCGGCGCTGGTCGC
Organism: Viscum album; assembly: GCA_963277665.1. Lineage (NCBI taxonomy): Eukaryota > Viridiplantae > Streptophyta > Magnoliopsida > Santalales > Viscaceae > Viscum > Viscum album. The sequence goes on from OY728121.1 coordinate 1,584,435,361, forward strand.
CAGCCCCTGGCCTATTGGAGGCGGGCTTGGGGAGTCGCGGCTCGAGCCCCGTTGGGTCGGGTCGTGACAGAGTGGTATCAAAGGAGGTTCCACCTTTGGGATCTCAGAGCGTAGCTGGTCTAGCTGTGAGCTTGTTTTGGGTTGCATAGCGGCAGTGTTAGGATGTTTCGAGTTCGACTTTCAGGCCAGGGACTCCAGTGTTGGTGCGGCGGCCGACGTATCCATACACCAGGACTCTGATAACCTGCCTTTTGACTCGGGACATTCGTACACTGGTCGCGGGGACATAATGGTACATGCATCATATAGGACTGGGTTTTGGGTTTTCCCTATCCTTCTTGAGTCAGCTCTCCAGATATACTCTTTGACTGTGGTGTGTCTTGAATGTATTTCAGGATGCCTCCACGACGACAGCCAGCAAGGGTTCCGCAACAGGTTTGTGCTGATGACCCGCCCCGTGTAGTGGCTGTGGAGCAGGGCGCAGGTTCTGAGGTTGCACCTTCAGGTGGTCTGCCAGTTGAGCCACCACCTGTTGAGCAGCTGGTTGTACCGGCGGTGCAGGACGAGGTTGCACGCAGGCTGAGTGCGCTACACGAGTTCCAGAGGCAGCGACCTCTGAGGTTCCGGGGTGATCCAGACCCCGAGGCAGCTGATGACTGGCTTGAGGCAGTCACCCGAGTTTTCCGCCTAGTGAGGACACCTCCAGATCAGATGGTGGTCCTAGCGGCGAGCCTTCTGCATGGTTCTGCCGGGCGATGGTGGAGTTTGGTGACGCAGTCCCATGACGAGGAGACGCTCACGTGGGCAGAGTTTGAGCGGCTCTTCAGGGAGGAGTTCTATCCGGTGACGCTGAGGTCAGTGCGGATCCAGGAGCTTCTGCAGCTTCGTCAGGAGAGCATGACTGTGTCGGAGTACTCAGCGAGGTTTACAGACCTGTCGCGCTACTCCCTGGATATGGTTCGAGACCCGTTCTTTAGGGCACGGACCTTCGAGCAGGGCTTACGCAGGGACATCCGAGCAGGTGTGGTTTCCTTGTGCCTGCCCACCTATGCTGGAGTGCTGGAGCGAGCGTTGGTGGTGGAGAGTTTTCTGGCTGAGCAGTTTTCCCCTGTTAGTGCTGGGCACTCGAGAGCTGAGACTTTGTCGGTCGGATCGGCATCTGGTAGCCGACGTCAGACTCAGGGGTCTGGACGTGGCCGACGTTTCAGGAGGCGACCCCAGGATGGGGGATCTGAGCCTCGGAGCTCACAGGGCTCGCAGGCCAGTTTTGGTCCGCCGCAGGAGAGGCGGTGTTACGCTTGCGATGGTCGGGGACATCTTGCTAGAGATTGTCCGACCCGACGTGCTGCTGAGAGGGAGTCGGTCGATGGACCGCCTTGGCAGAGGCAACATCTCGAGCAAGGAGGTCCGCAGGGCGGCGGACGTGGCGGCGGAGCTGGTGCAGCGGGAGGCGGTGGTAGGCAGTACCAGTTGCCACCACCCCCACCCCCAGGTGGTCCACGCCAAGCTCAGGGAGCTGGTGGTCGAGGGCGAGGACAGCTGCATGCCCTGGAGGCAGTCGACCCAGAGGCACCACAGATGGATAGAGGTACACCTTGTGTCTTTTCTACTTACTGCAGTAGTTTGTCAGACACTGTTTAGCGGTACTCTTTCCTTTTGTTGCTTGCTCGAGTTTTGTTCAGGGCGTTGGTAAGACCCTGAGTGGTTGTTGTTGGTGAGCTCGCTGGTGTGGGAGACCCAGTTGAGAGTCCAGTCGCTTTCCTTGTGCTTGGGGCTTTTCGGGGACGAAAAGTTCTAAGGGGGGAGGATGTAGCGACTCGGGTTTTTGGCCCTGTCAGACTTTGGAATATTTCTACGAATAATTCCAGAGCTAGGCGCGAAGACGGCGTGCGATTCCGAGGCCCGGTGTGCCCGGAATTATTTTTATGAAAATATTAAGTATTTTTATACTATGCACGTGGCGGGGGTGTGATATCTCCTAAACAGTAGCTCAGAACGGGAATCTGAGGGCACGGTTGCGTCCGGAACGTGCCGTTTACCCTAGGCGGGGTGTAATCTTTGCGGGCGCGGGCCTGCGGTGAGAAACGCCACCAGGGGCGTTTCCGTAAATAAGTAGCAAGTTAGTGGGCGAGCGTCGGCTCGAATAACTTCTGAACGGAGTCTCGGATGGAAAATCTGAGTCCGCCGTTGCGTTCAGAACGACGCGTTTACCCTAGGGGTGACCTTATCCTGGTTCGCATCTGGTGCGGGGTCGGGGGCGTGTCGGGCCGGGGAGTTAAGCAGATATTTGTTGGAAACAAATATCTACCCCCCTTGTTGGACGTGTGTAACGCAGAGGAGGAGTTCCTCCTCCTTCTCCTCCCCTTCCGACGGTGAATCGGCGGCCGAATCGCGCGATCAAGGTGCCGTCGAGCTCGGATTTCGACGGCGGGCGTTCCAGGATCGTGTAACAGAAGCTTTGGAGCGCGGATCGTCGGCGTTTCGCCCGCGAGGTAGGCGTTTTAAGTTTTGAAAATCCCGGATCCCGTTTTTGTATTGTTTTTCTTCAAATTTTCATAAGATTTGTATAGTTCGGGTCCCGAGCTTTCCGAAACATGTTTCGGATCTGAATTTGGAGCACCGGGGTGCTCCCGGTGGCTCCCGGAAGTTTTCCGGCGAAAAACCCGGTTTTCCGGCGAGACCCGCGGCGGCCATGGCGGAATCCGGCGACGGCGCGGCGGCGCGGCGGCGGTTTCCGGTGGCGGCGGCGGCGGCGCGGCGGAGTCCGGCGGCGGCGCGGTTGTTTCCGGCGACCCTGCGGTGGTCCGGCCAGTTTGTTCCGGGGGTTCTTTAAACCCCCGTAACTCGCAAACCGTAACTCCGATTTGCGAGCCGTTTGCGGCGACGCGCTCCTTGCGTCGAGACGGACCTTTTGAAATCACCTTGAGAATTTTATGGTTCGGGATCGTGGCCCGGGAGTTAGAAACGTCGTATAAAATAATATTATTTTATTATTTTACGACTTCGGGCCGTTGTAACTTCTACCCGGAGCGTCCGATTGACGTGCCGTCAGTGGCGTTGTGACCCTGATGGTACGAGGGACTTTTTGAGATGGTTTCCGGGTGTTGGGACTGAGAACGGGGTGCGGGCCCCACAAGGCCGGGTTTTGGCGTTTGCGGAGAAACGCAGCTTTTGCACCAGGAGTCCGATTTTGGCAGATGAATAGTCGATCCTGTGTGTTTTTCTGAGAGGATCGCAATGGTGCGTTCCGTTCGATGAGTTTCGGAATCCAGGCGTGGGCCCCACCCGAGCTGGCCTTCGGTGAATAGTACCTTTGTCACCGGGTGTCCGTTTTGGGCGAGTAAGTAGTCGATTCCGCTTGTTTTTCCGAGGGGATCACCGTGGTGCGATCCGCTCGATGGGTTTCGGGATCGTAGCGTGGGCCCCGCGCGAGCTAGCTACAGTGAATAGTGCTTTTTTCACCGGTGCTCCGTTTCGGGCGAGTAAACAGCCTATCCTGCGTGTTTTTCCGCGTGGAACGCGATGGTGGCCTCGGTTTTGGCTTCGGAGGTGCGCAGTGTGGCTTTGGGGCGAGTCGCTCGGGTTAGCGACGTTTGGACCAGCAGTGGTTGAGGGTTCTCCCTTGGTTCGTTCCTACGAGGGTTCGTGTGGTATCACAACCTTCGTATGGGTTTGTGATCCTCTCGATGGGATGTTTAAACTGTTAGAGTTGTGGTATCCCTCCGGTGGGCCCGGAGTGGATCCTCTAGTATCTTTACCCTAGATCGGGTTCTTGGTATCGCTGTGACCGCTTATTCACGGGCGGCGATCCCCTATCTAGCAGGTTAACCCCGTAGGGTTTGAGGCATCATCGGGAATATGATCCCCTACGCGGTGGGTCGTGCACAGTAGGGTTGTGGCATCGTCGGGTTTACGATCCCCTACTCAGCATGATGTTTATAGTAGGGTTGCGGTATCGTTGGTTATACGATCCCCTACTCAGCGCTTGGTGTCGGTAGGGTTGCGGTATCGTTGGTTATGCGATCCCCTACTCAGCGCGTGGTTTCGGTAGGGTTGTGGCATCGTCGGTTCGATCCCCTCCATCGCGAGTTATCCCAGATAGGGTTCCGGTATCGTCGTGACCATCTTTATATGGACGATGATCCTCTATCTGAGTGTGAAGCTTCTGTCGAGTGCAGATCGGGTTGTGGTATCCCCCAGCGGATCCTGGGTGTGATCCCCCATCTGTGAGAACTACGTATGCCAGATCGGGTCGTGGTATCCCCCAGCGGACCCTGGGAGTGATCCCCTATCTGTGAGTTACGTATACCGGAGTGAGTCTTGGTATCCCCTAGCGGACCCTAGCGGCGATCCCCTCTCCGAGGAGTTTGGTGGTTATGTTGTTTCAGCGATGTTTCCTCAGTGATGTTATCCGACGAGCGTGGTCTCTCGGGTGAGCGTCTGAGATGTTTGTTTGGGATCCGATGGAGTGTATCTCTCGGATGAGTGTCATCTGGTATGACAGTGTTCGTGGTGTACTCTCCTGGTTGTGGACAGTTGCTGGTGATGAGGTCGGTACCTCTTGTGGCTTTGTGGCGTGAGCTGTGTATATCTGGATTGTTCAAGGTGTATGTATGGGCATACACCTGAGCTGAGCTGACTAGTTGTGTTTAGCCGAGGATGGTCACGAGATGGAGTTTCTCTCTCGTCTGGGTTCCCTCTGGCTGGGTTGAGCGGACTGTTGCCTTTCAGTTGCTCCCTTGGGTTTTGGGTTTTTGGGGTGCCTACTGAGTATGTTTATACTCACCCCTGCACGGGCTTTGCCCGCACATGTTTGTGTCTTGTGCAGACCACAGGCCTTTTGACGGAGTCCCAGGAGGACCTGGAGCAGGCGGAGCTTAGTGAGCGAGTTGACCGGGGTGTTTACCGGAGCTGGGCCGAGGGAGCTTTCCGGCGGGTGTTTGTGGCAGCGTACCCCTTCTTCAGAGCAGGTTGGACGCGCTTTGTAGTTTTCTTTTGGTGGACCCTGTTTTGCCCTTGTACTTTTGCTGTTGCACTCTGGTTTGGGATAGATTGTATGCATGCATTTACTTTTCAGTTTCTATATCTCTGCACTGTTGCGTGGAGGTGTTTGTGGGTGCGTGTGTACAGGTACCTTAGGCTAATGCCTCCCATGTGTGTGATAGCCTACTCGGCGCTGGTCGCCAGCCCCTGGCCTATTGGAGGCGGGCTTGGGGAGTCGCGGCTCGAGCCCCGTTGGGTCGGGTCGTGACAATAAGTTTAGAAATATTCTACCTCACCAAAGTGTCCACAACACTATCCCCTTGATCACTATGAAATAACCCAATTTGTTCAACACATCAACAATGGGTTTAACTCCTAATCATCCAAAATCTCGACTACCAATTCAAACACAGGCCTAAATGGAATGATGTATACCACACTCGAGAAATCCGGACATAAAAAGAAACATCAGAAATCAATAAAATGCATAAAAGGAAAATGAGAAATCAAGGAAATTTTAGGACATGAAAATGTGTGGTGGCAACTATGTGCCACAAATGTTACATCTACAAACCAACTGTTTCCATATTACACATCAACAAAACAACTACTCAGGGTCCGATGATGCATCGTCACCCTCTCCACCTTCATTTCCACTTTGTGCTGTCACCTGTAATAACATTATATTGAAAATTAAATACGGTTGCATATTTATATTAAAACTTAAAACCAATGAAAGTTAGCAAACTAAATGATTTTGATTTTCTGTGATTTACCTGCATACCACCAATCGATGCACTCCCACCGGGGGCATATCTGCTCATCTGCTGACGTATTTCAGTCAACTCTTTCTGCAATGCAGATATCTGATCCCCCTGCTGGTGAACTGTGTTTCGTAAAGAAACAATCTCTTTCTTAGCATCTCCGGGTATGGGCTGACTAAAGTCAGGAGTAGATGCAGCAGCTATCCCCGGTGGCCTGCTAAAAACCTCAGATGACACGGGTCCCAAACCCATCCCGCGCACTCTCCTAGGATGCTCCTTCCCAAGGACTTTAGCAACCGGGTCATCCTGGGAGACAGAGTAGGAATGCGCAGGATTGACATCCCATAGTTCTTTAATTTTGACCTATAAATCAAATATCAATATATATTAACACAGTAAAAACTGATAATAAGTTATTATGATAAAAAATTGACTTAATACCCCAACTTCTTTAGCAGGCTAATTAACAAAACATCCATCTGATTTCTTGTGAACATCCAACCATAGTTCAATTCTTGATGCTTCATGGCCTAAACTTTGTGACTGCATTAATCAAAGATAAATCAACAATTCAATATATTAAACAGATAATATTTATAAATATTTAAACTAATTAAAAGATTACCAATGTCGTTCGGCTTCGAGAAAAACTTTTTGAGCCTGCAGTGTGCGGGATGACTTGCTTCGCTCGGTTTGACGCATTCTGTCTTGAGAGGTCCTGAAATAAATAAAATGCAATTTAAGGAAAGATGTATTGAATGTCATGTCCTTTTCATATACATGTATAAATGTAAAATGAGGATAATATAATAATATATATATTTCAATACCATCTGCTTCTGATCCCGATGCCTGTCAACAAACACTTTCCACTACTCTTTTGGTACCCCACTGGGTAGCTTCTCATACATTTGCAACGCGGTCAACGAAGCATCGTTGACGTCACACCATAATCTCCATTTAAAATCTTTCCACTTCTTACCTAGATTTTTCAACGTCCACTTCCGTGCTATCACATCAGCAACGGTAAAGTGGAAGAACATCTGTATACAGAAATTCATTTTAAACATATTAGTAACATGACATTCAATTAAACCATAATGTAATAAATTTACCTTGATTTGAGAATCAAACACTTCATTTTTCCAGCTTGGAGGCATATGTTTCCAATCGTCATATGAAATGGGAAGGGAAATGGGCTCTGCTGCCAGCTGGCCTAGAATCTGGCCAAGTAACCCCGCGGCATCATCCGTAGGGACCCCGTAAGAATCAAATGGCACAACAATCTTCTCGCCATTCAGATTCCAAATATCTGAACTTTTTATGTTTTTCTCCACGGTTGCATTTTTGTCATCTTTAATGAGCAAACAATTAGTATAAACAAAATGCAATAAATTTATTTAATTAAAATTTGTACCTATGACAGTGACACTCCAGTATGACCGAGATGAACTGGAAGGGGCGCGTCGCTGCCCCACTGCTGAGGCTTCTGAAGGGGGAGTCGACGGCTCACCCTCTACTGGGACATCCAAAGATGGTGTGAGAGATGGTGCAGGGGGAGATGGTGCAGGGGTGTCGGCAGCTGGTGCCTCAGATGTCGTGGGGAGGGAGCTAGATGGATTGTCATCTGTCGCTGAACTGAATGAAATAATGTACCGCTTCTTCCTTGGCATTCCTGTCATTTAATCAAATAAAATTATGTTCAGAATATATATTTCAAAAAAATTATGCAGAAAATAAAAATAAAAATGATAATAGATGGAGTACTAACAGACAAAATATATATAACAATGATAATGAATGACTGCAGAAATGAAACAAGTGGTTGCTGAATAAATAAATAATTGTACATACAATCATTTTCTCCTACAATCATGTCGGTTCCCTACTCCATTGCTTCATCCACTTCATTCATCCTTGCTAGACTAATATTTTCAATATCATGATGGACAGATAATTCTGCTTCATGTTGCTGATTAAATTCAATTTCAGAGGTTAAATTTTCCACTTCATCACCCATATCATACAAATCTCTTTGTATTACGTGAGAAACTATACTCCACCCTTCATCGGCAACATCATTCACATAATATACCATTTTTGCTTGCGATGCTAAAATATATGGATCATGCAGTTCACGATCACCAACATCCATCAAGCGAGAGAAGTTCACAGAAGTAAATTGCAAGGAATCTCTTTTAACACCTCTGATAATATTGACCCATTTGCATTTGAATAAAACAACCGAAAAATGTCCATGGTAGTTTAATTCAATAATATCATGTAGCTTTCCATAGTATTCCACTTCAGCAAATGTAAATATACCACTATTCTGTGTTCTCAAACCCACTTCTCGATCGACTGTACGAAATCTAAAGCCATTCACATTATAAGCGTCGAACTTTCTAACTTCTTTTAGAGGACCTCTAGCAAGAAATTTCAAATCTTCTGACACCTCTGCTCAAGTATCAGTATTCATGATCTGAAAAAAGAAATATACTTTATTAGATTTACAAAATGTATGTGTCAAACTAATATTCGTATTTATTGCAATATTTATGAACTTACACGTCGTGCAAACCATTCTACAAACTCTTTATTAACAGCTTTCGTTATATCTTTCTCATTTCGTGTTCGGTTTCTCATTCGTCTCTTTGTTTGTATCATCAACTCTTCAATAAATGGATCTGCAATTTCACTATTCAGCAGCACATATCTATGTGCCTGTAATAATTCCAATTCAGTCAGTGTCACATTTGAAGTCCTCTCAACTGATTGGCCAATAACAGGAAATATTTTGGATTTCTGATGTATTTGAGATTGAGTCGATGTGTCGTCAACACGTCCAACTCGATTAAATCTTGTCTCAAATCATCCAAGTATCGAGAACAAAAGGTAAGACACTCCTCAGCCACATAGCCTTCAGCAATTGAGCCTTCTTGTTTAGCTTTATTTCTCACGTATGATTTCAAATGCCCAAGATATCTGTGAAATAAAATAAATATAATTATGCATTTAATTAAGTACCAAAAATTGTTTACTTAACTGGAAAACATATAAATAAAGTACCTCTCAATTGGATACATCCATCGATAATGAACGGGCCCTCCTAATTTAGCTTCCTCAACCAAATGCACAGTTAAATGCATCATTACAGTAAAAAAGAAAGGAGGAAAGATCATCTCCATTGCGCAAAGGGTCAATACAAACCTCTCCTGGAGGTTGTCAAGCTGAAATGGATGTAGAGATTTCTCACATAGTTTTTTGAAAAATGTGCAGAACTGGAGTACAACAACAGTAATTTTTTCAGGTAATAATGTACGCAGTGCCAATGGTAGTAACTGTTGTAACAAAATATGTGAATCGTGGCTTTTCAATCCATGTAACTTACGATTCTTCAAGTCAACACACTTCGAGATGTTACTTGAATACCTATCAGATACCTTAACATTCTTTAACATTCGAAGGAATGTATCTTTATCCCTATTCTTCATTGCAAAAATTGTCGGAGGATACTTTTCATTCTCATCTGGTCAGAGATCGCGTTTTATGTTCATTGCTTGTAAGTCTTTGCGAGCATTGAGATGATCTTTCGTCTTTCCATGCTCATTAAGCAATGTGAAAATCAAATTGTCACAGACATTCTTCTCAATATGCATCACATCAAGATTATGGCGCAACAAATTAAATTCCTAATACGGAAGTTTGAAGAATATACTTTTTTTCTTCCATTGTTGCGTTCTGGTTTCGCTTGACGATGCACTTCAGACCCGTTTTCCTCTATCATTCAAATGATGAACCTTCCCAAATTCTGTTTCAACATTTTCAAGCTGTTTCAATATTTCAAAACCATTTAACAACTTTGGAGGTGGTCTAAGATCAATGGAACCATTAAATTTTGATCTGTTTAGCCGAAATCTATGAGATGCATCGAGAAATCTTCGATGACACAAGAAGCACCATTTTCTACTGTGAGGTAGCCGTTTGAGCTCAAAATCAAAGTTACAAACGGGACAAGCCAAACCCGTGTAAGTGTTCCAACCAGATAAATTCCCAAGCCCAGGGAAGTCACTAATGGTCCACATTAAAGCAACATGCATTTTGAACATTGTTTTAGAAGAATCATCAAATGTCTCAACACCGTTGCTCCATAACTCTTGCAATTCGTCAATCAAAGGCTGCAAGTATACATCAATATCATTTCCAGACATTTGTTTTCCAGGAATAATCATCGAAAGGATAAAAGATGTTTGTTGCATACACATCCACGGAGGCAGATTATAAGGGATCAAAACAACTGGCCAAATGCTATAATTGGTACTCAAAGTCTCAAATGGGTTGAATCCATCGGCAGCCAATCCCAATCGAACATTCCTAGGATCAACTGAGAAATCGAGATGTAATGAATCAAATGTCTTCCACGATTGAGAATCTCGTGGATGTCTCATTAACCCATCATTGTTATTATCTACAGAATGTCACTTCATGTGTTCGGCGGTTTTCGATGACATGAATAATCTTTGCAATCGAGGCTTCAAAGGAAAGTAACGCAAAACCTTTGCAGGTGTGCTCCTTTTCTTCTTCTCCATGAAATTATGTTCATTCAGACTTCCAACATCACCCTTTGCCTGCCATCTAGAAGAAGAACATTTCTTGCAATTCTGTCTACTTGAATCCTCTCCCCAATAAAGCATACAATCATTGGGACACGCATGTATTTTTGTATAATTCAGACCAAGCTTGTTAACAACTTTTTTCATATCATAAAAAGATTCTGAGATTTTTGTTTCAGGAAATGCATCACGAATCAATTCCAATATCATGGACATTGCCTTATTTGTAATTCCACATAGACATTTGATATGGTACAACTTCAGCAGAAATGAAAGCTTTGAATATTTCAAAACACCCACTATACAACTCTTGATTTTCATCATCAACTAAATCATGAAACGCATTTTTCTCAGTGAAGTTTCCTCTTACATTTGGCTCCACAGAATCAATAGGAGGATCCAATGATATGTGACAATCTTGATCTGCCTGTGTTACACTCTCAAAAATATCACTTGTCACGTTGCAATTTGTAGCACCCTCTTCTGGTTGTTCTGATATGTTTTGATGCTGATAGTGGTGTCTTGCAGCGTCGAATGCATCATTTATTAGGTTTTGCATTTCATTTTCCATTGTCGACGAACTTGGGACCTCATTCTGCGGATTAACATCAGTGCTCAATCTTTCTGTAACGTTCGATTCTCCATGCTAAATCCAACACAAATATTGAGCAGGGAATTGCTTCAGTATTAAATGTTCATAAACCTCATCTCTCTTCAACCATGTTCTAAATTTACATTTAGGACATGAACATTTTATTCTCCCTTCAACGGATCGATTAGAAATTGCAAAATCTAAAAACTCATTCAAACCCTTAACATACTGAGGTGTGTTCCTCGGTAATGTGATCCAGCTTTTATCCATGTATATCACAATGTGCCTACACAAAAAACAAGGAATTTCATAAAATAGCATTAAAACAATCAATAAATATATTCAAAGAACTGCCGCTAAACAACTGCCGCTAAACAGCGGTTTTGTTGTAGTGACATCACATATTCCAAATGGAAAATCCAGTATCACCCATCCTTATATCAGATGCCCATGCTCAAAATAGACAGTTTCAATAACAATGAAACATCTAGATAAATTAAAATGCAGTAAGAATAATAAAAAACTCATGAACCATATCATCACATAAAATAAATATAAATTAATCGAGTACATTATAGAACATGATAACCAACATAATAAAAAGGCTGGATAGGCTGAAACCTAAACATCCCCAAAAATAAAACCAAACCTAGAACACTATCAACCATGTATGTGTAACCCTAGTCACCACTCAAAGGAATGCTCCCAGACTCAAGCCTAAGGAAAGTCATACCTTCCAAAATAAAAATAGTCCATTGACCCCCCCCCCCTCTCAAACAAACTCGTTCTCCCTTTCATCCCTCTCATTTGAAGGAACCCACATGACAAGTGCTTATGAAAATGCCCATGTGGCCATTTAAAATTGTTTAAAGTGGTTAGTAATGTTTTTATTGAATTTATAATTCTATAACATAACTTTGTTGGTTTTATAATGGATTTCAAACCAATTATGTCAAACTACGCAAAGGGAAGGATAATAAAACAACAATAGGTTGACCTCATTAGAAGAGATCCACTGCTCCCACATAATAATCATCACTACCTGAATATGATGGGTTTACCATAAGATGTGTATTTTTATTCCTCAAGCATAACCATTTAATTGCATCACTAACTAATGATGTCTAAATAGGTGGCATGCATAGCCAATCATTCCATCAGTGTGTTACATTGCAAGCACTGACACGTTTCTAATGTATACACCCCCCATGGTAATTCAAAATAAACATCAACCAATATCAAATGGTCCTCCCCAGTTTAACCATCATTATATTGAAGAGATAAAAACTATATTCTGAAAGTCATTCTAGATTAGATTCAAATTTGAATGTACACATGACACTCCTCTAAGTTATATCAACATGTTCTATGACATAAAGTATATAAGCCAATAATAACAGATTAGTATATCAAATCACTTGATCATTTTTGTGAAATCATCCAGAGATTTGGAATAACATAGATTTTTTATTAACACCTGGGTATCTCAACCTCATAGATAAGTGGAGATTAAATCATAGATGATCATTGATTGAACTATTTCCACTGAATACATATGGTTTCATAATCAATTTTTGAAACGTGATGGTTACCACATGTATCAACATATAGTGCCCTGAGCTTTCAAAATCAAAATGGAAAATACTTTATACTATCCATTGTATTATCAGACCTATGAATCTTGGTATTCAATGGTCCATAAGAAATACTTGTGTAGAGTTGTACTGTCCTGTATGACTATAAAGCATGCTAACGACCCCTTGAGTCATCCAACACTGATAACAGTGAAGAAGAATGGTCAAACAACCTTATATATGGTTTAACATTACCTAGGAATTTCAATCCGATAGAAACTAGTCGTTACATGATGAACATTCCTGAAAAAAGGGTCAAAATTTTTCAGGACCACCTATCCTACCTAGGTGTCATTTTAGAAACTATGTGTTATAATTAAGACCAAATTGCACCTGAAATGCACCTCATGTCTTAAACTCCTTATAAAAATTTATCACAGATTTTAAGTTATAATGGAATTACCTACCTTTGGAAAGCCCATTACAAAAACATACAGCATCGACCCTATAAGGGGGTAATGCCTAAAAGTTCCCTAGGCTTAAGGTCTTATCATTTCGGTCCAAACAATAGAAAAATAGGCCTACAGGTAATGATCGTAATCCCATTTCAAGGAAACTACTTATGAAATGTTTAAACTACCATTACTCTAGGGTCAAATCTAAGAACACCACATTAAGGATTTATTTGAGTCGATATATTTCATTACATTCGTTCTTGGAACATTTAAAGGCTAAATTTAAACATCAAGTTTAATGAATGTGTGAGTCCTCTGTGAGCCTCGTTTGTTATATTTTATAGTTATGGATTTTGACCCTATGGGGGATGCTTTGTATTGACATGAATGATGTGCTGATTATGATTGTATGTGTGTTCGGGGCTCCAACAGGGGGGTTGTCCAGCTATGGGGGAGGGGTTGTCCAGCCGGGGGGGCTGGGGGGCTGTCCAGTCCGGGGGTTGTCTAGTCCGGGGGGCTGTCTAGCCAAGGGGGAGGGGCTCCAGCAGGGGGGTGTTGTCTAGCCAGGGGGAGATGGGGGGCTGTCCAGTCACGGGGGGTTGTCCATCCAGGGGGGCTGGGGGGCTGTCCATCCGGGGGGGCTGGGGGATGTCCAGCCAGGGGGGAGATGGGGGGCTGTCCAGCCAGGGGGCTGGGGGCTGTCCAGCCAGGGGGGAAGGGCTCCAGCAGGGGGGGCTGTCCAGCCAGGGGGCTGGGGGCTGTCCAGCCAGGGGGGAAGGGCTCCAGGGGGGTTGTCCAGCCAGGGGGGGAAGCTAGGGGGATGTCCAGCCAGGGGGTGGGCTCCAGCAGGGGGGCTGTCCAGCCAGGGGGAGCTGGGGAAAATAAATCATAATAAGGTTGATCTAAAATTCTCATAAAAGGTAAACATTTGCATTGAAAATAAAATCTTATTAGTGAGTATAAAATATTATATGAATATGATGACATAATCAGAGTGCATGAGCATAAAATTAATGGGTTGTGTACACCACCAACCACATCAACATGTTTCTTCCTTATAATAACTAAATCATTTCTCATTTACCAACCCCATTGGAATTCAAAATCAGTGCTTACCATATACAATAGTTAATGTACTATTGTGTTCCCTCTACTTGGAATGGCACACTAAACCTATTAAATGTTATGATTCCTGCCTTAGGAGTGTAATAGTCAACATTTAATAAATTTGAGAACTCATAAAACGACACATGATCCCACCACCACCGATTATGGGTTCTGGACATGGTCTAAATCTTACTCCAAGAGATATTCAAAAAGATATGTAACCAACCACTTGGATGCATGCTTGATACGATTCACCATCATACATATGTGTGACCCTCCTAAGGCATGTACATGTTCACCATAACATATAGAATAAAATCCAAAACTAAACTGACTCATCGTTTTACGACACTAGATGATTTTATAAAATCTTCCCTAACATTAGGTTGAATCATATTTCCTTTAAATTCAAATTCTCTCTAACTTGGAGATTTCACATGATAAAAATTTAATAGCTCAATGATTTAATAATTTCAACCATACTTGTATGGATCATTTTACCATTCAATAAATCAATGGGAAACAAGTTTATCGATGCATCATCCCTATGATTTACCAATGAAATGAAAAATTCTTCAATAATATCCATATTCACATCATCCTTATACATCCTTATATCCAATGATCTAAAAAAAATATAGCCTAGAGTTTCATTATTCTGTACTAATTATAATCCAACTGATGACATACCTAGCCTTTCATTACAAAAGATAATGAATTTCCATAATACCTATTAGGTGCCTGATGATGCTCTAGGAATGTATAACCCACTAAAATGAAGAATTATGTGAATATAACACCCCTAAAATGGGTCAAAACACCATATGAACACCCATAAAACCTAAGTTCCATTTTAGAAAATAAGTTCCTGCTCATGAAAAATGACACTTGAATGACACCTCACATCTAAAACACCTTATAGTCACATTGCAAGGTTTTTGATGTTCTTGAGGTGCTAATGACATCAGTCTGGCACCTGGTAAGGCCTAAAACCATAGATACTATTATGTTATCACTCTTGAAAAGATCACTAGTAAATATCGTCTATCATTTAGTTACAATCTATAGAATATGAGGCCAACGAATAACTCTCATGCTCTCATTTAATGTAGAATCTCAAGGAAATGATTAACTATCCTTACATAAGGGTTGGAACTAATAACACCTAGTAATGTTTCAATTTATGGGATTACACTAACTCACATTTAGTTTGAATTTAAAAAAACCAACCTTAGGGTTTCGTATAGGTCGCCGGGGAAGCAGCGTCACCGGGGTCGCGGGGTCGCCGGGGTCGTGGGGGGTTGGGGTCGCCGAGGTCGCGGGGTCGCGGGGTCGCCGGGGTCGCGGGGTCGCCGGGTCGCCGGGGGAAGCGGGGGGCCGGGGTCGCGGGGGAAGCGGGGGGCCGGGGGAAATGTGAGGAGGGTCGGGGAGGGGGGAAGGGCCGACTGTAAAAAAAACCAGGGTTTCGCGGCGGTTTATTATTGTTGGACCCCATTTAAGGTTAAAGGGGTATTTTTGTTCTGAGTCCCACATTGGACTTAACACCATGTAATTAGTTTTTACTTCTCTATAAAAGAGGATCCCCACCTCACATTGAGGTAAGGGGAATTCACCCACTACATGGTATCAGAGGGATTCTTATCCCGAACCCTCCCTCCCTTGCGGATTCCCGGTGTTCTCCCGGCCCCGCCTCTCTCCCTCCTGCCCTAGCCTTTCCCGGCAGGCCCTCCCTCCCGGCGCACCTCTCCTCCCGGCGCACCTCTCCTCTCCGGCCTGCACCCTCCCGGCGGTCGTCCCTCCCGCTACGCCTCCACCTCCCGACGCCCGCGGCTCCCTGCCCTCCCGTCGCACCGCCCTCCATCCTCCCCGCTGCCCTGTGCGGCTTCCCGGCGCCTCTCTGGCCCCCGCCCGACGACCTTCCTCCCCGACGGCGCTCCCTCCCCGCGGCTTCCCGCGGCTCCCGACGCCATCACCCGCGCGCCCCGCCGGCGGCCTCCCGTTGCTCCCGGCGCCTCCCGGCTGCTCCCGACGGCCTCCCGCTGCTCCCGGCGGCCTCCCGCTGCTCCCGACGCCATCACCCGCTCGCCCCGCCGGAACGCCCTCGGCCGCTCTGCCCTGCGCGGCTTCCCGGCGCCTCCCGCTGCTCCAGCGGCCCTCCTCTGCGCGCTCCCTCCCGGCGGCCTCCCGCTGCTCCCGGCGCCTCCCGCTGCTCCCGGCGCCTCCCGCTGCTCCCAGCGCCTCCCGCGCCTCCCGCGCCTCCCTCTGCTCCCGCGGCCTCTCGTGGCTCCCGGCTCCCGGCGGCATCTCCCGGCTCCCGGCTCCCCGGCTCCCGGCTCGCCCCGCCGTCCGGCGCACCTCCTCCCGGCGTCGCGCCCTCGCGCCCAGCCCTCAGCGCCCCGCCCAGGCGTCTCGCCCTCGGCCTCGCCCCGGCGCCGCGCCCTCGCCCCCCCCAGCGGCTCCCTTCCCGCTGCCCTCTCCCGGCGTTGCTCCCGGTTCGGACTTCCGGCGCCCGGCGCGCCCAGGTCCAGCCCTGCTCTCGGCCCTGCGGCGCTCCTGCCCCGAACCCGCGCCCCAGCACCCGCGCCGCCCCTGCCCGGCCGCACCATCCTGAGCGCGACCCCCTGTCGCTGCTCCCTCCGGCCGCATCTCCGGGCTGCTTCCCTTCCACCGCCCGACTCCCGGCGAACGGGTCCAGCGCCCGCCCTCCATGGACGCGTCCTCCGTTCTTCCGTCCCTCATCACGGCCTCCTCCCGGCTTGTCGATGACCGGCTGGATGCCACTAATTTTTCCGTCTGGCGGAAGACGGTCTTGATGTCCCTCCGCGGCATGGGGCTTCATTCTCATCTTGAGAAACCCCCACCTGAACTCACTGACCCTAAGTTCGACTCTTGGCAGCTGGCGGACAGCAAAATCTTCGCCCTAATGGTCAACTCCATGGACCGCTCCGTGAAAGATGTAACCCGGACTGCCAACACCGTCAAAGAGCTCTGGGATTCCTTGATTGTCATGTTCTCCGAGACCAATAACTTGGCCCGGGTCTCTGACGTTCTACAACGTCTCTCCCATATCCGCCAGCAGGATCGGACCTTCCCCACCTACTTCATGGAATAGAAGGGTCTCCGTGATGAACTACAGGAACTCTGGCCGATTCCTCAAACTCCGGCTGAAGCGCAGACTCAGCGGGACCAGCTCTGCCTATTCAATCTCCTGAATGGCCTCGCACCGGACTATGCCACGACGACCACCGAGATGCTTGCCAGCCCGTCTACACTGGATATCCCGCAGGTCTATCATCGCCTGCAGAAGGCACATCGGGCCCTTGCACCACCCGTCCCCCTTCCTGATCACACTGCGCTCCTCGGACGTGGCGGTAGTCGTCCTACCGGCCCTCGTGGGCGCGGCCGTGGGGACAGCCGACCTCGCCCCCTCTGCCAGCATTGCGGCAAGCTCGGCCATCTGGTAGACCGTTGCTGGGTCCTGCATGGTCGTCCTGAGTCGCACACCCGCCGGGGCCAGACTGCGCTCCGTGATGCGCCCTCACCTGCTGCTACTCTTCCCTCGTCGTTGGATCTCTCCCTGGCTGAGCTCCAGCTGATTCACGATTACCGGTCCACCTCCATCGCGGGCTCTTCGTCAGCTTCTCTTGCCCATTCCGGTGGTCACACTGCCCTTGTCAGTCATCGTTCTCCGGCTTGGATGCTTGACTCTGGTGCGTCCGACCACCTCACCGGGGATGCAGGTATGCTCTCCTACTACCGTCCCTATAGTGGATCCTCTGCCATCACTGTTGCTGATGGGTCCACTCTCCCCATAGCCGGCTTTGGCTCCTGTTCCCTCACCTCCTCCCTTCACCTCTCCTCGGTGGCTCATGTACCCCGGAGTCCTTTTAACCTGCTTTCCATCAGCAAACTGACCAAGGATCTCAATTGCACTGCTCTCTTTTCCTCGTCTTCTGTTTTGTTTCAGGAGCGGACGACGAACCGGGAACTTGGTAGAGGCCAGCTTCGGGATGGAGTGTACATGTTCGCTGGCCCGCCTTCCATCGCCTGCGCATCTCTCCCTGCTCATGCCGTTGACCTCCATTCCCGGTTGGTCCACCCTTCCGCCTCTGCACTTCATCGACTCTACCCCGATATTAGTCCCCGTTTTTCCTTTCCTTGTGAGTCGTGTCGTTTTGCGAAACATCATCGCACCTCATATCCTCCTCGAGTTGACACACGGGCCGCCAAACCCTTTGATTTGGTTCATTCTGATGTATGGGGTCCCTGTGCTACCTCGAGTCAATCTGGCTATAAATATTACATTTCCTTCATTGATGATTATTCCCGGATGACATGGCTTTATCTTCTTCGAGATCGGACAGAGGTTCTCTCCACCTTCCAGACATTTTTTCATGAGATCCAAACACAGTTTTCTATCCCTGTCAAATGTCTTCGATCTGACAATGGGCGGGGATACTTATCCACTCACTTTCAGCAGTTTCTCCGCGCCCACGGCATCATCCACCAGACCTCTTGTCCTGATACCCCTCAGCAGAATGGGGTAGCCGAGCGGAAACACCGGCATATTTTGGAAACCGCTCGTGCCCTCCTCTTCCACCGCCAGGTCCCTCTTCTCTTCTGGGGGGATGTCATCCTCACTGCTACTTACCTTCTGAATCGTCTTCCCTCCTCCATACTTCAGGGGGAGACTCCCTTTCATACCCTGTTCCCCTCTATTCCTCCTCACTCCCTTCCACTCCGCGTCTTCGGATGTCTATGTTATGTCCGGGACACTCGCCCCAATCTCTCCAAACTTTCTCCCAAATCTCTTCGCTGTATTTTTCTTGGATATTCCCGCACTCAGCGCGGGTACCGATGCTTCTCTCCAGACCTCCGCCGGTATATCACCTCTGCCGACGTATCGTTTGTCGAGACTTCTCCTTTCACTCTCCCCTCTCCTTCTCCTTCTCCTGACACTACCATCGATGACTGCCTTCCGCTATTCGTTCACCCGCCTCTGATATCTCCCCCTCCCGGTCATCTCTTTGGCCAGACCTACTCCCGTCGTCCATCCGCTGTACCTCCCATCCCGGCCGAGGACCACCTTGTTCCTGCTTCGTCCGATGCTCCTGTCCCCGCTCCCGCGGACGAGCCGATTGCGCTTCGGAAAGGTACTCGCTCCTGTCAGACTACTCCTCTCTTTGTATCTTCCTACAGGGGTCTGTCAGCCTTGGAGACCGTGTCGCTTCCTCGGACAGTCGGTGAAGCAAAATCTCACCCCGGGTGGCTTGCCGCCATGAGGGATGAATTGCGGGCTCTGGATGACAACCATACATGGGATCTTGTTCCACTTCCGGTGGGCAAACAGGCGGTCGGTTGTAAATGGATTTTCATTATCCGTCTCAATCCCGATGGCTCTCTTTGCCGCCTCAAAGCCCGGCTTGTCGCCAAGGGGTTTGCTCAGACGTATGACATCGACTACTTTGAGACCTTCTCTCCAGTCGCCAAGATGGCCTCGGTCCGCCTTTTCCTTTCGCTGGCTGCTCATCATCACTGGCCGCTTCATCAACTGGATGTTAAAAATGCTTTTCTCCATGGCTTTCTTGATGAAGAAGTCCTACCTCCAGCAGCCTCCTGGTTTTTTCGGCCTCAGGTGCCGACCGCCATGTCTGCCGTCTCCGTCGCTCCCTCTACGGCCTCAAGCAGTCTCCTCGGGCTTGGTTTGGCCGCTTCAGCACGGTCGTCACAGCCTTTGGCCTCTCTCGCAGTATGAAGGATCACACCGTCTTCTTCCGTACGACGGCGCATGGCTGTATCTTGCTTGTGGTTTATGTGGATGACATCATCATCACAGGGAGCGACTCCAGAGGCATCGCCAGCCTTAAGGCGCATCTTCACCAGCACTTTCACACCAAGGATCTTGGTCCCCTCACTTACTTCCTTGGCATCGAGGTCTCCCGGACTGCAGACACTATTTCTCTCTGCCAGCGCAAGTATGCTCTTGATATCTTGCAGGATGCCGGGTTGAGCACCGCCACTGCCGTGGACACTCCCCTTGAGCCTGGGGAACGCTCCCTTCATTCCGACTCGGAACCCTTTCCTCATCCCGAGAGATATCGCCGCCTGGTCGGTAAACTCAACTACCTCACCATGACGCGTCCTGACATTGCCTGTGCCGTTGGCAAAGTCAGCCAGTTCATGGAACATCCCACCCGCTCTCAGTGGGATGCTGTCCTTCGCATTGCCAAATACATCAAGAAAGACCCTGCCCGTGGCCTTCAGTACTCCCATCATGCTCACATGGATGTTGAGGCCTTCTGTGATGCGGACTATGCCGGATGCCTCGCTACCCGCAGGTCTACTTCGGGTTTCGCCGTGTTCTTTGCCGGCAATCTCATCTCTTGGCGCAGCAAGAAGCAGACTGTCGTCTCCCGGTCGAGTGCCGATGCCGAGTATCGAGCCATGGCCACCGTCACTACTGAGATCCTCTGGCTTCGTCATCTCCTCCATGAGCTCGGTTTCCCCGCATCGACTCCTGCTCATATCTGGTGTGACAATCAGGCCGCCACGAAGATTGCATCGAATCCCGTCTTCCATGAACGGACGAAGCATATCGAGGTGGACTGTCACTTTCTCCGCCACCATCTGGAGCAGCACCATATCGGCTTCGGCCATATCCCGACGGCCGATCAGCTTGCCGATCTCTTCACCAAAGGTCTTCCAGGAGCTCGCCTTGAGTCTCTCACTACCCGGCTGGGTATTCACAGCCTCCCTGGCCCAGCTTGAGGGGGAGTCTGAGATGGTCCTGTGTCTTTGTTGTCTTTTTCTCTTTGTGAGACTCTATCCAATCTGGGCTTGTCCAGCTTGAGGGGGAGTGTTGGACCCCATTTAAGGTTAAAGGGGTATTTCTGTTCTGAGTCCCACATTGGACTTAACACCATGTAATTAGTTTTTACTTCTCTATAAAAGAGGATCCCCACCTCACATTGAGGTAAGGGGAATTCACCCACTACAATTATAAACCGCCGTGAAACCTTTTTTAAAACAGGTTTAGCGGCGGTTCTAAGAACCGCTGCTAAACAACCGCCGCTAAACAGCGGATGTGTTGTAGTGTACCTTAGATACTTGACTGGAATTCATGTTAAGTTGAAGATCTGCATCAAATCTTAAGGTTTCATCATGAATATTGAACACCTATTTGAGGTATGCGCTTTATATTTTAATCAGATGTGTTTCATATTGATTCTGGGCATGAAATTTGGACCTGTTATGCTGCGCAAATTGATGCTTCAAATCCAACAATTGATCCATAAATTTCCAAATGTTTTCAACCAATTTCCACACAGCATGGAAAGACATCAAAACATGCATTCATCACAATTCTCAATGCAAGAAAGATGAAAAATCATCTGATCACGAACCCATAATTCAAAAGCCCATTCCACATGGATCCTTTGGTCCATCTCATGCAAACTTCACATGCAACTCATTTCTATCTTTTAAAAGCAAATTTATTGATGGAGAGTTTTTGAAATTCAAGGTAAGAAGAAAATTCCTATGAGATGCTATCCTAGTTTCTATGATTTTGGACCTTGATGGCTTGTAGAAATAAATAAAGGCCAGAGTCACCTATGTGACGGTCAAAATTGGGTATATGAATTTGATGGTAAAATTTAAAAACCCAGAAGACAAAGCATAATTGTTTATGCAATTCCTAAAATTCACATTTGTAATTATTGTGAAAATTTAAGTGAACACTTTAGATATGCTCATAATATGAAAGGAATGTGGAAAGATACACAAGAATATACCTTTTCACACTTTTACATACAGTTTTGGCTATAAATGTGGGACATTTTTGTCGAAAAAAATCAAGTTTGTCCTCAGTCACACAAAACCCTACCTTTTTTTATAAGACTTTGCCATTCTTTCATCCAAGTTATGATGAAATTTCCACAAAAATCTTTTTTTCTTCATTATTTTGGGTGACTCAGTTTATTTTTGGAGATCAGTTTGCATGCTAATCATTCTGTTCTTGTTTTAAAATTTCTATAATCAAGTGCTCTCTGCTATTTGAAGCGAGGATGAATTTGCTTCCTGCAACAATGAAAAAGAAAGTGCTTTTATGTACTACACATTAGTAACTAGGGAAATCTTTGATCAATAACAAATCCACGGGGATGGGTTGGGCTGATTTTGGGCCTTTTTGGGCTAGCATTGGCTGGGATGCCTTTTTGGTGGCCCATGTGTGGCTTGACCAACCTTCAAGCTGCTTGGGCAAGGCCTTGTAGGTTCATTGGGTGAGCTTGGGCAGGCCTTTGGTTGACAACTTCAATTTTACACTGAGAATGATGGAAAGGGGGCTGCCAACCCTTGGAATAGAAGCCCTAAGGGCTGGTGCAAGCAAAGGAGTATGGTTTAGAGTTGTGGTAGCTACAACACAAATGGAGGTAAAAAAGTGAATAGAAAAATGCAAAAGGAGACTAGATATAAGATTTGGGCGATGGGATTTTTTCCTGATCGTTGGTTTGGTACAGTATTAAGAAAGTTGAATATGCATACATAAAAACATAGACAAGTATTTATTAATTACCTAAGATTTGTAACGTCATTTTAATATGGTGTACAATTATTATTATTCTTTTTTTAAACCTTTTTTTTATTCTTTGCTTATATAGGCTTAATTTGATGTTGTTGGATCTGCTTGGTAGAGTTTTATTTAGATTATAATTTATGAATATATCTTTATTATCTTTTAATTGCAATAATTGTTATGGAAACTCCGGGAGCACCGATGACAGTCGATTCCAACAAAGAGCAAACGGGTGAAAAAGAAAGAAGAAGAACAAGAACACAAAGATTTATGTGGTTCGAGAATAAATTACAGAGCACACACACAGAAACCCTAACTCGAAATGAGCTCATAAAGCAAGCGGTGCTACAATAAACCGCGTTGTTGCAGTGCCAAGACCCGCATAGTTGGTCCACTGTGCTACAATATCCATGGAAGTAAAGTCTGCTGTGCTACAGTACCACTATTAGCAAAGTCCATGCTGCTACAGTATCACGTCGACAAAGTTCACACTGTTACAATACCCGCTGTCGGTGTCTCTGGTCAACTCTGCAATAATTCAACTCTGCTACAGTGACTCCAAAATTTGGGCCGGGAACCTTCGGCCACCGGACCCCCTGCCAAGGGGGCGCTATCCCCTAGAACCCCCAATGACCTCACCGTAGAGGTTCAATTGTGAAAGTTTCGGATTGGTGTTCAGTTACGGCTGCATTTGACCCAACATCATTCAATGGACCGGGCTTTACCATTTTCAACAATAATCACGTTTGATTGTAATTGCGTTTAGCCATACTGGATTTTCGAGGTTTTAATTGTCCATTATAGGGTGCAAAATGATATAATAACATGCTAGAAATATATATTCAATTCTCAACCCAAGGCTGAAGAGTTTTTTCCACTATCCTCTTTGTTTTGTTGTAATGGCAACAGAACCTCAACCACTTAGCTTTCTTTTTTATTCAAATTCGGTCCTGTGATGGCTTTTGGAGTTTTCTGCCAGTAGCTTTTCATATCCTATTGTATCTCTTGCATATTCATTGAATCTGGCTGATAATTTTCTGTCACAGTGTTTCATCAGTAAGAGTTTTTTTCCTCAGGGAAGCTATTGTGAACCTAGAATTATGGTGCTTTCTTTATGGAAAATTACTAAACCTTGAAGCTAACAAATCTCATCTTGCACACAGGCATATTATTATTTTCCCTGGACATTGGCTTTTTTGAAATAATAATGTTATATTAACAATATGCATTTGATATGAATCTTAGCAAATTTGGATTTGGATTCAATAACAAATTAGAGAGCCATATGTTTTCCATCTTGAATGTGTTGGATTGGTGTTGCCCGATCCGGTTGGGCCGAATGCTTGTAGCGGAGCTGACCGACCGACACCGACATGCACTGTAGCGGAGCTGACCGACCGACACCGACATGCACTGTAGCGGTGCGGACTTCGGGGTCAACAGTACTGTAGCGCTTTTGACTTCCAGCCGGCAGACACTGTAGCACTTTTGACAAAGTGAGCCGCCGATCACTGTAGCAACGCGGACTACTATTCAGAACAGTAGACCGTCTTCTTCATATGTAGCCCATTTCGGGCTAGGGTTTGAAATGTTGGAAATCCTCTGTAATTTCTGTGCTCCCGAATCATAGTGAAAATCTGCCTCTCCCGTGGACGTAGGGATTTTTCCCGAACCACGTAAATTGTCGTGTTCTTTGTTGCTTTTCTTTCTTTCGTTTTCTCGTTTTTCTGTCGTTCTGTCTCCCGGTGATTCCGCAACAGAATGCATATTTAGGGAAAAAGTATGATGAATCGAGTGAAGCTTGACATTTTGAGGAAGTATCAAAATGAGAATCAAGCAATGATGTTCTGTCTAAAGCATGCCTCGTTCTTGCTCTGAAGTTCAATTTTTCACTTGACACCAATGTATAGGAGATGTGCAAAAGTTGCTGCTTGACTTTGCTGAAGCATTCATGGTATATAATGACCAGGAATCCCGAATTTCGCTGAACAGATTTATTGATCAGTTGCCCTCAGTGTTTGATCAGGTAATGATGATTATTTAATCTGCAAAAGAATCTGTGCTTTTGTTTGCTTCTAGGGTCATTTACTTCACAACTAAAACACACACAGAAAAATAATTTTTTATAATATTTGCCCTTTGATTTGAAAGTTCAACTATGCTTTTGTGTGCATGGAGGGGGAAATTTGAGCCACTGTTTGAACATTTATCTTTGACCAAAACCAATTACCTAAGGCTCTAAATTTTCTTGCCACAATTATTCATGGATGGTCTTGGATGCTTGTATACTTTTTCTTTCCCATTGCATTTCTCGAGGGAGTGTGGGTTGCATATATATTTTTTATGTTGATATTTGGAAAGGAGAAGCTTTTGTTTTTATTGATTTTCTTAGGCTCTCCCATCCAATTCTATTTCATAATGCTCTTATTTTTTATATTCGAGTGTCATTGATCGAAGAAGTGATGACTGAGATAAGATTAAAATGATTTGGACATGTAAAAAGAAGACACATGGATGTATCTGTTTATAGGGTAGACTTAGTGACGAATACACAAATTAGACAAAGTAGAGGAAGACCAAAAAGAACACTAAAACTAATCATCCAAAATGATCTTGATGTTTTTGGTCTAAATGAAAATATGGTCTTTACGAGAGCTAATTGGCAATGTTTGATCCATATAGTTGACCCCTGTTAGGACAATGAGCACACAAGGAATTTCCACTAGAGGAGTTTAGCTATTCTGTATAATATTTCTCTTTTATTATAGCAAGAGAATTCATGAAGGGAGAAATGGAATGTGTTACAGCATAGGATCCCCAGGAGAGACCACCTCTAAGAAGCTCGTCCACGCTGAAGTAGTAAAGCACTACAGAATGTCCACCCCTCCAGCTCGTCTGTGACCAACAAATCTTCTTCTTCTTATTCTCATGCCCCTCCCTAAACTAAGCCAGCTTGTATATGTATTCGGAAAAACCGAATTAACCAACCAAGCACATTTCCCATTATACCCCTCCTACACTGGTATGTTTGAATAATAGGTCTGGAAATAACCGGACCATCTCTCCCAGTACTAACATTTCACTCCTCCTTAAAAGGCACCTTGTCCCCAAGGTGAAACCCAGGAAACTGGGAGAGGATCTGCACCACATCTTCCCAAGTAGACTCCTCAGAAGGTTTTCCCTTCCATTTAACGAGTCACTGCCTGCTGGAAGAACTGGGAGTTTCCTTCATAGCCAAAACTTTGGGCTGTTCATCTGAAGGAGGAAAATCAGCATCCCACATATCCAGAAGGTCGGTCTGAACTGAAGATTGGCCAACAACTCGCTTCAACTGAGATACGTGGAACACGGGATGAACACGAGTAGTCTCTGGCAAGGAAAGCCGATAGACAGTGTTCCCCAACCGTGCAACAATCTTATAAGGCCCATAATAGCAAGCTTCTAATTTAGGATAGAGCCTTTTAGACTTTGAAGTTTGGACATTAGAACGAAACTTTACATGCACTGAATCGCCCACTTGGAAAGTCTCCTCCCGCCGATGTCTGTTGGAAAATCGCGTCATAAGCTGCTGTGCACAGACAAGATTATGTTGAAGCTGGTCAAGTGCTTTGTCTCGATCTACAAGGGCAGTAACAACAGTCTCAAATGGGGTTTCCCCATCAGTAAAACACAAAATCGAAGGAGGCTTGCGGCCATAAACAACCTCGAAGGGAGTCATCTTAGAAGAAACGTGGGAGGCAGTATTATAGCAATATTCAGCCTAGGGGACCCAACGAGCCCAAGTGTTCGGCCTCTCTGAAGTGAAATAGCGTAAATCCAAACACCTATTAACAACTTTTGTCTGTCCATCTGTTTGCTGGTGGTATGAAGAACTTAATTTTAAAGTGGCGCCTTCTAAATGGTAGAGCTCCTTCCAAGAATTACTGACAAAAATCGGATCATGGTCACTAAGGATAGAACTTGGAATACCATGCAATCAGACTATCTCCTTAACAAAATTTTCCACGAGCCCCTTAGCTGTATAAGGATGCCGCATTAGTAAAAAGTGGGCATACTCGGACAATCTGTCCATAACTACCAAAATAACGTCAAAGCCTTGAGATTTGAGCACGCTTGAAATAAAATCCATCAAAATTTCATCCCAAGTTAGAGCTAGTAGGGATAGAGACTGTAGCAACCCAGTTGGTGTCATAACAAGATATTTTTGCCATTGGCAGGTATCACACTCTCTAACATACTACAAAATATATTTAGTTATTCCTTTCCAATATAATCCCACCACCGGGTGTTTGTAGGTCTTCAGGAATCCAGTGTGTTTCCCATCAACAGACGAATGGATGTAGTGTAAGAACTTGGGGATAAGGACAAATTTCCGGGAGAGAACCATCTTCCCCCCTATAATACAATAATCCTCCTCGAAGAGAGTAACCTGGCCTGGAATCAACTGCTGCGTGGGATCCGCAATAACGCTTCCGAGCTCCGAGTCCCGTTGTAATTCATCCTGAATCGTGTCTACTTCCAACAAAAGGGTTTGGAAACTACATTACCTAACATTTTATCATCCTCTAGTACATCAGTTGTCAGTTGCGACAACGAATTTTCCGCATGTTTAGACTTCCTTGGCTTGTAAACTACTTCAAAGTCTAAACCAAGCAACTTCGCTTGCCAACACTGTTGATCGACTGTATGGTATTGCTGACTGAGGAGATTCAAGCGCTTTATATTTCGTAAAAACAGTAAAATGGTTGTTAATCAAATATTGCCTCCAATCACTAACCACCAAAACAAGGCCATTACTTCTTTTTCATAAACTGATTTTGAAAGATTGACAACAACCAAAGCCTCACTGTAGTAGGCTCCTGACCGTCCGGATTGCACCAAAACGGCCCCCACCCCTGTTCTGGGTGCATCACATTCTACCACAAAAGGTTTTTTGAAAGAGCTAATAATGGAGTCGAAACCATACAGTTTTTCAGTGTTTCAAATGCCTTCTCAGCCGACAAATTCCAATGGAATCATTCCTAGTAAAATTAGTAAGAGGTTTTGCAATCTTTTTGTACCCATTAACGAATTTCCTATAATATCCAGTGAGGCCCAAAAATCCCCGTACCCCCTTAGTGGAATATGGTCATGGCCAGCTTATAATACATTCAATTTTCTTAAGATCCGTGGACACTCCCTCACGTGAAATTATGTGGCCAAGATACTCCACTGCTTGTTGGGCGAAAAAACATTTTTTCCTGTTTGCTTGCA
This sequence comes from Viscum album, assembly GCA_963277665.1. NCBI lineage: Eukaryota > Viridiplantae > Streptophyta > Magnoliopsida > Santalales > Viscaceae > Viscum > Viscum album. Next base: position 1,584,463,277 of record OY728121.1, read on the forward strand.
GCTGGTTCTCAAACAACAAATAGAGCATGGACTCTTGATGAAACAGATGTTCGGTCCAGGACTTACTATAAATCAGTATGTCATCAAAGAAGGCCGGCATGTACCGTCACAAAAATTCTTTAAACACCTTGTTCATCGTAGATTGAAAAGTCGCCAGTGCATTCATCAAGCCGAACGTCATAATGGGAAATTCGTAGCGCCCTTTATGTGTTTTGATGGCTGTCTTATTTATATCCTCAGCCCTTATTCGAATCTGATGAAACCCGGACTTCAGATTTATTTTGGTAAAATATTTCACTCCACATAATTCATCTAAAATTCCTCTATTATTGGTATTGGAAATCTAACTGGAACAGTCAGCTTGTTAAGGGAATGATAATCCACACACATGCGTCAGCTTCCATCCTTCTTTTTGACCAAAATTATTGGGCTCGCAACATGACTGTTACTGTGTCGAATAAGTTCTCTTGACAATAGCTCTGCCACCTGCTGTTCCACTTCGTCCTTCAGGTAGTGGGCCAATTTATATGGTTGTATGTTCACTAGCATTGCCACGTCTACCAAGGTTATTACATGATTTGTTATCTGGCTTGGAGGTAACCGATAGGTGCTTGACAGAAAAACCAAAGATTTCTATTGATTTGGAGTAGAAATAGTAAGGAGAATTACAATGGACAACAAAAGTAGAGAAGAAGAAAAAAAATAATGAAGAAATGGGGAATGAGAAGATATAAGGTGACTCCAATGGAAGGCGGTGCTCCCAAAGGCCTAGGGCCTAACTCCCCGAGTTTCTTGCAGCAGTTGATAGCAAATACAATTCATTTGTGTCCCCCTTCCCGAGCCAATCCTCCTTATTTAATACCTGTGACATCCTGTTACTTTCTTTCAGGTATTTCCTATCTCTCTTTTCGTTTCCCTCTTTGTTTTGGTGCGTTTTGGGCCTTCCGAGGATGAAGGGTGTTTGTTGGGGAAAATGACCTAAAGTTCGAGGAAGTATGTTTGTTGGAATAATGGAGTCCGGGTATAAATATGGATAAGGTTTAAGAGGATGTCTTTTGGGGTTCGGGTTGACCCGGGGGCTTTTTCTAAATGTTTCTGCACAATCTGCTTGTTGGGCATTGTCGTGAACTAGTTACACGATGTGAAACCTTTGCCGGGTTGATACCGTGAACTAGTGCAGAGCATGAAAAGTTTACACGATGTGAAATTGGTTTACGTTGTGAAAAGGTCGATCGGTGTTTTTTTTAACCGAGGCTACGCCTTTTTCGGCGCATATGCATTGCGTGAATTTCACGCCGCGAACTTGGGATTCACGTTGTGTAATGTGCGCGGCCTATAGGTTTTTATGCGCTGCACGTCTGATTCTTTTTCATTCGACATGCAGGCTCCTCTCTCGTTTCGTTTGGCGATTGATCTTCGTTATAGATGCACTGCGTCTCTCTGGGTAAGTGATCTTTTTGCTTCTTCGTTGCCGTTGGTCACAGCAGCGCCGTTGCACTACGTTTTCAGATCCTTTGGTCTTGTGGTGTTGATTCTTCTTGATCCCTTCTAGATCTGTTGATTTTTCTCTAGATCCGTTGTGCGAGGTCCCTCCGGAGGCTAACCTTTGTGTTGGTTAGGGTGCGGCGTACGAGTTCCTTGAGGTACAAGTTGTTTTATCTTCTTCGCCGATCGTTTTGTTTGATGAATTGATTCCGAGATGGAAGGATTGATTCTAGGGCCTCTGTTGTTGTCTTTGCGACCTTCTGTGTCGGTGGATCCCATTGCGGGCATGTGCAACCCGAGTTTGAGGTTGGTGGTTTCGTCTCTAGCCAGTGTTGGATGAACCTTGATTGCTCTGGTTTTGATAAATTGTTTTATAAATAAAATGACACGATTGATTGATTGATTTGTGTGCGTGTGCAAATGGATTTTTCAGGAAAGATAGTTTTCCTCATGATTTGGTTAAAGGAAAAGGTATTTTCAAAGTATTGTGAAATAGATTTACGAAATGGTATTCAGAGCATAGTTTTGATGAAATGGTTTGAAAAATGTAACACATATGAAGCCTTGGGTATTTAAGTGGTAGGTGTAGTAATAGACCTCGTTCGTTGATACCGTGAGAGGGTTTACTCATGGGGTGTTCCTCTGCTCCCTAAGCCCGTCGTTCTAGAGACTTGTTAGACCTGTTGGGAGGTTCATTTGTTGGGGTGTTCCTCTGCTCTCTGGATTTGATGTATATGTCTAGAGACTTATGCGTGCGATTATTTATATTTGGGTACGAGTGTTCTATCTAGCCCGACCTGTAGTGATCTTTGGTGTGATTTACCTGTGCTTTGGTTTGTACTGCTTTGGATTTGATATGATATGTGATACAGGCTTTGAAATTGTTTGACCTGGATTATTTAGAAATGTGGAAAAAATAGAATTTATTTACCATGCTTTTGATATAAAAATTGTTAACTGATTATCATGTCTTATTTTCTTTAAAGTTGAGCATTGTTCGAATTGTTGTACAGAGACTTGTTATGAAACACCTGAGTGAGATCCTATCGAGCCTCTTTAGCTCATACCCTATGCACCACTTCGGCGATGTGTAGACCTTGTTATGTCTTTCGATGCAGGGAAATGAAAGGCCAGTGAGGCTGCGAGGTTTCTGTCAGCCATGTCTGGGTAGTTGGTGGCGAGATGGTGGGAGTTTGCCCACGCTATCACATGGAGTAGCTGTTTTTGTTTTAGTTGTCCTTTGCTGTTAGACTTATACCTTAGAGATTGTTTAACTACTTTTGAGTTGTATCGCTTCTGTTGTTTCCCTTTTTCTGTGACATATATTTCTCGTTTTACTCTTCTGTTGTTTCTTCCTGTTGTGTATATATATATGTAATGTTGTCTGCTTCAGGTTGGACGAAATCATTCCCTCTGGTTGTTGATGCGTGGGTGCTAGTCGCCAGTCCATGGGGATCGGGAACGCTCTTCAGGTATATGAAGGGTCGGGTTGGGTACTGGTCTGTAAGGGTATTCGGGTTGGTTTTCCACAGTTCGGTATCAGAGGGAGGTTGTGCTCGGTTTTGGAAAGTTGGTAGACTAGAGATAGGATTGTTGGGACTTGAGAGGTAGGTTGCGGTGACCGATTGACCAACTCTTGTTGTGACGAGACTCAATTTACCATGATGGGATGTTGGGATGTATGTTTCCTGTTTTGAGTTCTTGATATTAGTCTTAGTTTTTGCTTATGGTTTTCTGGTTTGAACTGAGATTATCCTGTTGTCTAATCGTTTCTTCTATTTCGATTTGCAGCGGTATGCCTCCGAGACGTCTCCCACGGGTTCCTTAGGAGGGTGCAGCGGATGCTCCTCAAGGGAATCCGCCTCTAGATCAGAGTCTTTTTGAGGTTATCGTGCGAGTAGTTCGTGTTGTAGACCAAAATGTACTGTTAGTCCAGAACGCAGTTGTCGAGGTACAACCAGGAACTCGAGGGTCTCTGCAAGCGATGGTGGGATTCCATGATACAGACGGATAAACACATGGGTTTGGACTTGAAGGATTTCAAGATCCACTTTTCACATTTTTGTCCAGAGTGGCTGATGATGACGAAGTCTTTGGAGTTCCTCTCCTTGCAGCAGGGAGAGAGTTCGATGTCGGCGTACACCAATCGGTTCACGGAGCTGGTTCGTTTTGTTGCGGAGATAGTAAAGAATGACCAGCTGAAGGCTCAGAAGTATCTGCAGAGTTTGCGACCGGATATCAGATCGCAGATATTTATGTTGAAACTTTCTACCTATACGGAAATAATATACAGAGCAATGATGACAAAAATGGATATGGCAGACAAGGTTGGTTATTCTGCCCCTTCTCTTACACCTAGTGACAGCTTCAGTGGCGCGTATGGGAGGAAGAGAAAGTGGCATGATCATCGCAGGAGTGGTGGGGGTGGTTCTCAGCAGTCGACCTCCTCTGCACCTTCTGTTACAGCTAGTAGTGTGCCCCTGACTTGCAATCAGTGTGACAAGGTTGGGCACACCCGACGTTCTTGTTCCGCACCTGTGATGATGTGTAACAGTTGTGGACGCTGTGACCATCTACAACATTTCTGTCAGGCTATGTTTACGCTATGTTATGGTTAACGGTCGTCGACTCCAAAGGTTATTGCGGTGCAGTTAGATGCTTCAAAGTCTATAGGGCTCCAGCCACAAGCCTTGAGAGTGAAGCACCTTCACGCAGTGGATGAGTTTCCGGCGGAGGTGGATGCGGGTCCAACGATAATGAGAGGTATCATCTTTATTGCAACTTCAGTAGCGACTACTTTATTCGATAGAGGTGCCTCCCACTCGTTTATATCTTCCCGTTTTGTGGATATGCTTAAACTTCCAACGAAACTTATGTCATTTGTTATGAAGTTAACGAGACCTCTGGAAAAGAGGAAAGAGCAGGGGTTTCGGTGTCCTTGTTCATTGTCGATAGCCGATGCAGAATTGGTTTGGGATTTCCTCTTTCTCGATTTCGATATGTTTGACATAATCATCGGGATGAATTGACTTATCGCTAATCGTGCTGAGGTTGATTGTTATCATGGACGTGTCTTGTTCCTTGTGGTCGATGGGAGCTCTTGGGTGTTTTAGGAAGAGTGGGATCTGAGGTCTGGTTGTAAGATCCCAGACTTCGTGGAGGTATGTCCTCATTTAAATTTTGGTTTGAATCCTTTAAAGTTGCCTAATTAAATGGTTTTTAGGCGTATGAGGAAGCTCGGGGGTGTTCCGGGGGTTCGGGACACGAAAGAAAGAGAAATCGGGCCATCCTGTGCATGTCGCACAGTTGACGTACGGTTATTGCAAACCGTGCAAGGAGAGAGCCAAACCGTGCAACCTTGGACAATGACATTCCGCACGGTTGGAGCACGGTTTGTTAAACCGTGCGAGATTCCTAGGTAACCGTGCGACTTCGACCCCTCTTGGACAGAGGCAGGCACATGGTTGACGTACGGTTTGGCAAACCGTGCGGCCAAACTGTGCGCCCATTAAAAAGTGAGAATTAACCCTTTCCCCCTCCCTCGGGATTTTAAGTTCCTCACCCGATTTTCTTCTCCATTCTTCCTCCTCCAGCCCTAGTGACGAACCAAAGCCCCCAAATTTTCCAAAGGGTCGGTCTCCTTCATTTCTTGGCCGTTTGGAGTGCCGTTGGTTGCAAATCGAAGCTCCGAGTAAGCCTAACGCTCCTCTTGCTTCTCTTTTCCGGATTAGTGTTTGCGGTTTTATTATTCTTCTTTCGAAGCCCAAAAACCTTATTTTTCCGGCAGATCTTAGGTTGTGGCTACAAAGGGTGCTTGAATCCGGATCTAATGCTAAGGTTAAGCGAGCGTTCGTCTACAGATTCGAGGTAGGTGGTCTACAAGTTATATCCCATAGTCTAGTTGATGTTTTGTCCATGTGTGGTTGAGTTATTGGCTTTCCCTTGTTGTGCGTTTGATGCCTTTAGTAAGTTTTGGTAAAATGGTTGGCTAAAGTGACAAATTGAACCCCTCATGATCCCCGTGGGATGCATTGAGGTTGGTTAGACCGGTTTAGGGCCACCCTTGGGGTGTGCCAACATTTTCGAGCTTGCTAAATGACAATGTTAAACAGAGTTGATTTGTATTGAAATAGAGCCCATGATAAATGTGACGAGATGCTAGTTGAATTATAAAGAGGCGCTAATGTTGGTTGTGACTAGTCTTTGACAATGGCATTTGGGATTGTTTGGCATGATGTAAAAAAGGGTTAAATGGGTTAATGTGAATGTGTTCATTGGCCTATGAAATTGTATTGGAAATGCGTAAATGGTTTACGACATATGAATTGATGAATATGTTAAATGGGCTATGAAAGGAAAATAGTAAATGTGTTAATGGGTTAAGCCGTGAAGATGATTTTGTATGCTAAAAGAAATGTGAAATGTGAAATGTGAATGTTATGTGTGTTGTTTTTGGTATGGTTTGTGATATGGTAGATGCACGTGCAAATGGCTTGGTGGTGTGGGATAATGGACTGAGGCTCTAAACCCCACCCCTTGAATGCACGGGTTAGGGAATCAGACTGAGGCTCTAGGCCCCTAACAGACGCATTTGATGAAACTACCTGGACCGAGGCTCCAAGGTAAGTGTGATGCGTTGTTTATGAAATGTTTTTCCTTAGTGAGATAGGGAACTTGATTTATTCCCTTATGAATGGTAATTGACCGGCTTAGGCCGTTGTGTAAATGCTGTAAATGCTTAACCCATGGAACTAGTGAAGGAATGAAATGAATAATGGAAATGGTTAAAGTGTATATTGTTAACTAATGGCACCCAGGTTACCACTGTTTATGATAGGGTGCGAGATCAGGTAGGGGATTGGGTTGTATATACTAGGAGGAATAAGGGTAATATGGTCAATGTAAATAGGGGTGGTTAGTGTTTGTTACGATATGTTGGGTGGTATATAAAAGGGGTGGCTTAGGGAGAGTAAAAGGCAGCGTAGTTCATTTTTTAGTCGGCTTTCAGCTTGGGCAGGGGGGAACGGGTGCTCTCATGTAATGGCAGGTACTCACTCGGTTTTCCTCTTGGAACTCCTTCGCAAAAAACCTAATAGAAGTCTTGGCTTGGAATTCTCTCTCTGTCTCCCTTATTTTCTTCCTGATCTAACCGAACCTATCAATTGGTCCGCCTGCCTCCTGCTTCCTCTACGTTCGCGCGCTACTGAGCTGTTTGTTTGCTTCGTCTCGTACACTTTCTGCTCTGATTTCACATGGCGACTCGTCAACAGGATCACCTCGATGGCGTGGAACAACGGTTGGGACGTAATGAGGATCAATTGGCTGAACTTCTCCAGGTGATCAATACACTTACTGTTAGTCAACAAAAGCTCACGGGCGAAACTAAAGAATTTCGTGGCTATATCACTGGTGCGCTGCGACGGTTGGATAAGGAACCGCGCCACCAGAATTTTCCCGTTCTGGATGGTCCTGATATTTCTACTGGTGATTCTGGTGGTAGTGTCGCACTTTAGGAGGCGCGCACATCGTTGCCTGTTGATAGTGCGTTTCCTCCTACTCATCGTGTTGATTTACCTTCGTTTGATGGAACCGATCCTCGTGGCTGGCTCGTTCGAGCTGATCATTATTTTCGTCTGTATCAAATTCCAGATACTATGAGGTTGCCATTAGCTCATCTCTATGGATGGAACATCGATTCATTGGTTCACAATTTTAATGGAGGTACGTCCAACTATTTTGTGGCCTGATTTTTAAGATTGAATTATTAGAACGTTTTGGTGGACTTGATGTTTTGAATCCGTATGAAGAGTTGGCTGCTCTTGCACAACAAAGTTCTGTTTCTGAATATGTAGAACACTTTGAATATTTAGCTTCCATGATTCCACGCCAACCAGAAAAACAATATATTGGTTATTTTCTGCATGGTTTGCATGATGATATCCGTAATTGGGTTTGGATTCATAATCCTTCTACTCGTTTGGAAGCGATTCGTCTGGTTCGTCATGTTGAGTTGGCCGTTACCCGTGGTGTGGGGGTGCCTTTTCGACCTGATGTGTCTCGAGTTTCTGGTACTCTACGTGACAGGGAGTTCTCTCAGCCATTATCTCGTCCGCTGACTCCAACTTCTCTGAGCCTTGGTACTCGTCCAGTTCCACGTAGTAATGCTTATGTACTTGTTGTGCGTTCTAATGTTCCTTCGACAGTCGGTTCTGGTGGTCGCGGTATACGACATCTTACGACCCAAGAATGGGAAGAGCGTCGTAAGAAGGGTCTTTGTTTTCGGTGTGGATTGCCATATATACTCCGCTGCATAAATGCTCTGATCCTAAACTTCGAGTTTTACTTCTCGGAGAGGACGATGATGACAATTCTTTTGTTGATAGTCCGGTTTTGCAAGAAACTGTACCTTCTTCTGCTGTCTCGGAATCTGATTTGGTTGAGAGTTCGGTACTTGAGTTACAAGGACTAGATTTTTTCCAGCCAGCTCCACAGCAACCTTGTCAAGACAATACAGTTATGAGGGTCGAGGGATACATTGGCGAGTTAGCAGTCTTACTTCTTCTAGACAGTGGTGCCACTCATAACTTTATTTCTCCAGCTTTGGTTAATTCACTCAGTTTACCTGTTCACCACTCCGCTGCAATGATGGTTAAACTTGGTGATGGACATACAATTTGCTGTCAAGGAGTTTGTAAGCATTTGCAGCTCACTTTAGCCGGTTATTCTTGTTTCATTGATGCTTGTGTTCTGGAGTTGGGTGGTCTGGACCTTATTTTGGGCGTGGCTTGTCTACGAACATTGGGAGATGTCGTAATAAATTGGGCTGTGTTAACAATGCGTTTTTTGTCGGATGGTAAAGAATTTTTACTCTGTGGCGTGTCTCCTACTGCGCGGGTACCTTCTCCTTTGGCGAATTGGATGAAATAGACGTCTATTTTGGGCTGTTTTCGTTTGCTATCGGGAGGCAAACGCAGTGAAACTTCTGTTCCATTGTTGTTTGACCAGCAACATTCTATACAGCTGCTATTGGATACTTGGCAACGAGTTTTTACTGTCCCGGATGGTTTACCCCTTGTTTGGCAGCATGTACATCATATTCGCTTACAGCCAGGGCAAGACCCTGTTTCTGTTTGTCCTTATCGATATCCCTATTTTCAGAAGAATGAAATTGAATGTCAAGTCGAGGAATTGCTTCAATCTCAGGTTATTCCTCCTAGTTCTAGCGCTTATTCCAGCCCGGTTCTTTTAGTCAGAAAGATTGATGGCACTTGGCGAATGTGTGTGGACTATAGGTTTCTTAACCGGGTTACTATACCCGATAAATTTCCTATTCCTGTTGTTGAGGAATTATTGGATGAGGTAGGTGCCGCTGTTTTCTTTTCTAAGTTGGATTTAAAATCAGGTTATCATCAAATTTGAATGGCACCAATGGATGTTGAGAAAACAACTTTTTTGTACTCATAGTGGACATTACGAATACTTGGTTATGCCTTTTGGGCTTACCAACGCCCCTTCAACTTTTCAGGCTGCCATGAATGATTTATTCCGTCCTGTACTTTGGAAGTTCGTTTTGATTTTCTTTGATGATATTTTAGTATATAGCAGTGATTGGGCAGCTCATCTTGAGCACCTGCAGACGGTGTTACAGCTCCTTTCTGAAATTTTTTTCTTTGCCAATCACAAGAAGTGTCTTTTTTCTCAGCAAGAGGTCGAATATCTTGGCCATATTGTTTTTCATTTGGGTGTTTCGGCGGACCCACTTAAGGTTGCGGGTGTTGTGGATTGGCCCTGTACTCACACGGTAAAGGGTGTCCGTGGTTTTTTGGGTGTTACGGGTTATTACCGGAAATTTATTCATGGGTATGGCCAAATAGTTCAACCCCTTACTGTTTTAACTCGCAAGGAGCGTTTCTCTTGGACAGTGGATGTGCAACATGCTTTTGATCGGTTAAAGTAGCTTCTTACACAGGCACCAGTTTTGGCTTTACCCGATTTTTCTAAGCAATTTGAGGTTGAATGTGATGCCTCAGGACGAGGGGTTGGAGCTGTTCTAATGCAAGATCGTCGTCCCATTGCTTATTTTAGCAAAACTTTGGCACCTAAGACTTTAATGAAATCTACCTATGAAAAGGAGACGATGGCCTTGGTGCTGGCTATACAACATTGACGACCTTATTTGTTGGGATGAACTTTCACTGTTTTTTCAGACCATAGAAGTCTGAAATACTTATTACATCAGCGTGTTGTTTCTCCTGATCAACAACATTGGATTGTTAAGCTGTTAGGCTATCGTTTTGATGTAAAATTTAAACCCAAACATGAAAACACTGCTGCAGATTCGTTGTCCCGTCGGGAGGAGCATTCAGCCTGTCAACATATTCAATCATTTCCTGTTTGGGATGATGTGAGTGGCCTCATTGGAGTCACCCATTTAGACCCTTATTTAAATAATATTGTTCAGCAACTGTCCACCGGACGTCCTGCCCGTTCTGGTTATTCTCTTTCTCGTGGAGTTTTGTTGTATCATGGTCGTTTGGTGCTACCTGCAGTTTCTTCTTTAATCCCTCGACTGCTTGAGGAGTATCATAATTCTCCCCAAGGGGGACATTCCGGTTTCTACCGTACCTATCGATGGTTGGCAGCGAATCTGTATTGGGTCGGAATGAAGCGCCAGGTGCTGGATTACGTCCAACAATGTGCTGTTTGTCAGCGTTCAAAGTACTTTACTCTCTCACCTGCTGGTCTTCTGCAGCCTTTGGAGATTCCTTCCGTTATTTGGACAAATCTTTCTATAGACTTTATCTCTGGGTTACCGTGCTCTCGTGGATATAGTGTTATTTTTGTTGTTGTGGACAGGTTGTCCAAATATGCTCATTTTATTCTTTTAAAGCATCCTTATTCTGCTAAGAAGGTCGCTGAAGTTTTTTTTTCAGGAAGTGGTTCATCTCCACGGGATTCCAGCTTCTATTGTTAGTGATCGTGACCCGTTTTTTCTTAGTCTTTTTTGGAAGGAGTTATTTCAGTTTAGTGGTACCAAATTAAAATTCAGTTCGGTTTATCATCTGCAAACGGATGGTCAAACGGAGGTTGTTAATCGCTGTTTGGAAACTTACCTTCGGTGTTTTGCGGGCGAGCAACCTACCAGTTGGTCTTTTTGGCTTCCTTGGGCTGAGTTGAACTACAATACCACTTGGCATGACTCTATCAACACTACTCCCTTTGAAGTCGTCTATGGTCGTCCGCCACCATCAGTACTCTCTTATTTACCCTCTGAAATTCGAGTAGAAGCAGTGGCTTCGGCTTTGGGTGATCGTGATGAGGCCTTGCGCTAGCTTCGACATCATTTGGCACATGCCCAATGTGCGATGAAGCGGCAGGTTGATCGCCATCGGAGGGCAGTGGAGTTTCAACCAGGAGACCAAATTTTTCTCAAACTTCGGCCTCATCGCCAGTCTTCAGTTGCTCACCGGATCAATCCTAAGCTTTCTCCCAGATTTTTTGGCCCTTTTCCTATTGTCAAACGGATTGGACCTGTCGCTTATCAGCTGGCTCTACCTCCACACTCCCGGATTCACCGTATTTTTCATGTTTCCCAGCTAAAACGGGCCATTGGTGACCATTCTGTTCAGACCACTTTACCGGTTGATTTGGAGGCTGATTATTCTGATTACCCAGAACCTGACAGCATTCTTTCCTGTCGCTTGCTGCAGCAGGATGGTGCCGCACTGCCACAATACTTAGTACATTGGCGTGGTCAACCGATGGATGAAGCTACTTGGGAAGATGAATATATTCTTCAAAACCAGTTTCTTGATTTCAGTCTTGGGGACAAGCCTGTTTCTCAAGATGGGGGGAGTGATAGGGTGCGGGATCAGGCAGGGGATTGGGTTGTATATACTAGGAGGAATAAGGGTAATATGGTCAATGTAAACAGGGGCAGTTAGTGTTTGTTAAGATATGTTGGGTGGTATATAAAAGGGGTGGCTTAGGGAGAGTAAAAAGCAGCGTAGTTCATTTTTTAGTCGGCTTTCAGCTTGGGCAGGGTGGGCACAGGTGCTCTCATGTAATGGCAGGTACTCACTCGGTTTTCCTCTTGTAACTCCGCAAAAAACCTAATAGAATTTTCGGCCTGGAATTCTCTCTCTCTCCCTTAATTTTTTCCTGATCTAACCGAACCTATCAGTTTATCTCGTCATTTATTTAGTACTTGCATGCACTATCAGTTTAGACCGAATATTTTGTAGACACCGTTGGTGGTGACCTACTGAGTTGTACTCACACCCTGCTCGGGCCACCATTGGGTACCCAAGCAGATTTCATGGTTGCATGCTAGGACAAGGGTAAAGGCCCTATGCTAGGGAGTTGAGTGAGGCTTGGGATGTGCATGGTTGAAGATCCGGACTTGGAGTCAGGACCCGTTTTGGGGATTCAATTGTTGGTCTTTATTTTGGGTTTTCCTTACTTCTCGCACTGTTAGCATGACATGACATATTTATTGTTTGGTTATGGTTATACCCTGCTTGGGAATTGGTTGGTAATGCATGATTTTGGGTTTATTGCCTTTTGTTCCCTTATTTTATATGTTATCTGCTGTGACTCACTCTGGTAAAGAGGATATAGTCTCCCCACATGATTTGTTAGACCCTCGCAGCTAGTCGGCAACCTCTGGCGTACGGGGAGGCGCGCTTGAGGTTATGTGGCGACCCGGCTCGGAGCACCGGTTTAGTGGCTTCCGGGTCGGGGACGTTACACAGGTCGTGCATAACCTTCTTACCCAGAGCTCAGGAGTTTGTTTTCTGCTGATGCAGTCGAGTCCGGACAGACAGCTTGTATGAAGTTTTAGGATAAGAGTTTTGTAATAAGTTGTATAAGTTCAAATTCTTTTGAAGTTTCCAAGTTTGAATTAAGAAACGAAGACCGGATTGAATCAATGTTTTGTATTTCAATGGGTCAAGAGAACCGCACAGAGGAAGAAAGTACCGGACAAAGTTCTGGACAGAAAAGTTTCGGACAATCAATTTCCGGATTGAACTTTTGACACGACTTTGTAAAGTTCCAATTTGAGCAAAGTTTTGGAGAATTTAAGAAGATTCTAGAAGACTCAAGATGAGTTGAGAAGATTTGAGAAGCGCTCAAATGAAGTTCAAATATCCGAGAAATTCAGATTTGTGAATTTTTGGTGAGTGGGAAATTTTTTCAGGTTCATCACCTTTGCTATTTCTGGAGCGCCTATAAATAGAGGTGGAAAGTACATCATACTTGATCACTGTTCACGGACACAAATGCTGAAATGTTGAAATTTTTTTATCTAAGGAGGTTTCCAGATAGAGTTTTTCGGTCAGAAGATTGGACGGAGCAAAGTTCAGAAGATCAGACAGAGGAGAAACGGACAATGAAGATCGGACATAGTTTCGAGCAGAATTTTGTGAGGCATTGAGTTTTGTTAATCTAACAGAACAAAGGTTTTGTAAAAGGCGCAAGTTCAGAAATGGTGCATCAGATAGAGTTCATTGGGCGCAGGCCCATCAGACTCAGTCTCATCGGATTGAGTTTTCGGACAGACCTTTGGCGGAGCAGTTTGAACAAAGTTACGTTTTTTGCTGACTCTGATTCTGTAAGCAAAATTTGTAAACTAACGAGAGTTAGTATAATCAATTCTTTCGGGAGATAGAAGGTGTCAAATGGGAGTTGACACCAAAGTTGTATTCACTTTTTTATAATAGTGAATTTCTGTAGACCCACGGGAGTAACTATGACAAGGTTGTAGGTTCTCATCTTGAGGACGAACCTTGTAAATCTTGTGTGCTTTGTTTACTTTCCTACATTTTCATGCATTTGAGTTTACTAAAAATTGATAAGGAATAAACTCTAACAAGTTGCAGGGGTTAAGTTTATTAAAGTTGAAATTCGTAAAAAGACAGTCACTGATTCAACCCCCTCAGCGATTCAACAATCCTTAGAAACTTTAGGTTCATCAAGGATTTATGGAAGTTGGTGTCACCTTTGAATGCTCTTACCAGGAAAGGGGTGAAATTCGTATGGGATGCAAAGTGTCAGTCTTCTTTCGATGAATTAAAACGAATTCTGACATCAGCTCTTATTCTGATCTTACCTGAGCCCGGTAAGGGGTATGTGGTTTTATGTGATGCTTTTGGTGATGGTTTGGGTTGCGTGCTTTTACAGGAGGATCATTTAGCGGCTTACAGCTCTCGCCAGCTTCGACCGTATGAGAAGAATTATCTCACTCATGATTTATAGCTTGCCGTAGTTATGCACGCGGTTAAATGTTGGCGGCACTATCTTTTTGGGGGCAGGTTCATAGTCTTTTCTGATTATAAGAGTCTGAGTTATATCTTTTCTTAGAAAGTCTTGAATCTCAGACAGAAGCAGTGGGTGGAATACCTTTAGACGTTTGACTTGGACATCGCCTACACACCGGGGAAGGGGAATGTCATTGCAGACGCCCTCAGCAGGGAAGTACTATCGCAAGCTGTTCTAGAATCGAAAGAGTCGAACCTTGTGGGGCTTTTCGCTCAGTTGCACTTGGATGCTCAGGAGGACATTTGTATGGTTCTGACTAGTGTTCAGTCATCATTATCTCTCATTGAGTTCATTCTGCAGGATCAGCAGCAGGATGATGAATTCAGGGGACTTTGAGAAACCCTTTATAGTGGGGAGATCATTTCTGGTTGATTTTTCTCTTCAGATGGTATTCTTTGTTTTGGGGATCAATTTTTCGTCCCATCAGCTGTGAGTAGCTTAGTTTTGTTTGACTGTCGTAGTTTTTCGTGGGTCGTTTATTTGGGTATTATGAAGATGTATTATGACATGAGACAACGATTCTGGTGACCGAGTATGAAGCGTGACATTGCAGATTATGTGTCCCTTTGTTTACACCTGCCAACAGGTAGAGACAAAGCATCTGAAATCTTCTGGTTTGCTTTAACCTCTTTCGGTGCCGGTTTGGAAATGGGACGAGGTGTCCATGGGCTTTGTTTTTAGATTATCACAGACTCCCTGAGGGAGAAATGCTATCTGGGTGGTGATTGATCAGTTGGAAAAGCTGGTTCACTTCATTCCAATCAGGGACACCACTAAGGTTGAAGACCTGGGTAAGCTGTATGTGCAGGAGGTTGTGAGGTTACATGGGGTTCCCTCTATTGTTTCGGACAGATATCCTAGGTTTTACTTACGGTTCTGGAAGAGTCTCCAAGAGGCGATGAAGACTTAGGTTAGGTTGAGTGCAACTTACCATCCACAGACAGACGGTTAGACGGAGCATGCTATTCAGATCTTGGAGGATATGCTCTGTGCCTGTGTCTTAAATTTTGGTGGATCAGGGGATATCCATCTAGGACTGATTGAGTTTGCTTATAACAACAACCATCAATTGTCGGTTAAAATGACTCCCTTTGAGACTTTGTTTGGCCGCCCATGCCGACCACCTCTTTGTTGGGCAGAGGTGGGTGAGTCCTCTTTGGTAGGACCAAGTCTCGTTCAGGAGACGTTGGGGAGGATCCAGGGTAGATGTTGACGTTTGGTTGCAACTCAGAGTCGGCATAAATTGTATTCGGATTGTCGGTGCCGTCCTTTGAAGTTTTTCATTAGTGATCGTGTTTTCTTAAATGTTTCTCCTCAGTTGGGTCATCATCGGCTTGGAAAACAGGGAAAGTTGGCTCCGAGATATGTTGGATCGTTTGAGGTCACTGAGCAACTTGGGCAGGTTGCTTATCAGTTGACATTATCAGTTTTGTTGATGAGTATTCATGATGTTTTCCACATATCCCAGCTCAAGAAGTACCATCCCGATCCCTCTGATGTTCTGAGTCGGGAAGAAATCGAGTTAGAGTTAGACGTTTCTGTTGTTGAGAAACTAGTGGAGATCGTTGACTCAGGTGAAAGTCTTGCGTGAGAAGTCGATTCCTTTGTTCAGAGTATTATGCGACACGGATCAGATTCTCACGAGACTTGGGAGCGCGAGTCGTTGATGAGGAAGCAGTGACCTCACCTCTTTCCAGATACCATTCTTCCACGACTTCTCGGGGATGAAGTCTTATAGTAGAGAGTTCGTAACACCTCGTTACCTTCTTTCAGGTATTTCTTAGCTCTCTTTTCGTTTACCTCTTTGTTTGGGGGCATTTTGGGCCTTTCGAGGATGGAGAGCGTTTTTTGAGGGAAATGACCTAAAGTTTGGGAATGTATGTTTGTTGGAATTAATGGAGTTTGGATATAAATTTGAAAAAGGCTTAAGAGGATGTCCTTTGGGGTGCGGGTTGACCCTGGGGCTTTTTCCAAATGTTTCTGTAGAATTTGATTGTTGGGTGTTTTCACGTCGTGAATTGGTTACACGACGTGAAACCTTTGCCAGGCCGATGCTGTGAACTGGTGCAGAGCGTGAAAAGTTTACACGATGTGAAACTAGTTCAAGTCGTGAAAAGGTCAATCAATGTTTGTTTAATCGAGGCGACGCCTTTTTCAATGTATGTGCATTGCATGGATTTCACATCGTGAACTCGGGATTCACGTCGTGTAATGTGCACATTCTGTAGGTTTTTATGCGTTGCACGTCCGATTCTTTTTTGTTGGAGTCTGCATCCCACATCGGACTTGTGGTCCGATGTGGTCTTTATTATTCATTATAAAAGAAGCTCAATGCCTCCTTTAGAGAGTGCCTTGGGTATGATGTTCTCCATATCATTTTACATGGTATCAAAGGTGGTTATCTAACCCGAGCCTTCCTTCCCATTTTTCCTCTCTCGCCATAAGTTTCCTAGATTTTCCCCCTTTGGGGGGGCGGCGGCCCCAGGCCATTGGCCACCTTCACGCAGCGCCCCCCCTCCCATCCGTTGTTCCTCTACGATCCGGCCCCCGCCTGAGAGACGACCTCCTCCCGTCGCGAACGACCCCCCCAGCGGCACCCTCCTGTCGCGAACGACCTTCTGTCCACCGGTCCTGCCCGACTCTGCCCTCCCGTCGCGCCTCTCGGACTCGCTGTGCCTCCCGATCTCGACGGCGCACCTCCCGATCCCGACGCCAGATCCCGGCGCTGCCGCATCTGTCGCGGCTCCCGGCCCTCCCTCCGTCCAGGTAGAACCCTCCCCTTCGCCTACTCCCGCGATGTCCCGGTCCTCCACCCGTCGTCGCCTCCCGCAGATCGTCCCCAGTCCACGACAACCCCCCTTTCCGTACGAGGCATCTCTCGCATCCCTATGCACCGCCCGACGTCGCCTCTGTGCGCGCGACGCTCGTCGTACCAGGCGACCCACATTCCTCCGCCCCGCCCTCCACCAGCCTCCTCCTCTGCGTGCGACGGACAAGACAACCTCCCCTCTTCCAGATTTGGCTCGATCCGGCCAGATCTCGTCACTGGTTTGTCCTCCTCGCGCCGAATCTTCGCCCCGACCATTCTCGTGCACCGTAACCGCATTCGCCGGATGGTCCTCCACCTGACGGCGCCTCCTGCGGAGCGTTCCCTTTTCGTGACGCCTCTACCACTGCTCCCTCCATGCCGACCTCCTCCTGTGGCAGCCGCCGCCTCCATGCCGGCCTCCTCTTGCGGTTTCTCGGCGCTCCGACGACTGGCCCGCCTGTGCGGATTTCCCAGTGACTCTGACGGTCGGGCCGCCTGTGTGGTTTTTTCGGCGACTCTGACGACCAGCCTGCCTATGCGGCTTTCTCGGCGCTCGGTTGACCAACACCGCCAGTACGGCTTTCCCGACGCTCCGTCGACCAGCACCGCTTGAGCTGCTTGACAAATCTTTTTCAGCAGTATCATCCATCTTCGTGAGGGGGAGTAGCAACCATGACGATTTATCTTTGTTTTATTATGTTTTGTCATCAAGCTGGGTGGGTATGTCTAGCTTGAGGGGGAGTGTTTGCAGCGTTTCTTGTTTGTTTTGTATTGTCTTTGTTTTGGTCTCTTTTTTTTATGTGTCCAAGCTAGGTACACCTAGCTTGAGGGGGAGTGTTGGAGTCTGCATCTCACATCGAAGTTGTGGTTCGATGTGGTCTTTATTATTCATTATAAAAGAACCTCAAAGCCTCTTTTATAGAGTACCTTGGGTATTGAGTTCTCCTCCATATCATTTTACATTTTTCATTCGACATGCAGACTCCTCTCTCGAAACCCAGGAGCTCTCCCAGGTGATTTTGGGGATCTCCGTTCCTTTCGGATAGTTTCATTCGACGATTGATCTTCGTTATAGTTGCGTTGCATCTCTCCAGGTAAGCGATCTTTTTGCTTCTTCATTGTCGTTGGTCGCAGCAGTGCCATTGCACTATGTTTTCAGATCCATTGGTCTTGTGGTGTTGATTCTTCTTGATCCCTTCTAGATCCGTTGTGCTGGAGTTTGACCTTTTTGTTGGTTTGGGTGCGACGTGCGAGTTCCTTGAGGTACGTGGTGTTTTATCTTCTCCGCCGACCGTTTTGCTTGTTGAATTGATTATGAGATGTAATGATTGATTCTAGGGCCTCCATTGTTGTCTTTGCGACCTTCCGTGTTGATGGATCCCATTGTGGGTGTGTACAATTCAAGTTTGAGGTAGGTGGTTCCGTCTCTAGTCTGTGTTGTCTGAGATGTAAGGATTGATTCTAGGGCCTCCATTGATTTGTGTGCGTGTGCAAATGGGTTTTTCAGAAAAGATGGTTTTCCCCTTGTTTTTGTAAAAGGAAAAGGTATTTTCAAAGCATTGTGAAATAGATTTATGAAATGGTTTTCAAAGCATGGTTTTGATGAAATGGTTTGAAAAGTGTAGCACGTGGGAAGCCTTGAGTACGTGGAAGGTGTAGTAACAAACCTCATCCGTTGATACAATCGGGGGGTTCACTCATAGGGTGTTCCTATTCTCCTTAGGCCCGTTGTTCTAGGGCCTTGTTAGACCTGTTGGGTGGTTCACTTGTTGGGGTGTTCCTCTGCTCTCTAGATTTGATGAATATGTCTAGAGACTTGATGCCCGCGATTGTCTATATTTGGGTACGAGTGTTCTAGCTAGCCTGACGTGTAGTGATCCTTGACGTGATTTACTTGTGTTTTGGTTTGTACTGCTTTGAATTTGATATGATCTGTGATACATGCTTTGACTGCTTTGATGTATGTGATATGCTTTAAAATTGTTTTACCTGAATTATTTGGAAATGTAAGATTTATTTATCATGCTTTTGATATAAAAACTGTTTAACTAATTATCATGCCTTATTTTCTTTAAAGTTGAGTATTGTTTGGACTGTTGTACAAAGACTTGTTATGAAACACTTGGGTTGGATCCAACTGAGCCTGTTTAGCTCACACCTTTCGTGCGTAGACCATGTTATGTCTTTCGATTCAGGGAAAGACAAGGTGCCGTAGTGAGGCGGCGAGGTTTATGTCAGATGTGTTTGGGTAGTTGGTGGTGAGATCGTGGAAGTTTGCCCACGCTATCACATAAAGTAGCTGTTTCGGTTTTAGTTGTCTTTTGATGTTGGACTTATACCTTGAAGATTGTTTAGCTACTTTTGAGTTGTATCTTTTCTGCTGTTTCTCTTTTGCTATGACATATATTTCTTGTTTTACTCTTTCGCTGTTTCTTCTCGTCGTGTATATATATATGTCACGTTGTCTGCTTCAGGTTGGACGAAATCGTTCCCTCTAGTTGTTGTTAATGCTCGGGTGCTAATCGCCAACTCGTGGGGATCGGGAGCACCCTTTGGGTATGTGACGGGTCGGGTCGGGTACCGGTTTGTGAGGGTATCCGAGTTGGTTCGCCACAATACCCTATAGCAACCCCCCCCCCCCTCCCCCCCCCCTCCCCCAACAACTAATAACCCACACCCAGAGTCTGCTGAATTATTTTCATAGACGTTTCAACGACTGCGACTCGATTTTCCATCCTTGTATGCATTCAAAGCAACAAAGTCTTGATGTTGATTGTTCGACTTTGTTAAGAGTTAAATGTTTCTTAATATATGTGTCCCACATCGGTGTGGGTAACCCATTGTACTCCTTTTCTCATCTATAGATTGAGCACCCTACCTCATTTGTAAGGTACGGGTTTTCATTGTAACATGGTATCAAAGGGCTAGGTTATTTTTTCCAACCCTCCCTCCCAGCGCCTCCTGTGCACCAAAACCCCATGCGCGCCGATCCTCCCTACCGGACGAGCTCTCCTTGTCGAACGAGCCCCATCCCGAGCGCCTCCTGCGCGTCGCCCTCCCCTCGCGGCGCCGCACCACAAAACAATTGCATTTAAAAAGAGTATCCAAAACTTTTTTGAAAAAGAGGGAGTCATTCTATGAAAATGGGAGAGGTTCAAAGACACTCTAAACATGGTTCCACTCCATGATTTTTCTATTCCTGAACAAGTGAGAATTTTCTATGAAGGGTTGGGTTTGGGAAACAAACAATTTATTGACATGATGTGCAATGAAACTTTCAAAAACAAAGCCCCAAATGATGCGTACGAGTATCTAGAAAGCCTTGCTGAACAAAATCAAACATGAGGAACATCACCTTATTCTGAAAAGCCACAAAGAACTACTGGAATGCATACACTTAGAGAAGAGGAAAACCTTAGGGCGAAACTTGTTGCACTCACTAGGAAGGTGGAGGAGATAGATCTTAGGAAGGTCCATGAAATTCAAACCGTTGGCCCCGTTTGCACAATTTGTGACAAACATGACCGCAAGACCGACAACTGCCCAACCATCCCTTCCATTAAAGATGTTCTTCTAGGAGGACCACCTGCTGAAGTCAATGCCCTAAAATTCCAAAAGCCCCAATACCAAAACACATTCAACCCAAGGTATAATAACCACCCAGGCTTCCGCTGGAAATATAACCAACAAGCTAGCCAACCACAAGGACCAAACCCCTACCCTACACAAAACTTCCAAAACCATAACCAGTTCCAACCACAACCAGCCCAATACCAACACCCTACCAGCAACCCATCCAGCAACTCATGCAACAACCAATCCAACAACCAAAGTATCCTCCTGGGATAAACCAACCAGCACAAGCCCCTACCCAATATGTCCCTCTACTAATCCTTGAACAGTTGTGTAAACAAATGGAGAAAATGAACTCAGAAGTCTCATCCCTTAAACATGAACTACAAACCATAAAAACCGGGAAGACACCCATGCCTACTCAAGCAGTACCATCCTCAACTTTAAGGGGAGAGTCAGGTTGCTCTCAAACAACTCATGAACAACTAAAGACTGTGACAATTTTAAGAAGTGGGAAATCAATTGAGAAACCTGAACAAATAATTCAAAAACCATATGAAGATTCAAACTCTAATGAAAATTCAAATGAACCACATGATCAAACTGAAAAAACTGATAACAATGTGAAAGAAACAACTCTTCAAAAAACGATCCCACAACCTGCACCATTTCCTTAACGCCTGAGGGGGAAAACCCAGCCTGAATTGAGTGAAACATTGAGGGAAATATTCTCACAAGTCAAGTTGAACATTCCACTCCTCGATGCCATTCAAACCATTCCTGTATACTCAAAATACCTTAAGGACCTCTGCACATTTAAAAGGAAATTCTCACATAAGAACCAAGTCCTTTTGGCAGCAAATGTTAGCACAACAATCCAAGGAACCATTCCACCAAAGACGAAAGACCCAGGATGTCCTTACATCAATGTTGAACTAGGAGAGAACAAAGTTGTCAAAGCCTTGTGTGACCTAAGTGCCAGTGTCAATCTCATTCCCTATGCTGTGTACTACCAGTTAGGTTTGGAAGAGCTCCAACCCACATCTGTCACACTTCAACTTGCTGATCGTAGCATTTGGGTTCCAAAGGGGATTTTAAAGGATGTTCTGGTAAAAGTAGAAAACTTCATCTACCCTGCTGACTTCATTGTCCTTGACAACAATCCAAACTTAGGCAACAAGGAACAAACCCCAATTATCCTTGGTCGTCCCTTGCAACAATCAACTCTATTATCCGAGTCCGAAATGGGAACATGACCATCACCTTTTGGAAACATGAGTCTAGACTTGAACATCTATAATGCAAGCTCACAAATAGGGGATTATGAGGATATTCATGAAGTAAACATGATAGGAAGCGTTGATAATGAATCCATAGAACATCAAAGAATATTTGAGGAATGTTTAAGTCAGGATGAGATTAATTTCCTTTGTTCAGATGAAGAGAGTTTATCTCCTTGGCTAGAATCACTTTCAGATTGCTCCTATGATGAAATCTTAAGACCAACAATCAGTGAAATCTTTCAGGAAACCACATTCATGAAGACCACTCCAACTCCCTTCCCTAACACTGATCAAACCAATCTAGTAGCTGGAACTTCTACACGTGGGGAATCAATCCTATCTGAAACTCAAAAAAAAAAAATGATCTTGAGGCAATGTCCCAATCTTCTGCTGAAATTTTGATCTTGAATTGAAAGAACTTCCTTCCGCACTTAAGTATGCCTTCCTAGGAGAAAATGGAACACATCCTATTGTCATTTCTTCTTTTCTTCAAGCCGATCATGAGAGGATGCTTCTAGATGTCCTTAGGAAACACAAGAAAGCCATTGGATGGACCCTGTCTGATATTCCTGGGATTAGCCCACTTATCGGGACTCATAGGATTGTTCTGGAATCTGATTCAAAGTCATGTTGTCAACCTCAACGACGACTCAATCCTAATCTCATGGAAGTAGCAAGAAAAGAACTTCTAAAATTGTTAAAAGCTGGTATCATATATCCCATAGCTGAGAGTGAGTGGGTCAGCCCAATCCAAGTGGTTCCAAAGAAGGCCGGAATCACAGTGATAACCAATAAGGATGAAGAGATTCTTCTAACTAGGGTGAGTAGTGGCTGGAGAGTCTGCATCGACTATAGGAAGCTAAACTCATTTACCAAGAAGGACCATTTCCCCTTACCATTCATTGACCAAGTCCTTGAGAGAGTCGCAGGTCACGCCTTCTACTGTTTCTTAGATGGGTACTCGGGGTACAATCAAATTGAGGTCTCCCTAGAGGATCAGGGGAAGACTACATTCACCTGTCCATTCGACACCTTTGCTTTCAAACGCATGCCCTTCGGGTTATGTAATGCCCCTGGAACCTTCCAGCGGTGCATGATGGGAATCTTCTGAGACATGGTAGAGGATTTTCTAGAGGTCTTCATGGATGACTTCTCTGTGTTTGGGGATGCATTTGAGGGGTGTTTGAGGAACGTGGAGAGAGTCTTGTCAAGATGTGAAGAAAAGAATCTGGTCCTAAACTGGGAAAAATGTCATTTCATGGTTAAAGAGGGACTAGTCCTTGGCTATCTAGTCTCAGCTAGAGGGATTGAAGTTGATAAAGCCAAAGTTGACATCATTTGTCACCTTCCATCACCCAAAACTGTCAAGGAAATGAGGTCTTTCTTAGGACATGCTGGTTTCTATAGAAGGTTCATTAGGAATTTCAGAGCTATTTCTCGACCACTTTGTGCTCTATTGGTGAAAGATGCTCCATTTTTATGGACATAAAGCTGTGAGGAATCATTCTCTACACTCAAGTCAGTTCTTGTCTCTCCACTTATCATGCAATCTCCAAATTAGAAACTTCCTTTTGAACTCATGTGTGATGCTAGTGACTTCCCTGTAGGAGTAGTCTTAGGACAACGGTGTGAGAAAACTCCACGTGTCATTACTTATACAAGGAAATCTTTAAATTATGCACAAATAAACTACACCACCACTGAGAATGAGTTACTTGCTGTTGTGTTTGCCTTAGAAAGGTTTAGGTCCTACCTCTTAGGATCCCCCATCACTGTGTTCACTGACCATTCTACACTAAAATACCTCTTCCAGAAACAAGATGTTTTGGCTAGACTGATTAGGTGGGTCATTCTCTTACAAGAATTTGACCTTACAATCAAGGACAAAAAGGGTATTGAAAATGTTGTAGCTGGTCATCTTTCTAGGATAGAATCTAATGACAAATTATCTCACCTTTATGTGTCTGATTCATTCGCTGATGAACACCTATACTCTGTGAGTGACTGCCCATGGTATGCCGACATAGCCAACTTCTTAGTTACAGGAGTCATTCCAAAATTCTTAGGGACTCAAGCTCGAAGGAAATTCCTTTCTGATGTTAGACACTATGTGTTTGATGATCCATACCTCTATAAGTTCTGCCCTGACCAAGTCATTATGAAGTGTGTCCCAGAATATGAACAAGAGTTCATTCTTAAATTCTGTCATAGTGAAGCATGTGGAGATCACTTTTCCTCTAAGAAAACTTCTGCTAAGGTTCTTCAGTGTGGTATCTTCTGGCCCACCCTCTCAAGGGACTCCTACACATTTTGTCAAAGTTGTCCTAGGTGTCAACAAGTAGGGTCCATCACAAAAAGGAATGAAATGCCACTCACTCCCATCTTAGTGATTGAAATCTTTGACTGCTGGGGGATTGATTTCATGGGTCCCTTCCCAAACTCTAGTGGATATCTGTACATCCTTTTAGCTGTCGATTATGTATCCAAATGGGTTGAGGCTATTCCTACAAAATCTAATGATCATCAAACTGTGATTAGATTTCTCAAGGAAAACATCCTCTCTAGATTTGGAATTTCTAGGGCTATCATTAGTGATCGTGGAACTCATTTTTGCAGTCGTCCATTCTCAGCACTCATGGACAAGTATGGAATTTCTCCCAGTGTCCACTGCTTACCACCCACAGACCAATGGTCAAGCTGAATTAGCCAATCGAGAAATCAAACAAATTCTTGAGAAAACAGTTAATCCATATAGGAAAGATTGGTCGAGCAAACTCTTAGATGCTCTTTGGGCATATAGAACCGCATATAAAACCATTTTAGGAATGTCCCCATATAGGTTGGTTTATGGAAAAACATGTCATTTACCAGTTGAAATTGAACATAAGGCTTTTTGGGCAATTAAGAAAATGAATTATGACCGAAAAAAAAGGAAATTAGATCTCAATGAACTTGAGGAACTTAGGAAGGAGGCTTATGAAAATTCAAGGATAAATAAAGCTAGAGTTCAAGCCTACCAATCTCGAAATCTTAAAACCAAACACATTGTACCGGGTAAACCTATTCTTTTGTATAGCTCTAAACTTCATTTACACCCAGGAAAGTTGAGATCCAGATGGTCGGGTCCATACATAGTGCATAAGGTGTACCCCCATGGGGCTGTAGAAATTCAAGATCCCACCAATGGTCAAACCTTTAAAGTTAATGGTTATAGAGTCAAACCATTCATTGAACCATTCCAAAAACATGAAGTAGATGAAGACTTGTGTGAACCAACCTTAGATGAGGAAAATACTTAAATAATTAGGGGTCTATGTTGAGCTAGCGACGTTAAACAAAAGCAATGCACGTGAGGCAACCCGTGGTTTTCATGTTTCCAATCTTTTTGAATCATCTTTATTTTTCAAATAGGATTAATAAATCAATTTTATATTTAAAAAAATATTTAACTCTGAATATGATAGTACCATAGACTATTGACCTGTTCTTCTATTATGAGTATGAATGGGTATGAAAGGGGAGCACCATATTCATCCGTGACACGTGGTGTGATCCTTGAGTAATACCTTACCCAGAAATTTAAAAAGAAGACAATGTATCATTAGTTTATTTTTATTTTTATGTGTTTGTAGGTTAAAATAAAAATACAAAAAAAAAATAATAATAATAATTAAAAAAAATTAAAAGGACGCGTTGTAGGTTGTGGGGAAAACCCCGTCACAACCGGCGAAGCTGCGGGGACTCGAATTCGGGACTGAAGGGAGACAGGGGCGCGTGCTTACCACTGACCTACGACTTATAGTGCTTCCTTATTCTATAATTTTTGTATATATACTTATATTTTACTTTTTTTATTATTATATAAATAAATAAATATATATATATTGTTTTGTTTTGTTTGTTTGTTTGTTTTTCCTTTTTCCACTAGAGAACTCTGTGAGTGACATGGATATCAAAAGACTAAATTGGAGTAACACGAACTTCAACTTCAACCACCAGGTGACTTCATTCCATGATCTTTATTTTCAATTTCGTTTTTGAACTCCCTTTCTCTGCCTCTACCCCCTTCTAAATTTTCTTTTCTTCAAACACTAGGAACAATGTTATTTTAAGTTGGAGGGGGAGATGAAATAAAAAATTTGATTTTGTGTAAAAAATTTGCTTTTGTGTGAAAAAAAATGTTTTGAAAAAAATGTGTGTAAATGGAAGGAAAAATTCATTTAACTTTGAACATGATAATACACATTGAAAACTTTGAAACTGAATATCAAATAATTTAGCATTCCCCGATTCTGATTTTAATCCATGTATAATTTAATGAGTATAGATTTTTGGAAAATGTGGCTGTCTAATGTGATATTTCATCATTTATATTTTTGTCCAAAAAAAATCACAACGCACGTCCTTTGGATAGTGGGGTATTAGTTTTAGTTCATGGGGTTCCCCAAATAAATAACATAAGTTTGGTGATCATTTTAGTTTTAATAC
The DNA here is from genome assembly GCA_963277665.1 of Viscum album. NCBI lineage: Eukaryota > Viridiplantae > Streptophyta > Magnoliopsida > Santalales > Viscaceae > Viscum > Viscum album. Next base: position 1,584,489,236 of record OY728121.1, read on the forward strand.
GAGTATTCAATAAAATAAAATAAAAAACAATAAATTTGCACTTAGAGCAATGAAATGACCTAATGCGTGGCTTTCGACACTTGGAGATTGTGACTCCATAGTTGTCTGACCCAGAGTTAGTAATTTTATTTCTATTTGTGATAATTTGACTTTGTTTTCAACTGAGTTAACACGAGATGATGCCCGAGTATGTGAGCTTCACTTGGGGCCCTAAGGTCTTTGAGTCTGGGAGTCATCAGCTTTTGAGTGCAATTTCAATTACCATGGAAATATTGCAAAAAAAAAAATGAATACTCATATTAATATTGAAATGTGATTCCACCTAGCGCTTCCATCATTTCCCCCTTGAATAAAGATGAACCCTCATGTCTATTGCGATGCACAACAAATCATCATGCTTAATTAATATTGGATGAAATATGGTGATGAAATTGAACAAATGAATGAGCTTGAGATTGGGATCTGCTTATGAAACTATCTTGTATTAAAATATTTTGACAAGTTTCATGATTGTTTGGTATAAGGGTTCTCGGTGATCAATGTATATTAAAAAGATTTTGGAAAAGAGAATTCGAATTTCATATTGTTGAGATATATTTTGCTCGGGACTAGCAAAACTCAAGTTGGGGGTGTGATTAGCCATTGAATGTGGCTAATATTCATTGTTAATATATACAATATTTATGTGCTTTATTATTCATAAACACCATTTTATTGCATTTTACACTTTGAACATCATTTCACATTATGATTGTAATCCCCATTTAAAATGCACTATTACATGGTACATTTTTGAACACCTCCTAAAATACAAAATGACCTTGATTTTATTTTCATATTTTATTTTCAGATCTCTAATGCTACAAGGAACAATTCATACTTTTTAAGTATTTGAAAATTCACATTGGAAGACCACCAAAATGGGCTTTCATGGCAACACATTCTGAGCAAAGTAAACTGGACAACAGCCCAATAAAGAGACTGTAGCGGCAAAGATACAAGCCCAATGATTCTCAAAATTTAACTGAAGATAGAGGACATCATGGGGAACATTTCATAAAAGTGTGGCAAGAGCTAATTCAAATGTTTTAATGGAGTTCTAGGCGGCCCAAGTGGAAGATGAAATTCTGGGCCAGATTCTGTGGCCCGAAAAAACAGCCCACCAATTTAATCATATCTCGAAAACCACAAATTATTTTGGGCTGAAATTTTACAGAGTTAGTAGACATCCGGAGCTTCATTTTTCACTTCTATGACCCACTCCAATTTTGCCATCTAGAAGGTCATCTAGGCGCATATGTTCGGTGGATGCAAGCTGGCTGCAATTTCGGGTCAAGGGTGGAAAAGTCTCCTCTCCCTTATTTTCCACCACCCTAGGCCTACCATACTCAAGTGGGATGACTTTCACTATTGGAGGATCGACCCAAGGCTCCTAAAATGCCTATTTAAGGCAGTGGTGTTGGAGGATTTAGGGATCTTTGGTGCTTTGTTCAATTGTAATGTTTTGCTGCGATTTTGTTGCTTTGAGTTTTTCTTTCTCATGTAAATTGTTCAATTCACCTTAGTTTCTTAATATTTTTTTTCTTCTACTCTTATTTTGTTCTTAATATCACTTTGATACCGTTGGTTCAAGGTGTGAATTTATTTACACCAAACCTTGTGAAATTCTCACACAACGGTGGAGTGATCGTTATTTCATTGTCTTTTTTTTACTTCTCCAATTCCTCCCGCATGAGTCTACTTTTCGCTTCCATTGAAACCATAGAATCAATGGAGGGCTAACCCACTTATGGGTTAATTCAAGGGAGTAGCAAGGGGCTGGATTGGGTGTTATTTCTCACTCTATTAATTTCTAATCACTTCTTTTAATTGAGAATTTTGTTTGAAGATCTTTAAACTCCTTTGTCCTTGTTGAATTTAAGGTCACACACTTCAAGTGCTAATACGAACCTTTACCTTGAAGTGCTCAAAACTTTGATCCTTCAAATGTATAGGTGATTAGTATTAAAGTGTGTAGGTATTAAATCAGTAAGTGATGATGTTGTTTGATCTTCTTAAATGAACTCATCTCAAATATAAGAAATTGAAATAGTTGAAAAAGGAATGCATCTAATCCACCCCAAGTGATAACCTAGGATCAGCTCATCCTTTTAAATTGAATTCATTTAAGTATCTTAGCGTTCACTTAAACCCATCTAATATCAACCCAAGTTGGCCACTTCATAGCCAAAAACAATTCATAGAATGTACGTGTCTGTAGGTTACTTCTTAGGTCGCTGAGGATTCGACAACCCAAGCTAAACTACAAGCGACCGCTTAACCCTAAAATCTTGGGTAAATTTGGGTCCTCTTTTTCCTTTTGAATGTGAGTCTTGTCACTACGTAAAGTATCAGCAGGTCACCTATGTTCCCTGAGCAATTTCCCGTGCATCCACTCCTTTTCGATTGGTTCATTCTGATATCTGGGGGCTCAGTCCTATCTCTTCCCTGTAATGTTGTTGGATCACGATTTGGCCAGGTATATACTCGCCGACCTAGCACACCTGCCACCCCGACACCTGATGTTGCTACCACACCTGACGACTCACCTGCTCCCGATCCTCTATCACCATAGTTGCCTATTGCACTTCGCAAAGGCTCACGTTCCTGTCAGTTTTATCAGGGATTATCTGCGTCTACCTCACGAGTTATTGAAACACTGACTGATCACTCGACACCGCACACTGTTGTCGATGCCATATCTCATCCCGGCTGATTACAGACTATGCGGGATGAACTTCAGACTCTTGACGCCAACGATACTTGGAATCTTGTCCCTCTTCCTTCGGGTCAGAAGGTGGTCAGTTGTAAATGGATCTATACTGTATGCGTCAACGTCGATGACTCTCTTAATCGTCTCAAGGATCGCCTTGTTGCCAAAGGTTATGCGCAGACATATGAACTTGATTATTCTGACACCTTCTCTCTAGTGGCAAAGATGGTCTCGGTTCGCCTACTAATCTCTCTTGCTGCCTCCTCTCACTGGCCTCTCCATCAGTTGGATGTTAAAAATGTTTTTCTTCATAGATTTTTTAATGAAGAAGTTTATATGGAGCAACCACCCGAGTTTGTTGCTTAGGGGGAGTCCTCCAAGGTTTGTCGTCTTCGTCGATCGCTATATGGACTCAAGCAGTTGCCACGTACTTGGTTCAACCATTTTTGCACCGTTATGCTTAGCTTTTGCATGTGTCAAAACATAAAAGATACTTTTGTTTTTTATCATCAATCTCAGCAGGAAGCATCCTTTTGGTGGTCTATGTAGATGATATTGTTATTACTGGCAGTGATGTTACTGGTATTGGTCGACTTTAGTCTTTTCTTCATCAAAATTTTCAAATAAGAGATTTGAGTCAACTACAATATTTCTTGGGAATTGAGGTCTCCAGATGTGACAAAATAATTTTTCTATCTCGGAGAAAATATGTTCTTGATCTACTGCAGGAGACTGACATGACTCGAGCTGACTCGGTTGACTCACCCCTCGAACCTGGAGAAGAGTCACTTCATACTGACAGTGAGATGTTCTCATCACCTAACAAATATAGACGACTTGTTGGGAAGTTTAACTAGTTGATGATGACTCGACCCGATATTGCTTGTACGGTTAGCAAAGTGTGTCACTTTATGGAATTTCTAACAAAAACGCTGTAGGAGGGCGTTCTTCGCATTGTTAGATATGTGAAAAATGTACCAGGTTTTTGTCTTCTATATTCTGATAATGGGCATACAAATATTGAGGCATTTTGTGATTCAGATTATGTTGGATGTCTCTATTTTTAGAGATCTACGTCTGGTTTTGCAGTATATGTTGGAGGAAATTTGATCTAATGGCGAAGCAAAAAACATACGGTTATCTCTCGATCAACTGTAGAGTCGGAGTATCGTGCCATGACATATGTGACTGCAAAGATTATTTGGCCACAACAAATTTTTCAAAGAGATTAGGTATACCGCCAAGAAACCGTCACATATCTGGTGTGACAATCAAACTGCTATCAAGATTGCCCCAAATCCAGTCTTTCACGAGCAGACAAAGCATATTGAAATTGATTGTCATTTTGTTCGAGAAAACTTTGAGAAGAAGACGATCACCTTCGACCATGTTCACACCTCTAACCAACTTGTAAATGTTTTCACAAAAGGGGTGCCTAGACCACATATCCAATTTTTATCTAACAAGTTGAGCATGATAAATATATATGTCCCAGCTTAAGAGGGAGTGTTAAGTGTATTAGAGTATTAGATATTTTTAATATTTGTATCCCATATCAATGTGAGTTATCTGTTGTATTCATTTTCTCATCTATAAATTAAGCACCCTATCTTGTTGTGAGGTACGGGTTTCTATTATAACATAAACGATTGACGAACCTTACATTTTTTGCTTCTCTATCCTCTTCAATATTTTCTCTAATCATTGCAATTTCCATCTTTTTGTAGTATTTCTCTACATACAATGTACCTTTCGTAAGCGGCCACAACTTCAAATGCAAGTCTCTATGATAATGACTAGAAATATTACTGTGTGCATTATTATCTGCATATTTTTCCATGTTTGAATTAACTTTTCACTATTCCTTCATCTATTTACTTGTAATTTGGTCCTAAATACTTGCATGTTCACTGAATTTAATGACCACTAGCTTTACCTTCTTCTGTCAGAGTAGGTGTGACAATTGAACATATGTTCAACTTTCTTTTTCCACTTATGTAGAGTTCTAGACCATTCTTGTCTTGAAAGGTTAAAATCCTTATTTTTATGCTTCTGAAGTCATTCTCAAGCCTCTTTTATGGGATGATTCTTCATAGTTGGAAAAACCGTCTCCTGTTTGGTCAAGTTCATGCCTTATAGATGAATTTGAATTTGAAGAAGATTGCAAATCATCTAACCTAATATTCAACCTTTTAAATTAACTAGTAACATATTTTAAAAAATTTGACGTCCAGCTCAGTTTGCTCTCCCCCACTCACCATATTTGATACTTCGTTCTGTTTTTGTTTTTATGTTTTTTTTGCATTCAAGCTTGGTTCCTGGAATTTCTTTTAAAAAATTCAAAGAATCAAATTAGATTTTTGATTAAATGAGTCATCGAAATGAACAATTTTCCTAAAAGAACATTTTTTTGCCTTTCATTTTAGTTTTTTTCTTTTCTCAAATAGAACAATAAGCAAATAGTATAACTAAGGTTTTGTTTGAGTTCTATATGTGCTGCTGACAATAATTGACAATAACTTGCAATATGCAACTCAAATTGAAATGATTCCAAATGAGGAAGGAATATCAAATTCTGAACTTTCAAAATGATGAATGATTCGTCCAAAAACTTGTAAAAGAATTGATAGGACGAAATTATATGTAAGCAAGCTGACGAGCTGTTTCCAAGAGCAGTACCAAAATCTATAATGAATCGCAATTGAGAAATTCAATTGTATTGATTTGAAATGGAGAATAAAGATTAGATTTTGAAATTCAGTTTTGATTTCAAATGGTGAAGAAAGATTAGATTCTAAACTATCAAAATAACTTACAAATCAACTTGAAAGTAGAATAGATTAAAAGAACTCAAATATGGTGATGAGCAAATTTGATGAAGGAAAAAAGGAAGAATGAAGTGGTAGATAGAACCCGAGTTCCCGCAACTAGTCTCTGATACCAAATGATATGATACCAACTTCGTTACACGAAAACAAATGTTCGAATGAATGAATGATTTTGAGAGTTTTTCTGACAAGTTTATGCTTGTGTTTCTTGTATTCTTGATTGAATGCAAGACTGACTTATCAAAAGAGCGAGCAACATTTATGGCGTCTTATATTTAGGGTTAAAAGGGACATGTTTCCCTGGGGTCTTAATTCCAATCTTCCATTCCAATACTTGTTTTCTTGTTACGGGGTAAGTACTGTATCAGGACAAATAGCTCACAAATCCCAAATTCCAGGCGAGGTTTGTATTTTTGTTATCGCACTTGTATGTCAAACATGAAACAAGGAATATCACAATCACATTATAACAAGGTGAAAAAACTCTGATTGAGTTGGGTATCCTGGGCTGCACTGGTGTTTTACCTCACCTCGTTGCTAGTAACATCCAATCACTGTAGTTTTTTTGTGGTTTTGAGTAAAAGACTCACGATCATCTATTTTTTTGGCTATAGATTCGCAGTAGTTTTGTGGCAAGTTTCCAAGTGCAGTTTCTT